>CM061557.1:82424019-83624019 GCA_030864225.1 Capsicum baccatum var. pendulum | reverse complement strand
GTTAATTACACCTAATTACCTGCTGATCAAGTAATTAACTGATCAACCAAACATATCAAACTGTGTAATTACATTTAAAGTCCAATTCTCAATATGACTTTCCAAAAGGCCCTTAATATTCTAATTGGAGGTTGTTTAAATCAAAAGAAAAAAAAAATTGTAAATCCTAATGTTGCAAGCTATAACACATTCAATAGGAGAATGGGAAGACGGCAGTATTGTTACAATGTTCTAGGAGAGCTCACACCTATAAAGTTTTATTCAAAGATTATATGTAATTAATTTTACACTTTTTCTTGTGATTCTAGCTGTTTTTAACATCCTTCTTAGGAAGTGATTAAGACTCTTAAGATGTATTGCTTTTGATTGTTAATAATGATATTCACAGTTTATTGTCAAAATAAACACTTAGGAATCGTTTGGTAGAAGGGATAAGAAAAATAATTTCAGGATAAAGTTTGCAATTAACTTTATTACATATTTGATAGAAGGGATTACTTAATTTCATGATTATTTATTCCACCATTTGTATTAAAATGATGGGATTGCTATCCCATGAAGAGGAAGGGATAAAATAATTTTATGAAATATCTCATCTCATGAATATCTTACTTATCTCATCTTCTACCAAACGACCCCTGTATAATGATGGAATACGGGTTAGAACATGCATCCTGTGTTTATGTTCTTTGTGCACAAAGAAAAGATGCTGCACTAGCTTAGCATGAATATATCGACGAGAACATCTGCGGAACTAATTAAGCAGAGGAAAAAGACATGATTGATTTTTCTTTACTAGAAAATTATATATAAATAAATTAATTTTTTTTGTTATTGTTAAACTGTTGAATTTTTTTGAAATGAAGAAAACTTTTAGTATATATAGTAGTAAAAGATTTTCAAATGTTACTATGGATCATAGACTCCAACTTTAAGCATGATCGAATTTTTGAATATCGTTATCAAACTTCCCAATTTCACCAACGTATTATAAGAATTGAAAGATTTAGTATTCCTTAATAAATAATAACTTTTTATTACCTCATCATTTTCATAAGAAAATCAATTTTTTATAAGTAAACTAGATATGATATGCCCCAACACTTCGTGTTAACTTGGAGAAATGTCAAAAGCGATGCAATTAATAGGAAAAAATTTTTAGTCTGGCAAGCACGACTTGAATATTTTGTTAGGTTTCATTTTATTTGGTCAAACACTATATGAAATGTCAAGCATGACTATGATTATTAAACACCAAATACCGTGACGTAAAGTAATAATAAACCTATTCCACAACTTTCACAAATCCTGCCCTGAAATTAAGAGAGAAGACCAAATTCTGCCCTTAAAAACCCTAGCTTTCTCTTGCTTTGGGGAGCTTAAGAGGAGAGAAGTAGTTTTTGATTTGATTAACTGATGTTAAAGTGACCCTAGGAGTGTTTTTAAGTAATGGGTAAATTGTAAGGAACGGGAAAAGACCGAAAATCCCTTAATGAAAATGCGCAGGAAAACTGAGCCCCAGTCATTATGGGTCAGGTAACGACTCGTGACATCTGACCACGAGTCATCGCCTAGACTCGTTACCTGAGGGCCCAAATCTTGGCCCTTTACTGTTATGGACACGAGTCACTCCCTACGACTCGTGACCAGACCTTACGACTCGTGAGAATAAGTCATGACCAAAGTAGAAACCTGAGGCCATCTTACTATTGAGACAACGAGTCCCAACCTACGACTCGTTATGACTCATAACTAGTCCTACATTTGGACTCGTTGCTAGGGGAACCCAACCTAAGTCACTCACTGGTGAGACCACGAGTCTCACCCTTCGACTCTTGATGAGTGATAACGGCTCGTCACCTGAGTCGTAGTCTAGGCATTGTTTTCAACACTTAAAATTTTTCGGAGTCCAAAACCTGGGTATTACATTTTCCCCTTCCTTCCCGTAGGATCATTCATCCCTCAATGAGGAGTTAGGATACCCTTTAGCACGATAACATAGAGAATGCATCCAGAAACTAAGAACAAATTCGAAAAGTGGTTAGAATAAAAGAAACACATGCCTTAAGCATCTTCATCCAACCCGGGGAACAAGAACGAATAGTTAGTCTTCATATCTTCCTCAGCTTCCCAAATAGTTTCTTCCACCTTTTGATTTCTCCAAAGCACTTTTACCGAAGCCACATCCCTAGTTCTCAATTGGGACTTCCTTATAAAACAAGAAATCCAAAATACCAACATCTTCCATATGAACAATCAAAGAAGGATTACCTATATACTTCTTCAGCATAGACACATGGAAAATAGGGTAAATAGTACCCAAACTCTTAGGCAACTCCAACTCATAACCAACATTCCCAAATCTCCTCAAAATCGAGTACAAACTTACATAATAGAGACTGAGCTTCCCTTCTTCCTAAAACTCATCACTCTCTTCATGGGAAAAACCTTCAAAGACACCCAATCACCCACTTTAAACTTCAACTCCCTTTGCCTCACATCCGCATAAGATTTTTAGTGACTTTGAGCAGTCTTAAGTCTTTGCTCTAATCTCCTTCACCTTCTCCATGGCTTGTTGAACCAAGTCAGGACCAAACAACCTAGTCTCACCAACCTCAAACCACCCAATCGAAGACCTACACCTTTTACCATATAAAGCTTCGAAAGGATCCATCTGAGTACTCGAATCATAACTATTATTGTATGAAAACTCAATAAGAGGTAAGTGATCAACCTAACTTCCCTTAAAATAAATCATACTGGCCCTTAGTATTTTCTCCAAAAGTCTGAATAGTTTGCTTCGCTTGTCCATCCGTTTGAGGGTAGAAAGCGGTGCTAAGGTTCACTTTAGTCCCCAAAACCTTTTTGGAACAAAATCCAAAAGTGAGAATAAAATTACATACCTGAGTCTGAAATAATGAAAAAGGCGCTCCATTAAACTTGACAATCTCCTGAATAAACAACTTAGCATAATTCTCTCTAGATAATTAGTCCTCACAAGCAAGAAGTGAGCAGACTTAGTCATCCTATCCATAATAACCTAAATCAAATCATATTGATTGCGAGACTGCGGAAAACCCAGAATGAAATCTATGTGATCATCTCCCACTTCCACATGGGCAACTCTATCTCTTGAGACATACCACTAGTCCTCAAGTGCTCAACCTTGACCTGTTAACAAACCACACATTTAGGTACAAAATTTGACACATCTCTCTTCATATTGTTCCACCAATAGAGCTCCTTCAAGTCATGATACATCTTAGTCAAACTTGGATGAATTGTATATCTCAACTCATGAACCTCCATCAAAATCCTTTCCTGCATCCCATCAACATCAGGAACACATAATCTCCCTTGATATCTCAGAATACCATCTCCCCTAATCTTAAATACCATAACTTCTTGCTGACCCACATCATCTCTAATATGCATAAGTATAGGATCTAAAGCCTATTTCTCCTTCACCTCCATACTAAGAGATAATTTAACCACCTCTTGAATAATCACTCCCCCAGACTCAAATTCTAAAAAATAAACTTCCAAGTTGTCTTACCGGTGAATATCCTTCACCAATCCTTATTTCTCCTCCTCTACATGAGATAAACTCCCCATAGACAACCTGCTAAGAGCATCAACAACCACATTAGCTTTATCTGGATGGTAGTAGAGACTCATATCATAATCCTTAAGCAACTCGAGCCACCATCTCTACTTGAGATTTAACTCCTTTTGAGTAAACACATACTGCAAGCTCTTATGGTCTGAATAGATATCCACATGCATCCCATACAAATAATGACATCAAATTTTTAAAGCAAATACCACAACCTCCAACTCTAAATTGTGAGTCAAATAATTTCTCTCATGAACCCTAAGCTTCCTAGAAGCATAAGTCACAACCTTACCATGCTTTATCAAATCACAACTAAGTTCCACATGGGATGCATCACAATATACCTCAAACCCATCAGTACCCTCAGATAGGGTCAAAACTAGCGCAAAAGTCAATTTTTCCTTCAACTTCTAAAAGATACCCTCATAAGCATTGAACCACAAAAACTTAACCTTCTTCTAAGTCAATTTAATCAATGGATCATCAATAGAAGAGAAACTCTCCATAAGCCTCTTATAATACCCAGTCAAGCCCAAGAAGCTCTTAGTGTCAATTGAAGTCGCGGGTCTAGGCCATTTCTTATCCATCTCAACTTTATGTGGATCCACCTTGATCCCCTCACTAGAAACAACATACCCCAAAAAAGTTACAACATTTAGCCAAAACTCACACTTAAAAAATTTAGCATACTACTTTTGATTATTAAGAGTCCATAACACAATTCAGAAGTGATTGACATGATCCTACTTACTCTTAGAATACACCAAGATATCATCAATGAAGACTATCACAAATAGATCCAGAAACTGCCTAAACACCTAATTCATAAAATCCATCAAGGAAGCCAAAGCATTAGTCAACCTGAATGACATAATAGGAACTCAAAATGGCCATACCGAGTTTGAAAAACAGTCTTAGGAATACCCACCTCCCTAATATTCAACTAATAATATCCCAAAAGAAGATAAATCTTAGAGAAACATCTAGCACACTGAAGCTGGTAAAAAAGATCATCAATCCTAGGAAGAGGATACTTATTCTTTACTATGACCTTATTCAACTGACGATAGTCTATACACATCCGAAAAGACCCATCTTTATTAAGCACAAAAAACATAGGATTACCCTACAAAGAAACACTAGGACGAATGAAACCCTTATCAAGAAGATCCTTTAATTTCTCCTTAAGCTCTTTTAATTCAGTCGAAGCCATCCTATAAGGAGGAATGAAAATGGGATGAGTATCTGGTAGAAAATCAATCCTAAAATCTATTTCCATATGGGGAGGAATTCTAGAAAGATCATCGAGAAAAAAATCTTGAAAATCATTAACCACTGAAATAGATTACAAAAAAGGACCCTCAAAATTTGAATCCTTAACCCAAACTAAATGATATAGACACCCTTTAGAAATCAACTTTCGGGCTCTAAGATAAGAAATAAATCTCCCCTTGGGTACTAAGGAAATCTCTTCCTATTCAGTTACCAGTTCATTGGTAAATTGGAAATTGACATTTTGGGTCCTATAATCCAAACAAGCATAGCATGAATGAAGCTAATCCATCCCCAAGATTACATCAAAATCTACCATGTCAAGCTCTATCAAATCTGTCAATATCTTCCTATGAAAGATAGACACCACACAACACCTATAGATCTTTCTAGCAATAATAGAATCACCTACCAGAGTAGACACAAAAAAGGGGTCAAAAATATTTTTAGGACCAAACCCAAAATGCACATCCACATAAGGGGTAACATAAGAAAGGGTAAAACTCGGTTCAAGCAAACAATAAATAAAATGATAGAAAAGTTGTAACATACCAGTGAAAACATCAGGAGATGCCTAAACTTCTTGCCAGATAGAAAGAGCATAGAGACGATTCCAGCCAGTGCTGATACCCAAAGTGGTACCCTTTGGTACAAGAGCCGAAGAAGTGGCAATTGAAACCTTATTAGCACTAGTGGCTACATTAGTGACAGGACAGTTCCTCTACATATATTTGGGCTATCCACAGTTGAAGCACAAGTTTCTCCCATCATCACAATAACGATGGTGAAGCTGTCTGGAAAATCTACAAGGAGGATAGGGTAGGGCTGACTAAGCTCTACTAGCCTGAGATTGGGCAGCCTGTGCCTTAGGACCACAGCTAGCCTAAAAACTACAATCACTAGATTGCTTAGGGTAAGGAGCACTAGACGAAGAATATGAATTAGAACTTCCCCAATTTTGTTTGTTGGTCCACTGCCTACCATCTTTCCCACTGTTTGCTGATTCACACCCTACTCTGAATACCTGAACTTTTGATTCTGCCTCTTTTCTATCTCTGCCCATCTTTTTCTCATCTTCCACTTACTGTATATAAACCACAAGCCTGGAGATATCTATATGATTGTTCAATATTGCAGCCTTACACTCTATTACTAAGTCACAGGATAAACCAAAAGCAAACTTCCTCATCTTAGACCTTATGTTGGATACTAACTCGGAAGCATAAAAAGACAACTGTTAAGATTTTAGGGTATACTTCTTCATACTTATCTTGCCCTACTTCAGGTTCACAAACTCTTTAGCCTTAGATTTTCTCAACTCTTAAGAAAAGAGGCCCTTGAAAACTTATCCCACCCAGCCAACTCAGCACCATTACCTCTCAACTGCTCCCACTCTTCATACCACTAATAAGCTATATCTTTCAACTAATATGCAACAAACTCCACACCCTCAGAATCAGTAGCATGCATCACCCTGAAAATCTTCTCTATCTCATCAATAAACCCTTGAGGATCCTCCTCTACCTAAGAGCCTATAAAGGTTAGGGGATTCAACCTCATGATCTGCCCAACCCGAGTGGCCTCAGATAAAGGATCAACAGTACCAACACGGTCAGATTGGTAAGGCCGAGATGCCACTAATTGAGTAAGCAGATGAATAGACTGGCAGAACTCCGTATTAGAGATGTCACCCTGAGGTATCTGGGCATGAGTATCATTAGCCAGGGAAACCTGAGGAGGACTAGTGGGGGCTGGCGAAACTCCACGGGGGGTAGTGCAATCAGGAACAGGGACCCTAGACCAGGTTTGCACTCTATAAACAGGGTGAGTTCCATACATATTTTCCTCAGGTGGAATAGAGGTTCGAGTAGAGTTTCAACAAATATCAGATATCGGGGAGGAATGATCTAAAATGTAAGTAATTGAAAGTTAGGGAAATTCATGACACCAAACTCTATAGCCAAAACTAGAATACAAGAAAGGAAAATATTCCTAAATTCTTTATAGCCTCCCTATTATAAGTGTGGCGTGCTACACACCTATAAAAGAGACTCTACTCAATATGACTTTGTGGACACCCAAGGAACCTTAACTGTGATTTGATACCAAGATTGTTATGACCCAAACTAAGGCTTCGTCGTAACGGGTATCTCAAGCCCAGTCCCTTAGCCTAACCAACAGAGCATAATCAAGATAAACATTGAAAGATAACCAAACCATAAGCAAGATAGATAAGATAACTCAAATAAAAACTAAGAGTCAAAATAACAACTAATCCCTCACTTGTCCATAAAACCTCTAAGAACCAGAATACCAAATTCGTCAAGACATGCCCCTGACCATGACCAAATGAATCCTAAATAAAATACTAACAATCTCCAAATATACAAAGAAACCTAAGGAAATAGTAAAGCTTTTCGGTTGATGAGGGCTCACCACTTCGTAGCAACTCAACTAATACCCACACCATATAGCACAACACCAGAGTAACAAAAAAATCCTAGAACCCTACATCATGAAATGATGCAGCATTCAGGGATGGTCAATAGGATAAGCACTACCATGTAACTCAATAAAAGGGATAAAATAATGCCATATCCAAAATCAGTCCAGCTATATGCGCACACACATACACACACACACACATATATATACGATGTTGATATATGGTACAAGGTCATGACCATGAGGTTTCAAAATATTAACTTAGACTGTGTAGCTCTATCTATCCTAAAGGCACCCATGAGCTATATGGGTTTAGCTCCCCCCACTGAAAGGGCCCAGTGCATGTTAGCCGCATAAATTAAGGAAATTTAAGGGAGGTCCAGAGACACCAAGGCTCCAACCATCCCAAAAAAATTTAATGTGTGAATTAAGCATACAGTCATAAATATCCCACGCTGGCAAACGTGGTTTTCAGTATTGGTCCCTCCCCCGGGACCTCTACCTTCACAGCAAGCTACACAAACCCCTTAAGTCCAAATTAAAACATTTGTGCATAATCCCAACCACTAACCCAAGAGTCATTTATTAAGTCCTTTACCGTTTGGTATTGTGATACCATTTATGCTTGTAAGCTAATTTCATTATGCCATAACCATTCCATTAAGTATTAGACGCCCAAGTTCTATTTAATCCAAAACCATGGCAACCAAGACCTTTAGAAACCATTTTAGTCCATTTAGCCTTTAGTGCAATGCAATAGTTTAGAAGAGCGAATAAAGCCATGCACTTATCCATATTTCAAAGCCAATTTACAAAGTGGGTTGAGGTTAATGCCAATTTCAAGCCAAAATCCATCAATTTGGAGATACCCACATTTCCCATTCTAAACCATACCATATTGTTCTAAATTCAGACCCAAACCACTAATAAAAGTATGAATGATGTATTTAAAACCATGGGGAAAACAATCCAAATGATTGCAATTCAAAACTCCTCAACCCAATTTCAATCCCATAATTAAACCACAAGATTATTAAATCAATTCATGTCATACTAAAAAATATAAGTTTATGGATAAGAGACATGCACGGAACACTAAGGAATTTGGAGAGAAACCACAAATTGGAGCCTAGATGTTTAATTCCTTAAAAATCCTAGATTTTTCTTGCTTTGGGGAGTTTAAGAAGAGAGAAGTAGTTTTTGATTTGATTAACTTATGTTAAAGTGACCCTAGGAGTGTTTTTAAGTTGTAGGTGAAGTTTAAAGAATGGGAAAAGCCCAAAAATCCCTTAATGAAAATGTGCAGGAAAATTGAGTCCCAGTCAATACGGGTCAGGTAACGACTCGTGATGTCTGATCATGAGTCATCGTCTAGACTTAAGGATCTTTAAAACCAGGAAATTCTGACTTGATGAATTAATACTCTTCCCAAGTAGCTTCTTCAAGTAACAGATTGACCCGTTGAACCAAGAATTAAGTGCATATCTTATTTCCCTTCTTGATGATTCTTTTATACAGTATGTCTACCTATTCCACCAAATGTTGGCCATTTTATGCACATATAGGAGGGTCTATTGTGAGGATCACATGTCCACCAACCATTTTTTCGAGCTATGAAATTGGAAGACTCTGTATTTTTGCAGTAGGTGGTAATGCTAACTTGTAATCCACTGGTCCAATTTTTTGAATGACTTGACATGGACCATAGAACTTAGATGCTAACTTTAAACTCCTTCTCACAACTATAGAAGTCTGTCTATAAGGTTGAATCTTCAAAATCACCTAATCTTCCACTACAAACTCTATCAATTCTTCTTTTATCAGCATTCAACTTCATTTTATTTTGTACTTTTTGATAGATTCTCCTTTAGTGTCTTAGTTACTGTCTATCTTTTTCTTAAGATTTGATAAAATTGTTTCTACCTTGGATTTCGGAACTAATTCAAAAGATAGTTGGGGAGGTTCACAACCATGAAGTACTTTGAATAGGGTAATATTGAGAAAAATATGGTAGTTACTGTTATACTAATACTCAGCCAATGATAACTATTTGTTCCAATCTTGTGGACTATGGCTTGTTATATATCTCAACCAATATTTTAAACTCATGTTGAGTCTCTTAGTTTGCTTATTAGTTTATGGATAGTATGCAGAACTATAAAACAATTGTACTGCAACAACTTTACAAACTCCTTCTAAAAATTGCTTAAAAATACCTTATCCTATCAATGATGATACTTTTAGGAAGACCATGTAGCTTATATATATTATCCAAGAACATTCTAGCTACTTGAGAGACAGTGAAGGGATGATTATAATGCAATAAAATGAGCTTACTTACTGTGTCTATCAACTACCACTAGGATTGCATTTTCTCTATCTCATTTTTGCATCACCTTGATGAAATCCATAGATATATGCTCCTATGCTTTTTTAGGTATTAGTAATGGTTGAACTAATCTAGGGTAAGTCACTTGTTCTTCCTTACATTTATAGCACATATCACACTCTTGGAGAAGTCAGGTAATGCTAATGCAGGTGCACTATTCATTGTAATCTTTAGTTGATCAAAAGTTTTATCAGCTTTAGTGTTCTATCTAAACTCCCCCTTTTTCAGTAGGTTGGTCAGTGGTTTACTTAGTTGAGCATACCCTTCACAATTTTGTGTAATAACCCATTAATCCTAAGAGTCTTCTTAATTCTTTCACTGTTTTAGGATGTGGTCACTCTATCATGAAAGTACCTTATACTCGTCAGTACTCACTCTATCACCATTGATGTTATCTCCTAAGTATTCCACTTGTGATTTGCCAAATTCATAGTTTCTTATCCTAAACTAGTTCTTTTTAAGCAACTTAGGCCCTATTTTGAGCTGCTTAATCTGATCCTTAATTGTTTTGCTATAAATTGATATATCATCAAAGAATACTAATATTGTTCCTTAAACACATCATTCATAAGGGATTAGAATTTAGCAGTAGTATTAGTTAGCCCAAAAGGCATAACTCTGAACTCCCACAGACCATGGTGGGTTCTAATAGCTATTTTATACTCTTCTCATCGTTTGATTCTCAGCTGATGGTAATCAACCCTTAAGTCTAATTTTGAAACAAATAGTCGCTCCATGCAACTCATCTAATAAGTTACTATAAATCATGGGGTAAGGATACTTGTTCTTTACACTTCAACTATTGACCCTTTTGTAATCAATACACAACATCTAAAATGAATCTTTCTCTTTAACTAGCAAGCCTGCGAATACAAATGAAGACTGACTAGGGGTCATAGTAGTAACTTTAAGAATGTTACTAATGATAAACTTAATTGCATTATTTTCATCAAAGGAATACTTGTACGGTCTAAACTTGAAAGTTTAAGCTCCACGAATTAAGTTAATAACATGATCACAACTTCTTTTATGGGGTAATTCCTTCGGTTCCTGAAACACCTCTGCATGGTTGGTCAATAATTTTTGTATACTTGGATGCACCCTCTTTTCTCCCTTAAGAGATACCCCAATATTAATTGTTTCTAACTTAGCTACTACTTCACAAGTCCCACACTATAACATTACTCTCAACTCATCAGTGTCAACTGTGGTAATCTCAAAATCATTAGTGACCCCATATAGAGTGATAATCCTCCAATCAGTCATAAAGGTCAGACTATGAGGTCTAGTATGTAAGGTTACTAGTTGCACCATATCTATCCAACCCATACCAAGGATCATATCACAACCCGCTCTCTTCATCAATCTTAATTTACAATAAAACTACTCACCCTGCACTTTCCATCCAAAAGAGGGACTCTTTAGTTGGTAGCTCATGAGCTCACCATTTGTTACCCTCACCATCATAGTCTTTTATGTTGGTCTGACTGGTAATCTTAAGGATCTCACCATCATAGTCTTTTATATTGGTCTGACTGGTAATCTTAAGGATTTCACAATATGGGGATCAATAAAAGAGTGGGTAGATCCACTATCAATCATAGCAGTCATTTTTATTTTTCCAATATATCCTATAATTTTAATAGTGGAAATGTTTCCACTTGAAGCACTCATTATCGATAACGCATTTAAAGAAATCTCAGCTCATTTTTCTGGTTCTTTCTCTAGGGCGTTAGGTACATCAACAAACTCACATTGTTGATCACCATCACCATCCCCCTCCACTACTTCTATATCATGCAAACCACTTTATTTAGATTGGTGGCCAAGGTAATTCCTCTACTTACATTTATAACACAATCCCTGCTCCCTCAAAGCCTCCAGATATGGTAAAGGGAGTTTAGATTGAGTGTAGCTCTAGTGACTGCTTTTTGGTTTGGATATGTACCTCAAGAGATGTGGATCCAGAGAACCCATAATAGGTTTTGGATTTTGAGTAGTTTTGGGATATGTGACATTCAACGATTTGGGTTGATTACTCATGGGTTTTGGGTTACAAAAGGGGCTAGTGCAATAAAGGATTCTTCATTAATAAGGTTGCTTCATATGCATCCATTATAATGGAGGGATTAACTAATTTAACTAGTGGCTTAAGCTCAGGTTTGAGTCCACTAATGAAGCTAGCTACCTTGTGGTTGTATTTATGATGGTCATGTACCTAGAGCGTTCTCCAAATTTCTCTTGATACTGAGTTACTTATCGGTTTGCACCAATTTGTTGAATTCATCAACTATGTCTTGAGGCCTGATAGTTTCAAACCTCAGAACAAAACCTCTTCCAAGTGACTACCCCTTTATGGTTAATAATGTAGATGTCAGACCAAATCTTCACCTTCTCCCTATGCGAATGGAAGAATAATTCAATTTATCCTATTTTGAAACCCCCAAAAGCTCAAAAAAAAAACTTCTCACACTTTCTGAGCCAGCTTCTAGGATTAATACTATCATAATATGGAAAGTTGACCTTTCGTTTAGGGGTTCTAGGATTATTAGTAGGTCAACTATGTGAACTGTGGGGTTGGACAATATTGAGGAAGATGTGGAGTTATTATAGTTTCTAAATAAAACAGGGCTTGAGAAAAAAGAGGCCGGGAAAAAGGTAAATCTCCTGCCTACTTTGAATGTAGAGATAGTAAACAAAGTTTGATTTCCTACCATTAGGGTCTTTGAGTTTGAATGTTGACCTTCATCGTATGAGCTTGGGTTTTCGTAAGCTCCTGCTGGTGTTGTGTATAGGGTTGATTTGGCCTTTACAAGGGCAAAATAAATGAATTTAGATTGCAACCCAAAATTTCAAATAATTAGATCCAATTTCTTGTTGATCTGTCAAATTTTCATTGACTAATTCTTCATTTAATCCCGATTTAACTCCAACCCTTCGAACCATTTATTCGCATCATTGACAAAATAGTGAGTTGAGTTTTTACGACTTTTACATCATTTTGTAGGGCTTGAAATTTCACTAATTAGCCATTGGTGGTGGAGCAACCTGCTACTCTGATACCATTTGTAACAAGTATGAAGCTCTTGTTACCTAAGTTACAGAAAAGAGAAAGATAGAAGAAAGAGAGAAAAGAACTTTAGAATAATTTTATGATATTCTTTCAATAACAACTCAACAAATATAATAAAACCAACTACAGTAAGAGAATGCATGTTCTTCTTCAATAACAAACTAAGGACAAAACAACAAATAAAATAATTGACCTCCAGAACTTTAAAAAAATTACATAACTAGACAATTTAAAACTTAATTCACTAAAGATCATTCTAAACTTAGGAATTTAAATCACAAGTAGGCATATGTGACATTAAATCTTTTAGGTGGGCTCTTAATAGTATTATTGAGTGAATTTTTAATAGTTTAGGTGAGTGACTAGTGAGTGGATTATCCTAACTAAAAATTACTTCAAACTACAACTTAACTTTCCTTTATTACATAAAATCCCAAATCTCCAAACAAATCACAAAAATTCCATTTTTACATTTTCTCTCTCTAAAACCTCATATACCTGTTCGGATAAGGGAAAACTCCAGAGATTGCTTCAAAATAAGATCCTTGCGAAGACCCTTTCTGGCCGTGTGGGCCTCATCGCTTGCCGAATCACCTGTCGGCAAAGACGGGCTAACTCTACTATAATAGATATAGAAAGTAGAACGTTCAGCGGGTGACCCTTGCCTGGCTTGATGGGAAATCGAATAGATTGATTGGTCTTTTCTCGAATTCACTGCCGAAGGAGAGGTAACACAACCTCCCAATTCTTAAGCATAATGTCCCCCAAAAAGTGCCTATAATCAAGGAGTATTAATCTAGCAGTTTTCAACTTTGAATTTTTAAATATTTATGATCAATTTGCTCAACATCAATTTTCAACTTATTGACAAACTCCATTAACATTTTTCTTTAATTTTTTTTTGGAGGTTGGTAAAATTTTACTATTTTCTTAACTTTACTAAATAAAAAATAGACGAAATAGGTTTTTGCATGTGTTTCATTCAATAAATCTTTCTTAGTAATGGAAGATTCTCCATCGTTTAATTTATGACTAATGTAATTAGAAGATAAAGAACAAAAAAAAATTGTATTTTGGGTTTGTTTTGGTACTTTTATAATGAGGACCCCATTTCAGAGGAAATAGATCCAAACACCCAAACGATGCTGCAAAAATGAAGAAATTGATGAAAGTTATACGTAGTAGCTCTAAAAAGTCAGTTGCTGAATCTTTAAGGAGGAAAAAAGTAAAAAAAAGAGGAAGATAAACCACAACCCCGACTTCCAAAGGTACAGTAATTTCTCACTGAATTTATGTATTTTGTCAGTGTTCATATTACTATACATTGCTATAATGTATAAGATGTTGTTATTTCATCTTGATTCACAGATTAATTATGTATAGGATTGCAGATGTCATCTTTGATTTGTTAGTATTACACAACATATACATACTATGTGATGTATATGATGGATTTACCTCTATTTCTGATACATTCAATTATTATGTATATTGGTGGAGGTTTAATTATTTTCATGTATATTTATGTATCAGAGTTTGTATACATATAATTAGCGCACTCTGTATACATAAATATGTTATGTATAAGAAAGAAATAACTGAGGTTATTCCAATTCTGATACATAGTAGAAATTATGTATAGTGATGTCTATCAGCCACTTTTTTAAATAATAAATCTTTTGTGTATGTTCCTTAAATGCTTTAAGTTTGTTTTTAGATTTAATCAATATTGGTATAGATTGCAATAACATTATAGGGGATAAAATATCGAATAAAAAAAGTTCCACCCCATCCTTTGCATATCGATAGTTCATGCAACCATGAATTTGGGACGAATATCAAGGTTATTTAGGTGAAAAAGTTCTTGAGCTATTTCAGCAATTATTCTTCGGGGTATTTCTCAATATGCCTCAATGTAACTTTCAAGGCTAAATTTCAAAATGTTTGTTGATGCTTGAGATAGAATAGGATAACCCAGATGAAATTCATGTATATTTTAAGGGAAATATTCTTAAGTTAGGTATATTTGAGTATGCTCTCATAACTAGTCTTAAATGTAACAGTAATTTCAATAACTATCGGGATCTTGACTCGTCCAAATCTACCTTTATGGAGAAGTATTTCCCTAATGCATAATGGAATAACCAAAATAACCAAACTTACATTGGTTCGATGTTTCAAAATGGAAAACTTTGACAATAATATAGATGCTTTGCACATGGCTATATTGTCTTTTATATATACATTTTTGTTTTCATAATTACGTAATGCACCAGTCAGTAAAGAAAACTTTCAGATGATCAAGGATGGCTGTTATGGACAATTTCCATCGGGTAAGAGTTCGTTTGAGAAGTCGATGACAACATGGAGACAGGAATTTTTATGGAAAAATTGTTGTACCGATTGGATGTCCTTCCTCACGTATTAGATGTCTGGTCATATGAATTCTGTTTTGAAGCTGAAAAAAATAGTTATACGGCATAATTACATTATTTTGACAATTTTCAATTGATTTGTTGTTAGAGTAAAGATAAAATATGATACGTTCCTGGCTTGAAAGTTCAGTAAGGTAAATCTGAGTCACTAGCTAAATGTTTTTATATGTGTTTTTATCAGTCTTGCATGTAAGATACATTAAGTAGCTTTGTAATAGTTTAGACTACATAAACATGCATATAATATTACATGTTGTATCATATGTATTAGCTTGGTTTTAATTAGTTAATAGGATACATTGGTTGCCTGGTACACCGTATATTATAGTTTTCTTAAATTGAAATGCCCATATATCATTCACAGTATGTTTACAACAACCTGCGTCCCACTTGTGGAAGTTCAGAGGCTTGATTTGACAATGAGAAAGGGTATTGAAATTTATGATCTTGCTTCATTATCTCTACCATCTACATCGAGTGATCGCCATGAAAAAATGGTTTTTGTTGATAATCTTGCAACTGGCCACTCAACACCTAAAGGATTTAAGAATTTTAGTACAATATCACCAACAAAAATACTGTTCAGGGCAGGATAAATTTCAGATACATTGGTTGCACCCTCTTCAGAAAGGATGAAAATAGTCAATTTTGATAAAAAATAAGTCAAGGTGCAAGAACGGGAGAAATCTGCATCACCTTATTCAAGCTTAAAAGGATTAGGGAGGAGGGGGTATAAAAAGCACTGATGAAGCCACAACTGAGGCACCCAAAGAATGAACAGTTGTTTCTTTGCAGCGTGATGTAGACAAGACATTTCATGGATCATTCAGACATCCTCATGATCAATATATGATGAAAGTTGATATAGATTATTTGAAGTCATATGTAAGTAAGATTTCTGTTACGTCTAATTAAATTGAAACAATTAACACACTAACTAATATACTTTTTCTTTATGTATGAAGGTTGATAAAAATTGATGACCTTCAAACATTTCTCATTAAACAACATGTTAAAGTTATAAATACTTTTGTAGAGAAGCAAAAGAAAGAACAAATGACAAATTTTTTAAATTGAATTTTCATGTAGCTTAACTACTAAAATTGTTGTATAAATATTAATTAGGATGAGTAAAGGATAGATAAACCAATCAAAGAGGAATTTTTGAAAGAAAAATGTGGAGCAGACGAATTTGATAGACAAGACAGTCCAAAGTTTTAGGATAATAAGGTTCTTTATGTCACTTGTCAATTAGATGAATTATGTTAAAACCTATTGACATATTTTTCTATATATGGTGGGGGCAGCGGTTCAATCAAAGATATCTTAATGAATGAACAAGTCTATAACATTCCAAATTTTTGCCTCTAAAAATTTCTTAACCCTGAGCTTACTACCCAGATTATGACTTACCTTATAAGTCGTAAGGTGTCATTACGGATCGTAGGACCTTAATCGTAGGGTGACCAATGTGTTATCCAAATTTTTTGTCATGGGTACAATTAAGACCATACGAGTTGTGGTGAGATATTATGAGTCGTAATTTGGGATTCGTAGTCCCACCAGTGTAGTGGTCTCTTGTTTTTGTTGTGGCTATGACTGGACCCTATGAGTCATAATATGGGACTACGAGTTGTATGGTACAACTTGTAGAGTCAACAGTTAGGGTGACTTAGGACACTGCCCTGACTACGAGTCAAAGGGATGGCTCATAGTCAGTTATTGCGAGTCGTAAGGTGATCCGTAAAGACTGGGCGATAATTTTTTAGTGCTTTTATTAAGGGCACTTTGGTCTATTTCCTCTTTTCTCACTTAAAACCCATGACCATAAAACACTAAAAAGAGGTTATTCTCATCCTTTATCAAATAAAACGAGTCTTAAACACTCGTAAATTCATAAGTCAAGAACAAGCTAGGGTTTCTCAAGGTTAATCATATAGAGCTTCCAAGTGGTGATTTCTCTCCATAATTGTGATACTTTCAGGCATGTACCCCTCCCCTTAAACTTATTTTACTTAAAGCATATGTTTAAATGGTTATTCATGTGGATCTGAATATGGATTTTGAATTGGGTTGAGGGTTTTGTAAGGATTGTTACTTGATTTAATTCCTATGGTTTTAATGCAAATGTCATATTTTATGTATGTATTTTAAAACACTTAGTGTACATAGGTATGGTGAACGGGATGATGGTCTAGGTATTCCTCTAAATTTATGAATTTGGTTTTGGAATTTGGTTTGGAAATAGTATTCCATCAATCCATTTGCATAATTGGATTTTAAAATATGATTAATCACATGATTTGTCTTATTTCCTTAAACTATTGCATTGCATAAATGGTTAAATAGATAAAAGGGTTTTAAAGGTCTTGTAGGCCATGTTGTTGATTTTGAACTTGATTTAATGAGCAAAAGATATGGCGTTATTCCCTTAACTGGATTTAATAAACAAAGGAGGGCATGGTATTCCCCCAGGTTGGTGGAATTAGTATGACCTAATTATAAACTTACAAGAATAATGGTACGACGATACTTGTGGTTGATTCTTAATGGATAATTCTTTGGTTAAATGGATTCATTATGTGAAACTTGTTTTAAATAGGCTTAAAGGGGGTTGTGTAGCTCATCGTGAAAGGTGGAGGTCCCGGGGAGACCAATACTAGAACCCACATTTACCAGTGTGGGGGTCTTTATGACCGCGTGCATTGCTCACACATATAAATATTTTTTTGGATTGGTTGGGGTTGAGGTGTTCCATGGATCATCCTTGTATTTTTCTGGTTCATGCGGCTAACACGCACTGGGACCCTTTCAGTAGGGGAAGGTGACCCATATAGCCCGTGGGTGCCCTTAGGATGGTTAGAGCTACACAATCTAGGTTAATGGTTTTACATATTATGTTAAACCTTATTCCCTATCCCAGTATCTTACATAGATATATATGTATATCTGTATGTATGTATGTGAACATGTACACTACGTTTGGACTGAATTTTGAGTTGGCATTATTTTATCCCTACCCTAAGTATATACTAGCGCTCACCCCGCTAATTGTCTCCGAATGTTTTATACCTACGCGATGTTAGGAACAGAGACACTTTTACTTTTTCTGCATAGTGATTAGGTGATACTTGGATCGATCATGAGTCAGCTTGAAGTGATAAGCTTTCATACTTCAGAAAACCCTTATTTCATGTTCTTTTTTAATTTTGTTTTGGACTATACTTTTGGACTCTTTTTGGCTATGGTCGGGGGAAGGTCCCAACTTAGGTTGTTCTTGGGTTTTAGAGGATTTTTCGATTAATGTGGATTAGAGTGGATGTTAAAGTTCTTAGATTTTTTTATGAGTTAGTTGATTTGCCTATCTTGTTATATGTTCGAAACTCATTTTTATCTTGTTATATATTTGGAATTCATCCACTATTAGCTTTATTGTGTTCCAGTTGGCTAGGGTACGGGGGTGGTCTTTCATCCTTGGTGGACTTGAGATACTTATCATGGACAGGCCTTAGTTCAGGTCGTGACAAAGTTGGTATCAGAGCATAGGTTCATGGTAAATTGGGTGTCCAAAAAACTGTGTCAAGTACAGTCTCTTTTATTGGTGTGTAGTGCACTACACTTATAAGGGAGAGTCTATGGGGAACTTAGGGAATGTTTCCCCTTTCTTGTGATCTATTTTTGGGCTATATAGTCTAAGGTATTAAAATCTCCTCAAATTTCATTTTATAGCATTTCAGATCATGTCTCCCTGAAGATTTGATGCTCGTGGAAACTCCTCTGTCCCACCTAAGGACAATAATAATTGAACGCATCCTATTTATGAAGTACAGACCTGGTCTAGGTCCCCTACCTTGACATCCCACATGGAGTTCCACCAGTCTTTACCGGTCATTCTCGGACTTCTTGAGATGATGATGTTCATACCCCACCGCCCCAAGGAAGTATTTATAATGTCGAATTTCATTGATCTATTCATCTTCTGACTCAGCTGGTGATTTTTCAGTCTTATAATCATGACATGATAGTTCTGTTGCTTAATCTTCTGAGGTTACTAGAGTTGGCCAGTTTATGAGGTTGAATCCTCCGACCTTTCACAGACTCTAAGGTTGAGAAAAATCCTCAAGGGTTTGTTGATGAAATAAAGATGATATTTAGGGTGATGCATGCTATTGATATAGGGGGTGTGGAGTTTGCCGCATATCAGTTAAAGAATGTGGTATACCAGGGGTACGAAGAGTGGGAGCAGTCAATAGATGATTATGCTGAGCAGGCTATATGGGAGGAATTTGCTAGTACTTTTCTTGATTGCTTCTTTCCGTAGGAGTTGAGAGAGGATAAAGATGAGGAGTTTGTGAACTTAAAATAGGGAGTGATGATTGCCAAGGAATATGCCTTGATGCCCCATCAATTATCTCGTTATGCTCTGAAGTTGGTGTCTAGCATGAGAGCAAGGATGAGGAAGTTTGCTTCAGGTTTATCTCAGGACTTAGTACTAGAGTATAAGGCAGTGATGTTGAATAGTGTCATGGATATCTCTAGGCTGTTGGTTTATATGCAGTAGGTTGAAGATAAAAAGAAGAAGCAAGTAGAAATGGGAGAGAGACAGAACAACAAGTTCAGGTCTTTAGAGAAGGGTGGAGGCCAACAAAATAGTGGTAGAGATGGTATTCAATGGGGCAAGAAGAAGGCTTAGGGAAATTCTGGTTCCTATTCTACAGCTAGTGCTCCATATTCTAATCCATCGGGAGATCGTCCCTTAATTTAACAGTGGGTTTAAGGCCTAGGGTGCCCAGGCCCAAGCTAGTAGAGCTCAACCAACTCAATTGTATCCTTCTTGTAAATTCAGTGGATAGTTGCTCCATGGTTTTTGTGATGAGGAAAGAAATAAATAGTTTAAATATGGCCAACCTAGTCATTTTTAGAGAAACTTTCTAGTAGTAAGTGTTGCTACTGGAGCTAATAAGGTTTAGATTTTTTACTTTCTCATCTCCTATGCCAAAGGGTGATACTTCTAGTATCAGTACTGGTTAGAAATATCTTTATTCTCTTACCACCCATCAAGAATCTGAGGAGTCTCCTGATGTTGTTATTGGTACATTACAATATTTCTCTTGTAATGTATATTGTCTGTTTGATTTGGGGTTTACCTTTTCCTATATGACCCCTTATGTGGATGTTTATTTTGGTTTTAGTCCTGGGAGTATTCTCGATCCCTTATCTGTATCTACCTTAGTGATAGGGATACATTGGTGTATCTAATTAAATTAGATATGATAGACTTTGATGTGATCTTGGGGATGGATTGGCTTCACTCGTGCCATGCTTTTCTAGATTGTTGGACCCATAAGATCAGTTTCTAATTCCAAAATAAGCCGATAAGGGAATGGGAGGGAAGTTCCTTAGTTTCTAAGGAAGGGTTCATTTTGTATCTTAGAGCCCAAAAGTTGATTTCCAAGGGGTGTTTATACCATCTAGTTTGGGTTAGAGATTTTAAATTTAAGGTTCCCTCTCTACAATCTATTCCTATTGTGAATGAATTTCCTAAAGTACTTCTTGATAATCTTTCTAGTATTACTCTCGATAGGGGAATACTTTGGGATTGATCTTATACCGGATACCTGTCCTATCTCTATTTCTCCTTACAAAATGGATCTGGCTAAGTTAAAATAACTTAAGGAGCAGTTAAAAGATCTTCTTGATAAGGGTTTCATCTATCCTAGTGTTTCTCCGTGGTGCTCCTATTATATTTATATGTAATAAGGATGGTTCCCTTTGGATGGGTATAGATTATTCGCAACTAAATAAGGTGAAGGTGAAGAGTAAATAACCTCTTCCTGGGATTGATGATCTCTTTGACCAACTTCAAGGTGCTAGATTTTTTTCTAAGATTGATCTTCGATCGAATTATCATCATTTGAATATTACAGAGGCGGATATCCCTAAGACTCCCTTTCAAATCCAATATGGTTATTATGAGTTTTTGGTGATGTCAATCGGGTTGACTAAGGCTCTGGCTGCATTTATGGATTTTATGAGCTAAGTATTCAGAAAGTTATTGGATTTATTTATGATTGTGTTTATTGATGACATCTTGGTATATTCTAAGAGTGAGGAGAACCATGCCAATCACCTTCATATAGTATTGCAAATTCTCAAGGATCAATAATTGTATGCCAAGTTTTCTAAGTGTGAGTTCTGGTTGAATATTATGACCTTTCTTAGTCATGTTATTTCTAGTGAGAGGATTATGGTGGATCTACAGAAAGTTGAAGCAATTAAGAAGTGGCCTAGACCCATGACTCTAATTGGTATTCAGAGATTTTGGGTTTAGCCAGGTATTATAGGAGATTTGTGGAAACTTTTTCATCTATTGTTGTTCCATTAGCTAAGTTGACTCAGAAAAAGGTGAATTTTTTGTGGTTCGATGCTTACTAGGGTAGCTTTGAGAAGCTAAATGATAAGTTAACTTTTGCTCTGGTTTTGACCCTGCCTGAGGGTATAATGGATTTATTGGTTAATATGATATGTCATATGTGGGACTAGGTTGTGTCTTGATGCATCATGGTAAGGTTGTGTCCTATGCTTCTAGGCAGATAAAAGTTCATGATAAGAATTACCCAACCCATGGTTTGGAATTAGCGGTTGTTGTGTTTTCTTTGAAGATTTGACATCATACTTGTATGGGGTTCATGTCGATATCTATTGATCTCATAAAATCTTGCAGTATGCGTTCACTCAGAAAGAGTTTAATCTTAGGCAAAGGAGATGGCTTGAGTTTCTCAAGGACTATGACATGAGTCCTTATTATAATCCACGTAAAGCTAGTGTGGTTGTTGATGCTCTTAGCAGGTTGTCTATGAGTAGCATGTCTCATGTGTATGAGGAGAAGCATAGATTGGTGAAGGACATTCACCGGTTGGCTAACCCGTGAGTTTATTTTTTGGATTATGGGGATGGAGGTGTGATTGTACAAGAGGTGGTGAAGATATCTCTTGGTGTAGAGGTAAAGAAGAAGTAGTTTTTGGACCTATCTTAATATAGATTAAAGCTGATGTGGGTCAACGCCAGGTCATGGCATTTAAGATTGGTGGAGATAATATCTTGAGGTACCAAGGTAGATTATGTATTCCTGATGTTGATGGGATATGGGAAAGAATTTTGACTTAGGCTCATGAGTCGAGGTATACAATTTATCCAAGCTCGACGAAGATGTAGCATGACCTAAAAGAGATTTATTGGTGTAACAACATGAAGAGGGATGTGGCTAACTTCGTGGCTAAGTGTGTGGTATGTCAGCAAGTAAAGGTTGAGCATTTGAGGCCTGGTGAAATGTCCCAAGAGGTTGAGTTACCTATGTAGAAGTGGGAGGTGATCAATGTGGACTTTGTTACTGGTCTTCCACATTAACATAATTCAATGGGTCATCGTGGATAGGATGACTAAGTTGGCTCACTTCTTGCCTGTGAGGACTACTTACACTGGAGAAGATTATGCAAGGTTATTCATTCAAGAGATCGTCAAGTTGTATGGTGTGCCCATTTCCATTATTTTGAATCAAAGTACGTAGTTGTTTTCATGCTTTTGGAGTTTGTTTTAGCAAGGCTTGGGAACACGAGTGAACTTAGCACCACATTCCACTATCAGTTGGATGGACAAGAGGAAAGGACTATTTAAACTTTAAAAGATATGCTAAGGGCCTGTGTGATTGATATTGGTGGTAGTTGAGTAGATCATTTTCCGCTCATCAAGTTTATATATAATAATAGTTATCACTCAAGTATTGGGATGGCTCCTTTTAAGTCTCTTTACGGTAAAAGGTGCAGATCTCCTATAGGATAGTTTGAGGTGTGTGAGACTAGGTTGTTCAGTCCAAACTTGTGTAATGCCCTAAAATATGATTTTCGATATGCCACACGGTGCTTCGAACTACAAGTATTCCTGAGCTAACCCTAGTTGCTTTTCTACTAAATCTGAATCTCAACATAGGGGAAATATGAATTTGAAAACATAAATGCGTAAATCTTATCTGAAACATACTAATCTCACAAGTCTTGGTAAAACAATACTGGAAAATCTGAATATTGAATCAAAAGTCTAAAATTGAATCTAGTAGTTCGACGAGCCTCTACTGACTAAGTCTAGAGAGTCACTGGGACAGGCCCCAGCTAACTCAAACTGTCTGAAATGAATAATGAAACATCTACTAATAAACTGGAAATCTAAATAACTAAGTCCCCAAACTATGAGGACTCACCAACTGTAAGTATATAGATGAGATGCTCAAAAATTACTTATGCTGCTGAGACTGAGCACCTAAACTTACATTATGAGACAATGTAGCACATAGACGTATATGTGGATCAGTACTTTGATGATGTACTAAGTATATGAGTGTGAATTCAATAAGTAACCATGCATTATAAAATCATGCATGCTAAATGTAAATGACTCACATAAGCTTGAGTAATCTGAAATCTGCAGATCATAAATCATGAATAGTAAAGAATATAATATAATTCTTGTGAGCCATTACACTTAGTTCTGAAATCTATATTCTGTTCTTATTCTCAAATCATATAGGCCAAGTAAAATCTGAAAACTCATTCTACATGGAAAAATACTTTATCTGAAGGGAATTTTTTTAAAGCATTTGTTTACTAGTAGGGAGGTTCTTCTAACCGATATAAATCATGTGAGCATTCATGGAGTCCAACGTTCTTGTCCCCCTAAGGAGGAATCCTCACGTTGGGGAGAGGAGTCATACTCTTGCCAAGGAGTATAACCTATCAAAATAATCACATATCAATCATCCACTTAGAAGTGGGAACAATCAAAATCCTACGTTGGCACATAGTTCTGGGGTACGAAACCGTAGTAACGTACCCATCTTGGTGCTAAATACTACTCCCATTAAATCTGTATTCTCATTCTGATGGAAATCCACTTTTAAAATAATCTAATGGCTTATAATAAAAACCAACCGTATAGCTGTAAAGCTAAATTTGTAATCTGAATCTGTAAAGTGGATTTCATATGTATTCTGAGACCAAAAGGTCAAATCTTTATCAATAATCTAAAAGGAATCTAGTCATAGGGTGCTTATAGCATAACAATTCTTGCAATAGAAATCTTTAATTAGGGCTTAATGACTCATGTATCAATTTCACGTTAAAACATCAAAATGTTCATGCTTGATAATGTAAACATTGATAATCCAATTCAAAATCTAAAAATTTATGCAATATGCATGAAAATATAAACATAATCATGTAATTCAACTTCCAAATCATTAGAAATCTCATAAGCTTGTAAATAACATTAATGGGTGTAAACCCCAACTTCAATTTCATGGGAAATCATATAAAATTCAGTAAATTTGTAATTAAAATAAGTTTTGGGTACAAGGATGAAAGGAGTATCCTTCTTCATAACACCACATACCTTAATTGATGAACGAGATGCTAAAACTTGAATCTTGGATCTCTATTGATGCTTTGAAGATGAATTCTTAGAGTTCTTGTACTGAGAATCCTTAATCTTAAATATCCTTGGAGAATTAATGGAAGAATTAGGTTTCTTGGAGAAGGAGCTTTGATGATCTAGGGTTTTATTTTGAGAGAAAAGTGATGAAATAAGCATAAAGTGCTTTGGTATATGCTTAATGATGTGTTTTGGACAGATTGGGGCCCTGGGGATTGACTAAATGCCCTTATTAAACTTTAAATCTGAACTGAAAATTGACCAAAAATCCTGATTTATTGGGGCCACCGCGATGCACCACTATCGCGGTGGCTCTCTGGAAAAGGACGAGCGGGAACTGGGTGTTTACCGCGATGTGCCACAATCGCAGTGCCTCTTGGATTGCCATTTTGGCCCTTGGCGCAACCCACCAGAATCACGAAATCTCACTAGAATGGGACAATTGGGAAAATGGGATTCTTCGCAATATGGGGCTATTGCGTAAGGCCACTGGAATTTGACAATTTTGGATTTTGCCTTCTCCGCGACGCGCTAAGTGCCAAGTGGCACACTGTCAACTTAAAAATGCCATAACTCCTTCACCGAGTGTCGAATTTGGGTGAATCTTATATCTCCCCCTTGAAAACATTCATCCTCAAATATGGCTAGATAAGATGAGAATACTGAGGAATCTGAGGCTATAAGCCATCATGCACAACTAAAATAAATTAAAAAACTGAATCTAAATCACTCTAAGCTTTTGAGTAATTCTGTGAGTGCATGAACTTACATGAGGACACTATATAGCTGAATATATGATTAGAAAAGAACTGAATCAAGGAAGAGTATTACCTTCGGCTAAATCTGAGTTTGCAGAGAAAAGTTGAGTGTACTTTCCTTGCATATCTGCTTCTGCTTCCCAAGTGGCACCCTCAACAGACTGATTCCACCAAAGAACTTTGACCAAGGGAACTTCTTTGTTCCTTAGGTTATGAATCGGATGATCTAAAATCTTAACTGGAATCTCTTCATATGAAAGGCTGTTCTGAATATCTGAGCTTTCTAAAGGAACTACAATAGTGGAGTCACCAATGCACTTCTTAAACCAATGTCAAGGAGTGTAGGACCACAATGTTGATTAACAAGATGGACATATCTAGGCTCATGGTCCATTCTCAGCAGATAGAAGAGGCTAAGAATAAAGATAAGGAGAGGTAGAGTAAGAGAGCGAGAACAAGTAGTTTTAACTTCGATCAGCCTAAGTTAGAGGGTGGGAATCGTTGTCAATTTCTCCTGAAATCCTCAGTTCCATCTCCATCCTCATCTGGTGCTCTTGTTCCAAAATTCATAAAAAGCAACAGAGATAGGGCATCAGGACCTAAACCCCAGGATAGTGTTGGCAGTTCTCTAACTAATCCCCTTTGTTAGAAGTATGGCAGAGACCACCAGGGTATCTGTAGAGCTGGCAGTGATGTGCGTTTTAGATGTGGAAAGCCAGGCCACAGGGTTAGATAGTGTCCTCAGGTGGGTTCTTAAAGTCAGCATAACCATTCCCCAGCCCAGTCCGATCGCTCGAATCAGCAGGGTACCATATCTAATGCCACCAGTGGGCAGCGCCCAAATAAAATCTATGCTCTTCAGTCCCAATAGGATAAGCAAAGTTCTCCTGATATGGTCCCTGGTACGTTACAAATTTTCCATTTACATGTCTATGCTTTGTTAGATCCAATAGCTTCTTTGTCCTTTGTTAATCCATACATAGCAGTTGATTTCGGAGTCAATCCTAAAATTCTAGCAGAGTCTTTCTCAGCCTCTACCCCAGTAGGTAAATCCATCATAGCTAGGCGGGTATACATGAACTGCTCGGTTATGATATCTCAGAAAGTCACTTCAGTAGACTTAGTTGAATTAGAGATGACTGATTTTGATGTCATTCTTGGCATGGATTGGCTTCATTCCTTATATGCCTCAGTCGACTGAAGAAACAAAATTGTCCAGTTTCAATGTCCGAATGAACCCGTCCTAGAGTGGAGGGGTAGTACTTCAGCACTTAGTGGTCAACTTATTTATTACCTTCAGGTGAGAAAGATGATATCTAAGGGATGTGTTTACCATGTCGTTTAAGTCCAGGACTCTAGTTCAGAAACCCTTACTCTTAAATCAGTATCAGTAGCATGTGAATTCCTAGATGTGTTTCCCGAAGATCTTCTCGGAGTTCCTCCCGAAAGGGAATTTGATTTCAGAATCAATCTTCTTCCAGATACTCAGCCCATATCTATTTTTTCATACAGAATGGCCCAAGTAAAACTCAGGGAGTTAAAAGAACAGTTGAAGGATCTCTTAGATAAGGTATTCATCAAACCCAGTTTGTCCCCATAGGGTTCACCAGTTTTATTCATGTTTAAGAAAGACAGTTCTCTCAGAATATGTATTGATTACCTTTAGCTAAATAAAGTCACGATAAAAAACAAGTACTCTTTTTCCAAAATCGATGACTTATTTGACCACTTCAGGGTGCCAGTCACTTCTCCAAGATAGACCTCAGATCAGGCTATCATTATCTTAGATTCAGAGTATGTGACATCCTAAAAATAGCCTTCAGAACTTGTTATGGTCACTTTGAATTCTTAGTCATGTCCTTTGGTCTTACCAATGCCCCAAAAACTTCCATGGACTTGATGAATCGTGTGTTCAAGCAGTACTTGGAC
This sequence comes from Capsicum baccatum var. pendulum, assembly GCA_030864225.1. Classification (NCBI taxonomy): domain Eukaryota; kingdom Viridiplantae; phylum Streptophyta; class Magnoliopsida; order Solanales; family Solanaceae; genus Capsicum; species Capsicum baccatum. Next base: position 83,596,622 of record CM061557.1, on the reverse strand, counting down.
ATGTTCATCATAGTCTTCATAGATGACATTTTTGTCTACTCTCCAGTGAGCATGATCATGCAGACCATTTCATAATAGTATGCAGACTCTTAGAAACCATTAGCTATTTGCCAAATTCAGTAAGTGAGAATTTTGGCTAAGGTCAATAGCTTTCCTAGGCCATATCATTTCTGGTGATGGCATTAGAGTTGATCCCCAAAAGATCAAAGTAGTGAGAAACTAGACTAGACTTATCTCTCTATTAGATATCAATAGTTTCTTGGGCTTAGCTGGCTATTATCGATGATTTTTTGAGGAATTTTTATCTATTACATCCCCTATGTCCAGATTGACTCATAAGAAAGTCAAATTCCAGTGGTCAGATTCTTATAAGAAGAGTTTTCAGGAGTTAAAGGCTCAACTCACTACAGCTCTAGTTTTGACCCTACCAGATGGTTTAGATGGGTTTGTGGTGTATTGTAATACCTCCAGAGTCAGTTTGGAGTGTGTTTTGATACAGAGAGGTAAGGCCATAGCCTACGCCTCTAGACATCATAAGCCCCATGAAAAAAACTATCCTACTCATAATCTTGAGTTAGCAACAGTAGTGTTTGCCTTAAAGATTTGGAGACACTATTTGTATGAGTTGCATATTGATGTGTTCACTAATCATAAGAGCCTACAATATGTGTTCTCTCATAAAGATTTAAACCTCCATCAGATAAGGTGCTTGGAGTTGTAGAAGGATTACGACATAAGCATTTTGTATCATCTAGGTAAACACAATGTAGTGGTTGATGCTCTTAGTAGAATGTCTATGGGGAGTGCTGCTCATGTGGAGAATGGTAAGAAGAAGTTAGCTCAGGAAGTTTATCAGCTTGCCTGACTAGGTGTTCGCTTAGTAGATTCATCAGAAGGTAGTGTATGGGTGCAGAGTAGTTTAGAATCAACCCTAGTTTTTGAGGTTAAGAAAAAGAAGGATAGGGATCCCAATCTAGTCAATTTTAAGGAATCATCAAAGATCAGAAAATAGAGGTTTTCTCCCAAGAGGGAGATAGTGTGTTTCGCTACCAAGGACGGCTATGTGTGCTAGGTGTAGATGATTGAAGGCAGCGAATTCTTGTAGGGGTGCATGGTGCACGCTACTCTATTCATCTAAGGGCCACTTGCAGGTACCGTGATTTATGGGAGATCTATTGGTAGAGTGGGATAAAGAGAGATATTAAAGAGTTTGTGGCTAAGTGCTCAACATGTCAGCAGGTTAAAATTGAGCATCAAAAGCCTAGTGGGTCCATGCAGGAGTTCAGTATTCCCACCTAGAAATGGGAAGAAGTGAACATGGACTTTGTGATGGGTTTGCTTCGTACTCGTCGCCAGCATGATTCAGTTTGGGTCATTGTAGACAGGATGACCAAATGAACTTATTTTCTACCAGTCCATACCTCTTATTCAATCGAGGATTACGCCAAACTCTATATCAAGGAGTTGGTATGATTACACGGTGCTCCTCTATCCATTATCTTAGACAGAGGTACCCAGTTCACCTCTCATTTTTGGAAGGCATTCCAAAAGGGTCTTGGTACCCGAGTTTACCTCAGTACGTCCTTTCATCCTCATACAGATGGTCAAGAAGAAAGGACCATGCAGACTTTAAAAGATATGTTGCGAGCGTGTGCGATTAACTTTAAAGATAGTAGGGATTACCACTTTCCTTTGATTGAATTCGCATATAACAACAACTATCATTCCAGTATTCAGATGGCTCTGTTTAAGGTGCTTTATGGTAGAAGATGCAGGTCTCCTAGTAGTTCATTTGAAGTGGGTGAGGCCGCAGTGGTAGGGCCTGACTTAATATTTGATACCTTAGAGAAAGTTTAGTTAATCAGGAAAAGACTTAAGATAGCTCAGAGCCGATAGAAATCATACGCAGATGTATGCAGAAAGGATCTCGAGTTCAAGATTGGTGATTTTATATATTTTAAAATCTCTCTTATGAAAGGAGTGAAGAGGTTTGGCAAGAAGGGGAAACTCAGTCCCCGATATGTAGGTCCTTACCGAATTCTTAGCCATTTTGGAAAGGTATCTTACGAGCTTGAGTTACCTTCAGACTTTGCTTCAGTGCACCCAGTGTTCTGTGCCTCCTTGCTAAAGAAATGAATAGGTGACCCAGTAGTCGTAGCCCATATAAAGGGCATATATATTCAGAACAACCTCTCTTATGAAGAGATCCCAGTCAAAATCCTTAATTATCAAATTCACAGACTGGGGAACAAAGAAGTCCCTCTAGTTAAAGTTCTTTGGTGGAATCAGTCCGTTGAGGGAGCTACTTAGGAAGCAGAATCAAATATGCGAACCAAGTATCCTCACCTCTTCTCCGCAAACTTAGACTCATCCCAAGGTAATAGTTTTTCCTTAAACTTACTCAATCTCATGTTCAGATATAACTATCAACTTGGTATCAATTAACGTTGCATACTCAGTCATGCATTCATAAATCAGTTTAGTCATGTACCTTGCATCAGATATGCATGTTCAGTATATAAAATCAGCTTATCAGTAATCCTAATCATGCATTCATGAATCATGTTCATCTATGTACACATCATCAGATATGCATGTTCAGTATGATAATTCAGTATATCAGCAATCTCAGTCATAAAATCATGCTTCAGTTGTGCATATCTAGTGTTTAAATCTGGTATATCAGTATTATCAGCTTAATCAGTCTCATTTGAGAATGAATGTTCCCAAGGGGGAGATATTGTAAGACTCCGCAAAATCCAAAGCTTAATTCAGTCCCCAAAATCTTGCTAAGGGGTCCCAGACTTAGAAAATTTTAGCTAAGTATTCAGACTTAGTATTAATTTGGCCTTCGTAAGTTGGAAATGCCACGACCTCTACGACCTTAAAATGTCAATCCTTAGGTTGATTCATGATCAGAAATATCAGTAAGTGTTCCTGGATGAGATTCGGATTTTCTGACCTCATTTGAACCACGATGGGAATCCAAAATAGTGTATCGATGCGATCTCGGCGCGGCGCGATGGACAACGTGTCGATCAATATTTTCCTTCAATTCCAATGGCAATTTCCAGTGAACCGATGCGGAGCATTGGTCATCGCGTCGATGCCAATGACGCGACACGTCGATCTACGTGTCGATGGTTCAATTTTAGTATTTTAAACCCGCATACAGAAATGGGTCTTTTTCTACCTTATATCAGCCCCCAAAATATATCATTAAGCAGTCTAAGAGGAAAAATATACTCATTCTCTCTAGAATTTATCAAGAACAAACCCTAGTTCATCACATTCAAGATCTAAGACTCAAGGTTTTCACCATTATTCTTCAGAATTCGCCAACTAAGGTATGTGAAGTGTTCATGCAAGGGTTCCTTCCACCCTTGGAGTCTAAAAAACTCTTTTAAACTTCAAGTAGTTGGAATTTATGACTTCCATGATTGGAATTAAAGTGTATTCATGATTATTATTTGAATTAGTTTTCTATTTCATGATTTATTATACATTTCATGTGGAATTGGTTATTATGTGTGTAGATTCATATGAATCCATGTTAAACCCCTTGAAATTGTGAAATTGGAAGTGAATCATGATGCCCTCTTATTATGTGCATATATTATGCTCACCAAGTGCTTGATGAATTGTTCATGTGAACTAATAAGGGAAAGAAATCATGTCATGCTATCTTATGTGCAATTTATACCATGCAAGTGTTTGATAAAATATCTCTATAGATATATTATGAACAGCTGTGCATTTTATGCTATGCAAGATTATGTGATGCTTTACTTTTCATGCTATCGAGTCTTAGGGGTATTTAATACTCAAAAATTTAGCTGTTTACCTAGAGTCAGTGTCAGATACAAAATAATCTCAGTTATGTCACAATCAATAGTACTCTCAGTCAGTTACAGAACTCAGAAAAACTCAATAGACACTGTATCAATCCAGTCCATTTTAGTATTCAATTCAGACCTCAGTAAATTCAGTCAGTTAATAGAATTCAGCAGTATTCCATTAGTCAACAAATCTCAGTGAACTCAGTTCAGTTCAGTTAGATAGTATAATCTGTAACAGTCTAATAAGGCCTAGTATGAACAAGGAAACTAGTTCAATGTATATTCAGATGGGAGTAGGATTCAGCATTGAGTTAACCCAAGGGTGGGGGCATTCCTGCCAACAGAGGGTTTGACCCTTAGTAGCAATCACTAGGTTATAAAACTACGTAGCCAATGTAGGTTGAGATATCTTCCTGCCAGATATTATGAGGGTTGATACATCTTATTTGAGTTTTCCTGTCAGCGAGGGTTAACAAGAGAGCTTCCTGTCAGAGAGAGTTAACTCACATCTTGTCTTTACCCATGGCACGGTATTGACACCCTTCCAACTGGTGTTTCAGATCTATGTAGAAAGGGGCATCTTGGTTAGATGATTATCTCCTACAGTCTCAGTCTCAGTATAGAACTCAGTTCAGTTCTACAGATTTAAGACTGTCAGACACAATCACTCAGCTCAGTATGGAACTCAGTATAGTTCCAGAGAATCTGGACTATCAGATATAGTTATTCAGTTATTAGTAATTCAGTATCAGTATACTCAGATATCAGTCAATCAGTATTTAGACTCAGTATTTAGTGTTATCAGGATCTCAGTTACAGTTACGTATTCATGCATGTACTCTCATCCAGTTATACTCATGTCATTCAGTCAACATTGTTCTTTATATCAACCCATGTGTTTCAGCCTACCTCACTTAGCATACCAATACATTCAAAGTACTAACGCATACTTTTCTCTTGTGCTATGATGTTTTATATTATAGGTTCAGACGTATAGGCTCCCGAGCACCCTTAGAAGTTTAAATCTTTAGTAGTAAGAGTTAGTGATGAGTTGTCATAGTTCGAGGACATGATTATTATTTTAGCTTTTCAGTTTATTTCAGTAGTCAAATTTAGTTGGGGACTTGTCCCATCAACTCCATATTTCAGACATTTTAGAGGCTTTTCAGACTAGAGTATTTTCAGACAGATGTTTCAATTTTGGTATTACTATACCGTATTCAGTTTTATTTCAGTAATGAACCTTATGGCAAGTTTCTGCCTAATTTTTGCATATTTACAGTATTATTATTCAGCTATTGTAGCAGGTACCAGTCATGGGTTGTTTGTGGTCCTTTGGGATTATGTGCACTGTATAGCGTCCGACGTACAAACTCAAGGCATTACAATAGTCTACATGGCCATCCTCACTATGGAAGTACACAAGGATATCATCTATGAATGCTATGACAAACATGTCTAGATACTATTTGAACACTCGATTAATGAGGTCCATGAAAGCTGCTGGGGCATTGGTTAGCCCAAAAGACATGACTAGAAACTCAAAATGACCATAACGGGTTCTAAAAGTTGTATTTGGAATATCACATTCCCTCACTTTAAGCTGATGATAGCTGGATCTAAGGTCTATCTTGGAGAAATAACTTATACCTTGGAGTTAATCAAATAGGTCATCAATTCTAGGAAAAGGGTATTTGTTTTTTACTGTGACCTTATTTAGCTGACTATAGTCAATGCACATTCGCAAAGAACCATTTTTCTTTCACATGAATAGGACGGGAGTACCCCATAGAGAAACACTAGGCCTTATAAAACCTTTATCTAAAAGATCTTTGAGTTGCTCTTTCAACTCATTAAGCTCTGTGGGAGCCATACAGTAAGGAGGGATAGAAATAGGTTGAGTATCTTGGAGAAGGTCGATACCGAATTCTATCTCTCTATTAGGAGGTACCCCTGGGAGATCTTCTGGAAAAACATCATGAAACTCATTGACCACTCGGACAGATTGAATTGTTGGAGTCTCAAACTTAGTGTCCTTGACTCAAACTAGATGATAAATGCAACCTTTTGATATCAACTTTTTGGATTTAAGGTAAGATATGAAATGACTCTTGGGAGACATTGAATTACCTGACCACTCAAAGACTGGCTCATCTATGAACTAAAAATTCTCTACTCGGGTGCGACAATCTATAGAAGCATAACAGGAATAAAGCCAATCCATACAAAGAATTATATCAAAATTAACCATATATAACTCTATCAAGTTTTCTAACATGACTATATGAAGGACAGTGATAGGACACTTCTTATAGATTTGCTTGGCAGAAACTGACTCACCTGCTGGAGTAGAAACCAAAAAGGGCTCGGGGATTTTTTCAGAATTTATCTCAAAATTTACTGCAACTAATGGTGTCACATAATATAAACTTGACCTTGTTTCTAACAGCACATACATATCAAAATGAAAGACAAAAAGCATACCAGTAACAACATTTGGTGAATCCTTCTGCTCTTGACGGGATGGTAAAGCATAAAACCGATTTTGGTGCTGACCGTCACCGGTACTGGATGAAGCACCCTAAGGAGGGGATGGGCGACCTAAAGGAGCTGGTTCACTATTAGCCTGAGTCTGGGGATGAATATCTCTGTTTCCCTAACTAGCATGCGGGCACTATTTGATTTTGTTACCCATCTTGCCACAACCATAACAACCTTTCTGACCCTACAAACATTGACCTGTATGATTCTTGCCACACTTAGCACATAGGGGATGATTGGGCTTCCCACTCACACTTTTCTAAGATCTAGACATAGAAGACTTACTCTACTATTCCTACCCCTTTTTAGGTGTGAGAGCACTAGCTGAAAAAGGTGCGGGCATAGATGACCGATTTTGAAACTACAGATGATTTCCCCCTCCAGACCTATTTTAACCATAATCAAACTACCCTATTCTAGCCTTCTTATTTACTCTCTCTCTTTTCTTTAAATTTTTTGTCTCAATCTACTGAGTATGCATTATCAACCTAGAAAGATCCATGTCTCCAATGAGCATATCAATCCTAAACGCCTTAACTACCAACCAAGACACACCGGTCATAAAGTTACTAATGCTTGACCATCAAGGGAATACATAGACAACTGGTTAAACTTGAGGCAATACTCCTTCACTATCATTAAGACTTGTCTTAGGTTCATGAACTCTTTTATCTTAGCTTCCATTATCTCACTTGGGAGGAACTTATCTAAGAACGTATCCTGAAATATCTGCTAAGTCATGGGAGTTGTATTCTCCTCTCTACTTTTCTTCCATATCACCACCCCATCATATGAAATATCTTTCAACCTATAGGATGCCAATTATACACTCTCCTATTAAAAAATATGCATAATTTGGGTAATCTTCTTTACCTCATCTAGATACAACTGTAGGTCCTCACATGCCTTCGACCCAAAGAATTCTGGAAGGTTCATTCTCATAAAATCTTGAATTTTGGTTGTGGCTAAGCCCCCATCTTGCTGAAGTGGGATTGCAGCCTGACGGTTGCCATGAACATTAGTTGTCACATCTTGGGCTAGCGCCTGGAAGGCGGCCTGAATTCTTTATATGACACGTTCTCATTCAAAGAATCTGCAGGCTGAGATAGTTGGTTATCGTTTTTGCATGCTCGATGAGGAGGCATTATCCATCACGTGAAAGCATGATTTAGAAGTAATAGAGACACTGAATGCATGATAGATCATGAAAGAAGATATGATTTCCTAAAATGCTCCATAGCCTCTTGCTCATAAATGTGATGCGCTTCACACCAAGGATCAAGACTCTACGTAACGTGGCTTGTTTTACTCCCTAGGACTCTCTAAACCTTAGGCTCTGATACCAAGTTTATAATGCTCTGAAATCTGATTTTTGGGATGTCACACGGTGCTTCGAACTACACGTAGTCCTGAGATAACCCTAGCTGCTTTTCTACTAAATCTAAATCTCAACATAGGGGAAATATGAATATGAAAACATAATAAATGCAGAAATATTATCTGAAACATCCTAATCTCACAAATCTTGGTAAAATAATACTAAAAAATCTGAATACTGAATCAAAAGTTAAACTAAATCTAGTAGTCTAACAAGCCTCTGCTAACTGAGTCTAGAGAGTCACAGGGACAGGCCCCAGCTGATTCAAACTGTCGAAAATGAATAATGAAACATCTACTAATAAACTGGAAATCTGAATAGCTGAGTCCCTAAACTTGAGGATTCACCAACTATAGAGATGTAGATAAGATGCTTGAAAATCACTCACACTACTGAGATTGAGCACCTGAACCTACATTATGAGACAATGTAGCACATAGAAGTATATGTGGATCAGTACTTTGATGATGTACTGAGTATATGGGGGTGATGCAATAAGTAAGTGATATCATCACAATTTATAAAATCATACATGCTAAATGTAAATGACTCACATAGGCTTGAGTAATCTGAAATCTGAAGATCATAAATCATGAGTTGTAAAGAACATAATATAATTTTGTGAGCCATTACACTTAGTTCTGAAATCTGTATTCTGTTCTTATTCTCAAATCATATAGGCTAAGTAAAATCTGAAAACTCATTCTTTATGGAAAAATACTTTATCTAAAGGGAATTCTTTCAAATTTTTTCTTTACTAGTAGGGAGTTTCTTCTAAGTGACATAAACCATGAGAGAATTCATAAAGTCCAATGTTCTTGTCCACCTAAGTAGGAATCCTCATATTGGGGAGAGGATTCATACTCTTGCCAAGGAGTATAACCTATCTAAGTGATCACATATCTATCATCCACATAGAAGTGGAAACAATCTAAATCCTACATTGGCACATAGTTCTAGGGTATGAAACCATAGTAACGTACCCATCTCGGTGCTAAATACTACTCTTATTAAATCTCTATGCTCATTCTGATGGAAATTCACTCTTAAAATAATCTAATGGTTTATAATGAAAACCAATCATATATCTATAAAGCTAAATCTGTAATCTGAATTTGTAAAGTAGATTTCATATCTATTCTAAGACCAAAAGGTCAAATCTTTATCAATAATCTGAAAGAAATCTAGTCATAGGGTGCTTATAGCACAACAATTCTTGCAATAACAATCGTTAATTAGGGCTTAATAACCCATGTAACAATCTCACGTTAAAACATCAAAATGTTCATTCTTGATGATTTAAACGTTGATAGTTCAATTCAAAATCTGGAAATTTCTTCACTATGCATGAAAATATGAACATAATCATGTAATTCAACTTATAATCATTGGGAATCTCATAAGCTTGTAAATAACATTAATGGGTGTAAACCCTAACATTAATTCATTGAAAATAATATAAAATTTAGTAAATTCATAATTAAAATAAGTTTTGGGCACAAGGATGAAAGGAGTATCCTTGTTCATAACCCCATATACCTCAATTGATGAACTAGATACTAAAACTTGAATCTGGGATCTCTATTGATGCTTTGAAGATGAATTCTCAGAGTTCCTGTATTGGGAATCCTTAATCTTGAGTTTCCTTAGATAACTAATGAAAGAATTGGATTTCTTGGAGAAGGAGATTTGAATATCTAGGGTTTTCTTTTGAGAGAAAAGTGATGAATTAAGCATAAAGTGCTTTGGTATATGCTTAATGATATGTTTTGGATGGATTGGGGCCCTGGGAATTGACCAAATGCCCTTATTAAGCTTTAAATCTGAATTGAAAATCGACTAAAGATCCCAATTTACTGGACCACCATGATGCTCCACTATTGCAGTGGCTCATGGAAAAGGATGAGTGGGAACTGGGCATTCACCAGGATGCATCACAATCGCGGTGCCCCTTGGATTACTATTTTAGCCCTTGACGCGTGCGTCAAAATCACGGAATCTCACTGGAATGGGACAATTGGGAAAAAAGGATTCTCCGCAATCCGGGGTTTTCACGGAGGGCCTCTAGAATTTGACAATTTCAGAATTCGCCTTCTCCGCGACGCGCTAAGTGCCCAAGTGGCACACTGTCAACTTAAAAATGCCATAACTCCTTCATCGAGTGTCGGATTTGGGATAATATTATATCGTTGGAAATCTTATTAAATTTCCCACATAATGGGAGGTCTAAATATAGAAAATTCCACACGAAATAATTATTCTTTATTTTGGAAGCTATCCCTTAACATTCTAGGGACGGATTTCGCTAGAAAATGTATGGTATATTACAACTTGGTTCACCAAGCTATGGAGAAGGTATGTTATTTGGGATACACTTAAGGCCGCTCAGAGTTTTCAAAAGTCCTTTACGGATGTGAGGCAAAGGGAGTTGGAGTTTGAGGTTAGTGATTAGGAGTTCTTGAAGGTATCTCCTATGAAAGGAGTGATGAGATTTGGGAAGGAGGGGAATCTCAGTCCCCAATATATGGGTCCATACTTGATTTTGATGGTCCATACCTATGGTTGATGACTTCATGGATAATTACTTGGTTAAATGGATGGGTTATGTAAAACTTATTTTAATTGGGCTTAAAGGGTGTTGTTTAGCTCATCGTGGAAGGTGGAGGTCCTGTGGGGACCGATACTGGAGACCATATTTGCTGGCGTGGGGGTTTTTATAATCGTGTGCATGGTTCACACTTATATATATTTTTTGGATTGGCTGGGGTCAAGGTGTTCTGTCATGACCTGAGACTACCCCCTAGTGATAACACTGCGCTTAAGGACATAAGTCACCCTAAACTAATCCTTGTTCTGGTATCAGTTGTGAGCACTGCTTAAAATAATAATAAAGTGTCCTATGCAAAAGCAAAACTGATGGAAGCACTACTATGATGTAATACTGAAATAATACCCAACATTTCTAAACTACTGATAAAAATTGAAAATAAGTCTGACAATATGAAAGCCTCTAAAACATGAGAAGTTGATGGGATAAACCCCCAACTAAATCCAACTAACTGAAATAAAAGAATTACTGAAAATAACTGCAACTAACTTGTCCTCGAAGGATGAGGACTTACCATAACTACTGTTGAGTGGCACTGAGCTGACTAAGGGTGATAAGGGAACTGAGCGTTTGAACCTCTGTTATAAGACAACATAGCACAAAAAGAGTATGCGACCAGTACTTTGAATGTACTGGTACATGAGATACTGATCTTAAATGCATGAAGATATAGAATGAATGCGGGACCAAGTAAAACATATGCTGCAATAATCTCTAAAACTTAATAACTGAATAACTGATAAACTAAACACATGGTCATACAAACCTAATTTGATATGGTCTGAATACTGAACTAAAATTGTGGGAGCTAACTCTAACCGACATGCTCCAATCTGAACTAATCGGGGTCTAACATGTAACCCTAGATGGAAGGGTGCTGGTACCTTGCTAGGTGTACCAACAAATGGCTAACGATGTGGATCCCCAAGCCTGATTTCACAAAGAAAGAGGGTGACATGCCTCTACTAATGGGGTACCTCTCATAATCCACGTTGGCATCATAAGTATGGAACTTAGGGACTGCTACTAATGACTCATGCCTAATTTATGGGGAAGCCATCATCCCTGCGTTCACTCGGTGCTAAGAGCTACTCCCAACTAAATGAAACTAGCATTATTATTCATTTAACATGATTTTGTACTGATAAGTGCTGAACATGAATATGATAATCTGAATATAATGATACAAATAGACTACAAAATCTGAAATATACATGTCTATCTAGGTATCAGGTGTTCATAAGGTCTTTCTAGGTATCAGGTGTTTATAACCCTCCAACACTGAATAATACTTTAAATACAATAACATCATTTAAAAACACTGTCAGAAAATTCATGATTCAGAGACCCAAAACATAAAGTATATAAATAACTGATGAAAACCATGATTTTAGGTATGGAAAGATGCCCAACTTCTAAGGATAACATGCTCACATGGTTAAATTCATAAATTGATAAATGAGCATGGTGTCAACTGAATATAATATGGGTGACTGAATTATAAAGCATATAAGGACATAGTTCACATGGGGAAACACATTATCATTGTTTGTATTCAAAACTATTAAGAGAGAATTGAGTAAATTCATGCTTGACATTAAAATTTCTTTAAAAAGAGGGAAAAGGGTTTATACTTGAAAGAAATAAGGGATTATGGGGACTCAGTGGGTGAAAGGGATCCATTGATGAAAACCCTACATACCTGAGTTGCTTGAATATTTGAAAAACACTTGGAATTTAGATCATAAATATGTGAATTCTAGAAGAAGCTTGTAATTTTTGTTCTTGAGAATGGAAGGAGATTGAGTACCGTTAACTGATGAAGAATGGGGAAAATAATGTACCTATTGGGTTTTAAATCATCAATTTGGTGTTTAGGGAGAAGGGAAATAACCAAAATGCCCCCATCCATTTAATGAAAATTGTAACATAACACAGCCTTCGTAGGATAGAGGCTATAGCAGAGAATAGCCTCCATGACACGCTGTGTATCGCGAAGAGCCAGTCTCCATGGTATAAAAAAATAGCAGAGGTATTCTACTTTCGTGGTTCAAAAACACCCCAAACTTCTTTTGAAAATTCAAAAACTCTCTCAGAAGACCCTTTTAACATCCCTAAATATATTTCAACTCATAAATCAATGTTTCGGACTCAAGAAGGCCAATATAAAATGTTTGAAATATTGGTGTCCTAAAATGTCCATATCACTTGTACTTAGAGTAAATTAAATGGCTTTGGGACTTATAAACATTGGATGAATAGATGGAAACTCATCTAGAATCTTGTGGGGTATTACAATATCTCCCCCTTAGGATCATTTGTACCCGAATAAAACTATCTAAGCTGAGATATTAAGAAGACTGAAATCATGTACTGAATACTTATGAGCTGAATCATGATTAAGTAACTGAATTTGAAACATGACACAAGGGTTGAACTAAATTCTTGAATGCATTCTATGACACGAGGATGGTTGGAGAGCTGAGATAGAAAATAAGAGAGAACTAATTTAAGAGAAATAATTACCTCAAGATGAACTAATTTCGGTGTTCCATGTTTTATTATGTATCTGAGTGCTTCCCGATGTTTCCTACTACCATGCGTTACTTTATATTTATATTTATATTTATATTTATATTTATATTTATATTTATATTTATATTTATATTTATATTTATATTTGTGTGGCGACTGTCTTGAGCCGGGGGTCTATCGGAAACAGCCTTTCTACTTCTTCAGAGGTAGAGGTATGGACTGCGTACATCTTACCCCCCCCAGACCCCACTAGGTGGGAATACACTGGGTTTGTTGTTGTTGTTGTAATTACCTCAAGATGAATCTGAATTCATAGAGAAAATGTGGGATACTTGGCTCACATATCTGCTTCTGCCTCCCAAGTAGCTCCCCCAACGGGCTGATTTTTCCATAGAACCTTAACCAAGGGTACTTCTTTATCCCTAACCTATAAATCTAACAATCAAGGATCTCAACTAGACTTCTTCGTAGGAAAGGCTATCTTGCACGTCTACACTTCGTAAAGGAACAACAGAAGTTGGGTCACCACTACATTTTTGTAGCAATGAAACATGAAACATAGAATGCATTGATGCCAAATCTACAAGCAACTCTAACTCATAACTTACCTTCCCAAAACAACTCAAAATCCTATATGGTCCAATATAGTGGGATGAGCTTTCCATATCTTACCGAATCTCTTTAAGCCTTTCATGGTTGAAATTTTCAAATAAACTAAATCACTAACATCAAACTTAAGATCCTTTCTCCTCATTTCTGCATAAGATTTCTGATGACTTTGGGTTATCTTCAGCCTTTCTCAGATTAACTAAGCTTTCTCTATTGCCTCATACACTGAATCTGGCCCTATCTAAGTAGCCTTACCTACTTCAAACCAACCAATAGGAGATCTAAACTTTCTTCCATAGAGAGCCTCAAATGAAGCCATCTAAATACTAGAGTGATAGTTGTTGTTATAGGCAAACTCAGTCAAAGGTAAGTGGTCATCCCAACTACCCTTGAATTCGATAACACAAGCCCTTAACATATTCTCTAAGGTCTAAAGAGTCCTCTCTACCTTATCGTCCGTCTAAGGATGAAAAGTTATACTGAGTTGGACTTGGCTACCAAGACCTTTATAAAAAACCTTCCCAAAGTGAGAGGTAAATTGGGTACCTCGATCTAAAATTATAGTCAATAGAACCCCATACAGATTTACCAACTCCCTAAGATAGAGTCTAGCATTATCCTCAGTAGAATACGGAGTAGGAAATTATAAAAAAAAGGGGCTAAATTGGTCATTATATCGACAATGAATGAAATCAAATCATGCTGATGATGCGTACGAGGTAACCCTATCACAAAATCCATGTTCACCACCTCCCACTTCCAAGTGGGGATGCTGAACTCCTGAAGCATACTACTAGGGCTTTTGTGTTCAAACTTAACTTGCTGATAATTCAAACACTTAGCCATGAATTTTGCAATATCTTTCTTTATACCATTCCACCAATAGACTTCTAGCAAATCACGGTACATCTTAGGGGCCCCTGGGTGAATAGAATATCATGTACCATGCCCCTCTACTAATATTTGTTATCTCAAACCATCCACACATGAAACACATAACCTGTCATGTCAACGAAGCACACTATCTCCCCTTTGGGAGAAAAACTCGACCTTCTGATCCTGAAATGCCTCCTTTAACTTGACTAAAATAAGATCCTATCTTGTTTTTCTTTCACTTCAACAACCAATGAAGATTTTGAATAATTCTGAACCCATATACTACCTTCGTTCAAATAAACCAACCGCACACCTAATCTAGTAAGATGATGAACCTCACAGACTAACTTCTTATTATCCTCCTCAACATGTACAACACATCCCATAGATAATCTACTAAGGACATCATCCACTACATTAGCTTTACCCGAGTGATACAACAAACTTATATCATAGTCTTTAAATAATTCAATCCACCTTCTCTGATGAAGATTTAGATCCTTCTAAGTGAACACATACTATAAAATCTTATGATCTATGAACACCAATATGGACCCCATAAAGGTAATGCATTCAAATCTTTAAGGAAAAGACAGTTGCTGCCAACTTAAGATCATGGGTTTGGTAATTCTTTTCATGGGGTTTAAGCTTCCTAGAGGCATACACTATGACTTTACCTCGCTTCATCAATACAAAACCAAGAACAACTCTAGAAGTATCACAATAAACTAAAACCCATCTGAACCCTCTAGTAGAGTCAATACTGGGGCGAAAGTGAGCCAATTCTTTAATTCCTAAAAACTCTTCTCACAGGAATCTGACCATTGAAATTTGACTCACTTTTATGGTTAGTCAATACATGGGAGAAGAAGTAGAAGAAAACCCTTCCACAAATCATCTGTAGTAACCAGCTAAACCTAAGAAACTCATAATATCTAATAAAGAGATGGGTTTATGCCATTTTCTCACTACTTTAGACTTTTGAGGATCAACTCGAATACCATCATCAAAAATGATGTCACCAACAAAAGCTACTGATCTCAACCAGAATTCACACTTATTGAACTTAGTGAATAACTGTTGTTCCTTAAGGGTCTACAATCAAGTTCTTAAATAGTCTGTATAATCGCTCTCCCTATGGGAATACACAAGGATGTCATCTATGAAGACTATGACAAAAATGTCCAAGTATTACTTGAACACCCTATTCATCAAGTCCATAAAAATACAGAACCATTGGTTAGTTTAAAAGACATAACTAGAAATTTGAAGTGGCCACACCGAGTTTTAAAGGCTATTTTTGGAATGTCATATTCTCTGAATCTAAGATAATGATAGCCGAATTTGAGGTTTATCTTAGAAAAATAGCTTGCATCCTGAAGTTGGTCGAACAAGTCATCAATTTTGAGGATACTTATTTTTTATTGTGACTTTTTTCAACTGATGGTAGTCGAAGCACATTCTAAGGGAATCATATTTCTTGCACATGAAGAGAACTGGAGCACCCCACAGAGAAACATCAGGCCTGATAAAACCCTTATTTAGAAGATATTTCAACTGTTTCTTCAATTCCTTAAGCTCAGCTGGATCCATTCTGTAAAGTTTAATTGAGATAGGCTGGGTATCTCGGAGGAGATCTATTTTGGAAGTCAATTTTCCTCTTGGGAGGAACTCCAGGAAAATCTTCAGGGAATATTTTTGGAAACTCATTTGCTACTGGAACTAACTCAAGACTCGAAGTTTTAGAATTTGAGTCCTTGACTCAAACAAGATGGTAAATACATCCCTTGGGAATCATCTTGCTTGCCTTAAGTTAGGAGACAAATTGACCTATAGGCATGAAGTACTACCCCTCCATTTAATAACAGGCTCATTAGGAAACTGGAAAAATACTATTTTAATTCTATAGTCAACTGAGGCATTGTATGAGTGGATCCAATCCATGTTGAGAATGACATTGAAATTAGTCATCTCTAACTCCATAAGTTCAACTGAAGTGACTTTCTAGGACACTATGATTAGACAATTTTTGCATGCCTGTCTGGCTGTAGTAGAACTACTAACCGGAGTAGTCACTGAGAAGGGTTCTGCTAATATTTTAGGACTGACACCAAAATTTACTACATATAGGACCATAATATAAAGCGAAGCTCTAGGGTCTAACAATGCATAAACATAAAGATGGAAGACTTGTAACATAACTATAACTACATCAAGAGAACTTTATTGATCCTATCAAGTTTGATGACCATAAAGTCAGTTCTAACGCTACCCACTTGTAGCATGAAGGTGGCATCCTGCTGAGTAGGGTGCCCTGCTGGTGCTGTAAAATGATTAGTCGTTCTATGTTGATGATCATTTCTACCCTTCCACATACCCAATAGGCAATCCCTTATCCTGTGGCTGGACTTGACACACCCAAAACATGCATCACTACCTACTCTGCACTTACCCTGATGGTTCTTATCATACTTCTTGCAAACTGGATTTGTGCTGCCACTATTCATACTACCCTGGGACTTAGACGCTAGTGCTCTATATAGATTTTCCTATCTGAACTTAGGCTCTAAAGCACTGGCTGATGATGGGGCTAGAGCTGAAGATTTCTGGTGGAATTAAGAACGATTACCACCTTCTGACCTCTGTTGAGAAAAGTCAAAGCTACCTATTCTGACCCTCTTATTTTCCCTTTCTTTCTCCTTACGCTTCTCCTCATCAATCTACCAAGCATGGACCATCAACCTAGATATATCTATCTTCTTTATCAGCATTGTTGTTCTACACTCCTTGACCACATCTTCATAAACTCCCAAAACAAACTTAATCGTCCTGGACCTAAATTTAGCTACCATAGTAGGAGCATACCTCGGCAACTGGGTCAACTTGAGTAAGTACTCTTTCACACTCATATTGCCCTACTTTAAATTAATGAACTCTTAAACCTTATCCTTTCTCAACTCAAGTAGGAAGAATATATCTAAGAAACCTATAGTAAACTCATCGCACTCTATAGGCCCTGCCTCAACACCTCTGTCCTTCATCTACTATTTAAACTAAGTATGAGCTACTTCTTTTAACTGATAAGTTGCTAAATTAGCACTCACTCTAAGTGATACACATAATCTCTATCACTTTCTGCATACTATTCATAAACTCTTATGGATCCTCCTTAGACTTAGATCTAGAAAATAATGGAGGAATCATTCGTGTGAAGTCTCAAATCCTAGCTACAGTCGTATTTACTACTAGGTTGACTAAGGCAACAACCTTTTGATTATTCTACAGCCATGGATTAGTCTAAGTGTATGAAAGAAGTCATGAATTCCCATATGAGACCTATTTATTCAAAGGGTTTTTAGGGACAGGTGGTGGTGTTGGTTGATCCCCATTCCTTTTTTTAGCCTTTCTGGGAGGAATTTTCTATAAATAATGAAGAATGAGTTAGAAGAAGAAGTTTAACAGAGCTTACGCTTCATCACACGACATAAACACTGACAGAAGAGAAACTATCCTAAAATACCTTATAACATCTTGTCCATAAGTCTGGCGTGCTTCACACCCATGCATACGACTCTACTCAATGCGGCTTTCAGATACCCTAGGACACTTTAAAACCTTAGGCTCTGATACCATGTTTTTCATAACCCTAGACTAACCCTAGTCATAACAAGGTGCTTAAGGCCATAAGTGACCCCAAACTGACCCATGATCTGGTATCTGCTGTGAGCACTGATTAAAATAATAATATATCATCCAATGCAGAATCTAAACTAATAGAAACACTATTAAGATATAACACTAAAATGATACCCAAAATGTCTGAACAACTGATAAAAACTAAAAACAAGTCTGACTATTTGAAATTCTCTAAAATATTAGGAGTTGATGGGACAAACCCCCAAATAACTCCGATTGACTGAAATAAAGAAAGTACTAAAAATACCTGAAACTAACTTGTCCTCAAAGGATGAGGACTCACCATAACTGCTGTTGAGTGGCACTGAGCTGACTAAGGGTGATTAGGAAACTGAGCATCAGAACTTATGTTATAAGACAACATAGTGCAAAATAGATTATGCGATCAGTACTTTCAATGTACTTGTACATGAGATAGGGATAACTGAGATACATATAAGTACTTATCTTAAATGTATGAACATATGGAATGAATGCAAGACAAAGTAATACATATGCTAAAATAATTTGTAAAAATGAATAACTGAAAGACTGATAAACTAAACACTTGGACATGCAAACCTATTCTGATATGGTATGAATACTGAACTTAGACTATGGGAGCTAAGTTGGAAGGGTGTTGGTACCTTGCTAGGGGTATCAATCCATAAGGCTGATGTCCCTAAGGATAAGGGCGTCATACTTATAGTGATAGGTTTTCCCTCATAATCTATGGTGGCGCCGTAAGTTTGGAACTTAGGGACTGCTACTAATGACTCATGCCTAGTTAACGGGGGGAGCCGCCATCCCTGCATTCATTCGGTTCTAAGTGATACTCCCAACTGAATGACACTAACTTTATTACTTATTTAACATGATTTTATACTGATAAGTGCTCAACATAAATATGGTAATATAAATATAATAATACAAATATGGTTTCAATGACTGGTAACTTCAAAATCTGAAATATGCATGTCTTTAGGTACACTTTAAATACAATAACATCATTTAAAAATACTATTAGGAAATTCATGATTTGGATACCCAAAACACAGAGTAAATCAATTATTGATGAAAACCATGATTTTAGGTATGAGAAGACGCTCAACTTATAAGGACAACATACTCACATGGTTAAATTCATAAATTGATAAATGAGCATAGTGTCAACTGAACATGATATGGGTGACTAAAACTATAAAGTATATAAGGACATAGTTCACATGAGAAAACACATTGTCACAGTTTGTATTCAAAACTACTAAAAGAGAATCAGGTAAATTCATGCTTGACATTGAAATTTCTTAAAAAGAAGGGGAAATGATTTATACTTGAAAGAAACAAGGGATTATTGGGACTCAATGGGTGGAAGGGACCCATTGATGAATACCCTAAATACCTGAGTTCTTGAATTCATGAAGAAAACTTAGAATTTAGACCTTGAATATGTAAATTCTTGAAAGAAGCTTTTAATTTTGTGTTCTTGAGAATGGAGGGAGATTGAGTATCATTAACTAATGAAGAATGGGGAAAATAATGCCCCTCTTGGGTTTTAAATCATTAATCAGGTATTTAGGGAGATAGAAAAATACCAAAATACCCCCACTTATTTAATGAAAATCTCAGGATTATGTAGCCTTTGTGGCACGGAGGCTATCGAAAAAACAAGCCTCCGTGACACATTGTGTATCATAGAAACTAGCCTCTGTGACATGCTATGTATCGTAGAGAACCAGTCTCAGTGGTACGGAGAAATAGTGGAGGCATTCTGCCTTCATGGTCCAAAAATACCCCGAACCTCTTTGAAAAATTTTGAAACTCTCTCGGATGACCCTTTTAATATCCCTAAACATATTTCAACTCATAAATCAATGTTTCAGACTCAAAAGGGCCAAAATGAAATGTTCAAAATCTTGGAGTCGTAAAATACTATGTCACTTGTAGTTAATGGAAATTAAATAGCTTTGGGACTTCTAAACAAGGGACGAATAGCTGTAAACTCATCATGAATCTTGCGGGGTATTACATATTTCTTGGCTCATCCTTAGATTTTCTTGGTTTGTACAACTAACACATATTGAAACCCTTTCAGCAGGGGGAGTTGAACCCATATTACCTGTGGGTGCCCTTTGGATGGTTAGAGCTACACAATCAAGACTAATGGTTGTAAATATCATGTAAAACCTTGTTACCTATCCCATTATCTTATATATATATATATAATGTATGCATGTATGTGAACATTGTACACTGAGTTTTGAATGAATTTTGAGTTGTCATTATTTTATCCCTACCTTGAGTACATGCTAGTGCTCACCCCGCTAACCATCTCCGAAAACTGTATCTCTATGCAATGCAGGTAATAGAGACACTTTTGCTTTTATTGCGTAGTTATTGGGTGATTCCTATATCTATCGCTAGTCAACTTGAAGTGGTGAGCTTCCATACTTCAAAGACCCTCATTTTATGTTTTTATTTCATTAGTTTGGGACTATCCGTTTGGACTCTTTTTGAATATGGTCAGGGGCATTCCCGACTTGAAAACTAATTTTCAAGGTTGTGTCAACATATATCGTAAAACTACAGATACTTTATATAAGAACACATCTTTATGTATTAGATTTTTTTTATGTTTTTGCATAATGAGTAACGAATTTTTTTAGGTGGTTATTTATATTTAAATTGATACTTGTTATACAATTAATACAACATATACAAAGCAATAGGATTTTACTGATAGTGCATCCTATACAATACCAACATATCCAATATTGTATCTTATACATTACTACTAATGTATAAACTGCACTATTAGGAAAATGACGAACACAATTACAATATATATTTGAGTCTTCACTATGTTAGTATTATCTGATAAAGTCATGACTTGAAAAAAAAATAATTTTTACATCAAATATTTAACGTATCACATTTTTTTATTTTGTAAATTTCATTGAACAAGTTTATGTACCAGGAGGACTTTACAAACACATTACCTAAATTTGTATAAGATGTCATAGATGCACTGATATCTGGAATGTTAACCCTACTAATTTCAAAGTTGTTAAAGGTTGTTAGCTCTGTTTCAATGACTGATAGTCAGTATTTAATCTCCGACAACCAATTTCCACCTGATTTTTCTGATGCCCTTGTTTGTATTCATGATACCTTGGAAACACCAACGTAAAAAATTAGATAGAAGTCAAGGATTTTCAAATCACCATACTTGACTGAATTTGGTTCAAGCTCCAAAGGCAGTGACAATTTCAACATTGATTTAGAGCAAAACAAGCATTTGATGGTTTCAGCATATCTGATGATCGGCCAAGTGGATTTATCTCATCATATTTAGAATGAATTACGGAAGGATTGTTTAAGTATCATGCAAAAAGGTTGAATTTTGAATATGTTTATGTTAGAAGTAATTGGTTAATAAATATACATTACCCGACGTTTACCACATTTAGTGAAATATAAAATTAAAGGATGATCACTACAAAGCCAAAGCATTCGATCTTGGATTTAAAGAGATGATTTCATTGTAGCTCACCCACAAATAAAGAACTGATTCTACATAATGTCCCAATCAAACATATGCTTGAATGATGAGGTACATATTTATGGTTTGTATTTCATTATATGTAGCATTGTGATTTAACAATTCTATCTTAAATTAATAATGTTGATCTATTATCACGACCTAAGACAACCCCCCAATCGTAACACATTGCCTAGAACCACAAGTGATCCCAAGCTAAACTATGGTACTGGCATAATGCTTAAGAAACTAATTAAAATATATATAAAATCTAATTTGACTGAGTGGAAGCATGATCATGAGATGTGATTTTTCAATACGTTACTGTTAAAAGTTTACAACAATGTAATCTGAAAGAAGGAGAAACTAAAACTATGTACAATAACTCTAACTGACTATCTATGAAATCTCTACTAATACTGACTATAGGTAGCTAGGACATGACCCAAATTATCCCTAATCAGTACGTATAAATAAAAGAATAGAATACAAGAAGTACAACTGACTTGAGTTCTTAAAATAAGAGAACTCAAAAACTGTTGGCTAAATCTATGATCTGCTTGACTCTGATCCTGATGATAAGCATCTGAATCTATATCACATGAAAAATGTAGGCAGAAGAGTTATGTGATTAGTACTTTGGCATGTACTAAGTAAGCGAGATATGCACTAGTCATAAAAAAAACTTAAAGCATGCTATGAAACTGAGGATGTAAGTCATTTGCTAAAAATATATTTAAAATATATATGTACATAAAAGTTATGTGGCACAGTGAAATCTTTAAATCATGAGCTAAAATATTTCTAGGAAAGCGGTAGAAGCATAACTATTTTATATAATCTAAAGTTAATGTTGAATATGTTGTTAAACTGTACTAAATACTAACTGAAAATAAAGAGATGAACTTGAGTGCAAACTGAATGCATGAAGTTGAACTGTAGTACAATGACCCTATGTAAAATACAGATATACTGATGTGAAGTAATAGTCTAAAAATTCATAGTATAAAAGAAAGTAAAATGAAATTGAGGTTCATTTATGAATACTGGGTTTGAAACTATAGGATGTGAACAAATACAATGACCAAGTAAATAAATATATAAATAATCAATACGGTGCTGAATAAACTAATTACAAGGACATGCAATAACTGAGTTTGAATGTGGGATATACTATTAACTGACATATAACTATATGAGCGAAATGTGGAGTTCGATGTATAAACCCCATAAAAAAGGCGAAATATACCTTACCAAAATATAAAGACTGATCTGATGTGGTACCACTAAACTAATGTCCAAAATCACTAAGGTGTCAAGCCTGGACTAACGGGTGAACCATTAGAACCTATGGTGGTACCGTAGTTCTGGGACTTATGGACTTCTACTAAAGGTCTCAGCCTAACTGACAGATGAGTCTCCACTCTTGCATCCGCTCAGTGCTAGGTACTACTCCCAACTGAATATAAGCTAATAAAATGAATAGCTCAATAATACTGAAGTCCTAAAGTTGGAAGAAAAGTTCTTTGTTTGAAAGAATTCTAAATCATTAAAATTAAAGAACTGAGTGTTTGACTGAGAATGCATGATACCCTAGGTCATCAGGTGTCCACAACTCGCCATCTCAGAAGAATGTAACTATCATGATAAATTTCAAATCTGAAGAGAAATGTAAAATTTCATAACACAAGTACAAACTCATGAATTTATCAATATATTGAGTGTTCATAATTCTAAGTACAAAAAGATACTAAATTTTATGGGAAAAACATGGTATGCCAACTAATATAGATTGAAATCCACTAAGTCTTACATAATTTATTTTGAAAAAGGTTGAAATATATATAACACGCATAATCCATCATATATTAAATAACTCAGTTTAAGCCATGAAAATAATGCATAATAAATTTAATGGGAACTATAATAATAAAATAACATGATAGAATCAAATTTTTGAGAATTTGGAATGATTGGGTATTAACCCTAGATCATGAGTTCATAGAAATCAAAACTAAAATTAAAATTTTAAAACTATATTTTAGGCATAAGAGTGGAAGGAATACCTTATTGAATAGCCACATAACTGGACTAGTGAAATCTTGGACTGAATCCTTAGAAATTAGGCTTTGAGAAAAACCCTAGGCTTAGGCTTGCTTGAGAGTTGAATCACTTGATTTTATGACTAAGAATGAGTTTAGGGAAAATAATAAGGGATTTAGGGTGATTAAATAGACTTATACCTCTTTTAACATCTGAAACAACGTAGTTTTTGGTTAAAAAGAGTTGGAAAAGACCAAATAACCCTATAAAAATTGTATGAAAAATTGTTGGTATCAGTCCCAACAAAATTGGTATGATCCGTAGGGTCTGTGTATGATTCATGGACTAAGTCATCATCTGGGACTCAAATTTTAGTCCCCACTGTCGTGACGAAGAGTCACCCAATGAGTCATAGTGTCCTAGTGACGAGTCATCATCACTAACAACTTTGACAGTGCTTTAGTAACTTGGCCATAAAGTTTTACTCCAAAATCGGATTAAGGCAAAATATGATGCGTTGGAAAGATAATTCAATTATCTATCCTTTTATGGTTCATGATCCCAAAAACTCTTAGTAATATAAAATTTATGCTCATTTGAAATTGACTATAGAAATATTCTTCATAAGAAGCCAATCAGTAAGGGATATTTTGGCTTGTCTATAAGTTAGGAGTTATTTGTGGCCTTAGTATATATCTAAATTACTTATAAACCAATCAAACATGATTTTTTATTTTGCATGTACTTGAGTCATGGTTCTAATATTGGATTGGATTTTTGGGCTGTTACATGTATTGACTATCTTACATATATTTCATTTTGTTTGTAATTTTAACAAATATATGTTGTTATGTATAACATTGGTTTTAAATTATATATTTTATATGAAAAATATACATATCAAGTTTCCACATTGTTACATAAGTAGTTGTTTTTATCTGTTCGAAAATTGTTCTATTTGAAATTGTTAAGTTGTTAGTAACTAAGTCCATATGCATTGCATATTTAAGGGGGATGAATGATAACACCCAAACTACACCTCCTTAGATGGATAAAGCAGTCGCTATCAAATATAGTAACCCAACTAGGTTGGGATCAATCCCATAGGAAATACGTCAGAAATCCTTCTCGAACTTATTGAAATCACCATCCAGTGCAAAAAAGTAAAAAGGGGGATTTACTGAAATAGTAAAAGAGAAAAGAATGGGTTTCTCTTGGTTGTAAATAATCTAAGACGAACACTAGGCTCGTGTTTCCCCTGTCTTCTCAACTCCCCAGATTTATCGTGTACTATAAAGCTATTCCAATATCTTGCATGCAGAATCTGATAAGTTATGTACCATCAACTGTCTTATGGACTCATTGATGGATTTCACCCTTTATCTTTTGAGTTTCATAGTGTCGCTCTACTAACCCTTATCCTAGATCCTAGTTAACTATCACCTTGTGGATTTCAAGTTATTAGAGGAAACTAATTGGCTTAAGAAGATAATACTAGTAAGCTTGTTTTGGAAATTAACTCCAAATTATTGTTATCATTATCTTTTCCTAGTCCCTACTCTCCTTTTGGGGTGAAAAGGAATAATCTAGGTGGGATCTTAACGTTGGTCACCGCTAAGAAATCAATAAGAACAAAAAAAATTCAATACATGCAAGAATCTTTATCTAGAATGACTTGAAACTTCCTCTACTTAGTTAATCTGCCAGGGTTCTCACAATTCTAACTAAGGAAATTAGCCGCACATAGTTATGAGATCAATCATGGAATACACATATAAAATTACAAAATCAATCTTCTAATAATAAAAGAAGAAACCACAAAGTCTTAAATTGAATAACAAAACCAAGAACAATAAGATGTTTGTGAACTTGTCCCCAAAGGAACTCTCTATAAATATGTGATTGAACAAAATAAACAAAGCCTAAAGGGTATTTATAGATTATAATAAACCCTAAAAATCAAATCCTAAGTAAAATAGTAAAACTTAACTAAACGTACATAATAAAACTTAAAACATCATAGGAGGGTATTTAGGTTGCATGGAAACCTAGGAATCAAAGCCCAAATGAAAAAGAAAAAATAGTATTTGGCCACTTACTTGGGCCATATACGGACCGTATGTACTACATACAATCCGGAAGTGGACCCACGTAAGTACCAAAAATTTTCGTTAAGCTTTTGCACTCTCTGGATCTTGGATTTTGTCTCGTATCTTAGTCACATACGGAACGCATGTGCCACATAAGGAACATATGTGGTCTTAGTAAGTGCAAAGTCCCTATCATCAGATAGATAATTGAATTAGCTTTTTAACAATGCCAATTTTGCCTTACTCCGATATCTGAGTGAAAAGTTATGGACAAATTACTAAAGCACTGTCAGAGCTTCCATTGCGGTGCCTCTGGACTTCAAGTTCTGGTACATACTTTGGACACATACGCCCAATAAGTGCAACATAGGCCCAAAATGCCTAAGTAAGTAGCCAAAAACTTTATTTTTCATCTTTTTCTTGAATTTAGCATCCAAAACCTAATTTTCTTCAAATCATACCCAAAACACATCATATCTAACAAAACAACCTAAGAAACTTGCATATTTTCATAGTTTTAGGAATCAAAAATGATATAAATTTATTAACATATCAACACCCTCAACTTAGAACATTTACGTATCCTTAGGCAGCAAAATAAAATCAAGAAAAAATATGATGCTTAAATAGGAGAATCTAAAACATCAAAGGCAGTCAACTATTATCTTAAGTTCAAATTCATCTCCCATTATATCACAAGTGAAAACAAACTACGCGTTTACATGGAGCACAAGAGTATGACACAAAGGAATCAAGCTATGGCAATTACATTAGGAACAGACAACCATACAAATACACAAGTTACACTAACCCAACAAGTGTACAACTAGCAGTACAACCCATGTACCCTTTCATCAAAAGAAGTCCCCCTCACTCATATATAAAATCAAGCATGTCAATGTGGGTATAGTCAAGAGACACACACACTTAAAAAGAAGTTTCAATCAATGCATGTCAAATACCATTGGCTTGCCCTTATTTTCTATACCTAAGCTTTCATCCAGTCAAGTCAGGATCACTATAGGACTTTTATCGACTTGTAATGTAGGATTGAGGGTTGGTATGGTACATATGGATATCAAGTGACTATGCCTCCTTGGCACTACACTAACTTTTGAGTCTCACTTATCAACCAATTTTTTTATTTCTGTCCATATTTCTCCCTTTTTTTTTAAATTTTAAAGCACATTCAGGTTGGGTGTGATTTTCTTTATTCTTTCTTTTTTAACTTTTTCATATTTTTATTTTTCCACCACACCCATATCTATTTTCTTTTATTTTTCCCTTCTTCATACCCACTATGCATTACGCAACCCTATGACAGCCACCCTTAACTTATGCGATTTCTCTGAGTGGAGGTGCATAATGTTCTAGGAGGACTAGGGCCAAAATAGGTTCATTGGAACATAAATGGGAAGGTAAAAGGTAAAAACAAAGAAATAAGCTATAAGCCTCAAAACAGAAATCAATATATAAAACTTCACACTGAGAAGGTCATTTAAGATACAAGTGGACTTATATAAAAAATGATCTATGACTCATTCCTAACCAACTATCACGCGGCTTAGGCAAAACTAACCGGGAAAGTTCTGTATTTAACACACGGAGGGAACTAGGTAGCATCTCCCACACACATGGCACAGAATAACATCTTAAGCTACTACCTATCTGATTCATGCACAAGCTTGCTATGATTACTATGTCCCTAATTCTAATGTCATAACAAGATTCACAATAGTCACACACATATATATACATATCACATAGTTCAAAAACAAGCTATTAAAGGGGTATCATTTTCTCAAAAATATGTCAACTACCCTAGATATTTATTTTTCTCCTAGTTAAACACAAGACATCACAAAACAAAATAAAATACACCTAAACATTCCGGCTCTACTAGGAAAAAGACTCTGGGAAATGAGACAGGGTAATAAAAACCCCAAGAAGACATCAATACCTACAAGAAGCCTCACCCTCAACTTAAAATCATGCATTGTCCCTAATGTATCAAACCTCTACAAAATAAGAGAGTTATAAATAAACCTGTGGAACTATATGTGCGTATATCTGACGTCAATCACGAATACAAATACAAATAATAAAATACCTTGGGTTGCCTCCCAACCAGCGCCTAATTTCACTTCGTGGTATGATGGGGCTTGGTTAGGTACTCAGACTTCCCCAACAAGCCCATGGGGTACCTTGATTACTGAGACTTCATGAAGGTAGCCTAATAGTTGGCCTCCAATTTTCTCTTTCTACTTTGAACTAATGAGATACACCCCTAATTATTTTTCTGAGTTCCCATTATGCTCATGGGGCGGAGGTAGAAAAATAAAGGACCCAAGAAATAGATGTGACATGTTGTACTTCTTGTCCCTTATGTGAGGACTGTAGTTCTTTGATTCTAGCTCAGCAAATTCAAGAAAATAGATATTTGTTTCTCCTCTTGGTACTCTTTTTTAGGCTCGGATGGATCGATCAAGATCTGACTATCCAAACACAATAAGGCCCAATATGACCCAACTCAGGTATTGCACCAGTATGAGTTATATTTGACTCCTCCAATTTTAGCTCCTCTAGTTGGCTTTTTAGAATTTTTTCAGTCTCACACCACCCATAACTAGGATGGTGGGTGTTACATGCAGTAGTTTTTGCATCTAATTCTACTTGTAAATGGTGAATATTCGAGACAAACCTATCAACCTTTTGAATAAGCTCTTGATTTCCTTTTGTCATAAATGCCAACGTGCCAATCATACTTTCATTCTATTCCAATAATATATTTATCACGCTCCTGTAGTAATACACTATATCAAAAGAAATAGATCAATAAATAAGGAGTCATCATTACTCCATACTTCCTCTGGACAGGTTGTCATCTCAAGAAGAGGGACAACTGAACAAAAAAATAAAAAAAATAAAACCCAATATCTCCAACAATTTCAATCAAGAACTTTGAAACTGTATTCCCCGGCAACAACACTAAAATTTGATAACGCCCAAACTACCCCTCCTTAGAAGGATATAGTGATAGCTATCAAATATAGTAAACCAACTAGGTTGGGATCGATCCCATAGGGAATATGGTAGAAATCCTTCTCAAACTTATTGAAACACAAGGCGGTGAGGAAAAGTAAATGGAGGGGGAGAGGGGGATTTACTGAAATAGTAAAAGGAAAAAAAATTGGTTGTTCTTGGTTGTAAACAATCTAAAACAAACACTAGGCTTGTGTTTCCCTTAACTTGTCAACTCCGCAGATTTATCGCGCACTATCAAACTATTTTAATATCTTGCATACAGAGTCTGATAAGTTATGTACCATCAACTATCTTGTGGACTCATTGACGAATTTCACCCTTTATTTTTTAAGTCTTAGAGTGTCGCTTTACTAACCCTTATCCTAGATCATAGTTAATTATCACCTTGTGGATCTCAAGTTATTAGATGAAACTAATTGGCTTAAGAAGATAACGCTAGTAAACTTGTTTTAGCAATTAACTCCAAATAATTATTGTCATTATCTTTTCCTAGTCCCTACTTCCCTTTTAGAATGAATTGGAATTATCTAGGAGGCATCTTCACATTGGCCACTGCTAATAAATCAATAAGAATGAATAAAATACAATACATGCAATCTAGAACAACTTGGCACTTTCTTTACTTCGTTAATCCGCCAGGGTTCCCACAACCCTAGCTAAGAAAATTAGCCGCTCATAGTTATGAAATCAATCATGGAATCCACAGACAAAATTACAAAATCAATCTCACAATAATAAGAGAAGGAATCACAAAGTCTTAAATTGAATAACAAAACCAAGAACAATAATATGTTTGTGAACTTGGCCCCAAATGAACTCTTTATAAATATGTGAACGAACAAAATAAACAAAGCCTAAAGGGTATTTATAGATTATAATAAACCCTAGAAATCAAATCCTAAGAAAAATAGTAAAACTTAACTAAACGTACATAATAAAACTTAAAACATCATAGGAGAGTATTTAGATTACATGGAAACCTAGGAATCAAAGCCCAAATGAAAAAGAAAAAATAGTATTTGGCCACTTACTTGGGCCACATACGGCCCGTATGTACTACATACAGTCCGGAAGTGGACCCAGGTAAGTGCCAAAAAGTTTCGTTAAGCTTTTGCACTCTCTGGATCTTGGATTTTTTCTCGTATCTTAGTCATATATGGAACGCATGTGCCACATAAGGAACATATGTGGTCTTAGTAAGTGCAAAGTCCCCATCATCAGATACATAATTGAATTAGCTTTTTAACAATGCCAATTTTACCTTACTCCGATATCTGAGTGGAAAGTTATGGCCAAATTACTAAAGCACTGTCAGAGCTTCCATTGCGGTGCCTCTGGACTTCAAGTTCTGGTACATACTTTGGACACATACGCCCAATAAGTGCAACATAGGCCCAAAATGCCTAAGTAAGTAGCCAAAAACTTTATTTTTCATCTTTTTCTTGAATTTAGCATCCAAAACCTAATTTTCTTCAAATCATACCCAAAACACATCATATCTAACAAAACAACCTAAGAAACTTGCATATTTTCATAGTTTTAGGAATCAAAAATGATATAAATTTATTAACATATCAACACCCTCAACTTAGAACATTTACGTATCCTTAGGCAGCAAAATAAAATCAAGAAAAAATATGATGCTTAAATAGGAGAATCTAAAACATCAAAGGCAGTCAACTATTATCTTAAGTTCAAATTCATCTCCCATTATATCACAAGTGAAAACTAACTTCGCGTTTACATGGAGCACAAGAGTATGACACAAAGGAATCAAGCTATGGCAATTACATTAGGAACAGACAACCATACAAATACACAAGTTACACTAACCCAACAAGTGTACAACTAGTAGTACAACCCATGTGCCCTTTCATCAAAAGAAGTCCCCCTCACTCATATATAAAATCAAGCATGTCAATGTGGGTATAGTCAAGAGACACACACTTAAAAAGAAGTTTCAATCAATGCATGTCAAATACCATTGGCTTGCCCTTATTTTCTATACCTAAGCTTTCATCCAGTCAAGTCAGGATCACTATAGGACTTTTATCGACTTGTAATGTAGGATTGAGGGTTGGTATGGTACATATGGATATCAAGTGACTATGCCTCCTTGGCACTACACTAACTTTTGAGTCTCACTTATCAACCAATTTTTTTATTTCTGTCCATATTTCTCCCTTTTTTTTTAAATTTTAAAGCACATTCAGGTTGGGTGTGATTTTCTTTATTCTTTCTTTTTTAACTTTTTCATATTTTTATTTTTCCACCACACCTATATCTACTTTCTTTTATTTTTCCCTTCTTCATACCCACTATGCATTATGCAACCCTATGACAGCCACCCTTAACTTACGCGATTTCTCTGAGTGGAGGTGCATAATGTTCAAGGAGGACTAGGGCCAAAATAGGTTCATTGGAACATAAATGGGAAGGTAAAAGGTAAAAACAAAGAAATAAGCTATAAGCCTCAAAACAGAAATCAATATATAAAACTTCACACTGAGAAGGTCATTTAAGATACAAGTGGACTTATATAAAAAATGATCTATGACTCATTCCTAACCAACTATCACGCGGCTTAGGCAAGACTAACCGGGAAAGTTCTGTATTTAACACACGGAGGCAACTAGGTAGCATCTCACACACACATGGCACAGAATAACATCTTAAGCTACTACCTATCTGATTCATGCACAAGCTTGCTATGATTACCATGTCCCTAATTCTAATGTCATAACAAGATTCACAATAGTCACACACATATATATACATATCACATAGTTCAAAAACAAGCTATTAAAGGGGTATTATTTTCTCAAAAATATGTCAACTACCCTAGATATTTATTTTTCTCCTAGTTAAACAAAAGACACCACAAAACAAAATAAAATACACCTAAACATTCCGGCTCTACTAGGAAAAAGACTCTGGGAAATGAGACACGGTAATAAAAACCCCAAGAAGACATCAATACCTACAAGAAGCCTCACCCTCAACTTAAAATCATGCATTGTCCCTAATGTATCAAACCTCTACAAAATAAGAGAGTTATAAATAAACCTGTGGAACTATATGTGCGTATATCTGACGTCAATCACGAATACAAATACAAATAATAAAATACCTTGGGTTGCCTCCCAACCAACGCCTAATTTCACGTCGCGGTATGATGGGGCTTGGTTAGGTACTCAGACTTCCCCAACAAGCCCATGGGGTACCTTGATTACTGAGACTTCATGAAGGTAGCCTAATAGTTGGCCTCCAATTTTCTCTTTCTACTTTGAACTAATGAGATACACCCCTAATTATTTTTCTGAGTTCCCATTATGCTCATGGGGAGGAGGTAGAAAAATAAAGGACCCAAGAAATAGATGTGACATGTTGTACTTCTTGTCCCTTATGTGAGGACTGTAGTTCTTTGATTCTAGCTCAGCAAATTCAAGAAAATAGATATTTGTTTCTCCTCTTGGTACTCTTTTTTAGGCTCGGATGGATCGATCAAGATCTGACTATCCAAACACAATAAGGCCCAATATGACCCAACTCAGGTATTGCACCAGTATGAGTTATATTTGACTCCTCCAATTTTAGCTCCTCTAGTTGGCTTTTTAGAATTTTTTCAGTCTCACACCACCCATAACTAGGATGGTGGGTGTTACATGCAGTAGTTTTTGCATCTAATTCTACTTGTAAATGGTGAATATTCGAGACAAACCTATCAACCTTTTGAATAAGCTCTTGATTTCCTTTTGTCATAAATGCCAACGTGCCAATCATACTTTCATTCTATTCCAATAATATATTTATCACGCTCCTGTAGTAATACACTATATCAAAAGAAATAGATCAATAAATAAGGAGTCATCATTACTCCATACTTCCTCTGGACAGGTTGTCATCTCAAGAAGAGGGACAACTGAACAAAAAAATAAAAAAATAAAACCCAATATCTCCAACAATTTCAATCAAGAACTTTGAAACTGTATTCCCCGGCAACAACACTAAAATTTGATAACGCCCAAACTACCCCTCCTTAGATGGATAAAGTGATAGCTATCAAATATAGTAAACCAACTAGGTTGGGATCGATCCCATAGGGAATATGGCAGAAATCCTTCTCGAACTTATTGAAACACGAGGCGGTGAGGAAAAGTAAATAGAGGGGGAGGGGGGGATTTACTGAAATAGTAAAAGGAAAAAGAATTGGTTGCTCTTGGTTGTAAACAATCTAAAACAAACACTAGGCTTGTGTTTCCCCTAACTTGTCAACTCCGCAGATTTATCGCGCACTATCAAACTATTTTAATATCTTGCATACAGAGTCTAAGTTATGTACCATCAACTATCTTGTGGACTCATTGACAAATTTCACCCTTTATTTTTTAAGTCTTAGAGTGTCGCTCTACTAACCCTTATCCTAGATCATAGTTAATTATCACCTTGTGGATCTCAAGTTATTAGATGAAACTAATTGGCTTAAGAAGATAACGCTAGTAAACTTGTTTTAGAAATTAACTCTAAATAATTATTGTCATTATCTTTTCCTAGTCCCTACTTCCCTTTTAGAATGAATTGGAATTATCTATGAGGCATCTTCACATTGGCCACTGCTAATAAATCAATAAGAATGAATAAAATACAATACATGCAATCTAGAACAACTTGGCACTTTCTTTACTTCGTTAATCCGCCAGGGTTCCCACAACCCTAGCTAAGAAAATTAGCCGCTCATAGTTATGAAATCAATCATGGAATCCACAGACAAAATTACAAAATCAATCTCACAATAATAAGAGAAGGAATCACAAAGTCTTAAATTGAATAACAAAACCAAGAACAATAATATGTTTGTGAACTTGGCCCCAAAGGAACTCTTTATAAATATGTGAACGAACAAAATAAACAAAGCCTAAAGGGTATTTATAGATTATAATAAACCCTAGAAATCAAATCCTAAGAAAAATAGTAAAACTTAACTAAACGTACATAATAAAACTTAAAACATCATAGGAGAGTATTTAGATTACATGGAAACCTAGGAATCAAAGCCCAAATGAAAAAGAAAAAATAGTATTTGGCCACTTACTTGGGCCACATACGGCCCGTATGTACTACATACAGTCCGGAAGTGGACCCAGGTAAGTGCCAAAAAGTTTCGTTAAGCTTTTGCACTCTCTGGATCTTGGATTTTTTCTCGTATCTTAGTCACATACGGAACACATGTGCCACATAAGGAACATATGTGGTCTTAGTAAGTGCAAAGTCCCCATCATCAGATACATAATTGAATTAGCTTTTTAACAATGCCAATTTTACCTTACTCCGATATCTGAGTGGAAAGTTATGGCCAAATTACTAAAGCACTGTCAGAGCTTCCATTGCGGTGCCTCTGGACTTCAAGTTCTGGTACATACTTTGGACACATACGCCCAATAAGTGCAACATAGGCCCAAAATGCCTAAGTAAGTAGCCAAAAACTTTATTTTTCATTTTTTTCTTGAATTTAGCATCCAAAACCTAATTTCCTTCAAATCATACCCAAAACACATCATATCTAACAAAACAACCTAAGAAACTTGCATATTTTCATAGTTTTAAGAATCAAAAATGATATAAATTTATTAACATATCAACACCCTCAACTTAGAACGTTTCCGTATCCATAGGCAACAAAATAAAATAAAGAAAAAATATGATGCTTAACTAGGAGAATCTAAAACATCAAAGGCAGTCAACTATTATCTTAAGTTCAAATTCATCTCCCATTATATCACAAGTGAAAACAAACTACGCATTTACATGGAGCATAAGAGTATGACACAAAGGAATCAAGTTATGGCAATTACATTAGGAACAGACAAACATGCAAATACAGAAGTTACACTTACCCAACAAGTATGCAACTAGCAATACAACCCATGTGCCCTTTCATCAAAAGAAGTCCCCCTCACTCATATATGAAATCAAGCATGTCAATGTGGGTATAGTCAAGAGACACACACTTAAAAATAAGTTTCAATCAATGCATATCAAATACCATTGGCTTGCCCTTATTTTCTATACCTAAGCTTTCATCCAGTCAAGTCAGGATCACTATAGGACTTTTATCGACTTGTAATGTAGGATTGAGGGTTGGTATGGTATATATGGATATCAAGAGACTATGCCTCCTTGGCACTACACTAACTTTTGAGTCTCACTTATCAACCAATTTTTTTTAATTTTTGTCCCTATTTCTCCCTTTTTTTAAAATTTTAAAGCACATTTAGGTTAGGTGTGGTTTTCTTTATTCTTTCTTTTTTAACTTTTTCATATTTTTATTTTTCCACCACACCCATATCTACTTTCTTTTATTTTTACCTTCTTCATACCCACTATGCATTACGCAACCCTATGACAGTCACCCTTAACTTAGGCGATTTCTCTGAGTGGAGGTGCATAATGTTCAAGGAGGACTAGGGCCAAAATAGGTTCATTGTAACACAAATGGGAAGGTAAAAGGTAAAAATAAAGATATATGCTATAAGTCTCAAAACAGGAATCAATATATAAAACTTCACACTGAGAAGGTCATTTAAGATACAAGTGGACTTATATAAAAAATGATTTATGACTCATTCCTAACCAACTATCACACGGCTTAGGCAAGACTAACCAGGAAAGTTATGGATTTAACACACAGAGGGAACAAGGTAGCATCTCACACACACATGGCACAGAAGAACATCTTAAGCTACTACCTATCGGATTCATGCACAAGCTTGCTATGATTATCATGTCCCTAATTCTAATATCATAATAAGATTCACAATAGTCACACACATATATATACATATCACATTGTTCAAAAATAACCTATTAAAGGGGTATCATTTTCTCAAAAATATGTCAACTACCCTAGACATTTATTTTTCTCCTAGTTAAACACAAGACATCACAAAACAAAATAAAATGCACCTAAACATTCCGGCTCTACTAGGAAAAAGACTCTGGGAAATGAGACACGGTAATGAAAACCCCAAGAAGACATCAATACCTATAAGAAGCCTCACCCTCAACTTAAAATCATGCATTGTCCCTAATGTATCAAACCTCTACAAAATAAGAGAGTTATAAATATACCTGTGGAACTATATGTGTGTATATCTGACGTCAATCACGAATACAAAGACAAATAATAAAATACCTTGGGTTGCCTCCCAACCAGCGCCTAATTTCACGTCGCGGTATGACGGGGCTTGGTTAGGTACTCAGACTTCCCCAACAAGCCCATGGGGTACCTTGATTACTGAGACTTCATGAAGGTAGCCCAATAGTTGGCCTCTAATTTTCTCTTTCTACTTTGAACTAATGAGATACACCCCTACTTATTTTTCTGAGTTCCCATTATGCACATGGGGCGGAGGTAGAAAAATAAAGGACCCAAGAAATAGATGTGGCATGTTGTACTTCTTGTCCCTTATGTGAGGACTGTAGTTCTTTGATTCTAGCTCAGCAAATTCAAGAAAATAGATATTTGTTTCTCCTCTTGGTACTCTTTTTTAGGCTCGGATGGATCGATCAAGATCTGACTATCCAAACACAATAAGGCCCAATATGACCCAACTCAGGTATTGCACCAGTATGAGTTATTTTTGACTCCGCCAATTTTAGCTCCTCTAGTTGGCTTTTTAGAATTTTTTCAGTCTCACACCACCCATAACTAGGATGGTGGGCGTTACATGCAGTAGTTTTTGCATCTAATTCTACTTGTAAATGGTGAATATTCAAGACAAACCTATCAACATTTTGAATAAGCTCTTGATTTCCTTTTGTCATAAATGCCAACGTTCCAAGCATGCTTTCATTCTATTCTAATAATATATTTATCACGCTCTTGTAGTAATACAATATATCAAAAGAAATAGATCAATAAATAAGGAGTCATCATTACTCCATACTTCCTCTGGACAGGTTGTCATCTTAAGAAGAGGGACAACTGAACAAAAAAATAAAAAAATAAAACCCAATATCTCCAACAATTTCAATCAAGAACTTTGAAACTGTATTCCCCGACAACAACACTAAAATTTGATAACACCCAAACTACCCCTCCTTAGAAGGATAAAGTGATAGCTATCAAATATAGTAAAGCAACTAGGTTGGGGTCAATCACATAGAGAATATGGCAGAAATCCTTCTCAAACTTATTGAAACACCAGGCAATGAGGAAAAGTAAATGAAGGGGGAGAGGGGGATTTACTGAAATAGTAAAAGGAAAAAGAATTGGTTGTTCTTGGTTGTAAACAATCTAAAACAAACACTAGGCTTGTGTTTCCCTTAACTTGTCAACTCCGCAGATTTATCGTGCACTATCAAACTATTTTAATATCTTGCATACAGAGTCTGATAAGTTATGTACCATCAACTATCTTGTGGACTCATTGACGAATTTCACCCTTTTTTTTTAAGTCTTAGTATGTCGCTCTACTAACCCTTATCCTAGATCATAGTTAATTATCACCTTGTGGATCTCAAGTTATTAGATGAAACTAATTGGCTTAAGAAGATAACGCTAGTAAACTTGTTTTAGCAATTAACTCTAAATAATTATTGTCATTATCTTTTCCTAGTCCCTACTTTCCTTTTAGAATGAATTGGAATTATCTAGGAGGCATCTTCACATTGGCCACTGCTAATAAATCAATAAGAATGAATAAAACATAATACATGCAAGTATCTTTACCTAGAACAACTTGGTACTTTCTTTACTTTGTTAATCCGCCAGGGTTCCCACAACCCTAGCTAAGAAAATTAGCCGCTCATAGTTATGAAATCAATCATGGAATCCACAGAGAAAATTACAAAATCAATCTCACAATAATAAGAGAAGGAATCACAAAGTCTTAAATTGAATAACAAAAGCAAAAACAATAATATGTTTTTGAACTTGGACCCAAAGGTCCTCTCTCTAAGTATGTGAACGAACAAACTAAACGAAGCCTAAAGAGTATTTATAGATTACAAGAAAACCTAGAAATCAAATCCTAAATAAACTAGAAAAAATTAACTAAACATACATAATAAGACTTAAAAACATCATAAGAGTGTATTTAGATTACATGGAAACCTTAGGAATCAAAGCCCAAATGAAAAAGTAAAAATGGAGTTAGTGACCACTTACTTGGGTACTTGGGCCACATACAGCCCATTTGTATGACATAAAGTCCATAAGTGGACCCAGGTAATTGCCAAAAAATTTCCTTCAACTTTTGCACTCTCTAGATATTGGAATTTTGTCACCTACCTTAGTCACATACGGATCATATGTGCCACATAAGGACTGTATTTGTTCTTAGTAAGTTCAAATTCCACACCATCAGATAAATAATTGAATTAGTTTTTCAAAGATACTAATTTTTCCTTAATCTGATATCGGGGTGAAAAGTTATGAGCAAATGCATTATCAGAGATTTCGTTGAGCCTTTGGACTTTAAGTTTTGGTACATACTTTAGTCACATACACCCAGTAAGTGCCACATACACTCAAAAATGCCCAAGTAAGTAGGCAAAAACTTTATTTTTCACATTTTTCTTGAATTTAGCATCCAAAACCTAATTTTCTATAAATTATACCCAAAACACATCATATCTGACAAAATAACCTAAGAAACTTGCATATTTTCATAGTTTTAAGTGTCTAAAATGCTATAAATTTATAGCTTATGAATGAATTAGGATACATTTAGCTGCATTCTATAGCAAATGATTAAACAACAAACCATAGTTATAAATAGGATGGTCTTATATGTTTTAGAGTGTAGGTAAGTCATTCCATATACATAATCATTGTATGTATATGAAATGTATAGTAATGTATATGGTATTAAATATTGATCAGTTATTGAATATTCATAATTAATACAACTGAACATTCCATCTATGTCGTTAAATGTGCAGCGTATTTTAAATGTTTAAATGTGCAACATATTTTAAATGTTCAAATATATATACTATGTGATGTATATGATGGATTTACCTCTATTGGTAGCGGATTCACTGTTGTCTTATTGTTAATTCGTTGTTGATATATAAATAAGTTATTTATAATAGTATACATATACACAATATAGATATGTATCAGAGTTCATATATATAGTCATTGGATCTATATGAAATGCATAGTAATATATATTATATTAAATACTGATCAGTTTTTGCATATTCATAACTAATACAGCTGAATATTCCGTCTATACCATCTTGTTTTATAACTTGTTAAAATGTGCAGCATATTGATGTCATATTCTACAACTATCGCAAGAAATCTAAGCAACTATCCGATCAACACAACGAATACATAAATGTCAATTGCTTGTTCAAGCTTATATTGAGAAGGAATGTCGAATATATTATTCAGATGCTTCTTGTAAGGTAATTTCTATACAGGATGGTTATGCACAATAATGTATTATTATTGGACATGAGTAATCAATAACGAACATTATAAAGAAATTCAAATTCTCTGCTGGATTGTCATAGCATCTTGTTAATGAGGTGTACATACCGGTAAATTGAGATGGAGAGTTTCATAGGGTGTTCGTTGTAATTATTTTTAAAAAAAAAGGCGCATACGAGTATATGACTCATCATACAATTCAAGACATTGGGATCCATCAACTGAAATTCATAAGTTGGCAGTTATATTGCCTACTTACTTAGCTGATAGCGATTTTCTCAAAAAATCTGAATATACTGACTGGGCAAACCTGAAAGTGCACAAGAACAAAATTGGCCAACGTAGATAAATTTCTCAACCAACACTTATTTGATGTTGAGCATGTGGAAAAAATGACCCAATAAGCAAGTGATAGTATGTAAGTGTCACATGTATATCTAATGCCTACATATTTAAAATATGTTGTTAAGCAAATTTATTTAACTCAACTTTTTTATAATCTTTCAGGGACTGCGGTGTATTTATCATCGGATATGTAGAGCATTTCAATGAAGGACTACCTATTTTTTCAATAGGTTTTGATGAAGTTACGCATCGATTGAGATATGCATCTCTTTTATGAATTTACTAAGTGATCAAGTCAAAGAAAAGCTATGTTAGTAATAATGATGATCCTCCAAGATTAAGGCTTAGTTTTGTTCCACCTCTTGATGAATCAGAGATTGTTCATTTAGAATAGTTCAAAAATTAACTGTTGTTCTAAAAATTTGATTGAACTATATTTTTTTAAAAATAGTCAAGACATGTTATGGCTTTTTATAGTGAAGATATTTGTCTTGAGTTCTGAAAAATTGATTATAACGTCTTATCATATGTTGTGTCTTCTGTTATGTTTGTGACTTATGTCCGTCATAATTTTTTTTATTGATTTATGAATACAAAATGGATAGTATGTTCTGGTTCAACGACCTATGTATGAGTAATGTATCATATACATTACACCTCCTCATATTCTTTGTCATTATCGCACTAATCTTGTATCTAATTCATTAATACTATGAATTGGTTAACAAAAAAATTATTTTTATCAAATCAAATATAATTTGACATAGTTAATAAGAATATTAATGTTATGTGTGCTCATTTATCATTACAACGCGTGGCTTATGTTTTCTTATAGTAACTGTCAGTTAGTAATGTATAAGTTATATTAAATATGTATTCTAAACATTATAATATATAATGCTACTGAAATTTAACACGCAAACTTTAACACTACTATGATTTTTGGACTGAATGCTATATTTTTATGTTCTAAAATAGGTTAAATAGATATACCAGCTAACTTGTTATGTATCAGATACATATCGAAGTAGCAGATACATAGCAATGTTAATACTACTTATGTATATGGAGCAATTACTCTATAATTAAAATACTAGTATTCTATCTACCACATTATTATTATGAAATAGCTAGAAAAAATAAAATATTTAATCAAATCACTATGCATCAATTAAGTATAGTTTGACATGATTAGTACGACTATTAATGTTATGTGTGCTAATTTATCGTTACAACATGCGACTTAGGTTTTCTATAGTAATTGTCAGTTATGAATGTATAAGTTAATTCAAAAATGTATCTTAAGTATTGAATTGTATAATGATACTAAAATTCAACACACAAACTTTAACACTACTATAATATTTTGACTTAATACTAGATTTCTAATGTTCGAAAATAGGTTAAGTAAATGCATAAGCTAACTTGTTATATATCATATACATATCAAAGTAGCAAATACATAGCAATTTTAAGACTACTCATGTATATGGAGCATAATTATGCATAATTAATCGAAATATGTGTTATAATACCACATTACTAATAATCAAATATTTGATGGAGGCTGTATTTGATCGTTATAAGCTAAGTGTCTACTATATTTTTTTTATTTGCATATATTACATTTATATAATCAGCAAACTGTGTATACTTATATGAATATAACTCAATAAACTTGTACAAAACATCAAACAGTCTATTAATGAAACTGACAGTAATAGTAAAACTTATAGTAACAGAACTTACAATAATAAAACACAAATAACCAATGTTATAGTCATTACCCGAAATACGGTTAAAAAAGATTTAACACTATTCAAACTAAGAAAATAAAATTGACGAAAAACAATCATAGGTGAACTACGATAAGTATCTGCAAACACAAAGTTCAATTATCCTTTGAGAAAAGTTCATAATTGCGGCAGTTATGATCGGCATGGCCGCATCTTCCACAATAGTTTGTGCTTGATGGCAGAGTTTCACTTGACTTCTTATGCCTCCCTTTCTTTGACTTTTCAGGTGGTATTTTATATTTTGATGGTAATACTTCCTTATCTACAAACTTAGGGACACGCCAATTCTTCATATCTGGCATTGGAATAATTAAAATTTCATACGTCTTCACTAAAATAGCAGACTTATAGAAATTAGAGTAGTATGGGTCAAAGACATCTACATTTTTTGTTCTTCAAAATAGTAATTTTGTGAGGAAAACATATCTCATAAACTTGAAATCATCCATAGTTGCATGTTTCACACTCAAGATTAACAATGTACCTTCTACTAGAATCAAATACAGAATAAACATAGTTTGAGAAAGCCGTAACCTGACAAACATACAAACATCAATAGAGATAGTAAATTACTAAAATCATGAGTTAAACCAACATACAAAATAAATTATTAATAATAAATATGAAAAATATTGTGTATATTTTTAGCTCATACCGTCTTCCAAGAAGCTTTCCCACCATTAAGAGATAAAGTTTTCTCGAACCTTCTTCCTAATGTCGTTTTTGTATATGATGTTATTTTCTTATTTTTATAGT
This sequence comes from Capsicum baccatum var. pendulum, assembly GCA_030864225.1. Lineage (NCBI taxonomy): Eukaryota > Viridiplantae > Streptophyta > Magnoliopsida > Solanales > Solanaceae > Capsicum > Capsicum baccatum. The sequence continues at coordinate 83,554,501 of CM061557.1, read as the reverse complement.
TTCATGACCCACATAAATTTTAACTTCTTCTAGAAATTCTAAGATAGGTAGTTGACTCACCTCAGCCAGACAACCATTTATACATTCAGCAATATTAGATGTAATCATCCTACCTCTGTTTATCAGGGCATGAAATCTGGACCATTTTTCATAACCTGCTTCATCTAGGTAATCCTTCACCTTATGATCCACCTTACTAACCTTTGTCATAATATAATCAATATCCTCTTTTTATAAGCTTTTACCATAGAATAATACAAGTCACTAAGTTTGTTCTTTTTTTTGGAAAGTAAGTGCAAATATTCTTTCATAAATGTCAAATGCACCCAAGATGGGGGCATTAGCAACCACAATACTTATACTCTTGATGATTCTTTCGTTGTGGTTTGATGAAACATACATGTTGTTTCATTCTCCAAATGCACATATAAACTGTTGAAAAAATTACGTCCACGAATAGTCATTTTTGAAATCTAAAAGTTCATAAGCTAATGACAAAATACACCCTAATTCATAAAAAAATAAGGCTTATGAGAACAATCTTTTATTGAATTATCTTAATGTATAAGTAAAAAAAATAACATAAAAATATAACTACAATAAACATTTTATAAACATGTTATTATAACAATAACAACTCTAATAAATGCACCATAGAGTGTACTCATAAAAAGAAAGATTTCTTTGTATGGTCCACTCAAATGAGCACCATCAACCACTATTAAAGGTTTTCAAAATTTAAAATCTTTATCATTGAACATGGCAATAAATAAATACATGAACTCATTATTCACTGACTTATGCATCCTAATGTGAGAGTTAGGATACGCAATATTAAGCATATAAATGTATCTTGATATTTTTTGATATTCATCAGTCGGTCCATCTCTAAGCATCTCTATAGCGCGCTCCTTATCTTGCCATTCCTTCATATTAATAATATCAACTCCATAAATAATTTTTATTTCTTCAATTTTATCGTCTGATATGTGTATTCTCTTATAATTAACTAATTTCGGCGTTGTAAAATCACTACAAAAATGTTGGAGCCAATAAATTATTTCAGTACCCCATCACTCAACAGACATGTATGTTCATCACTAATTGTTTGAATCATAAAAATATTTGAATTGTTCAGATTAGATGCCTTCAAAATTCATTTACAATCTTCATTGCGATAATGCAGGACATAGCTTGAAAAAGAAAATTAAATCAGAATATTCTATAATAGTAATATTTTATATATTTTCTTACAATTTTAATTAATTTGGATTACTTAACAGTCTTTTTTGAAGAAACATTTGAGATGTATAAGTTATTGTGATAGCATTTTTTGATTTTATAGGCCAAAACAAACATATGCATATCTACTGTATGCATATGGATATTGAACTGCAGTAACTAACAAATTCATATACATAATAAAGACATGTATAAGAAGGTGGTATTTACTTAAAACATTAGATATTAATGTATATGAGGAACCTATATGACGAAATCTTTTATTCCTCACTCTCGTATAAAAATACTTGATTTGTTTCATTCTTAGGGAAGGATTCACTGAAAAAAGTGGAGTATTATCTTCATTAATAGAAATATCATCAATATACATAAAGTTGTTAAAATCATTAAATTATAAACTTACGTATGTATAATTCAGAAAAAGGACAACATACATATGTATTTTTATACATAAACAAAATAAACAGTATCACTTATATACATACATAGTAATGTATATTACCACTAAAATATTGAACTTTAGAACAATATACACTAGGATTAACATATTTCGATCATACCTTTTTTTGTCAGATAGTTTAGCTCTAAAAATAAAGACATAACACGTATTTCTCCGTTACACATACAAGCGTCACCTTATTCTTTATAAAATCATTTCACTTTCAATTCTATATTTTTTTTGTCACAAATGAAGTTTTTAACTTTTAATTCAGGTACGTACTGGTTTATGACTCAACAACAGAAAGAGCAAGCACATTCGTTTCCATTCCTTCAACACAAAGGACAACTCTAGTTTCCCCATCGAACACTATTTCCTCCATCAACTTATCCAATGTTGTTATGCACAAATGATACATTATAAATTTGAAAATATTTTTCTTCAACTCCACATAAAGATTAACTCCATTATCATTTCTTATAACAGTTGGTGAGGAAATTACCTTCAATGACATATTGGACATCAATTTCTTTCGAGATTGTACAATCTCTAATTCGACCGCAATTGTCGATATCAACCTTAAATATGAAACCCTCTACAATAAAAATTACGTCACTTTTTGTATCGTTCGTATTTTATTTCGGAATGCTAGACACCGAAATGCCTCAAGAGAATTGCAATGTTCATCTTCTTGACAAAATCTGTCGAAAAAACAAAGCTTCTAAAATTTTGAATAAAATAAAATATTCAAAAAAGTAAAGCTTGGAAGATCCAAATTGAGAATTTTTTATCCGAAAAATTAATTAAGTGTTTAAAATTTTTGAAATTAAAAAGTTATTACTGAAATTAGAAGATTCAATAATCACATATTAATTAGTATGACATTAATTGCGTCCTTCATTAATGGAAAAGTCGTTATTTTTCTTAAATATATTTACAGTAGTTACTTCAGGTACATAAGGTAAGCTTGCTTACCGTGGTGTGCCAGGGTCGGGGGTTCGAAACGCCCCTCCAGCAAAGCTGGGGTAAGGGCGCGTAGGTCAGGCCCGGAGTGGTCCCCCCCTCCCCGACACCTACGGAGTAGGTATGAACCGAGTCGTCCCTTTTACTTCAGGTACATAAGGTACTAATGTATATCGACGCTCAGCGATGTATATTATCAATTAAAAACTAGGAAAGAGAAAAAATTATTAAAATCAAGAAAGAGTGTAATTAAGGAGTAAAATAATGAAATTTATGTTATTTATACTTCTCTCAATTGCTTGTTAACTTCTTTGCTTGATTGTTCACTTTGAATCACTCATTTATGGATTCATTTAGGTCTCTTTTAATTAATCAAATTGGGTTAATTACTTTGTTGTTGGAATCAATTGAAAGGTGGCGGTAACCAGTCCGTGTTAATTTGCATACTTTTTGTTTATTTGAATTTCTTGTCAATTTTGATTTTAGTTTACCAAATTAGAATTGTATCAGTATCACTCTCAGTTCAATTCCTAGTGGTGAGTTCCTCTCTTAACGGGGCAATTTTTTATACAGAGATACTATTAGTGTCCATTGATGATTGAGTATGTCGAGACCCTGTCCTAACATTTCCTCAGTTGATAGAATATTTTAGAGGCTTCACGAACATGTGAACATGTTTCATATTTTGATGTATGTACATTTTAGTTTTTCCTTAAACTCCTTTTGCTAAACTCATGTTTTGGTATGCACATCTGCCATTTTGTATTAAGAAAAAAGGGTCTCTATGAAGTGTTTCATCTTTATGAATTATTGTCTCATTTTTCTAAGATAATGTCTCATGGTTTGCTCAATTAGAAATCTTACCGAAAATACTTGAATTTCAACACTTGTAAAACTCTCATAGCTTGAAGTATGTTTGTTAGCATAAACTCTCATAGCTTGAAGTATGTTTGTTAGCATTGTCTTTAAAGATATTTTACCTGGCATTGGTATATCTGACAGAATTTAACAAGTTTTTCTAGTATTAAACCAGTAGCTAAAATTTAACAAAAATTTAAATAAAGAAGAAAACCAATGAAAGAAAGAAGAGGAGAGGAGAAAATGTTCACTGTTTTTCTCCTAATGAGAGAAAATGAAGAAGTTTCAAATAGTCGAAAAGTTTGTAGCTCACTCCAAATGTTCACAGAGAATTAAGATGTCATAAAGGGCTTTGTTACCAACATTCCAAAAAGACTTAAGTCATCGATAGGCCCTCAAACTTGTTTTGAAAATTCACTTAGATCCCTCAACTAAGGCTTGTACCTATCAGTCCCCTAACCCACCCAAATTTTGATCCAATTAGGCCTTTTTTGCCTAATCAGCAACAGACATGGAGTGTGTGTAATACACTAGCCTGACATGGTAAAAATAATCAATACAAAAAAAACATGTGGCAAACAAATTTTAAAAAAAAAACTATAAGTTAAAAATCTAATTAAATAATGACACTTGTCGTGTGGGTCCAAAAATTATTTTTTACTTCTCAACAATAGAAAAATAAAATTATTTTAAAATTAAAAAAAAATAAAAAAAACAGTAACCCTCCCCACCCACCCCACGCCCCCACCCCCATCCCCAAAATACTATTGTCTTCTTCATCCCCATGTAAAAACTAGTTCCTCCCCCACCCCGCTCTTCCATTCTCTTCTCATTTTCAATAGCAAACCTATTAAATACTCAAGTTATTTTATTTCGAATTGAAGGAATTCATCCATGGACTCATGTGTTTTCCAAAGAAATTTTGTTGAATTTTCTTACAATTTTGTTAAATTAAATTGACAATTTTGTAGTCTTTCATATAATAGACTGTTTTTTCCTACTATTTCAAGGAGATCAACCATTAGTGATTCTAAATCTTTCCATAACTTCCTGATTATCAAAATATCAAGATTAAATCCTAATATTTCTCACTTTTCTGAGTATATTCTCCAAATGCATATTTGGATTGAAAAATCTTCGTTGATGATAATTGTATTCTAATTAGTTTGTAGTCGATAAGTGGTCATTGGTTATTTGTCAAGATTTTCTTTGATGTTGATGAGATGAAGACGATGATGAAAATGGGAGAAGGGGGGAGGGGATGACGGGAAGGGGGGGTATTTGTGATGACGATGATGGGAAGGGGTGGGGTGGGGTAGGGTGGGTGGAGGGTTGACGAGATGAAGACAATGATGAAAATGGGAGAGGGGTTGGGGGGTTGGGTGCCTTTCTTTTCTTTTTTTAAATTAAAAATTATATTAATAAAATAATTAAAATATAAGTTTTTTAATTAAAAAAATAAAATATTATTTTTTTTGATTCACGCGTCCAAGGAGAGTGTAGCACACTCTCCTTGCCAAATCAGCATTTTGTTCCTGATAGGTGCTACACTCTCCTTGCCAAATCAGCATTTTGTTCCTGATAGGTACCAATTTTAGCACTTGAGATGCCTGATAGGTACATACCTTAGTTGAGAGGTGTAAGTGAATTTTCGAAATAAGTTTGAGGGCATGTCGATAACTTAAGCCTTCCAAAAATTAACAAATAGTATGGATGATAAATGTCATAATGGCAATGAATGATAATTTCTATTATATATAAGTCAAAAGTTTTGGTTGTACCACATAGGGTACTTTTGGTATTTTAAATTTAGTATCCAATGTTTTATGTGTTAATGACATCTGTATTCATTAAGTGAGAATAATGATCCATGTGTTGCCTTTTTATGTTATCAGGTTTTGTAAAAAAACAATTTCTCCATTTTACTTTTATAGCTCCTGTACATGTTCCTCTGTCAATTTTTGTATGGATAGATTAGATATCGATGGTTCGTGCCTCAATATATGTTATTTTTATTTCAATTTTAATTATTAAAATAATTTATATTTTTAATTATTGTGATCTATAATATTTTTCTTTTATTTCAATTTAAATGATGGGGGTATAATTTCGAGAGTCAGATAAATATTTTATATTTTTAAGTTTCTTAAGTTGTTAATTATGTGATTTGTATGTCTTTTACATTATTTTTCAATAATATATGAATATTCTCCCTGTCTGAATTTATGTGGCACAGATCAAATTTCAACAGTTAATCAAATTTTGTTTACATATATATTTTTATATTAAGTTCTTAATTATTGTGATTTATGATACTTCTTATTTCATTTTTCAATAATATATGTTATTTTGACTACTATATATAAGTGAAGGTTGGGGTGACTACCAAGGGTATTTTGATAATTTAATTACTCCAACCTTCACTTATATATAGTAGTAAATAAAATGGCTACACATGCATATGATTTTTTTCTTATATTTATTAGTTTTATCCTTATTTTTATGGTACAATAAAATAGTTACACATGCATATTGCCTTATTTATATATATTTATTTTTTATATCCTCGTGTATTATTTTAATAATATTTTTATTTAGACCTTTGTAATTGAATTATACATGGTAGTATTTTTTATAAATATCTTTTTGTTCGTTTTTTAAATGACTACCAAAGGTATTTCGATAATTTTATGGTTCATAAAATGGTTACACATGTATATTGTTTTTTCCTTATATTTATTAGTTTTGTCCTCATTTTTATGGTGCAATAAAATGGTTACACATGCATATTATTTTTTTCTTATATTTATTAGTTGTGTCCTTGTGTATTATTTTAATAATATTTTTTATTTAGACCTTTGTAATTGAATTATATATGGTAGTAATTTTTTATAAATATCTTTTCGTTCCTTATTAAATGACTACAAATGGTATTTCGGTAATTTTACGGTGCAATAAGATTGTTACACATTAATATTGCTTTTTCCTTATATTTATTAGTTTTGTCCTCATTTTTATGGTGCAATCAAAAATTGCACACACATATTATTTTTTTTTATATTTATTAATTTTGTCCTTATGTATTATTTTAATAATATTTTTATTTAAACCTTTGTAATTGAATTATACATGGTAATAATTTTTTATAAATATCTTTTTGTTCCTTATTAAATAATTACCAAGGGTATTTCAATAATTTTATATTGTAACAAATATTTCAGAATCGATGTATGTCTCCTCAACTTATATATTTGAAACTTTCAATTTAGACATGCATCATGTACTTTTCCAGGAATGTCCAAACGAAAGACATGCTACAAACTGTAGTTGCAACAATCTACCTAGATTTTTATCCATGTATATAATCACTCTTGTATTGATTGGACCAGTCTAGCAAACTCAATTTTGTTCCACACTAAATATATATATTATGTTAACATTGGTTCATTGTACTGCATTTCTTTTCTTTTACTCCTATACTAAACAATTAAAACAAGTAGAAATTTTTTTTTCCCAAAGTTGGATCACTTTTGCACATTAGTGTTCTAAAAATGCTCGTGCCTGCGTGGGCACGGGTATCTAGTATAATATATAAAAGATGACGCGAAGGTAACAACTGTTAAGGATACAAAATTAATACTCTTTCAAATGCAATTGCGAATAAGTTAATTCTTTTTGAAATATCCAACATGTTGTGTGACACATCGTGACCAGTCTCGCCTGCCCTGCCCCAATTGTAATTCTAGGGTTAAATACGGCTTGATCATGGGTAGCTTTTATAATTTTGGGTTGAATTTGGCACCACCATAAATCACCCAAAGAAAGTCAAAAAGTAGGAAAAAAATAAAAGAAGTGTTATGAAATATTGTGGACATCCATGTGTCCATTGTGGAGTCCATATGGCATCTCCTTAGTTTCGCTTATGCCAACTAAGGCTCCACCTCTTAAAATAGGACTTATCCATATATTGGTTATAAAATCCATGTTATTATGTAGAAAAATGGAAGGTGGGAAAGATTAATATATCAAAACTCTCCTCTATTTCTATATACTTTGAGTTACATTTTACTTTAATTTTATATCACGTTATCAGCACGAGTCTCTACCATTTCTAGTAAATACAAGTAATAAAGGTAAGTATTTATTTTTCTTAAATAATGTCAAATATATCCAAACGTGAATTTTTTTGCCTAGATATATCGAAGAAAACTTACATGTCCTGGGCACTAGATGCCGAAATACATTTAGATGCGATGGGTCTGGCATACACCATCAAAATAAAAATCAGGCATCAAATCAAGACAGGGATAAGGCCATGATATTTCTCCATCATCATCTTGAAGAAGGTTTGTAAATAGAATACCTCACGATTAAGGATCCCCTTATGTTGTGGAATAATTTGAAAGAAAGCTACGACCACCTGAAGATGGTCATCCTTCCACAGGCACATTATGAGTGGACTCATTTGAGGTTTCAGGATTTTAAAAATATAATTGATTATAATTCTTGGATGTTTAGAATTAAATTATTGTTGAATTTATGAAGAGAAAATATCACTTATCACGACATGTTAGAGAAAATATTCTCTATTTTTCCCGCCTCAAGTATGCTCCTGCAGCAGCAATACCGAGAAATGAAATTCAAGAAATATTCTGAATTAATTTCTCATCTTCTTGTTGCTGAACAACATAATGATCTTTTAATGAGAAATCATGAAAGTCGACTTCCTGGTACTGCTCCATTCCCTGAAGTGAATGTTGCACATTTTCATCAAACCAATCGTGAAAGAAGCTCGAGCCCCCAGTCGTGAACGTGGTTGTGGTCGTTGTTTTGGTCGTGGTATATATTTTAATCAGAGTGATCGTCTTGCAATAAATAATGACCCTCAATACCATCAGTTTAAAAAGAAGGGTGAAGCTCCTGAAGTAGCACCAAGGACGAACTCTGAAAATAGATGTTATCGATATAGAGCAAAGGGACACTGGTCACGTATCTGTCATACACCAAAGCATCTAGTGCAGCTCTGTCAGGCGTTTCTTAAGAAAACAGATAATGACTTTGAGGTAAACTTTATCTCTGAAGATAATGTTGAGTCCATGAATTTAGATGCCTCAGATTTCTTTACAATCCTAGAAGGATATATTAATCATCCTGTAGATGATTCATATGAAATAGTCTGATTGTTTTACTTTCCTGTTAAGTTGTATTAGTTTACATTTCTGTTAATAGTATCTCACTAATCTTATAAAATCAAATTTGTATAATATGTTATGTGCTAGTAATATTATAATGTTTACATTGTTTATATTTTCATCTTGAAGAATATATGAATACTCCTGAATTAGTAAATCTGAAATTAAAGATAATGATAGAGAAATTTTTCTACAGCTATATATATACCTTGATTTTCTCCTGAAGTGGCAAAATATTGACAGAAGTCCTAAGGTATCATAGTTTGACATGCTTAAGGCACGTTGTAATAATTATATTTCATTCTCAAAGAATGAAAACTTTTGATAAATTATTAATTATCTTTCATTCTCAAGGAATGAAAATTTTTGATAAATGTGATAATTACATATCCATTTCCTGAGGTAAATGTGATATTTAGTAAGGTATATAAATATACACTTGATTGTGAAAATCACATTTAGAAGGAGTAGAAAGAATTATTCTGAAATTTACTCCCAAAGTAGTAAGTCTGGAATTTATCTTAAATCTACTTCTGAAATAATAAAACCTTGAAATTTACTCCTGAAGTAGTGAATTTGATATTTACTTGTGAAGTAGTAAATTTGATATTTACTCTCGAAGTAGTAAGATTGTGCAATAGTAAAATCTTGCAAACTACTATTGAAGTAGTAGACTTGCTACTCTAGTAAATAACTCATGCCATGATAAATTTAGAGTTTACTAGTTTAAATAATTCTATTTGTTGTCTGAATGATTTTATCATCCTAAAGATGAGCATATTGAGTTTTAGACATATAATGAGGAACTAGAAGATTCTTCAAAAACTATTACTTGTTCTCATGATAAGTTAATTGAACCAGCTAATGTTGGGACTAAATTCCCTAAATTCCATTTCTTGATACTGCATTCCTTAAATTTTGAAAAACGTAAAAGGTGAATAGGGGCCCTGTAACGCCCCAAATTTTGAACCCCAGATGCTACACGGTACTCATAATCCCGAAGGACCACAAGCTAACTCATGACTAGTACCTTCTATAATAACTGAATAATAATACTTTATAATGTGAAAATTTGGCAGAAACATGCCATAAGGTTTAAAACTGAAATACAACTGTGTATGCTATAACAATACCAAAACTAAAACAACTGTCTGAAAATACTCTAGTCTGAAAAGCCTCTAATCTGTCTGAACTGTGAAGTTGATGGGACAATTCCCTAACTAACTCCATCTACTGAAATACTAAATCTAATGCAATAATAAAATAAGGAACATCTTCGAATGATGAGGACTCAGTACTAAGTCTACTACTGCTGGCTGAATCTGAACTGCTAAGGGTGCTCGAGAGCCTGTGCATCTGAACCTATGGTATAAGACACCATAGCGCAAGATAAAAGTATGCGTCAGTACGTGGGAATGTACTGGTATGCTAGATGAGGTAAGGCTAAATGCAAGGGTTCATATGCATAAATAATAACTAACTAAATGATATGCCAAAGTTGGATTAACATACATAGAGGATCTGTAACTACTGAATATACTGTGTATACTATGACTAAGTATACTAGAACTAAATCTGATAACTGATAACTGATTATACTGATAATCTGAGTTTACTGATAATCTGAATTACTGATAACTGAGTCTACTAGTACTGGATTACTAATTACTGTTGTGGGGTCGATCGTATCTAACGGGTGACCCCTGAGATCAGGCCTATCTAGCGGGTGATATCTTAATCTACTTATACTAATACTGATTGACTGTATCTTAATGTCCTAAATCTGTAGAACTATCTGAGTTCTTTACAGAGATGAGTGGCTGTATATAATAGTCCTGATTTTTGAAATTCTTAACTGAGTTCTATTCGGAAGACTAAGACTGAAACTGAAATTGTGGGAAGTAATCATCTAACTAACATGCCCTGAATCTGAACTAATAGGGTCCAACCTATAACCCCAGCTGGAAGGGTGTCATTACCGTGCCACGAGAAAAGACACTATTGTGGTCAAGCCTATCTGATGGGTAACCCTGAACATGAAGTCAAGCCTAATATGACGGATGACCCCAGGGAGGTAGCCAAGCCTTAATCTGATGGGTGACTCCTCATCTTATGCCGGATATATAGTTCTGGAGTACAGGGACTGCTACTAACGACTCTTCCTAACTAATGGAGAAGTCGTCATCCCTGCTCTCGCTTGGTAGTGAATCCTACTCCCAACTGAATAGACACTGAACCGATTCTTAAACTGTACTAGACTGGGCTGAATCTGTTATTGATCATGTTACCTAGCTGATTTAACTGAGTTCACTCAGTTTCTTTGACTGACGAAATACTACTGAATTCTGTTATCTGACTGAATGCCACTGAGTTTCTGAACTGATTACTGAAACTGGATAGGACAGATACTAAGTTTTCCTAAGTTCTATAACTGACAAAATTCTATTGATCATGGCATGACTGAGACTATTCTATAACTGACACTGGCTCTAGACAAACAACTAAATTATCGGGTATTAAATACCCCCAAAACTCAATAGCATGGATAATATAAAGCATAATAATTTTTGAATAACATAACAATAGTCTATAATTTACAATACAATCAATGAGGCATTTCTTCAAACACTTGAAAGTCATGAACTTGTACATGAACAGGAAAGCATATTAGTATGTCATGATCCATTCACTAAGGCATTTCATCAAACACTTAGCATACATTAACTTGAACATAAATGGGGATCTCATGTTGACATGCTATAATGGCACTACTTCATTCACATAGGCATTTTATCAAATATATAGGGAACATGTTTTGGTTATACAACAATTTACTATATCTAGGTATCATGGCTACATCAATAAACTTGCAACTTGAAGGATTTATCATGAACATCATGCAAATCATCACATACTAGGATCAAATCTTGGAACTTGTAATCTAAAAATGAATCAATACCCAACAACAATATAAACATAAACTTTAATTCAGGTAAATCATGAAAACTCATAAATACACAATCTTGTACTTTGAAAAGAGATTCTTGGGATTCATGGGTAGAAGAGACCCATGAATAAATATCTAACATACCTTAGAATGTTAATCCTTGAAGGTTCTTGAAGGAATTCTTGAGCTTTGTTCTTGAATTTTTAAAACTAGGTTTTCTTGCTTTTGAGAGAGGGTGATGAAATTGGGGAACAATTGAGTGAATAATGATATATTTAGGTCATATGGGAAAAATTTCTTGTTTTAGGCTGACCTAGTTCATGGGAAATGTCTAAGATGCCCTTGGGATTAAAAATCCCATAACTGGAATGCAGATTAAAGCCTAACTACGACGCGGTAGAGTGGCCATCGCTATGCCCACTATGACGCTACCCAATTGCAGTGAGCTACTAGATCGTGGCATTTGCTGATTTGAGCCTTACCGCAATATGACTCCTAAAATAGTCCCCCCATTCTCTCTTTCTTCAAAGACAGAGGCACACATCACAGGAAAAAACTCCAAAAATAGAAAGAGAAAGAAGTAAAAAAATAATCCAAGAATTGTTCATGCATTCTAAGTCAATAGTTAATGGAGACTTGTACGCTTGACATGAAAAGTAGAGGCAAGCGGAGTCAAAGGCCGATCCTTAACCAGCAAAGGGGGACAACCATGTTGATCCAAGCACAGTCAAAGCGTACCCACTCTACCTTTCTTTCTTTACCCTAGACTCTGTTCTTCAAGGAGACCCATGTGTATTTCCTCTGTTCTGTGCTCGCTACGCACACGGCCTAATTGTGGTGAGCTACTGGAATTTGCCAAATAATAAAATGGCTTTCGTCGCGATGCGAGGATGAACCATCGCTATACTCACCGCGATACGGTCTAATCGCGGTGAGCTACTATTTCTAAAATTTGTATTCGATCCAATCCTCGCCCGAAAAATCTGAAAATTTCTCGAGATATGCTATTTCCATCCCTGAATATGATACAACTTAGAAATTAACTTTCTAAGGTCGGGAAGGTTATAAATTAATTCACTGAACTTCGAAGGGATTAGAAAGGACTAAGTTCTAATACCTAGTTGAAATTTTCTAACTTTGGTACCCTCTATAAGCTTTAAAGGCTGAGTTAAGCTTAAGATTTGCGGGGTTTTACAATATCTCCCCCATGGTAGCATTCGTCCTCGAATAAGACTGACTAAGCTAAGGACATAGATAAATAGAACTTAGTCACTGAGCAGGACATCTGAAACATAGTTACATGACGGACATTACTGATAAACTAAAATCTCATACTGAGCATGCATATCTGATGCATGATTTCTCGACTGAGTTATTTCATGACTACATGACTGGGATCCCTCGAGAGAGAGACTGTTCTGAATTTCTAGTCCCTCTGTAGGGACTACGACAGTTGAGTCACCTATGCATTTCTTAAGCAAAAATGACATGGAATACGGGATGGACTAAAGCTAGATTTGAAGGCAACTCAAGCTAGTAAGCTACCCTTCCAAATCGGCTGAGAATTTGGTAAGGACCGATATATCGGGGGCTAAGTTTCCCCTTTTTGCCAAACCTTTTCACCTCATTCATAGGAAAGATTCTAAAGAATACTAAGTCACCGACCTCTGACTCAGGATCATTTACTTAATATGCCTGTGCGGGAATATGAAGACATAACTGAGTCTGGAATATGATACATGGACTAAATATCGTGAGCTGAACTAAATCCCTGAATACATGGGGTCAACCCATGAGTACCTTTATTCCAACTATATTTGTTACGTGAAAAGAAACTGGAGGGTTTAGGACATGATAGCTCGGGGGTTATAGTGCATCTCCCCCTTGGGACACTGTGTCCCTCTAAGAATACTTACTCCACTGAGATACTGGGGTGATGCACAGGGCACCTACGGACTGAATCATGACTTAATATCTGGGACTTAAAACTAATGCATGATTTATGAACTGAGCTAAACTCACAACTACTAGGACGTTCTATATGGGAATATTTACATCCCTGAGACTTCTGATAATATGACTAGATGGCAAGATGGGAAGAACAAACCACATCAATTTAACTATTTAACTGTTGAACTGAATTATTGGATTTACTGACTGACTCGTGCTGAAAACTTAAGCTCAAGTGGGAGCAAAGGGTCTAACAAAGATATCATAAAGATGAAAGACTCATACCATACCTGAATCTATATTATGAGAACTTCCCTGATCATGGAAAGTCTGGAGTGTATAAAATCTATTCTGGCATTAACTACCAGTGGTACTGGAAGTGGCACCTTGCTGACGCAAATCTCTACCCCTCTGAGCCATTATTCTACACTCATGTAACCTATGGACTGGTTTACCACATCCAAAACATACCTCACTACTTTCTCTACACACACCTAGGTGATTTCTACCACACTCTTCATAAAGCGGATAGGTACGATCACTTCTTACACTACCTTGGGTCTTAGAGCCTGGCACCCCATTATAACTGTCATTCCTGAACTTTGGTATTGGTGCACTAGCTGAAGATGGATATGGGACTAAAAACTTCTGACTATGCTGAAAACGGTTACCACCCTGTGACCCTGGCTGAGAAAAACTAGAACTACCTATTTTGGCTCTCTTATTTACTATCTCTCTTTCCTTAGCTTTCTCTGCCTCAATCTGCTGAGCGTGCATCATCAATCTAGAAATATCAATGTCTCTATTGAGCATAGCAGTCCTACACTCTTTAACCACCAACCTAAACACACCGGTCCCAAACTTACTCATTCTTGATCTAGGGTCAGCCATCTGATCAGGGGCATACTTAGACAACTGGTTGAACTTGAGGTAAGACTCCTTCACTGTCATAGAGCCCTACTTCAGGTTCATAAACTTTTCTATCTTAGCTTCTCTCATCTCAAGTGGTCAAAACTTGTCTAAGAATGCATCCTGAAATATCTGCCAAGTCATGAAGTTGCATCCTCCCCTCTACTCTTATTCCACATCACTACCCAATCATAAGCAACATTCTTCAGCCTATAGGATGCCAGTTCTATACTCTCCTCTTCAGAGACATGCATAATCTTGGTGACCTTCTTCACCTCATCAAGAAAAATTTATGGGTCCTCACCTGCCTTTGACCCAAAGAATTCTGGTGGGTTCATTCTCATAAAATCTCTATTCTGGCTGCGGCTAAATACCCATCTTGCCGAGGTGGGGCTGCAGCCTAATGGTTACCCTGAACATTAGCTGTCACAGCTTAGCCTAACGCCTGAAAAGCTACCCGAAACTCTGCATGTGACATATTCTCATTCAAAGGATCTACAGGCTGAGGTGGTTGGTTATCAGTTCTACGGGCATTAGCTCTACGAGGAGGCATATTTTGTAACAAAAGGAAGAAGCATATTAGACTAAGGCTTTTACTGAAGCTCATGCTCACTCGCATAACATGAATTCTGAAAGAAAGGAACCTTTTCCTAAAATATCTCATAGCCTCCTATACATAAGTGTGGTACGCTACACGCCCATGCACAAGACTCTATGTGATGCGGTTTTTCAGACTCTCTAGGACACTATTAAATCTTAGGCTCTGATACCAAGTTTGTAATACCCCATATTCTGAACCCCGGATGCTACGTCGTGCTCATAATCTTGAAGGACCACAAGTTAAACCATGATTGGTACCTGCTACAATAACTGAATAATAATACTGTATTATGCAAAAATTTGGCAAAAACTTACCATAAGGGTCAAAACGGAAATACAAATGTGTAAGTTATAACAATACCAAAATGAAAACAATTGTCTCAAAATACTCTAGTCTGAAAAGCCTCTAATCTGTCTGAACTGTGGAGTTGATGCGGCTATCCTCCAACTAACTCCATCTACTGAAATACTAAATCTAATGCAATAATAAAATAAGGAACATCCTCAAATGATGAGGAATCACTTCTAAGTCTACTACTACTGGCTGAATCTGAACTGCTAAGGGTGCTACGGAGCCCGTGCATCTGAACCTATGGTATAAGATATTATAGCGTAAGAGAAAAGTATGCGTCAGTACGTGAGAATATACTGGTATGCTAGATGAGGTAAGGCTAAATACAAGGGTTCATATACATAAATAATAACTAACTGAATGATATGAAAGAGCTGGATTAGCATACACAGAGGATCTGTAACTACTGAACATACTGCGCATACTGTGACTGAGTATAGTGGAAATGAATCTGATAACTAATTATACTGATAATTTGAGATCACTGATAATCTGTATTACTGGTAACTAAGTCTAATAGTACTGATTACTTATAAATGTTATGGGGTCAATCATATCTAACGGGTGACCCCTGATATCAGGCCTATCTAGCGAGTGATCTCTGAATCTGCTGATACTGATACTGATACTGATTGACTGTATCTAACAGTCCTAAATCTTTAAAACTATCTAAGTTCTTTACTAAGATAAGTAACTGTATCTGATAGTCTTGATTTCTGAAATTTTGAACTACGTTCTTTTCTAAAGACTGAAACTGAAACTGAAACTGTAGGAAGTAATCATCTAACCGACATACCCCGAATCTGAACTAGTAGGTTCCAACCTGTAATCCCAGCTGAAAAGGTGTCAGTACTGTACCATGGGTAAAGATACTACTGTGGTCAAGCCTATCTGACGGGTGACCCTGAACAGAAAGTCAAGCCTAATCTAATGGGTGACCCCTAGGAGGTAGCCAAGCCTTAATCTGATGGTTGAATCCTCATCCTACGGTGGCTATGCAGTTATAGAGTACATTAAATGTTACTAACAACTCTTCCTAACTAACGGGGAAGTCGCCATCCCTGCTCTTACTCGATGTTGATTCCTACTCCCAACTAAATATACACTGAACTAATTCTTAAACTGTACTAGACTAGGCTGAATCTATTACTGATCATGTTACCTGGCTGATTTAACTGAGTTTACTCGATTTCGTTGACTGACGGAATACTACTGAATTCTGTTATCTAACTGAATGCAACTGCATTTCTGAACTAGTTACTAAAACTAGATTAGACAGGTACTAAGATTACTGAGTTTTCCTAAGTTCTGTAACTGACATAATTCTACTGATCGTGGCATGACTGAGACTATTCTGTAACTGACACTGGCTCTAGGCAAACAACTAAATTATCGGGAATTAAATACCTCCAGGACTTAATAGCATGGATAACATAAAGCATGATAATTTTTTAATAACATGACAATAGTCTATAATTCATAATACAATCAATGAGGCATTTCTTCAATCACTTGAAAGTCATGAACTTGTACATAAAAAGGAAAGAATATTAGTATGTCATGATTCATTCACTAAGGCCTTTCATCAAACACTTAGCATGCATTAACTTGTACATAAATGGGGATCTCATTTTGACATGCTATAATGGCATTACTTCATTCACATAGGCATTTTATCAAACATATGGGGAACATGCTTTGGTTATACAACAATTTACTATATTTAGGTATCATGGCTACATCAATGAACTTGCAACTTGAAGGATTTATCATGAACATCATGCAAATCATCACATACTAGGATCAAATCTTGGAAGTTGTAATCTAAAACATGAATCAACACCCAACAACAACATAAACATGAACTTCAATTCAGGTAAATCATGAAAACTCATAAATACACAATCTTGTACTTTGAAAGAGATTCTTGGGCTTCATGGGAGGAAGATACCCATGAATAAACATCTAACATACCTTAGAATGTTAATCCTTGAAGATTCTTGAAGGAATTCTTGAGCTTTGTTCTTGAATTTTTGAAACTAGGGTTTCTTGCTTTTGAGAGAGGATGATGAAATTAGGGAAAAATTGAGTGAATAATGATATATTTAGGTCATATGGGAAAAATTTTGTGTTTTAGGCTGACCTAGTTCATGGGAAATGTCTAAGATGCCCTTGGGATTAAAAATCCCGTAACTGGAATATGGATTAAAGCCTCACTACGACACGGCCTAATCATGGTGAGCTACTGAAATTTTCCAAATGCCAAAATGGCTTTCATCACGACGCGATGGATGAACCATCACTACACTCACCGCGACACAGTCTAATCGCGGTGAGCTACTGTTTCTGAAATTTGTATTCGATCCAATCCTCTTCCGAAAAATTTAAAAAATATTCGAGACATGCTATTTCCATCCCTAAATATGACCCAACTTAGAAATTAACTTTCCTAGGTGTTTAAGGTCATAAATTAATTCATTGAAGTTCGAAGGGCTTAGAAAGGACTAAGTTCTAATACCTAGCTGAAATTTTCTAACTTTGAGACCCCTCTATAAGTTTTAAAGACTGAGTTAAGCTTAGGATTTGTGGGGTCTTACTTGCCCATTCACCCATTATTTGATATGATGCATCCATAAGATGGTCATATGTACGTTTATTGTCAACATGCAGTTTGACATTCATAAAGTTGTCTTCTCAATTAAATTGAGTCAAGAGCATAATTTTCAGATAATGTAGTCAAGACATTTGGTCTTGATAATGTTGGTTATATTCAAGTTGGTTAGCATTGAATGACTCATTTAAATAGCTAAACCATTGCTTAAGAGAACAAAGATAAAAAGTGTTGGTCTAAAATATATATTGCATACAATAGCACTTGTCTGCATTAGACTAATAAATTATGATCAATTCTTTCCCTCTCAATTGGTTTAGGGTTAGGAACCGTACATTTTTTATTTAATAATTTTTTAATATGCGGTATGTAATTAATAGATATACCATGATTCACAAAGATGTATCTTCCAAAGTAGATTGGAGTATATGTTAGTTTACCTAAAATAAGGGGGAGATAATAAGCAGCTAAAAAATATGTTAAGAATTATCATTAGTACGATCCTCATTTAAAAGATAATTCTAGTCAAATACTAGAAGCATTTGCTGACGCACAATTAATTTTATATTTAGCTACAGATGCTCCTACTATGTGTCCTTGAAGGTCAGAGTCTATAGCATGCATGGAGCATGGTAGATCAATCGGTTCCAAATAAAGTAATCCTTGAAAAGAAAATGAAGCAAATGATGTAATCCTTGAAAAGGAAATGGAGAAAATGATCATAATAAAGAGGTAATATATTCTTGAAAAGCGATGATATAACGCTTCGTGAAAGCTCCAGAAGAGGTTCAGGTACCTAAAAATAATGAAGTGATGAGATCTCAATAATTTATGTCGTAATATGAACCGATACAAATGATATATCATCGATGATATCTTTAGTACAATAGCACATAATATTGTATAATATTATGAGGATCTGAATTCTATGTTTATTTAAGCATGCTGACGTAGAAATAATTATCAAGTGGAATATGCTTCTTGGTAAGCATTAGGTTTATTTGGCTTGTAGTCCTGACACTAGAAGATGTCATGTATTTAATATTGAATTGCTCACTTGATAATGAAATTTACATGAAAATCCTAAAAGGATTAAAGATGCCTAAAGAATATAGTTCAAAGCCTCAGAAATTATATTCAATTAGATTACAAAGATTATTATGATGATCTAAAACAATCAGGGCGTATACGGTATAATCACCTTAGTGAGTACTTGATAAATGAGAGTTACATAAATGATGTCATTTGTCCTTATATTTTCATTAAGAAAACAACATCAGAGTTTGTTATACTCGTTATTCATGTGGATGCCATAAATCTCATTGAAACTCTAGAAGAGATCCAAAAGGCAATTGAATATCTAAAGAAAGATCTTGGAAAGATAAAACTTTGTCTTGGTCTACAGATTGAACATTTAGCAGACGGGATCTTCATCCACCAATCTGCCTATACTGAGAATGTCTTGAATTAATTTTACACGGACAAAGCACATTCATTAAAAAATTTAATGATTGTTCAATCACTTGAAGTGAGTAAAGATTCATTTCGACCTTCAGAGGAGGGTGAAGATGTTTTTGGTCCTGAAGTACTATATCTCAATGTTGTTGGTAAACTTATGTATTTTGCTAATAGTGCAAGGCTTCATATAGCCCATTCTGTTAATTTGCTAGCCAGGTACAATTTTCTTTCATGTAGACATTGAAACAGAGGTAAGCATATGTTACAATATCTAAAGGGGCCTATTGATATAAGTTTGTTTTATACTAACAAAGCTAGTCCAGATCTTGTTGGTCATGCAGATGCAGGTTATTTATCTGACCCACTTAAAGCATGATCTCAAATAGGCTAAGTGTTTACATGCGGAGGTACTGCAATATCATGGCGATCGACAAAGCAGTCTATCGTTGCTACTTCTTTTAATCATGCTGAGATACTAGCGATCCATGAAGTAAGTAGAGAATACATATGGCTGAGAACAGTGGTACACTCCATCAAAGATAGATGTGGCCTAAGCTTGATGTCAAGGTACCCACGGTCATATTTGAAGACAATGCAGCATGCATAGCTCAATTAAAAGGAGGTTTTTGTAACACCCCGTACTTAATTACGTGCATTAACCATTGTTATATGTGTTGGATTTTCTGTATTGATCCTAAGTTCGGTATATATGAGTTTAAGTATGAGTATTGATTATTTTGAGATGGTTTCAAGTGTATAGTTTGATTATATGGGTATAGGAATCGACCTTATTTATATCGGAATTTGCCCGTCGATGTTTCCATACGAAGGTTATTGAATAAGCTTTCCGACGATATAAAGATTTTCAAAAACGGATAAGTTTCGGATATAAGCGAGCACGCTCGAAACTATAAAACGGTGGCCGGGATGTGAACAGTAAAATTGCAGGAAAATTTCCAATTTTTGGGTCAACTTTGAACGATCATAACTCCCTCAGTATAATGAACTGGGAGAGATACCACATATCAAAAGAAATATCTTTGAGTATTATTTCTAATGAAATTGGTTTCATCCAAATCCAACATCTGAGTAAGGAGTTATACTCGTTCTACTTCAGCCTCTCAAAACAGATTTTTGTGAACAGTAAATTAGCAGGAAAATACTGAGGCCTGCCAGTTTTTGGGTCAACTTTGAACGATCATAACTCCCTCAATATAATGAACTGGGAGATATACCACATATCAAAAGAAATATCTTTGAGTCTTCTTTCCAATGCAATTAGTTTCATCCAAATACAACATCTGTGTAAGGAGTTATACGCGTTTTACTTCAGCCTCTCAAAACAGATTTTTAGGGTCAACTTACAACGATCATAACTCCTTGTAAAGGACGAACTGGGTGGCCTAATTTATATGAAATGAAATAAATTTGAATTATCTTTACAATGATACCAATTTCACCCAAATCCAATAGCGGAGCAAAGAGTTATGGTCTATCTACTTCAGCTTGTCAAAACAGTCCACCGGAGGACATATTTGACATTATTTAAATTTTAAGGGCACTTTGGTCATTTTCTATGGTATTATGGACGGGAATATGTGTATATATACATGTATATGAGTTCAAAAACTCATATTCATCATCAATTATAGGAAAGAACAAACCCTAGCCTAATTTTCAACTCTAATTATCTTGTGATTCAACCGTGGAAAGTCCAAATTGATTCCGTAGTTGTGTTCATTGTCTCAAGGGCTTCGAGAAGCACCCCTTATTTGTGCCAACAGGACTTCAAAACCCAAAGGGCCATTCTATGGTAAGGATGTAAATTATGTTGGTGTTATTTATATGGATATGTATATATATATATATATATGCATGTGAGCATAAGAAGTATGTTATTTGATTGTTGTTGAAAGATGATTGGAAATGATGTTGGATCATTCTTGTTCATGGTTGGATTGTGTTAAATTGTGAAGGGATGATGTGGTATTGATGATGTGGTATTGAAATGATGATTATATATATATATATACACATAAACTTATTGTTCAAGTTGGTTTTTGGAATGCTTTGCAAATATTGGTTGTATGGAATTATGGAAGAGAATTGTGGTGTTGGGTTGCTAATACTAGATGCCAAATATTTCATTGTAGATAAGTGATTTGTAAAGGCGGGAAGTTGTGTTGAATTGGTATCCGAATCTACAACGAGGTATGTAAAGCATACTCTAACGATGTTCTTTGGCATGAAAACACCAATGTTCCATCAAGTAAGATTCCGATGGTTATCCAAACACATGTATTGTTCTACATTACCAATGAAGTTGTTTCCATTCTATAAAGTGTCAAAATGTTTCATTGATATACCAAGAGGCTCCTATTTCATTGTTGTGATATTGATGATTCTGAAACATATTGTTGATGTACCAAAGAGTCCTTATTACATTGTTATTGTATAGAAGGTCTATTACTTGATTCCTATTGATGTATCATTGTTCCAAAGGTGCTATATTGGCATGAACACTAATGTAATAATCTCAAAGCTTTTGAACTAAGTTATTGGAAAAATCTTTTATGTGTTTATGGGTGGTATCCCAGGGGCATAAGCCTAGCATGGGTCGATCCTAATTGATATGTACTGGGGGCAGCCTAATGGTCACAGTACGGTACGGTATTGATTATTGTTAGGTGGTTGGAGGTTCGGGAGGAGGAGGTAATGGCGAATAATAATTGTAAAGAATAAAATGAACGAATGTATACCGTTCCACAAATGTGTTTGAATTCAAGAACCCAATTCAGATTAATAATAATGTACATGATCCTAAAAGTGTTTATGTAGTGTGGTTCACTTCTATTATGATTTATTCACATGCGTATGATTTTCTTGATCCCCCATATCACATATGATTATTTACAGCTTTACATACTCAGTACATATTTCGTACTGACGTCCCTCACGGGGGACCTGCATTTCATGCTGCAGGATCAGGTACTTCAGCTCATTCACAGCATAGATAGGAGACAGGTCATACAGCTGTGGTTGGTGAGCTTCAGTTTGCTTCGGAGCTTTCCGAGTCGGTTTCTTATATTTTGTTATTGTACAGGAGTCATGTGTGGGCGGGGGTTGGTCCCGACCCTAGTTATGTCATGTATATCCTAGAGGCTTTGTAGACATAAAGAAGGGTAAAGTCATGGAAGTTTATATAGTGATGTTATATTCGTATATGGGGTGGCCCCGACGGCCAAGTATTATATATATGTATATATATTTGTGCGTGTTGTGCTGATACAGGTAATTAGACTCTTTTATATGCAGCGAAGTGCTGCCCAAATTTTTGGTGACATGTAAGTGAAAGTACAGGTATTTGAACGGGTTCTCCCGGGCCTTCTCGGCTTCGGGTGCCAGTCCGGCCCGATGGGATTTTGGGTCGTGACAAAAGTGGTATCAGAGAGGTTCGTCCTAGTGAGTCTACAAAGCCGTGTCTACGTAGAGTCTTGTTTATCGGTGTGTTGTGCACCACATCTATAAATAGGAGGCTATGGACATTTAGGAATTGTTTCTTTTCTTCATGTCTTAGATCGTGCGATAGAGCTTATATTGTATATGAAGTCATAGTTGACCACTGAATCAGTTTGTTTCTCTTATTATAGTAATGATGCCGGTTACCAGAAGCAAGAATACCGGTAAGCAAGTAGATGTGGCTGCCGGAGAGGGGACTAGTAAGTCACCCACTATACCAGCTAATCAAAGTGAGGCTCCAGCTGAGCATGCATCAGAAACTTCCCCCAGTCCAGAAGAAATAAGGGGGAGGAGAACTATATCCCCAGAGCCACCTATTAATGTTGTTGATCAAGATCTTAGAAATGTAGTGCAACTTTTGACTCGTATAGTTGTTGGGCAATTCCAAGGGCAAGCCATTCCTGTCGCGGGTTCTAGCAGTACTTATAGGGCGGCTAGTCTTCGGACGCAAGATTTTCTTAAGATGGATCCGCCTACTTTTACCGGATCCGATCTTAATGAAGATCCGCAGGACTTTATTGATCAGATCCAAAGGGCCCTAGAGGTGATGCATGTATCGGGCAGAGAGACAGTGGAGTTAGCCGCGTATAGATTCAAAGGTGAGGCTATATATTGGTATAAAGACAGGAAACGGTCGAGGGGAATTGATGTACCCCCAGCTACTTGGAAAGAGTTCAAAGAGGCATTTATTGATCATTATCTTCCATATGAGACTCGTCAGGCCCGTGCAGATCAGTTCTTAAATCTTCGGCAGGGTAATACAAGTGTGAGGGAGTATAGTCTTCGATTTAATTCCTTGTCCAGATATGCTCCTAATGTTATAGCTACTATGGATGACAGAGTTCATCGGTATGTGAACGGATTGGATCCGTATTTGGTTAGGGATTGTACTATTGTTGCACTGAATAAAGATATGGATATAGCTAGGATCTAAGCATTTGCACAGAAAATGGAAGATCAGAGGCAAAGAAGAAGAACACAGGAATTTGAAAGCGGATCTTCTAAGAGGTCCAGATCTACAGGGTAGTTTATGGCTCCACAGGGAGGTTTTAGACCTCAATTTTCTGCTAGACCACCTAGGCCATTATTTTCTTATTCTGCAGCTAGTGCTCCACCACAGCATCAGGGGTTCAGAGGCAGTCAAATTGGGCAAAGAAGTGAGGGTCATAGTTCGCGATCAGTGGGTTATCATGGGCAAAGGAATATGATCCAACTGAGACCTCCTCGAGAGTCATGCAATAAATGTGGAAGGCATTATATGGGCGCATGTCGAATGGGAACAAATGTTTGTTATTGGTGCGGTATGACGGGGCATATGATGAGAGAATGCCCACGAAGGGGCGCAGGTGGTGTAGCACGACCTTTGGGATCAGCTGTTGCATCATCGTCACCGGTATTTTATTCTGGTGGAGGCGCACGACCCGTGGGTCACGCTAGAAACGAAACAAGAGTCGCCAGTTCCAGTGGGACTCAGAATCGCACTTATGCTTTAGCGGATCGACAGAATCTAGAGGCTTCCCCAGATGTGGTTATGGGTACGTTGTCCATATTTTCATTTGATGTATATGCTCTAATTGATCCCGGTTCTACATTATCATATGTTACTCCTTTGGTTGCTGGAAAGTTCAAAAGAACCCCCGAATTGTTAGATAAGCCGTTGGAAGTGTCTACCCCGGTTGGGGAATCTATTATTGCTAGAAGAGTTTATAAAGATTGTGTAGTAACTGTGTGTGGTCGAGACACGATGGCCAATCTCGTGGAACTAGAAATGGTAGATTTTGATGTTATAATGGGAATGGATTGGTTGGCGTCTTGTTATGCCAAAATTGACTGTTGTACAAAAAAGATGTATTTACATTTTCCGAATAAAGCTGTTATTGAATGGCAAGGTAAGATCGGCGCACCAAGAGGTAGATTTATTTCTTATTTCAAAGCAAGAAAAATGATTTCCAAGGGATACCTATATCATTTAGTTAGAGTAAGGGATACAGAAGCGGAGCCACCAACTCTTCACGTTGTTCCGGTGGTAAATGAATTTCCTGATGTATTTCCTGAAGATCTTCTAGGTCTACCTCCTGAACGAGAAGTAGAGTTTGGTATTGATGTAATACCAGGCACCCAACCAATCTCCATTCCTCCATATAGAATGGCCCCAGCAGAATTGCGAGAATTGAAAGAGCAATTGAAAGATTTGCTTGAGAAGGGATTCATAAGTCCTAGTATGTCCCCCTGGGGAGCACCAGTGTTATTTGTGCGCAAAAAGGATGGCTCGCTGAGGATGTGTATTGATTATCGGCAATTGAATAAGGTGACTATTAAGAATAAATATCCTCTCCCAAGAATTGATGATTTATTTGATCAGTTACAGGGCGCCAAGTGCTTTTCTAAGATTGATTTGAGGTCAGGTTACCACCAAGTGAGGGTCAAAGAAAAAGATATACCCAAAACAGCTTTCCAAACAAGGTATGGTCATTATGATTTTCTAGTTATGTCATTTGGGCTAACAAATGCACCTGCATCTTTTATGGATTTGATGAATAGGGTGTTTAAGCCATTCCTGGATGTATTTGTGATAGTTTTTATAGATGATATTCTAGTTTATTCTAGATCAGAAGAGGACCATGTCAATCACTTACGACAGACATTGCAGACTCTTCGTGATTGTAAGCTTTATGCAAAGTTCTCTAAATGTGAGTTTTGGTTAAAGTCGGTGGCATTTTTGGGTCATATTGTATCTAGTGAAGGGATAAAGGTTGATGCTCAAAAGATAGAAGCTGTGAAGAACTGGCCAAGGCCCACAACGCCGATGGAGATTCGTAGTTTTCTCGGGTTGGCCGGTTATTATAGGAGGTTTGTTAAAGACTTTTCTTCCATTTCAGCACCTTTAACCAAGCTAACGCATAAAGCATCCAAGTTCCAATGGAATGATACGTGTGAGGAGAGTTTCCAAGAATTGAAAAATAAGTTGACTTCTACACCTGTGTTGGTACTTCCAGAAGGTACAGAAGGGTATACAATGTATTGTGATGCTTCTAGAATTGGTTTAGGATGTGTATTGATGCAGCATGGTAAGGTAATAGCATATGCTTCTAGACAATTGCGGCCACATGAGAAAAATTATCCTACACACGATCTTGAGCTGGCAGCGGTTATCTTTGCTTTAAAAATATGGCGCCACCATTTATATGGGGTTCATGTTGATATATATACTGATCACAAGAGCTTACAATATATTTTCAGTCAGAAGGATCTAAATCTGAGGCAGCGAAGGTGGATGGAACTATTAAAAGATTATGATGTCGATATTTTGTATCATCCAGGGAAAGCGAATATAGTAGTTGATGCGTTAAGTCGTAAGGCTATGATGATGCCTATATAAAGGCAAGGGATGGTTAAAGATCTTCACCAGTTAGCTAGTTTAGGAGGTCGCCTTCTTGAAACTCCGGAAAAAGAGCTTATCGTACATAATGCTGCGGAATCTTCATTAGTAGCTGAAGTGAAAGAGAAGCAATATGCAGATCCTATTTTATTACAGCTTAAGGAGAATGTTCAGAGTGGTGCAACCAAGGCATTTGAGCTTACGCGAGAAGGAGTACTTCAGTGCCAAAACCGATTGTGTGTGCCAAATGTAGACGGGCTAAGAAAGAAGATTATGACAGAGGCACATTTTTCAAGGTATTCCATTCATCCAGGATCAACCAAAATGTATCAAGATTTGAAAGATATGTATTGGTGGAATGACATGAAAAGGAACATCGCAGAATTTATAGCTGGATGTCCAAATTGCCAACGAGTTAAAGTGGAACATCAAAAGCCCGGAGGCTATATGCAATGCATAGATCTTCCAACTTGGAAGTGGGACATGATCAACATAGATTTTGTTACAGGTTTGCCTCGTACAGCTCGGAAATTTGATTCTATATGGGTGATTGTGGATAGGCTTACTAAATCTGCACATTTCTTACCCGTTAAGACCATTTACACAGTTGAAGAATATTCGAAGCTGTATGTTAAAGAAATAGTCCGATTACATGGAGTGCCAACTTCTATTATATCAGATCGGGGAACTCAATTTACTGCAAACTTTTGGAAGTCTTTCCAACGGAGTTTGGGATCACAAGTGAATCTGAGTACAGCTTTTCACCCTCAGACGGATGGACAAGCAGAGCGCACCATTCAAACACTTGAAGATATGCTACGAGCATGTGTTATAGATTTTAAAGGCAGTTGGGATGATCATTTACCTCTTATTGAGTTTGCCTACAATAATAGCTATCATTCAAGTATCAAAATGGCACCATATGAAGCTTTATATGGGAAGAAGTGTAGATCACCAATAGGATGGTTCGAAGCGGGTGAAACTCTTATGTTCGGACCGGATCTTGTGTATCAAGCCATAGAAAAAGTCAAGGTGATTCAGCAACGGTTGAAAACAGCCCAAAGTCGACACAAGTCATATGCGGATAGTAGAAGAATAGGGCTAGAGTTTTCGTTAGGCGATTGGGTATTTTTGAAGGTATCGCCAATGAAAGGGGTGATGAGATTTGGTAAGAAAGGAAAGTTGAGTCCACGATATATAGGCCCGTATAAGGTTATTCGAAGATGTGGGCAAGTTGCTTATGAATTAGAGCTACCCCAGGAACTCTCATCAGTGCATCTAGTATTTCATGTATCGATGTTTCGAAAGTGCATCGGAGATCCGTCCCTTATTACTTCTACTGAAGATGTGCAAGTAACAGAAGATCTTACCTATGAGGAGATGCCTATTGCTATATTAGATCATCAAGTTAAGAAGTTGAGAAATAAAGAAGTAGCATCGGTGAAAGTACTTTGGAGAAATCAACAAAGGGAAGAGATTACATGGGAAGCGGAGGAAGCAATGAAATCGAAATACCCTTATTTGTTCAAAGGTAAAAAAGAAGTGCAAGGAGTGGAACTGGGACACTAACAAGTAAGTTTTTACATATGCATAAAATCTATATGATGACGTGAATATCAATTATGAATTCGAACTTGTTTCGGCTAAATAACTACATTCACATTCGAGGACGAATGTCCTTAAGGGGGGAAGGATGTAACACCCCGTACTTAATTACGTGCATTAGCCATTGGTATATGTGTTGGAGTTTTTGTATTGATCCTAAGTTAGGTATATATGAGTTTAAGTATGAGTACTGATTATTTTGAGATGGTTTCAAGTGTATAGTTTGATTATATGGGTATAGGAATCGACCTTATTTATATCGGAATTTTCCCGTCGATGTTTCCATACGAAGGATATTGAATAAGCTTTCCGACGATATAAAGATTTTCAAAAACGGATAAGTTTCGGATATAAGCGAGCACGCTCGAAACTATAAAACGGTGGCCGGGATGTGAACAGTAAAATTGCAGGAAAATTTCCAATTTTTGGGTCAACTATGAACGATCATAACTCCCTCAATATAATGAAATGGGAGAGATACCACATATCAAAAGAAAGATCTTTGAGTATTATTTCTAATGAAATTGGTTTCATCCAAATCCAACATCTGAGTAAGGAGTTATACTCGTTCTACTTCAGCCTCTCAAAACAGATTTTTGTGAACAGTAAATTAGCAGGAAAATACTGAGGTCTGCCAGTTTTTGGGTCAACTTTGAACGATCATAACTCCCTCAATATAATGAACTGGGAGATATACCACATATCAAAAGAAATATCTTTGAGTCTTCTTTCCAATGCAATTAGTTTCATCCAAATACAACATCTGTGTAAGGAGTTATACGCGTTTTACTTCAGCCTCTCAAAATAGATTTTTAGGGTCAACTTCAAACGATCATAACTCCTTGTACAGGACGAACTGGGTGGCCTAATTTATATGAAATGAAAGAAATTTGAACTATCTTTACAATGATACCAATTTCACCCAAATCCGATAGCGGAGCAAAGAGTTATGGTCTATCTACTTCAGCTTGTCAAAACAGTCCACCGGAGGACATATTTGACATTATTTAAATTTTAAGGGCACTTTGGTCATTTTCTATGGTATTATGGACGGGAATATGTGTATATATACATGTATATGAGTTCAAAAACTCATATTCATCATCAATTATAGGAAAGAACAAACCCTAGCCTAATTTTCAACTCTAATTATCTTGTGATTCAACCGTGGAAAGTCCAAATTGATTCCGTAGTTGTGTTCATCGTCTCAAGGGCTTCGAGAAGCACCCCTTATTTGTGCCAACAGGACTTCAAAACCCAAAGGGCCATTCTATGGTAAGGATGTAAATTATGTTGGTGTTATTTATATGGATATGTATATATATATATATATGCATGTGAGCATAAGAAGTATGTTATTTGATTGTTGTTGAAAGATGATTGGAAATGATGTTGGATCATTCTTGTGCATGGTTGGATTGTGTTGAATTGTGAAGGGATGATGTGGTATTGATGATGTGGTATTGAAATGATGATTATATATATATATATATATACACATAAACTTATTGTTCAAGTTGGTTTTTGGAATGCTTTGCAAATATTGGTTGTATAGAATTATGGAAGAGAATTGTGGTATTGGGTTGCTAATACTAGATGCCAAATATTTCATTGTAGATAAGTGATTTGTAAAGGCAGGAAGTTGTGTTGAATTGGTATCCGAATCTACAACGAGGTATGTAAAGCATACTCTAACGATGTTCTTTGGCATGAAAACACCAATGTTCCATCAAGTAAGATTCCGATGGTTATTCAAACACATGTATTGTTCTACATTACCAATGAAGTTGTTTCCATTCTATAAAGTGTCAAAATGTTTCATTGATATACCAAGAGGCTCCTATTTCATTGTTGTGATATTGATGATTCTGAAATATATTGTTGATGTACCAAAGAGTCCTTATTACATCGTTATTGTATAGAAGGTCTATTACTTGATTCCTATTGATGTATCGTTGTTCCAAAGGTGCTATATTGGCATGAACACTAATGTAATAATCTCAAAGCTTTTGAACTAAGTTATTGGAAAAATCTTTTATGTGTTTATGGGTGGTATCCTAGGGGCATAAGCCTAGCATGGGTCGATCCCAATTGATATGTACTGGGGGCAGCCTAATGGTCACAGTACGGTACGGTATTGATTATTGTTAGGTGGTTGGAGGTTCGGGAGGAGGAGGTAATGGCGAATAATAATTGTAAAGAATGAAATGAACGAATGTATACCGTTCCACAAATGTGTTTGAATTCAAGAACCCAATTCAGATTAATAATAATGTACATGATCCTAAAAGTGTTTATGTAGTGTGGTTCACTTCTATTATGATTTATTCACATGCGTATGATTTTCTTGATCCCCCATATCACATATGATTATTTACAGCTTTACATACTCAGTACATATTTCGTACTGACGTCCCTCATGGGGGACCTGCATTTCATGCTGCAGGATCAGGTACTTCAGCTCATTCACAGCATAGATAGGAGACAGGTCATACAGCTGTTGTTGGTGAGCTTCAGTTTGCTTCGGAGCTTTCCGAGTCGGTTTCTTATATTTTGTTATTGTACAGGAGTCATGTGTGGGCGGGGGTTGGTCCCGACCCTAGTTATGTCATGTATATCCTAGAGGCTTTGTAGACATAAAGAAGGGTAAAGTCATGAAAGTTTATATAGTGATGTTATATTCGTATATGGGGTGGCCCCGACGGCCAAGTATTATATATATGTATATATATTTGTGCGTGTTGTGCTGATACAGGTAATTAGACCCTTTTATATGCAGCGAAGTGCTGCCCAAATTTTTGGTGACATGTAAGTGAAAGTATAGGTATTTGAACGGGTTCTCCCGGGCCTTCTCGGCTTCGGGTGCCAGTCCGGCCCGATGGGATTTTGGGCCGTGACAAAAGTGGTATCAGAGAGGTTCGTCCTAGTGAGTCTACAAAGCCGTGTCTACGTAGAGTCTTGTTTATCGATATGTTGTGCACCACATCTATAAACACTCGGCCCGATGGGATTTTGGGCCGAGTGTAGGGACGGCGATACGTAACGCCTGCATTCACTTAGGCAAATCCCACATCGGTAGTGAAGGGGAACGAAGTGTGCCTTATAGGTGCATGGATACCTTCCACGTATGTGACGCGTTTTAAAACCGTGAGGGGCCGAGGCTCCAAAGCGGACAATTTCGCATGCGCCGGTGGCCTGGGCTGTTACAGTTGGTATCAGAGCCAGCGCCGGTGCCGGTGGTGGGGCAAACCTCAGCGAGGACGCTGAGTCCCTACGGGGGGTGAGTGTAGGGACGGCGATACGTAACGCCTGCATTCACTTAGGCAAATCCCACATCGGTAGTGAAGGGGAATGAAGTGTGCCTTATAGGTGCATGGATACCTTCCACGTATGTGACGCATTTTAAAACTGTGAGGGTCCGAGGCTCCAAAGCGGACAATTTCGCATGCGCCGGTGGCCTGGGCTGTTACAGTTTTATAAAGGGAGAGAGAACGAAGCACATCTCACCAAAGTTCTTCTCCACACATGATCTTCAGAAGAATGGTGATATTGATGTATAACAAATCCGTTCAAGTGAGAATCTAGTAGATTTGTTCACCAAATCTTTACCAAACTTCAACTTTTGAGAAGATGGTATACAAGATTGAAATGCGAAGACTAAACCAGTTGAATCGGGGTCTTCATCAGGGAGAGTAAGAATACGCATTGTACTCTTTTTTCCTTAACCAAGGTTTTTATTCTATTGAGTTTTATCTGGTAAGATTTTTAATGAGACAGCACTCAAATGCGTATTTAATAAATCTTTCATTACATGGACATACAAGGGGGAGTGTTATGGAATATTGTGGACATCCATATGTCCATTATGGAGGCCATATGGCATCTCCTTAGTTTGGCTTATACCAACTAAGGCTCCACCTCTTAAAATAGGACCTATCCATATATTGGCTATAAAAGCCATGTTATTATGTGGAAAAATGGAAGGTGGGAGAGATTAATATATCAAAACTCTCCCCTGTTTCTATATACTTTGAGTTACATTTTACTTTAATTTTATATCAAAAAGAAAACAATTGATTTTCATGAGTAATTCCTTAGCTGTAAGAAAATTAGAGGGCCATTATGCTTGTAAAGCTATGTCAACTTGTGAAGCCGCTAGGGTGGCTATCTAAATCCTATTTAAATTCGCTCAAAAGCCTCAAACGTGTTGCGGACGGCCTTGAAAATTATAAATTTTTAAAATTTAAAATTTATCAAGTCTATCGGAAACAGCCTTTCTACCTCTTTAGAGGTAGAGGTATGAACTGTGTACATCTTACCCCACCAGACCCCACTAGGTGGAAATACACTGAGTTTGTTGTTGTTGTAGTAAAATTTATCAAGTCAAAATTATAGATCCGTCACTAAATAACTTTAATTTCTAATTTATTACTTCTTATGCGGTGACGAAATAAACTCCTATTGGTATCTGCACTAAGTGGTCACAGAACTTTGTACAGAAGCCCCCATTAAGTCGAAGTATATATTCATTAGGGGCGGGCATGGTATGATATGTTATGGTATTTTAAATTTTGGTATGATAATTTTAATTTTTGATATTTAAAAGAACAATATCATTATCATACCAATTAGTTTGATATGGTTTGATATTTTTAAATTCGATTTTGATATTTTATGGTACGATAATTCGGCAACCATAACTTATTTGATTTCATTTTACATATATTCATATAAAAAAAAATTATGACTTTAAAATCTAAAAACGTCTCAATCATATCAGACTAACAACTATCTTTGTTAATCATCTACACAAAAAGAACATTTCAATTACGATTGAGTAATCCAAGATGCAAATTCTGAACAACATTACCTAAACTTAAGCATAATACTTCGAAATAATAAGCTTCCCAAAAAATTTATTTCTGAATAAAAGTTACTTTTATTTCAATTGTTTAATGGATGACATATAAATATATCTAATAATCTTAAATATAATATATTTGAGTTTTATATATTATTAAAAAATTTCAGTGCGGTATATAGTATTTTGATATTTATTGCATAAATATCAAATACCGTACCAAATATCATAATAATTTAAAATTTCTACCAAATATTATACCAAATACCATAACATTCATATCACGGTATATAAAATTTTAATTTCAATATGATATTCGATATATACCATGCTCACCCCTAATATTCATTGCATCATGCGCTCACAAGTGGAATGTGAAAGTGGAACACAAAAAAATTTGCAAGATTTATGTGGGGGACAAGAAGGCAAGGATAAACACTTGGGGAAATACGCACTCTTTCTAACTAAATGGAAAATGGGTGTCCATAGTGTTTTTGGTGAAAATAGAGTAACAGTGCCTCAAATAGTGGTAGGTAATCAATTGCCTTTCTCTCTTCCCATCACGTGTACTCAGATACTAACATTATTATGAGTTCCTAAGCATGACGCAGAAATGGGGTAAACTATTATATTAATACTAAGAAAAGTCCAACAAAATTATTTTATTATTATTTTAATATATATAGTATAGACATTTTTTTTATATACTTCAAATATTTTTAAATAATTCTTTATACTTATTTATCCTTTAATTTTTATTTTTTTTCACTTTTTAATTTTACTTTAATTTTTATTATTTCTTTTCTCATTTTTTAAGTTCTTTTTCAACATTTACTCTTTTTCTTTTCTCCTCTCAACTCCTACTTTTTAATTTCTTTTTTTCCTTTTTATTTTTCGTTGGTTTTTATTGTTTCTTTTTTATTTTTCTTTAACTTTTTTTTTTTTTAATTTTGTCCTTTCTTTGTTTGTTTTTTTTAATTTGTATTTTTTTCTTTTTCTCCTCTCAACTTTATTTTTTTCTTTTTTATTTCTCTAATTTTTTCTCTCAACTTGTATTTTTTCTTTTTCTTTTCTATTCTTTCTTTCATTCCTTGCAAACAATAAGTTACGTTTTATGAGCAAAAGTTGACAATACCACATTATATCTTGATTTATGAGATGATGTCTATAACTCTTACTTTAGAGGTAAGACTTAGAGCCCGTTTGGGTTGACTTATTTTAAGTGTTTTTAAGTTAAAAATGAATTTTAAGCACTTTTGAATAGTTTGGGTAAATTTAAAAAGTACTTTTAAACACTTAATTTTAATCTAAAATGTTTAAAATATGTCAAAAGTCATAAGTTACAAATTTCAACTTATGACTTTTGGCTTAAAATGCTAAAAATAAGTCAAAAGCTATAAGTTAAAATTTCTAACTTATGACTTCTGACTTATAAGTCAAAAGTCAAAAGTCAAAAGTCAAATGTCAATCCAAACAAACACTTAGCCAAAGGACGTTCAAACAACAAGTTACATCTCATGAGTAAAAGTTGACACTATCACATTGTGTTTTTAGTTAAGAGATGTTCTATAACTATTGCCTTAGAGGCAAGACTTTGCCCAATGACTTTCAAACAACAAGTTACGCCTCACGAGCAAAAACCGACACTACCACTTTGTGTCTTAATTTATGAGATGTTCTATAACTCTTTTCTTAGAGACAAGACTTATCCCAAAGACTTTCAAACATTAAGTTACGCCTCACGGGTAAAAGTTGACACTACCACAGTGTGTCTTAATTTATGAGATGTTTATTTCAAGGACTTTCAAAATATAAGTTACGTATAATGGCAAGAGTTGACACTACTACATTGTGTTTTGATTTAGAAGATGTTCTATGGCTCTTGTCTTAGAGGTAAGACTTAGCCCAAGGACATTCAAACAACAAGTTATGCCCCATGGATAAGAGCTGACAATATCACATTGTGTTTTGGTTTATGAGATACTCTATAACTCTTTCTTTAGAAGCAAGACTTAGCCCAAGGACTTTCAAACAACAAATGCCCCATGGGCAAGAGTTGACATGTAATACCCTACATATTTTTCTAGAATTAAAATCTTTATTCCTACGTGTTTATACCCAAATTCGATGATTTTTATATAAATGTAAGTGTGATGATAAATTCTATAGTGAGGTAACATCTTTGGAGATTAATTAAGGTCATAAGAATCTCCTAATTCAAAGTTGAGTTGATAACTTTTCCACCAATTGTGTTTTAGTGGACGTTTCTACTTGGATCAACTTTCAACTACCATTTCTCCTAGAATATAAAGATTTAGATGGCCTAATTTGTACTAAATGAAAAATCTTTGAGTCTTCTTTCCAACGCATCTGTTTTACCTTGATCCGATATTAGAGTAGAAAGTTATGCTCATTTTATATGAAAGTGTCTGTCTGTCATATATTGACGATGGGAGTTGACGAGCCATCAACTAGGTAACGGAAAGTTGTCAACCTTAGGCAGTAAAACTCAAGATCGGCCAGGGGTTGACGACCTGAGTTGACAAGTCATCAACGAGTTGACAGGCTGTCAACTTTCGTCGCCAACCTTAATCAGTAAGATCAAAAGTGGTTAGAGATTGAGGACGGGAGTGGACGAGTCATGGTTGTTTAAAGTTAGGGTTGAGGGATTTTGGTTATCATATGCTTGTATTGATTTTCCCCCTTGTCTTAATGATTTTCATGTTTAAATAATGATTTTTCAACTGAATTGTGACCTACAAAAATGGAAAAATTGCTATCTTGATTTCATGATAAATATGGTTTTTGCATGGTAAAAATATGAACCTTAACCTATCGTATAATTTGGTTTCTAATGGAGATTTTAACGTGTTTAACTCATCTTTTGAAACATTGATGACATTAATGAAAAAATGGTTTACATTGAATTCTCAATTTGAAATTTGGAGTTTCAATGATTAATTGAAAACCGTATGACATTATATGAACGGCTTGCAAGTTTAGGTATGGTGATATCAATTTGGGAATGCCTTAATGAAAAACTTTATGGTTAATGGTATGTGAAAAATATTTTAATTGAGCTTAATGGGAATTATGTAGCTTTATCGAGAAGGTGTAGTCCTTGTGATCAACATTGAAAACTACGTTTGCCGATGTTGGGGGCTTATAACCACTATGTACCAACTTTAAGCGATGGTACGCAGTTATATTCTTGGGAGGTTATTGTTTATTGATGACTTTAGCCTATTTCTCGGTCTATGCAACTAACATGGACTAAGGGCCCCCTCCAATGTTGGGAGAGGGAGGGACCGGACCCACATAGTCTGTAGGTGTCGAAGGTTGGTGTAAGTTACATAGTTCAAGAGTAAATTTTCAAATGGTAATTGTCCTTATGTTCCCCACCCCTTAATTCATGTTTACTATGAATAATGATTTTGTTTTATGACTGATTTTGATAAATTGCATATTTCATTCCTTTTTTGGATTGCATGTCAGTACTCTCCGTATTGACTATTTTCGGATGCTACATCATTTCATGATGTAGGTTTAGAGGCCTTTTCTTGCCATCTTATACAACATTAGGTGGATCGTTACTCTTTTGGATAGTTGATGAGAAGTGGTGAGTCCTTCATCCTTCGGAAGACCATGTTATTGTTCAGTCTCTTTATCTTATCAGTTCTCTTGATTTTCTTTTGGCATGGTCAGGGTCATTTCTCAACTTGATAGATGTTTTGTGGATATAGGCTTATAGACAATATTGAATTGTGGTTTTCTGGATTTGAATTCGACTTTCAAATTTTATTTTTGCTATTTATCAAACTCTTTCATTCTATGGGTTGACTTTCAAATTTTCTTTATATTACTATGCTTATGATGTAAGGCTAAAGAGTCATCTCATGTCTTGATTGATTTAGGATTCCGTCACGGTCTCGATTCGGATCATTACATGACACTATCACATTGTGTTTAAATTTATGAGATGCTTTATAACTCTTGCCTTAGAGACAAGATGTAGTCCAAGAACTTTGAAACAACAAGTTATGCTCCATGGGCAAGTAGTGCCACATTGTTCTTGATTTATGAAATGTTCTATAACTCATGCCTCAAAGACAAGATTTAGGCCAAGGACTTCAAACAAGAAGTTACGCCCCATGAGCAAGAATTGATAATATCATATTGTGTCGATCCTATAACTCCTGCTTTATAGGTTGTCTTAGAGGCAAGATTTATTTCAAAGGATTTTCAAACAATAAGTCACACTCTTAAATTTACTTTGATATCAAAGAAAGCATATCCTCTTGCGAATTATCCAATTTTTTATTCATTAGAAAAATATAATAGACGTTGAAAAAAGGAAAAGAAAAAAAGATACAAAAGAAAAAAAAAAGATTGAGCAAAAAAGAAAAAAGAAAGAAGAAAAAAGAAGAAAGAAAAAGAGAAGAATAAAAAATAAAGATTGAGAAAAATAAAAATAAACTTTGAGAAAAATATTTAAAAAAGAAGAAAAAATGAAAAAAGATGAACAAACATAAAAAAAAGATTGAGACAAATAAATTAAAAAAATAAATAATATTTGAGAAAAAAATAAAAAATAAAAAATAAAAGAAAATAAAGATTGAGACAAATGAATTAAAATAAGAAAAAAAATCAAAAAAAAAATTAAAAGAGAAAAAAATATAAAATATAAGTTGAGGATGACCATAAAAAGTGTAAAAATATTTAAGGTATAGAGTGATAAAAATATATTTATATTGTATATAAAAAGAAAAAAAATTATTATTCAAAAACTTTTTTTATGAGGAACAAGAAAACAAAATCACCAATTATGAGTCATATCATGTAATTTCCTAGCCGAAATGGCATCTATAGACTCTGTATAAGAAAAGTAACCATACAGACTTTGTACTTACTCCGTATATTTTTATTTGTTGAATATTAATTTGACGCATTTCTTAATAAATACTCTTTTTGTTCCTAATTAGGTGTGGTTTTTAGGAAAAGTAGATATTTTTTAATACTTGTTATTTCATAAAATTAAAGCATAAATACTTATTCTTTTCCACTTTTATCCTTAATCATAAATATGGAGATATATCAATATAGTGCAAAAAAGAAAAAAAAAAGAAGTATTAAAGAAAGAATTAATAAGTACAGGTAATTTAGTCAATTAGCATGTAATTAATATTTTTCTTACAAAATTATAAATAAAAATGGTGACAACTATTTAGAAACAGAGGGAATGATAAATAATAAAAGTAATTTTACTGTACTACCCTTTTGAATATAATAAATTTAATACTTTAGAAAATTTATTAGATATTGACTCTAATTAATATGTAAGGGTAAAATGGACATCAATGGGCAATTAATTTTTTAAATTGGATAAATATTATTGAACATTTATTTCTAATAATATAAATAAATAAAAATAAACGAATGGAGTATCTATTTCCAACTTATATTTGTTTTTAAGGGGAGAACCATTATTTTCATTCAAAAGAGCGAGAATATCTTTCTTTAGAAATATACTTCCACAAGCTTTGTTACTAAATACTTGTTATCCTTAATAAAATAGATTATCCACAATATTTGTCATTTTATAAAACAAAAATATAATTAGTTGTTTGTTTTTAACTTTATCTTACTCATAAATATAAAAAAATATTAATATGATGGAAAAAAAAGAAAAATATTAAATTTAAAAGAGTAACAAATAGGAATAGTTTAGCCAAAGTATCATCTAGTTAATATTTTTGAGAAGGCAAGTGAAAAAAAATCACAGGTATTTAGTAAGAAGAGAGTACCTTTCTTCTGAAGTAGATCAATAAATTTACCCTGCGCATAGTTCTTATTGAAAATTTCATCAAAAAAATGAATTTTGTGGACAACCAAGACCAAATTTAAAAATCTTCTGAAGTAGATCAATTAATTTACTCTTCGTATAGTTCTCGTTGAAAATTTCATCAAATAAAACGAATTTTGTGGACAACCAAGACCAAATTAAAAAAAAAAAAATGATACATAGACTCAACTATATGCACTAATTCGAAATAGGTGTATTGGATTTAATTATTTATCAGTCTTTGTTTGTTTTTGTTTTTGTTTTTGTATAATTCGAAAAATTCTTATCAAAGTATCAACACTCGTCTTGGCTAATTGTACACTAACAAGTAATGAAGATCCATATTATATAATATAATAACAGGCAACACATAATTATCAAACATTGTAAGTAACTTAATATCGTAATATAATAACAGGCAACACATAATTATCAAACATTGTAACTTAATAACGAGTACATTACTTTAGATTGGAAGAAGCGGAGGTCGCATATTAGAGTAGAAGGTTAGAAGAGAGTTGAGTGTTTTGTTGCCTCTAGAAGGTTTAGGGTTGCTGGTGTTTGTCATAGTATTAGTTGCATCCTTGTAGTTTTTGCTTTTGATATCTTTCCTCACATGTTGTCTATTGTTTGATCAACACATTATTTGATGTTGTTATTGTTTCTTGCGTGTAGGCTCTGTGAAACTTTCCTTATTAATTGTTATACTTTCTTCATTGTTTTCTTCTCCCTGTACTTGGTTTTGTTGCACTTAGATCGAGGGTCTCGTGTGTTAGAACATGCACAACGGAAAGACCAATAATACAGAATCAATAAATTACATATTATCTTGATAACATAATTAAAACCGACAATCAAAAAATTTACCTCTTAAATCTTTCACATAAATCGTTCAACCACCTGCTTGCCAGGTCTACTGCCTTCTACTGCTTCCTGATTAGCCTTATTAATCAACACTTGTGTAGGCAAGTTGTTTCTGAATTGAAGAAGGATTTTTAGAGAGTTCTGAAAAAGGCATCTACCTTTTCTCAATCACATGCCTCTATTTATTCCCAATTTCAATTGAAGAAGGAAAGTGATAGAGGCAAAAACGTTTTTGCCCCTTTATTGCTATCTTAATGTCAAAACGTTTTTGGCCTTAATATGACCTTAAAACCGCAAAACGTTTTCAACCTTAAATACTGTCATAATGAAAAAATTTAGTTTTTAATTCACTCCTTTTATTCCTTATTTACAGAAGACCAGTAAATAAAATAGTATTACTTCTTCTTTCTTTTTTCAAATTTGATTATCTACTTAGGCATAGTAGGGACCATAAATTTATTAACTGAGGTTTCCAATTATGATATTAATTTGGTAATAAATGAATTATCATATCACACTAAATTACAAGTTATTTCACTAAAAATCTATAATTGCACTCCTCGATTTAATTTCAAAATCTACCATTACATCTTATTTAACTTCCCGTGTTAAATTACCAATACCAATCAATTAAATTAAATATTTTGAAAAAATTAATTCATTGATTAACTTAATCATTTATTTATAATGCTCAACTTATTTCACATGACGGATATAAAATTTACCTGTAGGATTTTCACGCGAAAACTTATAAGCAACCATAAAGGGGTGTCTTTTATCTCAAGTCCGAGACATGGTTCCATCAACTAATTAATATTTCACTAAGTGATTTTCCATCATCCAACCTATTAGGAATATATTGACTCATAAAAGAGTCTCACCTTTTAATAAAGTAAAATAATAAACCAAACCACATAGATCATAATAATTATATCAAGATTAATAGTATAAGTACATGTAATGGACTGGAGAAGTTGTTTATTAATATTCAGAATATAAACGAACATCTCTAATAGGTCCGTTCAATACATGCGAAATGTATTAGCACATGAAGTTGAAATATTACCACTCCCATAATTAAGATCAAATTATATTTAATTTTGTGTTATAATCATCAAGATGTTTTGTCCTGCCTCATCTTTGATTGTGAATATTAATTTATAACTTATAAGAACCGACAATTTTAATCTTTCCTGCATGAGTTAAAATACTCCATACACAAAATTGTCTACTATATAAGTAAAGGACGCACATGTTAACTATGGTCTATTCAAATAAAGTTTTTATTAATATAATAAATTATCTTTACATGGAATGAAAAATATAATACTATAACACAAACTAAATGGTTAATAGTATATCCTAACAATCTCCCATCTAGACTTATAACCATGAATGCATAATTTTAACACCCATTTCTTTCACATGCTTATCAAAAACCTTCTAGGTTAAGCCCTTTGTAAATGGGTCTGCCAAATTATTCTTCGATTCAATCTTTAAAACTCTCACATCACCCCTTTGAGTTATATCCTGAATCAAGTTATATTTTCTCTCAATATGCTTACTTCTTTTATGATTTTGTGGTTCTTTCGAGTTTGCAACTGCACCACTATTGTCACAATAAAGTGGTAGTGGTGTTTGAACTGAAGGAACAACTCTAAGATCTTTCAGAAAGTTGCTGAGCCAAAGAACCTCCTTAGTCGCGTCAGAGGCAGCTACATATTCGACTTTTATGGTGGAATCAGCAACACATGATTACTTGATACTCTTCTAAATAATGGCTCCACCTCCTAAAGTAAACATATATTCCGAGGTAGATTTTCTAGAATCTTTATCCGACTGAAATTTTGAATTAGTATACCCAATAGGTACAAGATTCCCAGAGTGAAAAACAAGCATGTAATCCCTAGTCCTTTTTAAGTACTTGATTATATGCTTAATTGCAGTTCGATATTCTTGTCTTAGATTAGACTGAAATCTGCTAACCCTACCAACAACAAAATAGATATCTGATCTAGTGTACAATATAACATACATGAGGCTCCCTACAACAAAAGCATAAGGGACCGCCTTCATTCTTTCTATCTTATCAGTCGTTTTGGGCGACTGATTTTTTGATAGAATAATTTCATGCCTAAAAGGAAGAAATTATTTTTTATAATTTTGCATGCTAAATCTTGCAAGAATATTATCAATATAAAGTGCTTGAAATAAGCCTAATATTCTTTGTTTGCGATCTCGTATGAGCTTGATCCTAAGGATATGAGTTGTTTCTCCCAAGTCTTTAATATCAGAATTCAACATGCTCACATTATTTCCTATGAGCAAGATGTCATCTACATTTAGAATAAAAAATGCTACTCTGTCTTTATCCTATTTTTTATAAACGTATGACTCATTTTCACATTGATCAAAATCAAAAGTATTAATCGAATTATCAAAACAAGTATTCCATGCTCTAGATGCTTTCTTCAAACTGTAAATGAATTTCTTAAGTTGTCAATACTTATGTTCATTACCACTTTTCATGAAACCTTCTGGTTGTGCCATGTAAATGCACTCATCAAGACTTTCATTGAGCAAAGCCGTCTTGACATTCATGTTCCAAATTTCATAATCATAATGAGAAGTAATGGATAAGAGAATTCTAATGGATTTAAACATAGCTACCGGCGAAAAAAATTTCTCATAATTAATTTCTTCTTTTTGGGTAAACCTTTTCACAATAAACCTAATCTTAAATGTTTGCACTTTTCCATGTACACCTCTTTTTTTTATAGATTCATCTGTATCTAAGAAGTTGGACTCCCATAGATGGTTCTACAAGTTCCTAGACTTGATTAAAGTATATAGATTGTATTTCAGATTTCATTGTAGCAATTCATATTTTAGCATCTTTATCATGTAGTACTTCGGCGTAATTAAGGGTTCTGTATTAGGATTCTCAGGGATTCGATCGTATGATTCTCCCAAGAGCGCAAATTATAAAGGTTTTCTAATAATTCTCCCACTACGATGACTAGTCACTACAGGATCTGGTACATTTGAAACTAAATTTTGAACACCCTGAATGTCTTCCTTTACAATGATAGGTTTCTCGACATTATCCTGAATATTTTCCTCCATAATTACAGGTTGCTCGACATGACGCCCACTACTTTGAGGTAGTGTGATGTCAAGTTTTTGCTCTTGTGCAACCTCTTGCCTATTGACATTTCTCCCACTATGTGGATGCAGTGGTATGTCAATAACGATTTTTGAAATTTATTCTTGTGTTTCATTATTCGTTATTCTATTTCTCAATTTCTATAAAATAATTTTACTTCTTGGAATATGGTTCATTAAATCATTCTCTTCAAGAAATTGACATTTGTCAAAACAATTACCTTCTGTTCCTTAGGACAATAAAATAAGCCTACTTTCATCCCTTTTAGATATCCAATAAAAACACACACTTCTGTTCTAGATTTTAATTTATCAGTTTTTTCTTTTAGCACATATGCTGGACAACCCCAAATCCGAATATGTCGTAGACTAGGCTTGCGTCCTCTCCACAATTCAGATGGGATTAAAGGTACTGATTTTGAAGGAACCAAGTTAAGAATATAATTTGTTGTTTCTAATACATAACCCCTATAGAAAAAGGGCAAATTTGAATAACTTAACATTGATCTAACCATTTTCATAAGAGTTCTATTTCGTCGTCCTGCCACACCATTTTGTTTTGGTGTTCCTGGAGCAGAATATTGAGATGTAATTCCTGATTCTGATAAGTATTTAATGAATTCTACAGAAAGGTATTCACCACCACAATCAGATCATAATGTACATATATGTTTGTTATGTCTCTTTTCGTTTTCATCTTAAATTCTTTGATTTTTTGAAAGCATTTAGATTTATGGCGCAACAAATAAACGTATCCGTATTTTGAGTAATCATATGTGAAAGTCACAAAATACTCAAATCATCTTTTACTTGTATATTTATAGGACCACACAAATCAGTATGAATTAATGCTAACTTATTACCGGCTCTATTTCCTTTGGAAGGAAAATATCTTTTGGTCATTTTACCTTCTAAACAACATTCAAAAGTTGGAAGTGCCACCACTTTCAATGAACTCAAATGTCCATCAGAAATCAATCGTGAGATTACTATTTATGTTAATATGACCTAGACGTAAGTGTCATAAGTTAGTATGTTTCACTTAATTCTGAAATACGTTTTTTATGTGATTGATCAACATTATTAAGTTTCATTATTTATAGCATGTTATGGGAAATATCAAATACAAACAAATCATGTATTCTAGGAGTAAAAATAATAAAATGCTTATTAAACTTAATAATTGCACAATTATTAGCAAAATAAACATTATAATCAACATTCATTATTTTTGAAACTGAAATTAAATTCCTTCGTGTAGAAGGTACATAGAGAACATTATTCAAAGTCAAAACTCTAGAATTACTAAATGAAATGAAAATATTTTCTATAGCTAAGGCTAGTGCTGATTCTCCATTTGCTTGAAACATGTTCAATTCATTTTCACTTAGGCGCCGTGTTTTCTGAAACCCCTGCAAAGAAGTGCAGATTTAAGCAAATATACATGTAATGTTAGATATTTTATTTCTTAAATAAAACAGAATCAACTAAGTTAGAGAATAAACCATTGATTTAAGTTTGATAGATATCACATTTCATAAGTCTCTATACCATTGAGCTAACATGTAACTTAGTCGAAAAGTTAATACTAGTCATCAAAATAAGAGACTAAAAAATAATATTACATTATACAAGTTTATTCAATCGGGAAGATAACCTATGTCAACATATAAACTCATATTATTTACTATTATTAACCCCTAAAAATCATAAGGAATGATCCCTATTACCACTGGTTTGCAAAATAATTTTTTAAATTTTTTTAATTTTTCTAAAAATATAAAAATGCTCAAAACCCAATATCAACGACCCCAAATGGCCAAAAAGGGCCTAGATCATAGCAAAGTTGTTTGTATTATTCAGTGGGTCATTTCTGATAAATGTATCAAATTTCAGGTCATTCAAAGTTGGTAAAAAAACTGAAAAAACTCCAAAACCGATCAACTCATCAATTATTGGTCGGGCTGTTGCGAGGATCAGTAAGGCTACCTGTATTGCTTGGCCTTACCACTACTGTTTATACAGTGAATAACGACAATGATTGA
The DNA here is from genome assembly GCA_030864225.1 of Capsicum baccatum var. pendulum. Classification (NCBI taxonomy): domain Eukaryota; kingdom Viridiplantae; phylum Streptophyta; class Magnoliopsida; order Solanales; family Solanaceae; genus Capsicum; species Capsicum baccatum. The sequence continues at coordinate 83,509,700 of CM061557.1, read as the reverse complement.
ACTTAGTCGAAACTCATCATAGTTTTACCTTTAATCCCCAAAAATGATTTTCACAAAACTAAACAAAACATGTTAAATTCGTTTTATGTTTTCTTGATGATAAACTTAGATTCGAAAAGTCATTAATATCATAAAAAATATGATAAACAACCATCAACAACATGATTTATACAACAATTATTAAAAATATGTATAATAAATTATGTAATTTTTTTTTTACATTATCTAGCATATGTAAGAAGACTACTGATACCTATTGTTAGAACATGCATAACGGAAGCAATAATTATCCAAAATCAACAACTTACGTAATATCTAGATAAAATAATTAAAACCGATAATCAGAAAACTTACATCTTGAAGCTTTCACGCAAACCGTTCAACAACTTGCTTGTCAGGTCTGCTGCCTTCTACTACTTCCTAATTAGCCTTATTAATCAACACTTATATGGACAAGTGATTTTTGAACTGAAGAAGGTTTTTTAGAGTTCTGAAAAAAGGCATCTACCTTTTCTCAATCACATGCCTCTATTTATTCCCAATTTCAACTGAAGAAGGAAAGTCAGAGAGGCAAAAACATTTTGGCCCTTTATTGCTATCTTAATGCCAAAATATTTTTGGTCTTAATATACCAAGTGTTTCCAGTCTTAAATACTCTCATAGTGCCAAAATTTAGTTTTTAATTCACTCATTTTAATCCTTATTTACAGAAGACTAGTAAATAAAATAGTATTACTTCTTCTTTCTTTTCCAAATTTGATTAGCTAATCAGGCATAGTAGAAAACACAGATTTATTAATTGAGACTTTCAATTATCATATTAATTCGGTAATGAATGAATTATCATATTACAATAAATTACAAATTCTTCTACTAAAAATCTCTAATTGCACTCCTTGATTTAATTTCAAAATCTACCATTACATCTTATTTAACTCCCCATGTTAGAATTATCGAAACCAATCAATTAAAATAAATTTTCTGAAAAATTTAACTCATTGATTAACTTAATTCTTTATTTATAATGCTCACCTTATTTCACACGACGGATATAAAATTCACTTGCAGTGTTTTCACGTGAAAACTTATAAGCAATCATAAATGTGTGTCTTCTATCTCAAGTCCGAGACATGATTCTATCAACTAATTAATATTTCACTTAGTAATTTGTCATCATCCAACCTATTAGGAATTTATTGACTCATAAAAGAGTTTCACCTTTAAATAGATTAAAACAATAAATCAAACCACATATATCATAATAATTATATCAAGATTAAGAGTATAAGTACATGTAATGGACTAGAGAAGCCATTTATTAACAGATCATAAACGAACATCTCTAATTGGCCCGTTCAATAACATATGAAATGTAATAGCACAAGAAGTTGAAATATTAACAATAAACCAAATCATAATAATTATATCAAGATTAATAGTATAAGTAGATGTAATGGACTAGAGAAGTCATTTATTAATAGTCGTAACATAAGCGAACATCTCTAATTGGTCCGTTCAATAAATACGAAATGTACTAGCACAAAAAGTTGGAATATTACCACTCCCATAATTAAGATCAAATTATATTTAATCTTGTGCTACAATCATCAAGATATTTTCTCCACCTCGTCTTTGATTGTGAACATTAATTTATAACTTATCAAAACCGACAATTACAATCTTCCGTGCATGAGTTAAAATACTACATACACAAAATTATCTACTATATAAGTAGAGAATACACATGTTAACTATGATCTATTCAAATAAAGATTTCATTAATATAATAAATTATCTTTACATGGAGTGAAAATATAATATATAACACAAACTATATGGTTAATAATATATCCTAACATAGTGATAAGAACTGCATATATTCTACCCGTAAACCCTACTTGTGGAAACCTACAGGGTATGTTGCTGTAAGTAACTTATTAGTTTCATTCCATCATCATTATGAAAACCTTAACTAGTAGTATTTGTCCTTATTACCTCCTCCACTTGCTTCTGCATAACATGTGAACAAAGCACGGACTTGGAAGAAGCAAAGCTATTCATACTGTTTCTCTTGTGATTCTGCTTCTTCGTTGGTATAGATCCATCAATACTAATTTGCTAGCTACTTATACTCTTCCTCCTCCATACCCACATTTCTCATTTTTGTGAGCTGTTTTCATCTAAACAGATGAAGAGAATGAGGGGTCATCCCATATTTTCCCTCTCTCTCTTTTATGGGGTCCTCTTTGTTTCTATGCCTTCCTTCGTTTCACCTTATGGTAATTAATCTTCTTTCTTCTTATCTCACACGCGCACGGTCATTATTTTGTTTATTTGAATAAACATTAGTTTTAGTTTCCACTCCTGTTGGTGAGTCAGTCACAGCTAGACGGGTGCAAAGAAACTGTCTAGCTTCAGTTCTCCGTAGAGTCACCGAAGTTCATCTAGTTGAGTCAGACATGACTAACTTTGATATCATTTCTGACATGGATTGGCTACATTCCTGTTATAGCTCGGTCAACTGCATAACTAGAATCGTAAGATTTCAGGGTAGTCATAAAGTGCCTATAGGTCGTTTCATCTCTTACCTTAAGGTTAGGAAGATGATTTCTAAGGGGTGCATCTTAGTATAGTGGATTCTTCTTGTTATTACTACTTAAGTCGACTAGTAACAATTGCGACTTCATTAATCTATTGCAGATGGGCCACTCTATGATTCTTCAGCTTTTGCCGAGGTAACCACATAGGCCATAGCAATGCATTTTGTTCGCGTTTTTCTTCCTTTATTACGGAGTATTTATTAACACCCATTACATCAAACGCTTTCTCTTCGTGTCTCGTAAAATTATCAATGCAAGAATTTAAGTCGGTAGGAATGAAATGGTAAAATTTATTACATATTTTTGTTTTTCCGCTTAAAGTAAATTATTATGTTACATAATGGTCAGTGCAAGAATTAGATGTATGTTTTTGAGCTAACATGATATTTTTCGCTTGCTTATTTGGTTTTATGTCCATAGTCATTCAAGAGATTGTCTATAAGTTGGTAAATAACAAATGGTTTAGTAACTTCCGTAGGAAAAACTATATAAATTCAATGACCAGGAATTAACTACATATATATATATATATATATATATATATATATATAGCCCTAAGATGGGTTAAGGCAGTGATGGCTATTACAGCCTGGTTATACGGCGACATAAAAGATGAATTATTGGCAGGATCGTAAAGCCAGCAATTGCACTCAGTGTATACTAAACTCCGACGCATTTAATAAATTTGAAAATTAAAATGTATTACTATCAGTTTATGATATTAATGTATGACTTGTTGTGTAGTGCAAACTATACCCGGAGAAGCCACTTTATGGTGGGGGAATTCTAAAGGATAAGCTGCCGGAATTTCACAAGTTTTTGAGGATGGATGGAAAGACAGTCACTGCACCTATTTTCAAACTGCAAGATATCACCCCTGGCACAATTTATTCTTTTTCCAGTTGAGTACAAGCTACATACTATTAATCAAATGGTTGTTATTCCAAAATATGATAAAATGAATGGCAGAGGTGTTTATAATCAATGTTTATTTTTTCGGCAGCTTGGATTAGGATAAAAAGTGCTGATTCTGCTCTCATAACGGCAAGCGTAGGTGACAAAGATTCAGAAGAATTATGTGTAGGCACTGTAGATGCTAAGCCTGGATGTTGGTCCTTCCTCAAGGGTGGATTTGTAGTTTCTACACTTAATTTGTCTTCCATATTTTTAAAGGTGTGTCTGCTTGCTGATAATGTGTCAGTATCTATGAGTAGTCATAAATTAGTAATCTTATACTTTTGATGAATAAGAACAAAGGGACTACATATCAAATATTTCTTTCCTCTTGCAGTATTCAGATCAAGAAGACTTGGAAATCGAGATTGCTAGTGCTTCCCTGCAGCCATTCACTGAGCAGCAGTGGTTGTTGAATCAGCAAACAAAAATTAATATGGTAAATATGTTGAGTTGTGCTTTCAGTTTGAAAACATAGGAGTTGTGAAAAGAACTTTGGTTCAGGCAAGGAAGCGTGCTGTTACTATCCATGTCGCAAACAAGCAAGGAGTTAGACTTGAAGGTGCATCACTAAAAATACAACAAGTCTCCAAGGATTTCCTCCTTGGATCCGCTATTGCATATACCTTTATTGGTAATACCCCCTATCAGGTTTGTCCAAAAATCCATCACATTGCAGTAGAGATATATAGGCAGTGGGCGCACAGTTTAATTGTTTGGTAAAATATGTCGATGCACTGCTGTTTTTAAATCTTGGACTCACCTCAGACAATAAGACGTTTCTGTAAGATTCAGAAAAATGAGCTTTGTTCCTGTTTCAGAACTGGTTTCTTGAGCGATTCAATGCTGCAGTTTTTGAAGATGAAATCAAGTGGTACACCACAGAGCCCAAACGCGGGCAACTTAACTATACTCTAGCAGATCAGTTGCTGGAATTTGTCCGAAGAAACCAGATCACAGTTAGAGGTCACAATATTTTCTGGGAGGACCCTAAGTATACACCAGGCTGGGTTCAAAATCTTACAGATTCTGAGCTGAAATCAGCTGTGAACTCCAGGATTCAGAGTCTTATGTCCAAATACAAAGATGAATTCGTTCACTGGGATGTTAACAATGAACTACTTCACTTTGATTTCTATGAACAAAGGCTGGGACCGAATGCCACACTCGAATTTTACAGGACAGTGCACCAGCAAGACCCTTTGGCGACTTTGTTCCTGAATGAATTCAATGTGGTGGAGAATTGTGATTCTTCGTCCACCGTTGATAAATATATCTCAAAGTTGAGGGCGCTCAAAGAAGATGGCATGTCAATGAATGGAATTGGCCTTGAGGGTCATTTTGGAGTTCCCAACCGGCCTCGAATAAGAGCTACTCTGGATAAATTAGCAACATTGGGGCTTCCCATTTGGCTCACAGAAGTTGATATCAGTAATACATTCAGCATGGAAACACAGGTGAGACCTCTCTAATATTGTTTCCTTCAAAACCAATAGTCCTACAACTGAGCAAAAGCAAGAAAACAGATAATTCTTGTAGCTTACTAAAAATATGTAATGTAATACTTTTTTACCATGTTCTCACCCAGGAGAACAACAAAGTAGTATTTATATTTCCATTAATTAAAATTCTTTTGTTGACAGGCTATTTACTTGGAACAAGTATTAAGGGAGGGCTTCTCACATCCAGCTGTGGATGGGATAATGTTGTGGAGTGCCATTAGGAGAAACAAATGTTACAGAATGTGCCTTACAGATCCGGACTTAAATAACCTACCAACTGGTGATGTAGTGGACAAGCTTCTGAAGGAGTGGGATACTGGAGTTCTGAAGGGACAAACTGACGAGCATGGCTCTTACAGCTTCTATGGCTTCCTTGGTGACTACAAAGTCACTGCTAAGTGTGGGGATAAAGTTGTGGATTCAGCATTCTCTCTTAGCCGCAGTGAAGAGACTAAGCATTTTAGCATTCAGCTGTGACTGGCTTGTTAGTAAAGCAAAATGCAGCTATGTAACTTAAAAGCAAAGAGCAATAGCTTCAATATGCTAACCGTCTTGGAGGAAAAAAAACCATTACAACACTATAAACCAAACTCGAAGATATAGCTTACCCTTGTTTAGTATTCAATGTATACTCTTTAAAGCATTTAACACGAATTAATGTTATAACTTAAATGATGTTTAATAATCCAACAACTCTATGAAACAATAAGTAAACTACAGAAAAACAAAAAAAAAATAACGGGTCGTTTGGTAGAGTGTGTTAATCAAAATAATACATGCATTATTCTTATGTATTATTAATACTCCGTTTGGTACATTTTTTTGTCATTGTATAACCAATGCTTTGCATTAGTTATACACTATATTGTGTATTGGGCTATGCATTATTAATACCCACTCTTTTCCATGTATTAGTAATACAAAGCATTTTAATACATGCATTGAATTATTAAATGACAACTTTACCCCTCAAAATAACTAATTTCTTTTTCCCACCATTTCTCCACTTCTTCTTCTTAATCAAACATCTTTTATTCCGATTTCTTTCTCTTTATTCCGATCAAATTCCATCAATTTCAGTTTCAAGTCTTTTGGATATAGAAAATACGTGAAATTGGGTTTTCAAAGAAAAGTAAATTTAGAGAAAAAGTAAAAATTAAATTTTCAAGATTGCATACCTTCCTCAGATTTCTTTTTCAATGAAAATGAACAAATGAATTCATTGGATATTTGGGTATTTGAATACAACACAATGAAAATGATTGGATATTTTGGTATTTGGATACACCTGCTGGTGGTGGTTGCTTCCATTTTTTTTTCATACCAAACAACCAGAGGAGTTGTTTGGCAAGTATCAAGATGTGCTTCAGCCAGGGTGCCACTGTTTGCCTTGGTTCCTCTGGTACCAGTTAGCTGACAATCTTTCCCTCACGGTGCAGTAGCTTGATGTTTGCTGTGAGACAAAGACAAAGGTCTTCTTTTTATTCATGAAAAGGAATTACATTGAATTGCATATTCCTTTTCATTTTTTTTTTAAATTTATGTTAGAAAATTATCAATTTTACTATAGAACTGAAATCTACAGTAGTGTATTTCAAACATATCGGTGTTCCTATGTATACACAGTAGTATAGAATTGTTGGTGCTCATATATAAAAAGGGTATTTCGGTAAATAAATATTATTTTATAAAAAAAATGTAAATATATATTATTTTTAATACATCAAACCAAACACTGTATAAGAAATAATGTCTGCATAACTAATACCAGCATTACTAATACTTGCATTAATAATACAAGCATTACTAATATACTTTATTCAACATTATTCTTATACACTCTACCAAACGACCCCTAAGGGTGGTTTGGTAGAGTGTATTGTAAATTATAATGCATGCATTAGTTAATGTGTATTACTAGTACCTTGTTTGGTACATCTTTTTGCCTAGGTATAACTAATGCAAGCATTAGTTGTACACTCTTTTGTGTATTGGAGTGTGTATTAGTAATACACTCCATTTCCAATGTATTAGTAATACAAAGACTTTAAGCACATGCATTAACTTATTAAATGATCTCAATACCCTTTAATTGCCCTCTTAAAATATTTCACCTTTCCTTTTCCCGCCATTTTAATTTGCAATAGTGAATCTTTTCAAAACTCTTTTCCCGACATTTTAATTTACAACAATGAATAGTTGATTTAAATAACTATAACATATTTTTTCTTTGCTTCGAGGGTCTTTAAAAAGATTAAAAAAAGTTGAGACTATTTTTTAATTTTACGTCTTATATTTTATTTTTATTTCGACTATGTTAATCCAACGGCGTAACATTTCTGCTTCCGACGGCGTAACATTTCTGCTCAAAGGCATTGGTCTTGCAATTAATCTTAAAATCTCTATATACTAGTTCAACAATACTAATTATGTTTGAGAAGACAAAAGAATTTTGTTGCAAAAAAATGTACAAAATCAAAGAAGGGTATTTTTGTAAACAAACATTTCTTTTATTGAAATTATGTAAGATGTATTATTTCTTATACATCAAACCAAACAATGTAGAAGAAATAATTCATGCATAACTAATACAAGCATAACTAATACAAGTATTACTAATGCAAGCATTATTAATACACTATCTTCTGCATTGTTCTTATACACTCTACCAAACGACCAATGTGAATGGTTGCCATTTACAATATAATGTGAATGGTTGTCGTTTATCTTTCACTTCGAAAGGCCCTTCACTTAATCTATATAATCTATATTACTCAAATGCTTAGCACAAGAAGACAATAAAAGAACAAAATTTATGTTTCCCCTGTGCTAAACACAGATCAACTTAGTAACTATTCTTTGATAAGATTGATCTAAAGCAATTAATACTTCAATCAACAAAAAAAATCCTACATAACACGACAAACCAAGGAGAAAAGACTTTCTCAAAATTGTCAAATGAGTTATTCAACTAAATGACATGTAATTCACCGATATGTTTACCAAGATAGATTTAACTATTGTAGAGAAGTTCATTGAACTGAAAGTTTTCTACATACTAAAATTATTGAATTTTTAAATATCACAGTCATGTTATAGCCATCCATCATAGAACATGTTTACTCTAGCACGTTATGTCAAATTTGTGATGAATGTCTCTCTCAATGTTGAGAGTCTTGCCATTAAATAGAAAGTATTCAAAGATTACATTCCAAAAATTCGCCTTTCCTATCCCTAAAGATCAACTATTGTATCCCTTTGAATCCGCTATTGTATCCATCCTAATATGATATTCTATCTCTTTGATTACTACATCATATCTCTATAATTAGACATATACAACAATATATAATTACATTAATGTGTACAACATTCACTATTAATTCATGATCTTTGAGTTGTCCATCATGCTAACATCCCCCTTAAATTGATGTTGGTGGATCAAGAAATATCAATTTGTTTACTAGAAACTGATGTCGTTGTCGTGGTATGGATTTTGTAATACATTAGCTATTTGAAGGTCACTGGACATGTGTGGAAGAGTAATAAGTCCTTTATCTACAACTTCTCATATATAGTGACAGTCTACTTTGATGTGTTTGGTTCTCTCATAATAAATTGGATTAGTACCAATATGAATAGTACTTGTATTGTCAGCATGAAGAGGATTCAAAGTAGATTGAGGAAATCCAACCTCATTAAGTAATCCACGAAGCCATACAACCTCGGAGCAAGCAACAAACATAGATTGATATTCAACCTCCATTAAAGGTTTTGAAACACGATCTTGTTTCTTACTTTTTCAAGATATCAAAGAACCTCCTAGAAACATACACTAACCAGTAACTGAACGATGGGTATCGGTACATCCCACCCGGTCAGAATCACTAAAAGCATTAAGACGAATAGGAGAACCACTAGGAAAGAATAATCCACGATTAGAGGTTTCTTGGAGATATCAAATGATGCGATATACAATCACCAAATAGAGATGACGGGGAGCTTACATAAATTGACTAACTTGTTGAAATGCAAAAGAGATGTCAGACTGGGTAATAGTAAGGTAATTTAAGCTCCCAACTAATTGTTGAAACATAGTTGGATAAGGAAGAAGAGCGCCTTCCCTATGATGATACTTTACATTCAATTCTAATGGAGTATCTATAAAGGAGGAACCTTGAAGACCTGCTAAAGAAATCAGATCCTGAGCATATTTATGTTGGTTTAGAAATACACTTGAAGAATCATTATGAACTTCCAATGCTAAGAAATATGTAAGAGTACCAAGATATTTCATACGAAAAGAATCCTTAAGCTGCTGTTGCAGGCTAGTGATTAGCGAAGAATTAATTCTTGTAATAGTAATGCCATCTACATTTACCAAAGGAAGAATACAACTTGTAGATATTTTTTGAAGAAACAAAGACGAGTCATATTTTCTCTGCTCAAAAGAGAATTTGAGCAAAGTAGACCAAAATTTGTCAAACCAAGCCGTGGGGGCTTGTTTGATCCATACAAAGACCTCTTCAACTTGCATACATCTAATATAGAAGATGAGAACAAACCTGGTAGAGGTTTCAAATAAATATCCTCATTGAGATCACCATAAAGAAAAGAATTTTTGAATTCCATTTGATGAAAAGTCCAATTTTGTGAAGCAACAATGGCTATAATAGTTTGCACTGTAGTCATTTCTTCTACTGGTGCAAAAGTCTCCTTATAGTTCACATCATACTCCTGTCTGTTACCAAGAACAAGCTACTAAGCTATGTATCGATCAATATTTTTATCAAAATGAAGTTTAATTAAATAAACTCATATACATCCAATTAGACAGATATTCGAAGGATATGAAACACATCCCATGTGTCATTTTATTTAAGAGCCAAAAGTTCTTCCTCTATTGCTTTTAGCCAACATTCATGTTTGAAAGTTTGGGAATAACAAGTTGGATCAAAATTGTGGATACAGTAGATAAAAATCCATACCAATTAGGAGCATGGGATACTCTGGTAGATCGATGCGTAGGTTCAAGAGGTGCAGGCCTTGAAGAATTCTCAGATTCTAGTTGTGGAGCAGTTTCAGGTGGTGGATCAATATAGGGAGGGCGTAAAGTTGGCTGCCATCATTCATACACAAATCCATTTTTGAAACTCTTATAAGAAGATGACAAATCCTCAAAAGTAGGAAGAAGAGGAGAAATAGGAAATGACTCAACATGAGTAGGAAAGAAATATTGATTCTCAAAGAAAACAACATTTCTAGAAACACAAAATTTATTAGAACATAGATCATAAGAGATAAAACTTTTTAGTGAAGTACTATAACCCATAAAAATACATTTAGTAGACTAAGCAAAATGAGAAGGAGGAAGATGCACAAAACAAATACAACCAAATGTATGAAAATTATCATAGCTAGAAATTTTTTTTGATAAAGACAAAAATATGGATATTTAAGATTTAAAACTTTAGATAGTAGTCTATTAATTAAGTAAATAATAGTAGACAAGCTTCCACCCAATATTTAGATGAAACAGAGGACTCAATCAATAAAGTACGAGTGACATATAAAAGATGATGATTTTTACATTCAACAACCCTATTTTGTTGTGGTGTATACGGGCAAGAGCATTGTGAGGCAATTCTTTTTTCAAGCAATTTTTTTTTGAATTAATAATACATATATTCTCTATCAAAATCAGATCTTAATAATTTGATGCAAGTAGAAAATTGAGTTCAATATAGGCCAAAAATATCTTGAAAATAAAAAATACCTCAGATTTGAAATGAAGAAAATACACCCATGTAAATTGACTATAATCATCTATAAATGTCACAAAGTACTTGAAATGAGCATGAGAAACAATTGGTGAAATTCCCCCCACATCACTATGAATGACATCAAAACACTTTGTAGCATGACTATCAAATTAGGAAAAAGAAGAATTTTACTTTTGCCTAATTTACAAGTAGAACAATCAAAGAAAGCAGTGAAAAACTAATTTTTATCCCCCAATAAAATAGAATTTAATAAATAAACAACACAATAGAATTTGAATGTCCTGAGAGCTTATGCCATACCTTAGTATTACTAGGTGTAGAAGTACAAGCAAAAGATAAAACACAAGGAATGAAAAAGTGTATAAGAAACAATCCTCCAACTTTAGGCTCCTTTGTAATTATCGTTCCCGACACCTGATCCTGCACCAGGAAATCATGACGAGAAAATTCATATCACAATTATTGTCCACCAATTGTCAAACTAAAATAAGACTAGTGGAGAACTTTGGTGACACAAAAACATTGTTGAATTTTTAGTAATTTCCCCAACCTTGGTAATGGGTAAATTACTACAATTGACAACATGAATTTGTGATTGACCATTATACTTACGAATATATTTTAGCATACTAGCTGAGTTGGTCATATGATTGAAAGTTCCAGAATCAACAAGCCAAAAATTAGATGCAAGATCATTACCTTGTAGCCCCAAAGTTGAAAAGGCTGACATGATCATTTGTCTTACCATTTTAGATGTAGGAACTTGTACTGAAAATGAGTTCTTAGTAATGAAAGCATTTATACCAGCTTGAAAAGCATTGACCTTACGATTTTGAGGGTGTGTGGGACACTCTTTGATAATGTGTCTTTATTGTTTGCAATAATTACAAAACTCCTTGCCACAATTGCTAGTAATATGACCATATTTCTTGCAATTGTAGCATTGGGTTCTAGTCATATCCCTACCCTTTCTTTTACCTTGGACAGTAAATACAACAACAACATCATTAACTTGTTTGAAAGTATTTTGTGTGACAAAAAACTGCTCTTCTCGGAGTAATTCTCTAAAATAAACATCCAAGGAGGGAGACGGGTCGCGATTCATCAAGTTAGAGTGAACACTCTCAAACTCAAAATGTAACTTCATAAAAAATTGGTCTCACTTTCTTTGCTCATGAACTGCCTGAATTACAGAAAGCGATTCGACAGGTATTTTGGCATAAACAATATCTGTAAATTCAGCCCATAAATTTTGAAATCCAAAAAAATAATCCTGAATGGATTGATCTCCTCGAGAGTCATTAGCAAATCCATACTCTAACTAAAAGTGTCTTGCGCTATTGTCTTGGTTGTAAACCTTTATAAATAATCCCACATGGCCTTAGCAGTCTTGTAAGGATTGAGATTAAGAACAATAAGAGGGTCAATTAACCCCAAAAGCCATGTCATCACCCGAGCATCCTTAATTTTCTATTCATCAAACTTTGAGTGATCAATAGGAGCAGGGTCGCTCCCCTATGTATGCCCCCATAGTTCATTTTCGGTGACAAATAATTGAAATTGAAATTCCGAAAAAGAATAATTTTTGTTAGAGAAGAGAATATTGAAGGATTCAAATTTATGTGAATCCATTTTCTTCAATAGATATAAAAACTGAAAACACTATGACTTAAGAAAATCAAAATGAACAAGATCAAAAGTCCAGGATGTTGATGAACCATCAACACAACCAAAATTTTCAAAACGAATTGAAATGAACCAAGATGGATTCTGTAAAACTAGACAGCCAATAGAAGGCCCTAATACCATGTCAAATTTGTGTTGAATGTCTCTCAATGTTGAGAGTCTTGTCGTTAAATAGAAGGTATTCAAAGATTACATCCCCAAAAATCCGCCTTTCCTATTCCTAAAGATCAAGTATTCTATCCCTTTGAATCCACTATTGTACCCCTCCTAGTCTTCTGTTCTATCTCTTTGATTACTATATCATATCTCTAGAATTACACATATACAACAATATATAATTACATTAATGTATACCATATTCACTATTAATTCACGATCTTTGAGTTTTCTATCATGCTAATACTTTAAGCTATATATGACTAATTACTAAACCATTAAATACAATTAAAGATTATAGAACCTATGAACATAGTAAAGACGACATGAATTTTTCTTCAACTCTCTTACATAGTCAAAGGGAAGTTTTCCAGTGCACTTAATTCGTACTGCTTGATCATTGGAGCATGAATTTTTCTACACCCTTGTACCACATATCTATACGGCGGAATACATAAGCTACCCCCTGAACTTGTTAATTTTTTCTGTATTGACACCTTAATAAGATCATGTTCCTAAATATTTATGTATATTTTATTTTTTGGCAATATGTTCTTTAGCTAAAATAGACAAGTTTATTTAACATGCATTATTCTTGTAAAAGCAATGTTTAGTTAGGTGAGGTTGACACAGTGGAGAAGGACACACAAGCATATGATAGGATGACGATTGCGCTCTGCAGTGTAAAAGTAAGACGAATTTTTTGATTTTGATGGACAAAATAAATTGAAGTCACAGTTATATTAGTACCATTGAGTCATCCAATATGGTGGCTATGGTGGTGGTTGAGATAGAGGTAAAGATAGCAGTGATGGTTGAATCATCGTCGCCATATCTAAGCCTAAAAAATAGTAGTGGGGTAGAGATAGAGGTCTTGTTTCTATTGCCGATGAGTCAGAGTCATCATTAGTTATTGATTTTATCAATCTTAATAAAAAAAAACCAATCATATTGTGATCGATTTGAAATCAATAACACCTTTATTTCCACCGCCACTACCCCCGGTGAACAACACCATATCTTTACCCATACAATAGGATGAACTATTACTTTTGAGGCTTAGATTCAAAAACGGTTGTGATTCAACCATCACTGTCGCCACAACCACCACATTCGATGACTTAATAGTGCGGACCTGATTGGGAGTCTGATTCATTTTGTCCATTTGAATTGAAAAATTAGTCTTGAATTTTACATTTTGGAACTCAATCTATGTCGTATCATACGGTTGTGTCGAGTCCTCTACCATGTCAAATGTACCTAACCAAACATTGCTTTCACAAGCAGGGGTGGCTCAAGAGAAATGGTGGCCTAAAATGAAAATTGAATGGAAACCTTACATTAAATTTTTTTAATTAAGTTTATTATAACCATTTGAATTTTTTCAGACATAAATTTTAGATGCATCAAACTTCCTCTTATAATTCTTCTCTTTTATATGAAAAGTTTATATTTTTTACAAATAATACTCAATATTTTTCAAAAAAAAATACCTATAACCTATTGTTTCTATAAAATAAATAAGGCCCCTCAAATTTTGAGGCCTAAGGCGATTTCCTTTTTTTAGGCTTATAGAGACGCCCCTGTTTACAAGAATAATGCATGTTAATGAAATTTAGTACAACATTTTAGGCCTTCAACAACTCTTGAAAAGTGTTTCCTAAACCATCAAAAAGTGTTGCCTTTATCAATAGCCACACTTTTTGACTTTAGATAATGCGTTTGTCGGGGTGACCTAAAGAGGCATAACCCTTTAAATTTGGCCACACATTTCAAGTGTTACCTTATTAGCTACGCTTTAAAAGTGTTGCCTATAAATAACAAAGGCCATGCTTTGCAGTACCTTATATTGCAACATTTTCACATCCTAGAGCTACACTTTGAATACGTGGCATTTGTTACTTTATTGGTCGGTCAAACACATCGCCAAACCTCTCAATTTGGCATGAAATTTTTCTTTGGTACCTAAAGTGGACGTTGTTCATTAATTACCTAAACTAGCTACCAACTATGTCATTTTGATACCTTTTTGCACCAACTCTGGTGCATGGGTTGGACTCGCTGTCAACATTGATTAAACGACCAATTTATTTGTGCCAACTCATTTTAAATCGCCACATCATTGTATATAGCCACAATTTTTTTTAAAAAAGGAATAAAATCATCTTTCCTACCAACCCGTCTTCTTTAACCTCTATTAATGGAGGTTGAATTTTTCAAGGAAGATAAACATGCCTCCTCATTCACTTTATGATCTTTTTTAATTTCCTTTATTCTTGAGATTTTTTAATCTCTTTATCTCCTTTATGATCTTTTTAATGGAGGTATTTGCAGTTATGGCGTCATCAAAATCTCTTTTGCTTGAGTTTTATTGTCATATTTGAGCCTTAATTTTATAGAAGATTAAAAAATTAATTAACAAAAGAAAACATTGGTATTGAGTTGAATTTACAGAGGTTGGGTGCTTGGAAGTGAATTTTGCAGACAATATTGTATTTTAATAGTATTCTTCAAGAGATAATTATAGTAAATTAATTTTATTAGTTTTTTCCGTAGATATATTTTAAGACAAGTTTTTGTTTTCTTAACTTTTTATATTATATTATTAGAAACTATAATACCCCATAAGAGCCTAGCTCAATTCAGCTCACAGTTGCATGTAGAAGGGGTCCAAGACTTGGAAATTTCACTAAGTGTTGAGGACTTAGTCATTTTCAAGACCCCTAAACTTCAATGATTTTAATTTTGACCTTCCTGACTTTGGGACGTTAATTTTTGAGTTGATACATGATCGAGATTGTTCAAAGTATGTCTCGGGTGAGTTTTAGAATTTTTGGATGAGCATAGGGGCGTGTTTAGAAAACCAAACCAGTAGCACCACAGGGATAGACGGGCTCTACCCCCTCCAGACTGCCTTGTAAAGAAGGCACCACCCAGGTTAGTCTGCTGATCCAGAGCCCACGCCGCCGCCTCCCTATTCCGCCCAGCTTTTGTTCCTTGGCATTTAAGGGTATTTGGGTCATTTTTCTTCACCCAATTCATCCATAACATGAATTTGGGTCTTCCAAAGAGCATTATTATTCCTTTTAGTCACAAATTCCCTCCATAACAACCCTCTATTTCCCCAATAATAATCCCAAAATCCTTCACAAGAAAATAAATAATTCAAGTTTCAAGTTCAAGAAATTCTCACAGGACATTCAAGAATTCATCTAGTGAGGTACGTGGGGTGTTCATCCATGGGTCCCTTTCAACCATGGATTCTAAAAACCCTCTCTTGGTTAATTTATAAGTTTATACATGTTCAAGGTGAAATAAATCCATGAATCTCTTGTTAATTCAATTACAAGTTATGTTTTCAAGTGGAATGAGTCATATCATGTTTTAAGTATTGCAATTCCTTGTCATGTTCAAGTGAATTTCATGTTAAACCCTTAATTTATGAATTTAGACATGTATCATGTTGTTTCCTCATGTTTAAGACATTCGTATGTTCAACTTCATGATTTTCACTTGTGACAAAATGTCTATGCTTTTGGGTTTGAACCATGATTCTATATTATCATTTTAAAAGCTTATTGTTTTAATTTAAGGCCATTCAGTGTTGGCGGGTTATGAACACCTGATACCTATGTGTTTTATATGATTTCAGATGTTCAAGTAATAATTCATTGAAACCACGAGTCTTGTTATTTACTCATATATTTATGATCATGATGAGAACTATCAGTTATCAGAAATATTATTAAGTTAAACTCAGTTTAGCTCAGTACCAGTGTCGGTTTAGTTGGGAGTAGGATTTAGCATCGAGCTAATGTAGAGATGATGGTTTTCTCGTTAGTTAGGCATAGTCATTAGTAGCAGTCCGTGTATTCCAAAACTACATATCCAGCATAAGATATAAGGGGCCACCCATCAGTTTAAGATTGACTTATTATCAGGGGTCACCCATCAGTTTAGGATTGACTTATTATCAGGGCTCACCCATAAGTTTAGGCTTGATATTCTTGTCTTTTGGGATACCATTTTAGTAGATCTATACAGGTAGTGTTAGTACCCGTGGCACGGTACTGACACCCTTCCAATTGGTGTTATAGGTTGGACCCTAATTAGCTTAGATTGGGGCGTATCGGTTAGATGATACCTCCCATAGTATCAGTATAATATTTAGTATATTTTAGTTTAGGTTTGCTTGACCAATGTACAGAATCTTAGTTATTCAGTTATACAGGTTTTAGTCATTTAGTTTACAAATTATTTCAGAATCATGTTTCTACTTGGTCTTGCATTCTCAGATATTACATGCTCATGCATTCATGCCCAGTTATCTCATGCATTTCAGCCAGTTCTTCTCTTGTATACCAGTATATTCAAAGTACTGACTGCATACATTTTTTTGTGCTATGTTGTCTTATACAATAGGTTTGGACATATAGTTTTCAACCACTCTTAGACAACTCAGCGACACTCAGCAGCAGTATTGGTTAGTCTTCATCCATCAAAAGGACATGATTTGTTTATTCCAGCTATTTTAGTACTTTTATATTTTTAGTTAATTAAAGTTAGTTGGGGATCTGTCCGATCAATTTCTCATGATGCTAGAGGCTTTCAGACAAACAGTTAGATAGTTAGTTAGTTTTTTTCAGTATTATCAGTTACTCAGACAAATAGTTTGATTTTCAGTGCTTTATCAGATATTTTGAGCATATTTTTGATTCATATTTCAGTATATAGTTTTATAGCAGCTTATCAGTTTACCTTCCATATGTATTATATCGCTATTTCATTTAATGCTCATAGTAGGTACCAACTCATGGGTTAGCTTGTGGTCACTTATGGCTGTAAGCACCGTTGTCGCGACTAGGGGGTAGCCTCGAGTCTTGACAAAACTTGATATCAGAGCCTAAAATTTTAAAGTGTCCTAGGGAGTCTGAAAGCCGCGTTGAGCAGATTCTTTTGCATGGGTGTAAAACGCGCCACATTTATAGACAAGAGGCTATGAAATATTTAGGAAAGTTTCCCTTATTTTAGTGTTCATGTCATGCGAAAGAGGATGATCTCTATTTAAACTCTCTTTCTAATTCATCTTTCATTTCTTTACAGATAATTCCTCCCAAAAGAAATAGCGAAAGGGGGAATAGGGATCAACCCACACCGCCTGTTCAGGAAGATCCCCTGAATGAGCATGTCTCCTATGCCAAATTCAGGGTTGCTTTCACTACCTTAGCCCATTTAGTACCTACTCAGAACAACCAGTGGGTTGCTGCCCTAGCCAATCCAGTGTCAAATAGAGCCGTGGCCAGGGTTAGAGATTTCGCTAGAATGAATCCCCTTTTATTTTTGGGATCCAAGTCTGAAGAGGATCTAGAAGCGTTTTTTATATGGTTTAGAAGGTCACAAATATTATGGGTGTCACTTCGAGTGAGAGTGCAGTGTTGGCTGCATATAAATTGTAGGATGTATCTCACACTTGGGCTAAGTAGTGAAAAAAGGACTGAGGTGTTGATGCAGGGCCTATTGAGTGAGAGGTATTTGCCATGACTTTCTTAGATAGGTTCTTTCCATTAGAATTAAGGGAAACTAAGTTTTAAGAGTTCATTAATTTGAAGCAAGGTAGTATGAGTGTGAAGGACTACTCACTTAAGTTTACTCAGTTGGCAAGGTATGCTCCTACTTTGGTGGAAGACAATAGGTCTAGAATGAGTTTGTATCTGGTACAACTGATAGTGTCGTCAAGGAGTGTAGGACTACAATATTGATTAAGGATATGGATTTATCTAGGCTTCTGGTTCATGCTCAGTAGATTGAGGAAGATAAGTGTAAGAAGAGAGAAAGGGTAAACAAGACGGCTAGAACAGGTAGTTTTAACTTTTCTCAGCCAAGGTTAGAAGGTGGTAACCATTCTCAGTTTCGTTAGAAATTTTCATCCCCAGCTCTATCTTCAGCTAGTGTGCCAGTGCCCAAGTTTAGGCAAGACAGTCGGGATAGAGCGCCAGGCTCTAAGTCCCAGGCAGTGTGAACAGTGGTCGTACTAATTCTCTTAGTTGAAAATATGGCAGAAATAATTAGAGAAAGTATAAATCTAGTAGTGATGTATTCTTTGGATGTGGAAAGCCAGGCCACAGGGTTCAAGAGTGTCCGGTAGTTGCACAGAGAGGAAGAATAATCGCCAGCAGTGCCAAACTAATTCTTCAGAAATAACAGCGAGCCAACCGACTCAGCAGGGTGCCACTTCCAGTGCCACCAGCGGGCAACATCAGAATAGACTGTATGCATTCTAGGCTTGGCATGAATAAGAAAATTCTCCTGATGTGGTTACGAGTATGTTGCAGGTCTTTTATCTTTATGTTTATTCTTTATTAGACCTAGAGCTTCACTTTCCTTTGTGACCCCCTACATAGCAATAGACTTTGGTGTCAGTCCTAAAATATTAGCAAAGCCTTTCTCAGCGTCTACCCCAATGGGTAAATTTATTATAACCAGATGGGTATACAGAAATTGCCCGGTCATAGTATCTCAGAAAGTTACCTCAGTTGATCTTGTGGAGTTAGAGATGGCCGATTTTAATGTCATTCTTGGCATGGATTGGATCCACTCATGTTATAGCCCAGTAGATTATAGAAATAGAGTCATTCAGTTTCCCAATGAACCAGTCATTGAATAAAGGTGTTGTACCTTAGTGTTTAGGGGTCAGTTTGTTTCATATCTTAAAGCAAGAAAGATGATATCTAAAGGGTGTGTTTACCATATTGTCAGATACAAAGACTCTAGTTACGAGACTCTAGTTACGAGAGTTTGAGTCTCAAGTCAGTTTCAGTAGTGAGGGAATTTCCAAATGTGTTCCTTGAAGATCTTTCCAGAGTTTCTCCAGAAAGAAAAATTGACTGTGGAATAGATCTCCTTCTAGATACCCAACCTATCTCTATTCCACCATACAGAATAGCTCCATCTAGCTTATGGAGTTAAAAGAGCAGTTAAAATATCATTTAGATAAGGGTCTCATCAAGCTCAGTATTTCCCCATGGGGTGCTCCAATCTTGTTCGTGCTAAAGAAAGATGGTTCTCTCATAATGTACATCGATTACCATTAATTGAACAAAGTCACAGTCAAGAATAAGTATCTACTCCCCAGGATTGATGACTTGTTCGACCAAATTTAGGGTGCCAGTTATTTCTCTAAGATAGACCTCAAATCTAGCTGTCATCAGCTTAGTGTGAAAGAATATGACATTTCGAAGACAACCTTCAGAATTTGATATGGTCACTTTGAATTTCTAGTTATGTCTATTAGACTAACGAATGCCCCTGCAGCTTTCATAGAATTGATGAATAGGGTGTTCAAGCAGTACTTGGACATGTTCTTCATAGTCCTCATTGATGATATCCTTGTCTATTCCCGTAGTAAGAATAATCATGAAAATCATCTAAGAATTGTGTTGCAGACCCTTAGAGCTTATTAGTTGTTTTTTTAAATTCAGTAAGTTTGAATTTTGGCTAAGATCAGTAGCTTTTCTTGTTCATATTATTTTCGGTGATGGCATTAGAGTTGACCCTCAAAAGACTGAAGCAGTGAGAAACTGGCCAAGACCCATCCCTCCATCAGATATAAGAAGTTTCTTAGGTTTGGCTAGATATTATAGGTGGTTTGTTAAAGGATTTTCTTATATTGCATCCCTCATATCTCGATTGACTCAAAAGAACGTCAAATTTCAGTGGTCAGATTCTTGCAAGAAGAGTTTTTAGGAGTTGAAGACTCGACTCACTTCTTCTTTAGTATTGACTTTGCCATATGATTTAGATGGATTTATGGTTTACTATGATGTTTCTAGAGCTTGTCTTGGTTGTGTATTGATGCAGAGAGGTAAGGTTATAGCCTATGCCTCTAGATAGCTTAAACCTCATAAGAAAATTATCCTACCCATGATCTTGAGTTGGCAGCTATTGTGTTTGCTTTGAAAATTTGGAGACATTATCTTTATGGGGGTTCATGTGGATGTGTTCACTGATCATAAGAGTTTGCAGTATGTGTTCACACAGAAAGATCTTAATCTTCGTCAGAGAATGTGTGTTGAGTTGTTAAAGGATTATGATATGAGTGTATTGTATCATTTGGGAAAGGCCAATGTAGTGGTAGATGCCCTTAGCCAGTTTTCTATAGGTAGTGTTGCTCATATTAATGAGGATAAGAAGAAGTTAGTCAACGAGGTTCATCAACTTGCTAGATTAGGTATTCGATTGGTAGATTCAGCTGAGGGTAGTATATGGGTTCAAAATGGTTCAGAGTCTTAATTGGTTGCCAAAGTGAAAGAAAAGCATGATGGGGATCCTAGTTTGGATAAGTTGAAGGAGACAGTTAGAGATCTGAAAGTAGAGGTTTTCTCCCAAGGGGGATATGGTGTGCTTCATTATCAGGGTAGGTTATATGTTCCATGTGTTGACAATTTGAGATAGAGAATACTTGCAGAAGTTCATGGTGCGCGATACTCTATCCATGCAGGAGCCACTAAGATGCACCGTAATTTGAGGAAATCTATTAGTGGAGTGGTATGAAGAAGGATATTGCAGAGTTTCTGGCTAAGTGCCTAAATTGTCAGCAGATCAAGACTGAGCATCAAAGGCCTAGTAGTACATTACAGAAGTTCAATATTCCTACTTGGAAGTGGGAAGTGGTGAATATGGATTTTGTGATAGGATTGTCTTGCTCGCATCATCAGGATGATTCAATATGGGTCATTGTAGACAAAATGAACAAATCAGCTCATTTCTTGCCAGCATACTTCGTATTCAACTGAGGATTATGCCAATCTGTACATTAGGGAGTTGGTTAAGTTGCATAGGATCCTATTATCTATCATATCAAATAGAGGTACTCAATTTACTTCTCACTTTTGGAAAGATTTTTAGAAGGGTCTTGGTACCCAAGTTCATCTTAATACAACTTTTAATCCTCAGACAGATGGTCAGGTAAAGAGGACCATTCAGACATTAGAGGACATGTTAAGGGAATGTGTTATTGACTTTAAAGGTAGTTGGAATGACCACTTACCTTTGATTGAGTTTTCCTATAACAATAGTTATCATTGCAGTATTCAGATGGCTCCGTTTGAGGCTCTCTATGGAAGGAGGGGTAGATTTCCTATTGAATAGTTTGAGGTAGGTGAAGCTACTTTGATAGGTCCATATGCAGTATTTTATGTGATGAAGAAAGTTCAATTGATTTGGGAGAGGCTAAAGATAGCCCAAAGCTATCAAAAATCTTATGGAGACATGAGGAGAAGGGATCTTGAGTTTGCGGTTGGTGATTTGGTTTATTTGAAGATTTATCCTATGAAGAGAGTGAAGAGATTTAGCAAGAAGGGGAAACTCAGTCCCCGTTATGTTGGCCCAGATAGAATCTTGAGTCATTTTAGGAAAGTAGCTTATGAGCTAGAGTTGTCTGCATATTTGGCGTCAATACTCCGGTATTTCATGTTTCCTTCTTAAAGAAATGTATTAGTGATTCAGCTGTAGTTTTTCCTTTGGATGATATGGATGTTAAGGATAGCCTTTCCTACGAAGAAGTCCCACTTGAGTTCCTTTGGTTAAAGTTCTTTGGTGGGATCAGTCTGTCGAGGGAGCCACTTGGGAAGCAGAAGTAGATATGCAAAACAAGTACCCTCATATCTTCTCTACAAACCCAAATTTATCTTAAGGTAATGATCTTTCTTAGATTGGTTCTTTCAAGTTCTCAGTTTCAACTATGTAACCAGTCTCATGTCATTGCATGCATTCATGAAACCAGGTCAGTTTATGTATCATGTTCCAGACTCAATTATGTAATCATGTTTTCAGTTGTACATGTTCATTATATGATCTCAGTTTCCTCAGTTATCTCAGTCTAACCAGTCTAATTCGAGGACAAATGTTCCCAAGGGGGATATAGTGTAATACCCCGTAAGATCCTAGCCTAATTTAGCTCATAGTTTCATGTAGAAGGGGTCCATGAATTAGAAATTTCACTAAGTGTTGAGGACTTAGTCATTTCCAAGATCCCTAAAATTTGATAATTTTATTTTTGATCTTCCTGACTTTGGGACATCATTTTTTGAGTTGATCCATGATCGGAGTTTTTCAAAGTAGGTCTCAGGTGAGTTTTGAAATTTTTGAATGAGCATAGGGCTGTGTTAGGAAAACCAAATCGGTAGCACTACCGGGATAAAAGGGCTCCATCCCCTCTAGTCCTCATGGGTAAAGCAGGCGCCGCCCTCTCCAGTTTGCTTCTCTAAGTCGGGCATTGCCTGGGTTAGTCCGCCGCTCCAGAGCCCACGTCGCCCCCTTCCTATTCCGTCCAACTTTTGTTCCTTGGAATTTAAGGGTATTTGGCTTATTTTCCTTTACCTAATTTGTCCATAACACGAATTCGGGGCTTCCTAAGAGCATTATTATCCCTTTCACTGACAAATTTTCTCAATAACCATCCTCCATTTCCCCAAAAAAAAACCCTAACTCTTTCACAAGAAAACAAGGAATTCAAGATTCAAGTTCAATAAATTGTTAAAGAACCTTCAAGAATTCATCTAGTGAGGTATATGGGGTGTTTATCCATGGTTCCCTTTCACCCATGTAGACCAAAACCCTCTCTTGGTTAATTTATGAGTTTATACATGTTAAAGGTGAAATAAATCCTTGAATCTATTGTCAATTCAATTACAAGTTGTGTTTACAAGTGGAATGAGTCATATCATGCTTTGAGTATTGCAATTCCCTTGTCATGTTCAAGTGAATTTCATGTTAAACCCATAATTTATGAATTTAGCCATGTAATCATGTTATTTCCTCATGTTTAATACATTCCTATGTTCAAGTTCATGATTTTCATATGTTTGATGAAATATCTATGCTTTTGGGTTGGAACCATGATTCCATATTATCTTTTTAAAAGCTTATTGTCATAATTTATGGCCATTCAGTGCTGGCAGGTTATGAACACCCGATACCTACATGTAACATAATTTTAGATTTTCAAGTAATAATTCATTGAAACCATGAGTCTTGTTATTTACTTAAATATTTATGATCATGATGAGCACTATCAGTTATAAAAAATAATGTTCAGTTAAACTCAGTACCAATGTAGGTTTAGTTGGGAGTAGGATTTAGCACCGAGTGAATGTAGGGATGAAGGCTTCCCTATCAGTTAGGTAGAGTCATTAGTAGCAGTCCCTGTATTCTAGAACTATGTAGCCAGCGTAGGATATGAGGGGTCACCCATCTATTTAGGCTTGACTTTCTCTCACGGGTCACCCATCAGTTTAGGATGGACACCCTGGTCCTTCGGGAAATCATTTTAGTGGATCCACACTGCCAATGTTAGTACCCGTGGCACGGTACTAACACCCTTCCAACTAGGGTTACATGTTAGACCCCAATTAGCTCAGATTGGGGCATATTGGTTAGATGATACCTCCCAAAGTATCAGTAAAATATCCAGTATATTTTAGATCAGGTTTGCTTGACCAAGTATATAGAATCTTAGTTATTTAGTTATATAGGTTTCAGTCATCAGTTTACAGATTATTTCAGAATCATGTTTATACTTGGTTTTGCATTCTTATTTATTACATGCTCATGCATTCATGGCCAGGTATTTTATGCATTTCAGCCAGTCCTCATCTCATATACCAGTACATTCAAAGTACTGACCGCATACTTTTCTTTATGCTATGTTGTCTTATAACATAGGTTTGGACGTATAATTTCCCGACCACTCTTTGACAGCTCAGCGACACACAACAACAGTAGTGGTGAGTCCTCATCTACTGAGGACATGATTTGTTTATTCAGATATTTTAGTACTTCTATATTTTCAGTCAATTAAAGTTAGTTGATGATCTATCCCATCAACTTCTCATGATGTTTAAAGGCTTTCAGACAGATAGTTAGACAATAAGTTGGTTCTTTCAGTATTATCAGTTACTCAAACAGATAGTTTGATTTCCAGTGCTTTATAAGATATTTTGGGCATGTTTTGATTCATATTTTAGTATACAGTTTTATAGTAGCTTATCGATTTACCTTCCGCATGTATTGTATCGCTATTTCATTCAGTGCTCACAGTAGGTACCAGTTTATGGGTTAGCTTGTGGTCACTTATGGCTGTTAGCACTGTTGTCGCAACTAGGGGGTAGCCTCTGGTCGTGACAGAAGTGATATAGCAAAAACATTCATTAAAATTATTCTCTAAGAGATAGAGGGGTTTTGATAGTACCCTTTAAAAAGCTTGAGCTTGAAAAAATAATAGAAGATAGTGGGATGAAAAAATGGGGAACAAGAGGATAAAATTAAATGAGAAAGAGCTAAAATAATGTTGTCATGCGCCCAACAGTGAGTGTAAACACTCGCTTTTTCGTGTTAGCAAAAGGTGCCAAAGTGACATAGTTTATGGATACTTTAGGTGCTTAAAATGAACAACATCCACTTTAGGTGGCAGAGTAAAAGATCGTGCCAAGTTGGGAGGCTTGTCGATGTATTTGGTATTATTGGCCACACTTACAAATTGTAGCCTTTTCCTATATACATGGTAGACATATCATCCCCATGACCATACTTAGAAAGAATGGGAATTTCTATAAGATCATAAAATACATTTTTTAATATTTCTACGAGAAAAATTTCTTGTTAAAATGTTACATTTTTGATATATCTTGCAGTAACAATTATTTCAAACATACCATGTTAATCAAGAACTAAATTAGTTCATACAAAAATAATACATATTGAAATCTACCTACTAATAGAATTCTTCTACTTAATCATGTACTTCACATACTAATAAGTCAATGTATCAAAATGCCTGCTAGCAAAAAAAAAAAAAATTCTACAAATTAAATTGAATGTATTCATATAGCATCATGAATAATAGAGATTCTACTTATCCAAAATTCTTCGCCATTCACATCAATAGATCAAATTGCATTTCTGCCACCATTCGCAAATGCGATCACCTACATTCTCCTACATATAAAAAGAAATGAATAATTAGATAGAAACCAATCTTTCATTTACGTGTAGCACAAGAATCTCAATCAACATATCAAGGAAGAATCAATTTTAGACTTATTGGTAATCCAAGATCAACTTCCTTTCGTAGTACCCTACCCCAGGGGAATTCGAATCCCCGCTGCCTCCTTGAAAGAGAGATGTCCTAAACCACTAGACGATGGGGGCCCGCTTGACCAACGGCCATCATACTATGATCATAGTATGATCAGTTTTTTGAAATTGTCAATATAATCGAATGATACAAATTGATACTTTCAAAAGAGAATACGACATGAATAATAAGAGAGGAATCTAACGAATTAAAAGCGTAAGCCATTAAAGTAGCAAGCGAAAAATAAATCTGCTTTTATGCATTTAAATAGAGCTCAATAACTATAGATATTTAAAGTAGTTGACAATCCACAAATCATTTTAAGAAACTACAATATATTTTACATACTCAACATGACTTTAGAAAATCCTTTAAAGGTCAGTAAAGTGGGGGGATAGTTCCTGGAAATGGTAATATCCACAATCTTTTTAGAATTGTGAACAACATGAAAAATCTCACAACTCAAACAAATGCAGTAGTTCTAGTTTTCAAATAGACCGTGAGTCTTACACAATTAACAATTCTTTCTCTAATAAACATCATAGTTGACACATGAGAAAATCATTAATTCACTTTTCAAATTATTCATTTGAAGACTTTTAACCTAATGTAGCAAACCCTGTCTTTCCCTGTTCTCCACTTCTTCTTTTGCTTAGAAGTGTTATCCCTTACTCTTCTTAATTCATTAGATTGAAAAACACTTATAGATGCATTCTTTCGCTTGTATTTTTTTTTGGAAATTTGAAATCCTATACACTCACTAGTTTGTATGTCTCGTCATAACTTAGTCTTGATTCTTACAAATAGTGAGACAATTTAGTATTGCCACTTCCATATTAAAAACTTTACAACTAGAAAAAATAAATTAATTGTGAAATTATTTTAGTAAAATTTACAAATTCAATTAATAAGGCATACCGAAGCAAGATGTAACAGTATCTTTCTTAATTCTATAGCTCTAATCTGCAAGAAACCAAAACAAAAGCAAATTAATTGAAGTACATATAATTAGTGCTAAAAAATACACTCGCATCGTTGCATAATGAAATGATGCTAAGCGATGCGAGCCCCTCTCACTGTGTGTGACCGATGCAAACACATCATGTTGATTTTATATTTAGGGTCAATTTTAATAAAAAATTGAGTAACTTCATGTCAATTTTAAATTAGGGTTAATTTTAAATTAAAAAAGGAGTCTGCCGTAGTGATTTCCACTGCTGTAATTTTCTACGGGTAACTTTGGAGTCCACTGTTACGACTTTTTCTTTTCATTGTGCAACTACCACTACTGCAGCTTCTTTTTCTTCATTGCTTTACTTTAATGAAGCGCTCACATCACTTAACACTTCACATAATGCGAGATGTCGAGCCTTGTTACTTTTTTCTGCATTACGCTACCCTAATAATGCACACAGAGGCAAACCTACCTTGGCAGTAGAGGGTGAACGTGCACCCGTTAGCCTCGAGAAAAACTCTGTATATATAGTTTGTATATATATATATATATCAAGGTGTTATGTTAAATATATGTTGTGCACCCTTGAAAACAATTGACTTGATTGACAAGATGGTTGAGCACGCCAATTAAAGTCTTTTTTATTGCGTGATGATTCGAGTTCGAAGCCCAACAATATTTTTTTATTGCTTCTTTTTCCAAATACACTATCTATTTGAAATTTTAAGTGCACACACATACACACACACACACACATATATATATATCAATTGATTAAAAAAATTTTCTACTTGGTAATCATTTATTTTACACTTTTTCTTTTTTCTTTTGTGTATTGTAGACATTGTTAACGTATTTTTCATTTTATATTAAAATACAAGCTCCCCTCCAACTTCAAAATGTAGATATTCTCCCCATCTTGTACTGTAAATGTTTATTTATTTTATCTTCTGATCATTGACTTGTTTTTTATTTAAAAAATTAGTAGTTTAAAGTTTGAGATAGGCTTAAACCAAACATTTTTCGTACAACCATCTAGCAAACAAATCTCTCAAATTTCATATTTTTCAAAGTGCATTGAATTCAAGTATGATGGATAACACACTTTTTTCATATTAAATCTAATTAATGATATTCAATAATATTAAAAGTTTGCTTATAAAATACTATAATTAATAAGTTTTCAAAGAACTGCATGTCGAACTTTGACACTATTAATTACTATGTTAAATATAAAGGTGCACCCATCAAGTTCAAATCCTGGGTTCGCCTCTGAATGCACATAATAAAGATGCACTATTCTAGAAAAATATACAGAGATAATACTAACTTTTAACATTTCATCAACCCATTAATTAACAATATCTATGTATTTGACGATAAACTACTTGCCGAGAGTAAACTCAATTTGGACAAGCTTATGAAGTACAATCCACAAATTCTTCTCATTTTCATCATTTCAAGGTTATTTTATTTATCATTTTAAAACACCACATATTTTGGTCCTTGAAAATTTATTGACCTATGAGCTTACTGCCCAGACTACGACTCTACCTATGAGTCCTTGGGTGTCATATTGGGTCACAAGACCTTAATCGTAGATTGACCAGTATGGATTGGCCAAGTTTATGTTATGATTACGATTGGCTCCTAATAAGTTGTAAAGAATCTATATGAGTCATATAGTACCATCTATAGACAAACCAGTGTGATGCCCAAATATGCTGTCTTTCCTATGATTTGACCAAACTAGTCATAATGTTTAAGTACAAGTTGTATGGTATGACTCGTAGCCAGACAAGTGTGTGATCTCATGGATGCTTTCTAGACTACGGCTGGAGGTCACGAGTTGTAAAGTGACCCTATGAGTCATATGGTCACCCATACGTGGATATTTCCCTCTTTACCCACTTAGACCCCACGTACATTAAACACCTTGGGGCCATTGTTTCTAACTTTATCAATCACAAATACTCTCTTAAACTCTCTCAAATCATAAGGTAAGAAAAAGCTAGGGTTTCTCAAAGTTGGTCATCTAAGGGTTCAAAGGTTGATTTCTCTCCATAATTCTTTGCACTTTCAGACATGTTACTCTTCCCCAAATCTCATTTTATGAAAAACATATGTTTTAAATGATTTTATTGTATGTATTTGAATATTGATTTTGACATGGGTTGAGGGTATTGGTATGGTTGATCCTTAAACTATTTTCCCATGGTTTTCATTGGTTGTTCATCCTTTGTATTGAATGTTTTTGAATTAATGAGGTGCATGGGTATGGTAATTGGAAAAGGTCTTGAGGTATTCCCCCAAATTGATGTTTTGAACTTGGAAATTAGTTTTCAATAATTGTGTTTCCTCAACCCACTTGTGTAAATGGTTTTGAATTCTAAAATTGTCATTTGATTTGACTTAATCACCTATAATATTGCATTACATAAATAGTTAAATTATGAACATGGATTTTGAAGGCCTTGTTGGTTATGTTTTGATTTAATGAACAAAAGAAGGTCGAGGCATTTCCTCAATTTGATTTGATAAACTAAGGGAGGTCGAGTCATTCCTCTATTTTTATTTAATAAATAAAATGGGTTGAGGCATTCTCCCAAGTTAATAAAATTGTAATGGCATAATTATGAGCTTGAAACATAAATGGTATGATGATACCTATAGTGTGCCTAAATGTATAATTTTTTGATTAATGCATAGTTTATGTGAAACTTATTTTAATTGGGCGAATGGGGTTATGTAGCTAAATCGTGAAGGTGTGAGTCTCGAATGGCTGATACTAAAAACTCATGTTTGCCGACGTGAGAGCTGGTCTCAATAACCATGTGCATGGTTCACAATATTGATATATCTGTATCTTAGATTGATATGGGGTTGGGGAATTCCCTAGTCTTCCTTGATACCTATAGTTTATGTGGCTAACACGTATCGAGGCCCTTTTAGCAGGGAAGCTAAACCCATATAGCTCTTGGAGGCCTATTTATGATGGTTGAGCTACATAATCCAAGATAATGTGTTACTATCATGTTAAAACTTGTCCCCTACCCCAGTATCTATTATATATATGTATACATGAATGTGAACATGTATATTGAGCTTGTGGTTGAATTTTTGACTGGAACTACTTTATCCTTATTCGAAGTTATATGCTAGAGCTCAACCTGCTTACCGTCTTTGAGCCGTGAATCCCCACTCGATGCAGGCACTGTAGATACTTCTACTTTTCTTGTGCTTTGAAAATATTTTTGGGTGTCAGCAGTTAGCTTTAAGTGGTGAACTTTCATCTTTTGGAAGAGCTCATTTCATGGTTTTGCTATTTTCTTATGTCATAGACTATTCATATGGTTTCTTTTTCTATCGTTGGGGGTATTTCCCGACTTAGATTATATTCAATTTTATCGTAGAGGCTTTGTGAGTTACTATGGACCAAGTATTATTATTGATATTCTTAGACTCTTTTGAGCTTACATTCATTCTATCTTGTTATATATTTGAAATTTATCTGCTGCTAGCTGTGTTTTGTTCTATTTTTCAAGGCAAAAAGGGTGGTCTCTGGTCCTCTGTGAACTTGAGATACCCATCATGGCCAAGCCCTAGTTCCGGTTATGACAAAGTTTGTCTCTGAGCCAGGTTTGGTGTTATTGGGTATCCACAAAGATGTGTCGGGTAGAGTATTTTTTATAAGTGTGTAGTATGCCATACTTATAAGGGATAGGCTACAAGTAATTTAGGATTATTTTCTTTTTTTGTGTTCTATTTTTGTCCTATAGAGTTTAAGGTCTTGAAAACATTCTAACTTTCAATTATTCGCATTTCATATCATGCTTCCTCAAAGATCTAATGCTCGTAGGAACTCTTCCATCCTTCTTGAGGATAATATGGATGAAACTCATCCTACTTATGGGGTACAGACCTGATATAGGGTCCCTACTTCAGACTTCCCTCGTGGAGTTCCATTGATCCCCACTGATTCTTCTCCAGCGGGTGACACTCATGATCAGTCTCCTCAAGGACATATTTTTGATCACTCAAAGGTAAGAGATAGGTAGATTAAAATTTTTAGATATTTAGAGCAAGGAAGGCTTTAGGGAGATAGTGGTAGAGATGGTAGGCAGTGGCATAAAAAGAGAAATTAGGGGAGTTCCCATGTGACTATTAGTGCTCCTTACCCTAGGTCTTTTGGTAATATTTGCTTTCGGTTCAACCACAGGTTTGAGGCACAGAGAGCCTAATTTTGGTCTAGTGGAGCTTAGTCAGCCCCACTCTATCCTCCTTGTCAATTTTGTGGTCAGTTATATCGTGGCTAGTGTGATGAGGGAAGGAATCTGTGTTATAGATGTAGCTAGCTTGGTCACATATAGTGGTAGTGTCCTTCAAGGGTCATTACTGGGGACAATAAGGTTATGATTGCTATTTCTTCTTTTTTTCAGCAAAGGGTGCTACCTTTGGTACCGACGCTGGATGGAGTCATATTTATGCTATTGTCAACCATCAGGACTCTAAGGCCTCTCCTAATGTCATTACTTATATGCTTAAATTTTTCTCCCATGATGTGTATTGCCAGATTGTTCTGAGGTCTACTCTTTCTTATGTAATCCCTTATGTGGCTATTTATTTTGGTTTTAGTCCCAAGTGTATTTCTGATCCCTTTTCTATATCTACCCTGATGGGTGACTCTATTATGGCTACGAGAGTCTAAGAGGTTGTGTGGTATCTATCTATGATAGGGATATATTAGTGGATTTTATAGAGTTGAAGATGTTATATTTTGGTGTTATCTTGTGGAAGATTAGATCCATTCGTGCTGTGTCTGTTGATTGTAGGATCCAAATGTTTAGTTTCAAATGCATAAATAAACCATTGATTAAGTGGGAAAAGAGTTCCCTAGTGCCTAGGGGAAGGTTCATTCCTTATCTAAGAGCCGCAAAATTAATTTTCAAGTGATGTCTGTGTAACCTGGTTTGGGTTAAAGATTCAAATTTTAAGGGTCCTTCTTTGTTATCTGTATTTATAGACAATGAGTATCCCAAATTATTTCCTAATGATCTTCCTGGTGTCCTTTTCGATAGGGAAATTGATTTTGTGATCGGTCTTCACCTGGACACCCATCCTATCTCTATTCCTCCCTTAAAAAATGGCTCTAATTGAGTTGAAAGAAACTCAAGGAGTAGTTGAAAGATCTTCTTGGTAAGGGTTTTATCCGCTCTAGTGTTTCTCTGTGGGGTGCTCCTGTTCTCTTAGTTCATAATAAAAGTGGTTCCCTCAGCATATATTATCTATATATTATCGGCAGTCGAATAAAGAATTTAGGGTGACCTCTTTATAGGGTGGACTAGTATATTATACGGGGTACTTCATTAGTGGTACATGATTATTTCTAGATCCTAAGTTTGAACTTTAGATGTTGATTTGGGGCGTGGGGGGTTAAGGAAGGGAAAAGAATGTTAGCTTAATGGTAACGATACGCGAACTGTGGGAGTAAATTGGTAGGCTTGATGTGATATACGAAAGAGGTTAGGTTGATAATATAGGAAATATTAGAGTGGGTAATTATTATGTATACCAGAATTTTAGTGTTAGATCAATGAATTGGGGTTAAGTCATTTGGTAAATAAGAGCATTAGGTTTAAAAGAATATGTTGGACCCTAGGTAGTTTCTTATTAGATGAGGTTTTAAGTATGTAAGTGACCGGTGTACCTAGTTTATGTATACAGTGATACTTTGTGGTGCGGAGTGTTGTTCTTATAGGTTCAGTAAGAGAGTATGTCCGTAAGGGTAGGATGGTAAACTAAGGCTGATCTTGAATTTTGTCATGATGGTGAGTTTTAGAGAAGAGTCATGGTAAATCTACTCCTATTTTAATGATTCCCCCTATTTTGGTAAAAGGGGCATTCTACCAATGTCGTACGTATTCTATAGTGCCTATGCCTAAGGTTTACCTTTTCTATGCCACATATGTCTATGATCCAACCCTTGACCTAGAAGCGATAACGGTTCTCAGAAACCCAAGCTTCCAAATTCAAGCTCTATGTTATGACACTCATGAACCCATAAACTCATGTCTCACTTTATGCTTGGCTTTAAGGAACTATATGTTCTACTTCCTACCAATTCATTTTATGTCATGTCTTAGCCCAGTGTGATGTTGTTTATGCAAGCTCGCAACCATTCTCAGTCCATAGAAGGAGAGACATTAGTTTAAAGCGGTACTCCTTGTCTTATTTCTTGAATATATATAAGTCTCAGCTTCATGCTATATGACCTATGATATCTGAACTCGTGTTTTTCACTATTCTAGTATGAAGAACTCATTCTATGTTATGGTTATGCCGGAACAACCCTCTATTTATGATCTAGCTTCAGTCGTTCTAAGTTCTGGGGTTGCGTCGGATAGGACCAAATCCAATTAGATCTGATTGTAGCTTCGAGTTCAGGTGATATGGGATCTGGTCAAAAAACCCACTGGCTCCCACCTGGCTAGAGAGACTGAGAAATTAATTGAGTACAAAACTTATCTTCAAGCTTTTCTAATTGGATTTTATTCCAAAGATGTGATCTTAGAGCTCTCTTACACTAAGTATACCATCAGTGGGAACTTTGCTTTCTGGTTGGGGAGTGTCTCTATCCTTTTCACTTCTTATTACTCCTTTCATTCACTTTTTCTCACTCTTTTGGTGTCAATTTAAATCTATTTTCTTTATGCTACCAAAAGAAGAAAAGGTGAACCGACTCGTTCCTTTCTTGTGGAGGACGAATATACCTTGTTAAGGATATTGGGAGAAAGATTGCAAGAAAATATCAGAGGAACTATCACATACAATGACATCCCATATAATACAACAATCAATAGGCAGTTGCTATGAAGTATTTCCTTCCTATTGCACCGTGTCTCATTTCATGGGTCTCACTCGAAGTAGTAAGACTGGTAGGAGGCATGATTAAGAAGTAACCCTCCTATTC
Organism: Capsicum baccatum var. pendulum; assembly: GCA_030864225.1. Classification (NCBI taxonomy): domain Eukaryota; kingdom Viridiplantae; phylum Streptophyta; class Magnoliopsida; order Solanales; family Solanaceae; genus Capsicum; species Capsicum baccatum. The sequence goes on along the minus strand of CM061557.1, from coordinate 83,475,962 downwards.
TTGATGCTTGTACTCTACTTCTGTAGTGACCCTCCTTTTCATAGTATGGTAGTGACTTTGGAAGTGTAGTAATGCTATAGATAAAGAAGTGGATGTTTTTGATATGAAAATTTGGGGGTGATTTCTCGGGCTAGGGCCATACATGAAAGTGGAAGAGTGAGATAAACTCTTATTAAGTGAAATAGTTAAGAAGAGGTGATGTGGTGAAACCATTGTGATAGTGATTAAAGTTGGAAAATCCATGAAGTGAGTGTAGAAGAGATGGGCGTGAATGGTACGATTGATAAAAACACAAACCATGGTGTTATGTGATGACATAGAGTAGTGGTATTGAAGGGATGTAAAGTATAGGTTCCTATGGCTTACGCTAGCACTTTTAACTCCGAGTTAGTCTTTAACATGGAAGACATATATAGTTATACTCAGACTCTTATAGTTGTGTGTCGGTCTCGCAGGGGAAATTAGAGATTGAAATGGTTGAGTGTTGTATTCATAGTTGAAAGCACAGTGGTGAAGCATGGTTATATTTAAGGGTTGTTAGGTGTATCATTTGGGGTGAAAGATCTTCATGGGAGGCTGAAGGGGATACGAAGTCCAAATATCCATTCTTGTTTCTCGCTCTGGATAATCGTGCTTAAGGTGTGCGTATTCCTTCACATCTTTGTTTTTTGTCTTTGTTAAAAGTGTGGTGGTACTCTATGCTAAATTATGTTAATGGATTCCTTGACTCATCATTCGAGGAAGAATGATCCTGGGGGGAGGGGGAATGAAACACCCTAAATTTTGGTCCTTAAAAATTTCTTGACCTATGAGTTTACTGCCTAGACTACGACTCTCCCTATGAGTCTTAGGGTGTCATTATAGGTTGTAGGACCCTAATCATAGCCTGACTAGTTTGGATTGGCTAAGTTCCTATTATGATTATGATTGGCTCCTAATGAGTCATAAAGACTCTATACGAGTCGTATAGTCCCATCCGTAGCCAAACAAGTGTGATGTCCAAATATTCTGTCTTGTCTATGATTAAAGCAAACTAGTCATAGTGTCTGATTATAAGTTGTATGGTATAACTCATAGCTAGACTAGTGTGGGAGCCAATGGATGCTGTCCAGACTATGGCTGGAGGTCACGACTCGTAAGATAACCTTATAAGTCATAAGGTCACCCATAACGACTGGGCGATAATTTTTCAACTTTTAGTTAAGGGAACTTTGGACAATTACCTCTTTACCCGCTTAGACCCCACGTACATAAAACACCTTGGGGACATTATTTCCAATTTTTATCAATCACAAACACTCTTAAATGACTAAGTCAAGAACAAGCTAGAGTTTCTCAAAGTTGGCCATCTAAGGTCTCAAGGGCTGATTTCTCTCCATAATTCTTTGCACTTTCAGGCGTGTTACTCTTCCCCAAATCTTATTTTATGGAAATCATGTGTTTTAAATGGTTTATTTATAGGGATTTATATATGAATTTTGACATGGTTTGAAGGTTTTGGAATGGTTAATCCTTAAAATTTTTTCCCATGGTTTTCATGAGTTGTTTATCATTTGAATTGAATGTTTTAGAACTAATGGGGTGCATGGTTGTGGGAATTGGAATGATGGTCAAGGTATTCCCCCAAATTGATGTTTTGAACTTGAAAATTGGTTTTGAATAATTGTGTTCCGTTAACCCACTTGTGTCAATGGCTTTGAATTGTGGAATTGTCACGTGGTTTGACTTACCTATACTATTGCATTGCATAAATGGTTAGATAGTGAACATAATTTTGAAGGCTTTGTTGGCTATGTTTTGATCTAATGAGCAAAAGAGGGTCCAGGCATTCCCTCAATTTGATTTGATAAACTAAGGGAGGTTGAGGAATTCCTCTAATTTTATTTAATGAACAAAGGGGGTCGAGGCTTTCTCCCAAGTTAATAAAATTATAATGACATAATTATGAGCTTGCAAGCTAAATTGTATGATGATACCTGCGGTGTGCCTTAACGTATAATTCCTTTGTTAATGAATTGGTTATGTAAAACTTGTTTTAATTGGGCTTAGTGGGGATTATGTAGCTAAACCGTGAAGGTTTGTGTCTCGAATGATTGATACTGGAAACTAATGATTGTCGACGTGAGGGTTTGTCTCAATGACCATGTGTATGGTCACACTATTAATATATCTATATCTAGGATTGAAGTAGGGTCGGGGCATTCCCTGGTCTTCCTTGATACCTCTGGTTCATGCTGCTAACACGTAGTGGGGCTCTTTCAACAAGGGAAGCTGTATCCATAAAATCCCTGGGTGCCTTTTTATGACAGTTGAGCTACATAGTCCAGGTTAATGTTTTACTACCATGCTAAAACTTTTTTCCTACCCTATCATCTATTATATATATATATATATTTATGCATGACTGTCAACATGTACATTGAGCTTGAAGTTTAATTTTTGACTGTCATTACTTTATCCTTATCCTAAGTTACATGCTAGCGCTCAACCTACTAACCATCTTCGGACGTCATATCCCCATCCGATATAAGCATTAGAGATACTTCTACTTTTCCTATATAGTGATAGGATTTTGAGGTGTCACCAGTTAGCTTAAAGTGTGAGCTTCTATTCTCCGAAAGAGCATCATTTCATGATTTTTCTATTCTCTTATGTCATAGACTCTTCATATGGTTTCTTTGGCTATCGTCAGGGTCATGTCCCAACTTAGATTATATTCGGTTTTATCGTAGAGGCTTTGTGGATTACTGTGGACTGGGTATTGTTGTTGATATTCTTGTCGTAGAGGCTTTGTGGATTACTGTGTACATGGTATTGTTTTTAATATCCTTAGACTCTTTTAAGAATACATTCATTCTATTATGTTTTATGTTCAGAATTCATACGCTGCTAGCTGTATTTTGTTCTATTTGGCTAGGTAAAGGGGGTGGCCTCCAGTCCTCGACGGACTTAAGATACCCATCACGGCCAGGCCCTGGTTAGGTCATGACACATTTAATGATACTATAATTGTACCACTTAAAAACATAATTCACATAAATTCATAGGTCACCCATCTCCTACATTTTCTAAACCTTTCTATACAGCTACTATCAATCCAAACAATATCTACTGCGTAGCAAAGATAGATATTGCATGTATCATTCATTCATTCGTATGTGTAATATCGTGTGGTTACTTAATGCACACTTAACTTGACGAATCAGTAATAGTATGCACACACCTACTATAGGCTTTATTTCTGGAATCTTCAGAATTGTCACCGGGTGCGTGTGGGATTCTCCAAAACTAGTATATTTTTGAAGCATCTGACACCAATGCGACATTAAAAGTGAAGACTCCACACAACTTTGTGTATAGGTAATCAGAAATGAAATATTAAGATGACAAAGATGTATAACCAATTAACTAATACATGCCTAAACTTTTTGACTGAGCTGCAACTAAATAGAAAAGATAATTAACAACACAATTTACATACATAGTTCTATATACAAAAGGCATGCTGAATAAGTAACTTACTGAAAAAATGTACTTATTTCTTTTACAATTCTTGCAATAGTTGTAATTATTGGGCAGTATAAATCCTTACTTCACCTTTCCCTAACGTCAAAAGAAGTGATCATCAAAACATAAAATTTAGAAAGCACAAGTCTCACTATCAAAACAATAAGAATCAAATCTATTTTAAGAATATATTACTATTAGAAGTTTTGGTAGATTAATGTTATTTATGATAAAAATTAGCTATATACATAAAGCAGTAGAAGAGCTTAAAATCTTAATGAAAATAACTTGCTATTGACAAAAGTAGCAGATGAATCTACTAGTGATACATACATAATAAGTAATTCATTTAAACAATAACGTTTTTTCATGTACATTTTCTAATAAATAGAGTTAAGAGAAATAATGCCTTTTCTTTGTGCTAATTTCTGATGAGCAACAAAGGAAAAATTTATGACCTACTCCTTTATCTTTTTTATTATGTCTCATCGCAAAGGTGTAAATGATATGGCATTAATAATTGTCAACTCAAAGGATGCCATAAATACATCTAAAGTTGTAGAAATGCTAGCTAAGTCTCAAAAGGAACGCTCTCCAGCTAAATGAAGTTTTGATCTTAACAACCTCTTAACTAAATTAATACAGAAAGAAAATAGAGACAACATTTGTTGTGAAATTTTCTTTCAAAGTCATATTTCATAACAACAATCCCAAAAAGTTAAGCTCAGAAACTTCGGAAAATCAAACTATATTACTTTAAGTAACAAGAGAAATTATAATTATAGCTCTGGAATTTTGAAACTCTACTCCATGTTCAAGTCACTTGGTTGGATTTGATTCAACTCATGGATAATGCTTTACAGCTTCAATCTATGTTTTTGTATTTCTTCCCCGAAATAAAGTACACAGTAGAAATTTATCACATATTTAGCTCAAAAAATTAATTTGATTGTCACCAAAATCTCCATAAACATAGAACAAATTTGAATCACGACCTCCAAATAAGAACAATAACAAGACAATTCTTCAAAATTCATTTTATGTGCAAAATCACACACCTCGCGAACTAGTTTCTGTCCAAAGAAGAAATATGTGTCTCAATTGTTTCAAGTTCTTAATTATTATATCCAAAGATATAATACATGCATATTTTTTACATGATATATTAAAATTTCTCTACAGTTTAAGCCGCACAACAAAGTTTGAATGCTAGAAATATGGTGTAGTAAAATTTCCTATGCTTATAAAAGAGCCAATTCTTCTTCGACTTCTTCTTAATCAAACATTCAGTTTTAGAAAATTTAAAACTAGATTCATACACGTGTCATAATTTTAGCTCAAGTAACACAACCATACGATTGAATTGTAGAGTTCAACCAGATACAGAATGCAAGCATGTCAAAAGGAGTCAAATCAAACTTCAAAAACTTTTATCAAAAAATCAAGATTCCAGAAGCTCGTTATCCATATTCCTGAACGAGCTTAAGTTGAGGTATGAATATTATTTGGAACATTATTTCTAGGTGTCATGCTCATTATGATATCTCAACTACACAGTAAATCTGATTAATCGAAAAAGCTTGTCTCAAATGCTCAGAATAACTAGTCAAATCCTATAGAAAAATTGAAGTTGCATTGTATAAAAAGACAACTGAGTGCTGGATCATTAATAAAGATAAGGTTTTGATGTTATCTCATATATCAAAGAACATCTAGAGAGTGCTACCATTATTGAGCATGCTGGTGATAACTCAACTGAAGGTTTCTTTGGGCCAGAAGATGCTACACAAGTAATTGATGAGATTGACGACTTTTGCATCAGAGATCTGGAAATATAAATTCTTACTTCCATTGATTGATTAGTAAAGAAATGTTCATCCAATGATAAATTTTTAGTTTAAGGTTAAAGTAAAATTCTGGGTATCTTTAACATAGAGCATGAATACATGTGATAAATTAGTAAAGGTTTTGAACCTTAATTTCAAAAGTGTAACCAATTACGTAAATGGTAAGAACTTAAAGGTTTAGATCAGCAAATATTAATCTAGGATTCACTTCCAAGTCCCTAACTTCCTCTTTATATACAAAGTTGTGTATATAGGAAATATTAAGAAGAATTTATATAGAATGATGAAAATAAATAAAGTTCAACCTTGGTATGAATCGAAGTAGTGGGAACATCGGCTTGACATTTTGGTCTAACAGGAAAATAAGATTCAACCTTATCTGAAGAAGAATTCTATGTTAGTCAGACATAACTCCCATATACCCATAACAATCACAACAATAATCAAATAAAAACCCAAAATCCAGAAGAAGCTCAAGAAAATATAAAACATCAAATTTGACTAAAAATGGTGAGCGAGTTCACTGAACAACCTGAACATATCAGTCGTGTTGTCAAGTGATTAAGACACTATCACCATCCTCAACCGATTCTTAATGTACACTACCACAATCTCTATTCCCCTATTCGCCAGGTTCGTTTCAAGTATCCCATTGATTCTTCCTCCAAAACTGCATAAGATGTGGATTCAATGAAATTTTTTTTCAAGAGTAAAGTAATTTTATTGGAAAATTTTACAGATAAGAGGGGGAATTGAGATTACAATGACGGAGAATAGATATATGGAGGGAATATTATTATTTTATCTAAAATTTTATAAGTATGATGTAATATATGTGTGGATAGTTCATGAGTAAAAGTAGTGGCTAAGAAATATACTTGGCCTCCCAGTACACTTTCACCTCCTTTAAACAACTTTGTGGTCAAGCATTAGTTGGCTATATATAGTCTTCAACTTCACTATAAAATGTACACAATATTGAGAATAATGTTATAAATCATCTTTTCTCCATAGTTTCCTTTTTATTACTTTTAGAATTTAAATTTAGTACTTTATTTTATAGCACGTTATCAACACGCGTCACTACCATCTCAAGAAAATATGAGTAATAAAGGTAAGAACTTATTTTTCTTAAAATAATGTCAAACCTATCTAAACATGAATTTATTTCCCTAGATATATCGAGTAAAATCTACCTATCTTGGGCATTTAACGTCAAAATTCATTTAGATGCGATGGGTTTGGCTGATACCATCAAGAATAAAAATTAGAAATCTAATCAAGACAGTGCCAAATCCATGATATTTCTCCATAATCACCTCGATGAGGGATTAAATTAAAATATCTCTTTGTTAAGGATCCACTTATACTGTGGAATAATTTAAAAGATAGATATGACCACCTGAAGATGGTCGTTCTTTCACAAAAACATTATGAATAGACCAATTCGAGATTACAAGATTTTAAAGATATAGTCGTGTCTAATTTTTTCATATTTTTAATTAAATTGTGGTAAAATTTATATAGAGAATATATCATAGATCATGATATGCTAGAGAAAGTATTGTCCACCTTCCTTACCTCAACTATGTTTCCGCAACAGCAATACCAAGAAATAGGATTTAAAAATTTTCTCAATTATTTTGCATCTTCTTATTTTTAAACAACATAATGATCTTTTAATGAAAAACCATGAAATTCGACCTCCTGGTACTGCTCCATTCCCTGAAGTGAATGCTGCAAATTTTTACCAATTTAGGCATAAAAAAGGTCTTGGCCCAATCGTGGTTGAGGAGTAAATTTCAATCATGGTGATCATCTTGCACTAAATAATAACCTTCCTCACCAGCAGTGTAAGAAAAAGGGTGAAAAGCCTGAATTGGTACAAAAGAAAAATATAAAAAATAAATGCTATCGATTTGGAGGTAAAGGACACTAGTCACATACTGTCGTACGACAAGGCATCTGGTTGATATCTATCAGGCATCCATCAAGTAGTAAATAGTAATGTGGAAGCAAGCTATATCTTCGAGGATACTATTGAGCTTATGAATTTAGATCTTGTAGATTTCTTTGAAATCCCCGATGGAAATGTAAATCACCGTGTCGGGGATGGATCTATGATAATCTAGAAGTTTTACTTTTCTGTTGGTTGTATTAGTTTATGTTCCATTAGTAGTTCTTTCCTAGTCTTGTAAATAAATAAAGCTCGTGTAATATGGTTGTTGCTAATAATACTATAATGTTTACATTGTTTATATTTTCATCTTAAAGAATATACGGATACTCCTCAAATTTTATTTGGGTCAATTTATCAATCGCGAGGATATTTGTGTAATTGAGTGAAATAATGGACGCCATATTTAAAGATGAGAAATACTTTTCCTACTTTCTTAGAAGAAGATTTCAATAATTTCTGGCAATTCAAAATTGATTGAAGGCTCTGGAAGAGACACTATATTTCCGCCTAAGGGTACGAAACTTGTTATTGAACATGTATTGTTCTCTTCTAAATTCCCATGAAACTTACTAATTTTAAGGATATCTTATGAAATAGATATCATGTTGAGACAATAAATAAAATAAATATTGAATATCTTGGCATTACCAAGAATGTCTCAGGCCAGAAATGTGTGTTAGAAAAATTGCCAACTTTGCCTTCTAGCTTATATTATGTAGAAATTAGTATAGTTGAAGCACACTCCATCGTAAACCAATAGTTTAATGATCTAAATATATTTGTGCTTTGACATAGCTAAATAGGTCATCCTTGATCGATAATGATGAGATAAATCATTGAAAATGGAATTGGACACCCTTTAAAGAACCAAAAGATTCTTGCAAGTGATGAATTTTCATGTGTTGTGCAAGGTAAATTGATAAAATCCTTCACCATTGAAAGTTGGCATCAAATACCTCTTTTTATAGAACATATACATAGGGATAAATGTGAACCTATTCATCCATCCAGTGGGTCATTTAGACATTTTATGATTGTAATAGATGTATCTTCCAGACGATCTCATCTATGCCTATTATCATCTCACATCCTAGCATTTGTGAAATTATTGGCACAAATAATACGACTAAGGGCGCAATTTCCAGATTATCCCATTAAGGTTATTTGCCTTGATAATGCTGGAGAATTTACATCCCAAGCTTTTGATGATTACTATGTATTGATTAGGATAAGAGTTAAAAATCTTGTCACTTATGTTCACACTCAAAATGGCCTTGCTGAGTTATTTATTAAGAGCCTACAATTAATATCAAGACCACTACTTATGAAAAGAAAATTTTCCACTTCTATTTTGGGTCATGCTATCTTGCATTCAACATCACTCCCCACTACTGTTTGGGGTCATGCTATCTTGCATGCAACATCACTCATCTATCTTAAACCGACTCATTATAATAACAAATCTCCATCACAGTTGGTTCTTGGTCATAAGCAAAATATTTCTCATCTATAAATTTTTGGATGTGGTGTGTATGGGCCAGTAGCACCACCACGACGCACTAATATGCCCCCTCCGAGAAGGTTAGAAATACGTGTTGGGTTTGACTTACCCTTCATAATTTTCTACCTTAAACCATTGACAGGAGATTTATTTACTTCTTGATTTGCTGATTATCGATTTGATGAAATAAATTTCCCATAATTAGAGGGAGAGAAACATGAATTCAAAAGAGAAATTATATGAAAAGTTTTATAATTATTTTATTTTGATCCACATACCCCATATGTAAAAATGAGGTCCATAAGATCTTTCGCTTATAAAAACTAGCTAATCAAATGCCAGATGCATTTACTTATTTGAAAAGGATAACTAAGATACATATCCCTGTAGTAAATGTGCCTGTCTAAATTTTTGTCTCAAGAGGACCATCTACTAATGTAATTGCTTCTAAATTCCAAACATACCTAAAGCGTGGTAGGCCACTGTAACGCCCTAAATTTGGCACCCAGAATGCTATACGGTACTCATGACCCCAAAGGACCACAAGCTAATCCATGACTGATATCTGTACCTGTATACTGCACAATATACTATGTAATACAAAAAACATAAATTAGAAGGCCATAAGGTGCAAAACTAAGACATAATATCTGGTAGGGTATGAAATACCCAAAACAACTGAAATAACTAACTGAACATGATAGTCTAAATAAGGAGTTGATGGGACATGTCCCCAACTAACTTCAACTAATAAATTAATCAACGACAAAATAAAGTAATGATCATCTCCTCGAATGATGAGGACTCACTTTTAACTTTGACTGTAGAGACTGGAATGCTACTAGTGCTCTGGAGCTCGTGTCTCTAAACCTATGGTATAAAACACCATAGGCAAATGTGTCAGTACAATTGAATGTACTGGTATGCATATGAGGTAGGCTAAATGCATAGGGTTCATATGCATGAACAATAATAATAATAGACTGACTATCATGAGTGTGAGAATACATACATGAGACATAATAATTGACACTGATATCGTGATAACATGATTATTGAATCTGAATACTGATAACATGAGTGACTGTAACTGACAACCCTAATTCTGATGGCACTATCTAAATTCCCTACTGTATTTTGATAGTCCTAAAATTTGTAGAACTATTTGAGTTTTATTACTGAGACTGATATTGAAGCTGAGACTATGGAAAGTAGTTATCTAACCGATATGCCCTATACTAAGCTAATTTGGGGTCCAAACTGTAACTCCAGTTGGAAGGGTGTCAGTACCGTGCCATGGTTAAAAACAACTGCAGTGGGGTCAGTCTTAATCTAGAGGGTGACCCCTGAAATCAGTCCTATACTAGCGGGTGATCCATGAGTATGTCAGTCCTATCTAATGGATGAAATCTCGTGCCTATGCTGGCTACGTAGTTCTGGAACTTAGGGATTGCTTCTAGGGATGTCAGTCCTATCTAGCGGGTGAGCCCTCAACCCTAGGCTCGCTCGGTGCTGAATCCTACTCCCATCTGAAAGACACTGAACTAAACATGGTTTAAGTTTACTGAATTTCCTTTGACTGATGGAATACTACGAATAACTGATCACTGACTGAGTTCATGAGAATTACTAGGATTACTGAAGTACTGAGCTTTCCTGAGTCACATGACTAACCGAGTTCTATGAATCATGGATTGACTGAGAATATCATGAAAACATGACACTGGATCTAGACACAGTTATATTTTTTGGGTACAAGTACCCCCAGGACTCGATAGAAGAAAACTGACAAAGCATGTCTTACTTGAACACATGACTAACATCATAATCTATAATTCATTTATTGAAGCATTTCGTCAAACATGTGATATTTATAAACTTGTACATAAATGGGGATTTCATGATATCATACTAGTTGGGCACTTTTCCTTTACATAGGCATTTAATCAAACATATGATAAGCATAGTATATGTAGATAACATTATACAATATGCAAAAACCATGATTCATCTCTAATTTTATCATCCAAGGGTTTTAATCATAGATTTACATGAACCTACACCTAAACTAATCAATTCCACATGAAATTTATCACCAAACATGGATTAGAACTCAATTAGTCATTATCAACATGAACAACAGCAACCCAACATGAAATTCATAAAGAAAATCCATAACTTGAACTTAGAAAAGAGATTCTTGGGCTTCATAGATGAAAAGAATCCGTGAATGAACACTATGCATATCTTAGTTCTTGGTTTAGCAAAAATTGATGGAGAGACTTTCTTGAAATTGAATCTTCTATGAAAAACCCTAATGTGTTCTTGAGAGGATTTTGAGAGAATAGAGTATATTTTGGTGTAATAGAGGCTTAAATCTGTGTTTTTAAGCTTATATAGAGTAGAGAAATTGATCCTTTTAACCCTAGAACACGTATTTTAATTCTTGTGAAAATTTCTCAATTTTCATCATTGGCGCGATGCACCACTATCGCGCCAAGTCACTGGACAATTGGGAATCTGCATGGTGGCGCGACACGGAGCTATCGCGTTGCCACTCTGTTTGAGACCTGAAAGTTTGACGTGATGCACCACTATCGAGGAGAAACACTAGAAATTGATAATTACCATTTAATCTAGCTCCGTGATGCGCTGATTGCTCCGGTGATACACTGTCTCACTAAAAGGGCTCTAACTCTTCGCCCGGGTGTCGGATTTGGGTGAATTTGGTATCGATGAAAATCTTATTTAATTTTTCACATAATAAAAAGTGGAAATCTTGAAAATACCATATGTATAAAAGTGGGTTCATATTTAAAGAAAATCTTTAATATTTCTGGGATGATTTTAAGCTAGGTAGAAGTACAGGGTATTATAGCCACTATGCTCAAAGGATAAAATTCCCAAAAAAAGAAGCATGAAAAATGATAAAGATCACATTATAAAGGAATATCATTAAGAGACTCAGGATCTGATTAATCCTAATATTCCTAAAGAAATTAGTGAACTTGAGACTCAAGTGAATGAAGAACTTTCAATGAATTCTACCGGTGATAAGATAAAATTTAGATCGATTAAAAATTATAGTGGATTATATTTTTGCATATAATGTCACACTAAATATTATGAAATACAATTAGAATCTTGAAATTCTATCTGTCGAAGAATGTCGACAATGAAATTATTGGTCAAAATGGCAAGAGGCAATTCAATTAGAATTGAACTCATTTGCTAAGAGGGAGGTTTTTGGACCTGTAGTCCAAACCCCAGATGGTGTAAAGATAGTTGGCCATAAATGGATCTTCGTACGTATAAAAAATGAGATGAATGAAATTATAAGATACAAGGCATGCCTTGTTGCACAAGGATTACCTCAAAGACCAATTATCGACTATGAAGAAACCTATTCATTCATTATGGATACAACAATATTTTGATATCTCATCGATCTAGCTATATATAAAAATCTTGAAATACATCTAATGGATATGGTCACAACTTATCTTTATAGTTCACTTGATAATGAAATTTATATGGAAATTTCAGAAGGATTAAAGATGCCTGAAGCATATATTTCAAAGTCTCAAGAATTGTATTCAATCATATTACAAAGATTATTAGACGGTCTAAAATTATCTGGTCGTATATGGTATAATTTCCTTAAAGAGTACTTGATAAATGAAGGTTACATAAATAATATCATTTGTCCTTCTATTTTCATTAAGAAAACAACCTCAAAATTTGTTAGCCTCGTTGTTTATATTGATGACATAAATCTCATTGGAACTCCAAAAGAGGTCCAAAAGGCAATTGAATATCTAAAAAAAGAATTTGAGATGAGAGATATTGGAAAGACAAAACTTTACCTTTTTCTGCATATTGAACATTTAGCAGATAGGGTCTTCATCCATCAATATGCCTATACCTAGAAGGTTTTAAAATGATTTTACATAGATAAAACATATCCATTAAGTACTTTAATGGATGTTCAATCACTTAAAATAAGTAAAGACCCATTTCGACCTCTAGAAGAGGGTGAGAGATTCTTCATCCCAAAGTACCATTTCTCAATGATATTGGTGCACTTATGTATCTTGCTAATACTACAAGGACTAATATAACATTTTTTGTTAATTTGATAGCAAGGTATAGTTTTTCTCCTACACGTAGACACTGTAATGAAGTTAAGCATATATTGTGAATGTAAAAGGGACTATTGATATGGGCCTATTTTAAATTAACAAAGATAATTCAAATATTGTTGGTCATGTAGATGCAGGTTATTTATCTGACCCACATAAAGTTCAATCTCAAAGAGGCTATGCGTTTATATATGGAGGTACTGCTCTATCATGGCGATCTACCAAATTGTCTATTGTTGCTACTTCTTCAAATCATGCTGAGATAATAACTATTCATAAAGCAAGTATAGAATGTGTGTGGTTGAGATCAGTGATGCATTTTATCAAAGAAGAATGTGGCCTCTAGTCAATAACAAGGTATCTACTGTTTTGTATGTAGATAATGCAGCATGCATAGCTTAATTAAAAGGAGTCTTTATAAAAGGATATATCACAAAATACATATCTCCAAAGTTATTCTTCACGCATGATCTTCAAAGGAATGGTGACATTGATATGGAACAATTCGTTCTAGTGACAATCCAACATATTTTTTCACTAAATCTTTACCAACTTCAACTCTCGAAAAAATAGTGCACAGGATTGGATGTGAAGAATTAATCATCTGGAACATGGTCTTCATCGGGGAAGTAAGGATACACATTGTACTCTTCTTTCCTTAATCAAGGTTTTATCCCACTAAGTTTTCCTGGTAAGATTTTTAATGAGACAGCAAGCAAATGCGTATCCACTAGTTTTTTTTTACACGACTATCAAAGGGGGAATATTATGTAATATATGTGTTGGATAAGCCTCGAGGAAAAGTAGTGCCCAAGAAATATTCTTGGCTTCCAAGTACATGTCCACCTCATTTAAACAACTTGATGGCCAAGCAATAGTTGGCTTTAGATAACCTTACTGCTTCACTGTAAAATGTACAGAATAGTGAGAATAATGTTATAAATCATCTTCTCTCCATAGATGCCTTTTATTACTTTTAGCATTTATATTTAGTTATTTATTTTATAATAATGAGGACAAATGGTGCACACTTGTAAAGTTTTGTTTTTTAAACGATAAATTTAACACACTTAAAAGTGTGGTCATATATAAAAATAAGTGTTGTCAATTATTTTATGATTTGGCAACGCTTAAAAGTGAAGCTTATAATTCTAAACAACACACTTTATAAGTGTTTCCAAAAGTTTCATGGCCAAAAGTCATATACAAAGACCATATTTTGAAAGCATTCCCTTTAATACTTTTGGCAATAATTTTCAAACGTTATCAAGAATTAATGTAGCCGAAGGCCAAATTTGTTGTAGTGCTTATCTATTTTAGCTAAATAACAAATTGTAAGAAAAATATACATAAATATTTTGGTTGGATAAGAAAGAGATAAAAACAAAGAAAATAACTACACATCCAAAAGGATGACCAAGTAATAATATCTCATCCTCCAATCTTTAGCCCCATCATGCTCCCCATATCGTTTACATGAAGATTATGCTAAGAATTTTATAGTAGTAGGATGGACATTTAGTAGATAAATTAATTTAAATTAAATTATTTCAATGGTTTTAGTCCATATTAAATTTATTTAATGAATCTCCTTAATTCTTTTGGTATTTTCAGCAAAAAGAAACTGATTATAAATGTGAATTTGGTTCAAGTACCTTTTAGAATGAGTAATTTAAAAGTGTTCAATGAAACTCTGTAAGATATTTCTTTTAGAATGACAATGAAAAATTGTTGTTTAATGTTATACATCTTGATTTTCTTCTGCAATGCTGCTTTAAAATAGAAGAAATGACCTTTTCATTAGTAGTTACTATTTGAGTCCCATGTTTCGAAAGAAATGAAATATTCATTATAGTAGTTATGTAATACCCTAGATTTTTGTCCTTGAAAAATTCATGAGCTTTGAGCTTAGTTCCCAACCTATGACTCACTATACGAGTCGTAAGGTCTCTATATAGGTCTTAAGGACCTCAATCGTAGCCAGATCAGTATGCTATCTTGAAGTTTCATTTATGACTATGACTAGGAGTCACGAGTCGTAATGACTCTATACGAGTCATAACGTACCAATCGTAGGGTGATCAGAGAGTACCCAAAAGTTGTTTCCTTGATTATGTGAGGACCCTATGAGTCGTAGGGTCACTTAATGAGTCGTATAGTGATCCGCAGTCACTGGAGACAATTTTTCAACTTTTAATGAAGGGCACATTAGAAGTTTTCCTCTTTTACTACTTAGAACCCACATCTATAAAATATCTTTGGGGCATTATTTTTAACACTTATCAATCATAAATACTCTCTCAAACTCTCTCAAATCTCTAAGGCAAGAACAAGCTAGGGTTTCAAGAAATTGGCATCTAGAACTTCCAAGGGTTGATTTCTCTTTGTAAATCTTGATATCTCAGGCATGTTACTCTTCCCCAAGTATTATTTTGTTAAAACATGTGTTTTAAATTATCATTCAAGTAATATTGATGTTGGTTTTGGAACATGGGTTGAGGATTTTGAATGATTGTTTTCTTAAACGATGTTCCCATGGTTTATATGTAACTTTGCATAGTATATCGATGGTTTTGAACTTATGGGATTCATGGGCATGGTGAATAAACTAGGAGGTTGTGAATTCCTCCAATTTTGTGAGTGTTGACAATTGAATTGGTAATAACCTCACCCCAATCTTGGGAAATTGGTTTTGCACATAAAATTATGCACATTGAACTATTCTTGAACTATTGCATGACATAAGAGGCCTATTGAAACATAAATGGATTTTATGTCCCAATTGACTAAATGGGCTTGAGTCCCAATTGACTAAACTGGTTTGAGTCGTAATTGGTTAAATATTTTAAAGTCCTATTGGCTGATGGGTTAGAGTACCATTTATCTAAATAGGTCAAAGTCTTATTGGATGTTGGGTTAGATTCATAAATGGCTAAATGGGTTGGAGTCCCATGGTATGAGGGGTTAGAGTCCCCGTTGGCTAAGTGGTTTAGTTTGGCAAAATGAATAAGGATTTGAGGTGGATTATGCACCTCAGTGTGGTTATCTGAGCTTATTTAGCTTTGTTTTAAGGACAACTTGAGTGCTTAATGTGTTAATAATAATATAATTGAGAATATAAGTGTTTAAGTACTTAAATAAAATGTTCATGATGTCTTTAAAAAAATTTGTACTTAGTTTGGTCACTTAGAGTTCAAATGAGAAAGCTAGTGTTACTAGCTTGAGCTAGGTATTAATCTAGTTGATATCGATGGATTATAATGTGTTGAATGAGTTATTAATGGTAGTATTATGCAATTATGTGAGGAACAACTTGTTTATAATGTTTAAAGTGCAATTGAATCAAGTAAGGAGTCAAAACTAAGTTAAAGATCAAAATGGGAAAGACTAGTTCTTAGCTTAAGTTTCTAGTGCATTGTCTTGAATGTTGAGTTGTCTTGAGCTCCAATACGTGACGTTTGATGCTATAGGATTCTTGGTGAGTTGATTATGATGAGTTATGGATGATGAAAAAGATTGAAAACAAGTGTAAACAACACCACAAGGCTTAGGATTAAAGGAAAAATCCACAATACGAGTTTAGGAGTCAGGATGGAGTTTCCAGTGTGTCCTCGTGACACAAGGGCAGCGCGACTCCTAATACGATGGACTGACCATCATGGGGCAACCCTTACTCTTGTTTACTAACCATTTTGGGGCGACCCCTACTCCAGTGGACTAACCATCGCGGGGCGACCCCTATTCCCAATATGGCCAAAATTGTTGTCCTATAAATAGGACACTTAAACTTGATATGATTGACCTTGGACTTCTTTGAAGCTTTGATGGGGTCTAGAAAACACTAAAATGAGGTTTTTCTGTATGTGTTCATGGATATTGATTATGGTTATGTCCATTAGTGGCTAAAAGCCCCCTTTCTGAGGTTAAAACCAAGAACATAATTACTATTATTTTGAATTGATTTGGTTTTGATTGATTATCATATGTGGTTGTTTATTTATCCCTTTTATAACTATTTTAAAGATTTTTGACCCCTAGAATACATCCATTGTCATCTTGTGAGCCCGATCGGAGGAATAATAGGATAGAACGTGGGGGTAAATAGAGTGAAGTTCTTATTCTTTTATAAAATAAGGGATTTGAATTAGCGTCTAGGATAGACATATATCTAGAAGCCTTATTTGGTTCACTACGAGATGAAATATCAATTCGTTTAGCTTAGTTCTTATATCTCCGCTCAACGATGTAGTTGTGGGGCTAAGTTAGATATGTGATTAGAGGCTTGAGATACCATGATCACAATATCAACCCTATGAATCAACAACAAAGACAAGAAATCTAACCAATGAAGTTCAGTAGCTTAGTGTGATTGTTCATAGTTATTTAACCCCGAGTTTCTCCTTATTTATTATCCAAGAAATTTACTTTTACTTTATTGCATTATTTACTTTAATTTCAGTTTACAACTCTACAGCTCTTTCAATTAATTTCAAATAACATTAATATCAATTGTGAACTAAAATTCAATAGTTGCTTAACACTAGTCCTTGTGGGATCGATACTTGACTTCTAAAGGGCCACTTTGCTACTTGGTGAGACCACGTACACTTGCGCGTGCGCCATAAATTTTTGGCGCCATTGCCGAGGACTTGTGAATTGGCAACTATTTTAGTTTTTGCTTTAATTTTTAGATTTCTTTGGTGCTTTACACTTGATATTGGTATTGAATTTGTAGAAAACAAGTTTACAGACTAGTAAGCTGGCAAGGGATAGGGAATTTTTTGAACCAAGCCCCGAACCCCAGAAACGCTTTCACCAATTAAGGAGAGAAGTAGTCATTCTCGATGATATCCTGTAAATTCAAGAGGAACAAGACAATCCTGCTCTCATGACTGAAGATTAACTAGCTTGCAGAATAGTTCACAAAGTGGCAATCCCACTTCCAGCAAATTTGACCTCCTCTTTTAAAAAACCGACTGCTTGAGGTAACTTTGAGATAAAACAGAACATAGTGTTGCTTTTGATCAGCAGTGGATATTTTATGGGGCTTTCACATGAAGATCTACAAGTCCATTTGTGAAACTTGTTGGAGATCAGTGACACATTCATCCCTACGAGTGTGTCAACTGACTATGTTAGGCTAACACTGTTTCTCTTTTCACTATTGGGGGAAGCAAAAAAGTGGTTGAACGCTGAGTCAGAAAGTTCAATCATAACCTGGGATGACTTAGCCCAAAAATTCCTAATCTGATTCTTTCCATCTGGCAAGACTTTGAAACTACATAGTGAGATTGTGAACTTCAAAGAAAAGCCAGATGAGAACTTATATTATGTATGGGAGAGATTTAAAGATATTATTCAAGACTATACACATAGTCGGTAGTCTAATGAGGTACTGACTCACACTTTTGTTGAGGCACTTGATCACTACACAAAAATTTTTCTGGATTCAGCTGTAGGTGGTCAAGCATTGGAATTGACGTATGGTGAGCTGTATACCTTGTTAAACTAGATTGCACAAGGGAATCTTGAGTGGCATTTTGACTCAAGAAGTGCTATAAAGAAGGTTGCAGGTGTGTTGGAAGTGGACCAATTTACTGCTATATCTGCTCAGATTACTGCACTACAAAATAATTTGTCTACTTAGCTCAGTACTATGAAATTTGGGGTTACATAGCCTTCAACAACAATGAATGCAATTCATCAGATGAGTACTTGGTGTGACATTTGTGGCAACAGTGGTCATTCTGCAGCCATCTGTGGTGGAAATCATAAGTCAGTGATATTTATGGGCAATGCTCAAAGGCCAAATTATTGGATTGCCTATAATCAAAAGTGGCAGACTCAGCCTCCAATTCCTTTATGGAACAACCAACAACAACAACAAGTTCAAGAAAATTAGGCCACTGGCAATATGGAAGAGATGCTGAAACAAATTTTAGATTCTCAAGCATAGTAGGAAGCAGATATGAAGAGCCAACAAATGGCTACAAACAGCTTGTAGATATAGGTTGGGCAAATGTAACAGGCATAAAATGCCAGGCCTCAAGGTGGTTTTACAAGTAACACTAAACCTCCTAAAGAAGTAATGGCAATAACTTTGAGGAGTGGTAAAACGCTCAATGAAGAACCTTCTAAGGTAACTAAGGAGGTAGATACGGAGTTGGTAACTAAACAGATAAATGACAAAGTTGTTAAAACTTTGAGAAAGTCTGAGTACTCAAAACTAAAGTTGCTGAATAGGTGAAGGAGATACCACCACCACCTTTCCCACAGAGTCTCAGAAAATGAAAGGTGGATGTGTTCATTAAGAAGTTCTTTGACATATTCAGAGAGATTTTCATTAATATTTTCTTTTTAGATATTTTGTAGGGGAATGCCCAAGTGCATTAAGTACTTGAAAAATGTGTCACTAAAAAATTTAAGCTACAGGATATTGAGACAGTAGCACTCACTGAAGAGTGTAGTTCTGTGGTGATGTAGAAGATGCCCAAAAATCTCAAAGACCCTAGGAGTTTCACTCTTCCCATTCAAATTGGCAATAGTGAGGTAGTATACACACTTAATGATTTAGTGGAAAGTGTCAACTTGATGCCCCTCTCCCTGTTCAACACTCTACGCTTGGGGAAACTGATACCTAACTCTGTGTTACTTCAATTGGCAGACCAGACCATAGCCCATCCCAAAGAAATCATAGAGGATGTTTACATCAAGGATGGTGAGTCTATTATGCCTAGTAATTTTATTGTTTTTTATTTTTAGGTAGATAAAAGATTTCCAGTTATCTTGGGACGTCCATTCTTGGCAATGGGAGGAGCATTAATAGATGTGAGAGAGGTCACACTCACAATGAGGCTGGATGATGAAGTTGTTATTTTTAATGTGTACAAACCACTCAACATAATATCCCACTACAATGATTTTTGTATGATTACAATGATTGGGGTGGTAGAGTTTTTCCTACCAAAGACCTCTTCAGACTTCCTCATTGAGTGGCCCAAGAAATAAACACCCCAACCCAAAATAACGCAGATTAATGAGCCTAAAAAGGCTATTGTTAAAAGAGCTATTGACCTTGAGAGTTCACACTTACAAGGTAAGAAACAAATAAGAAGATGGCCTCCAAGTAGGAGGAAGAGAATGAAGGAAAATAGGTGAGTTGAACATTAAGTCGTGCAGCAATACCAAAATTAGGCATTGCTTGGGAGGCAACCCAAGTTAAGGTAGGTTTTATTTTATGTAATTTTAGTTTTTACTTCACTAGTTTTTGTTTCTGTTGAATCACAGATTGGTGGAAAGTCTGAGTACCAAAAAACTTGAGCTAATGAGCATGGAGAAGACTAAGTGTGGGGTCCCAAGACCCTCTAAATATATAAAAATGCTACTAGATAGGCCTAGAGGCCTCAGGGAGTATTTCTATCTCTACTTTTAAGTACACTTTAGGGACAAAGTAGAATTTTTAAGTGTGGGGTGGGGAAATTTCCATTATTAGGAGTATTTTTTAAATTTTTTTGTGTGGGATGTTCTTATTGGCGCTATATTTGACTGCATGATGCAAGTGTTTTGATTGTAAAATCATGTTGATTGTGTGAATTACTACTTTTTAGACACCCAGGATCTTGATTATGACTCTTGTACTTGTTGGCTTAATATTTAATTTATGTGCCATGTGTGTGCGAGGTTGTTTGTATATTCCTTGTTATCTTGATGTCTAGAACTTTCCTGGTGTGTGTGTAAACCAAAATAAAGAGTGTGGTTTGAGAAGATGATATAGGTATTTCTTTGATAACCTTATTTTATACTATCTTTTACCTACCCTTGTGCATAATCCTAGTTAACCCTATTGAGCCTTTTGCTTATTTTGTATGATGTCTTTCATTGAACAATATGTATGAGTTTTTCAACTTGTTGAGTCAATTCTTGAGGCTAGGATTTTTTGGATTAGTATTCTTAAACTTTCAATTGTGTAAGTAACATGCTTAGTGTAGAAACTTGTATTCTGTGTAGTCATTGTAGTACTAGATTGAGTGTATTGCTTGTAGTAAAAGTGTGAATTCTCCTCTACTTATAATGCTTAGAGTAAGGAGTTGTTTGAGGACGAACAAGGCTTTAAGTGTGGGGTGGTGATTTAAGGTGGATTTATAAACCTCAGTATTGTTATCTGAGCTTATTTAGCTTTGTTTTGAGGACAGCTTGTGTGATTAATTTGTTAATGATGATATAATTGAGAAAATAAGTGTTTAAGTACTTGAATACAATGTTCATGGTGTTTTTCAAACAAGTTTGTACTTAGTTTGGTCACTTAGAGTTCAAATGAGAAAACTAGTGTTACTAGCTTAAGCTAGGTGTTTGTCTAGTTGATCTCGATGGATTCTAATATGTTGAATAAGTTCTTAATGGTATTATCATGAAATTATATGATTAAAAACTTGTTTATAATTTTTAAACTGCAATTGAATCAAGCCAAGAGCCAAAACTAAGTTAAAGATCAAAATGGGAAAGACTAGTTCTTAGCTTAAGTTTCTAGTGCATTGTCTTGAATATTGAGTTGTTTTGAGCTCTAATCTGTGGTTTTTGATGCTATAGGATTCTTGGTTAGTTGATTATGATGATATATGGATAATTAAAGAGCCTTAAATCAATTTGAAATAACACCACAAGGCTTGGGATTGAAGGAAAATGCACAAGACGAGTTTAGGAGTCAGGATGGAGTTTCTAGTGTTTCCTCGCGATAGAAGGGCGGCGCAACCCTTAATCCAGTGGACTAACCATCATGGGGTGAACCGCAATCCAGTTTACTAACCATCATTGGGGGACCCTTCTCCAAAGGAGTAACCATTGTGGGGCTACCCCTACTCTAGTGGAAATAGCAATCGCAGGGCGACCCCCTATTCCCAACACGACCAAAATTGTTGTCCTATAAATGAGACACTTAAACTTGATGTGATTGACCTTGTACATCTTTGAAGCTTTCAGAGGTCCTGTAAAACAATTCAATTAGGGTTTTTCTTCTTTTATTTTAGTTTATTTATGGATTATATCATGTGTTCATTGATATTGATTATAGTTATGTCCATTAGTGGCTAAAAGCCCCTTTTCTGGGGTTAAGACCAAGAACATGATTACTATTTCTTTGAAGTTATTTAGTTTTTATTTCTTATCATATGTGGTTGTTTATTTATCCTTGTTATAACTATTATAAGGAATAACGACCCTTAGAATACATCGATTGTCATCTTTTGAGCCTGAGAGAAGAGGAACAAGAGGATAGAATGTGAGGGTAAATAGAGTAAGGTTTTTATTCTTTTATAAAATAAGGTATTTGAATTAGAATCTAGGATAGAGATATACCTAGAAGCCTTATTTGGTTCACTACAGGATGAAATAAATGCGTTTAGCTTAGTCTCACATCCCCACTCAACTATGTAGTTGTGGGGCTAGGTTAGATAGGCGATTAAAGGATCGAGAGACTATGATTATAACATCAATCCCGTTGTTAAGTAATATAACCGATGAAGTTCTAGAAAAATTATGATTTTTTGCTTTGCTTTAACCTCGGGTTTCTCCTTATTGGTTGTCAAGCAATTTACTTTTACTTTATTGCGTTGTTTACTTTAATTTCAGTTTACAACTCTACAAATCTTTTTGTTACTTTCACATCAAATTAATCTCAATTGTGAAATAAATTTTGATAGTTTCTTAACACTTGTCCCTTTGGGATCAATACTTGTCTTCTAAAGGGCCACTTTACAACTTGGTTCGACCACGTACACTTGCGAGTGCGCTTGGGCGCAATAAATAAGCTTGCAAGCATAAGGTTATTAGGATACCTTTAGTATACCTAAATGACATACTCCTTTCTTAAGGGACGTAAACGTGTGCAAATGTTTTAATTGGTCTTAAAGGGTATTGTGTAGTGAAGTCGTGAAGGTGAAAGTCTCAAAGGAACAATACTGGAAATTGTATTTGCCGGTGCGGGGGTCTAAATGGCTTGGTGTTCAAGTCCCCTAGCTTGTGACTAGGGTATTAATGTCTACCTTGATATAATATATTCTTAGGTGTTTTGAGTCCCCAATGGTGCATATGTACATATGATCATTCTCTGGTTTTTGCAGCTATATGAACTGGGGCCCTTTCAGCGGGAAAAGTTGAGCCCATAAAGACGATGGGTGCCTTATTATGATGGTTAAGATAAACAATTCAGGTTAATTTTTTACTTCATTCTAAGAATTGTTCCTTATCCCAAGCATGTAACTAGGTAAGGGATAAAATAATGCCATGATCAACAGTTCAAAAATCAGTCAAATCTATTGCACATAATTCGATGCATATACATAGATATATATATATGTATGTATGTATGTATATGCATCAAATATGTAAAATGGATTTGACTAATTTTTGAACTATTTATCATGGCATTATTTTATCCCTTACCTAGTTACATGCTACCGCTCTATCTACTAATAATGTACGAATACTGTAACCTCATGTGATGCAGAAACCACAAATAGTTTTAATTTTCCTGTGCAGTGACTAAGTGATCATGGGATAACTCGTGAGTCATATTGAAGTGGAGAGCTTCCGTATTTGGAAGACCTTATTTCATGTTTTGGTTTCATTATGTCATAGACTATCTATTGGTTTTTTTGGCTATTATCGGGGGCATGTCCCGACCTAGGATATTTGTTGGTGTTGCTTAGAGTCTTGTGGATTACTGTAGAATGGGTATTGGTTGTTGATGTATCTCAGACTTCTTGAGCTTATCTTTATCTCCCTTGTTATATGTTCATAATTCAGCCACTGTTAGTGTATTGTGCCTTGTTTGATAAGGTAAATGGGTGATCTTCAGTCCACAAAGAACTTGAGATACCCATCACGGCTAGGCCTTGGTTCGGGTCATGAAAAATTTGGTATCAGAGCCTAGGTTAATGGTCAATTGGGTGTCCACAAATCCTTGTAATTAAAGTCTTTTTTATGGGTGTGGCGCACGCCACACTTATAAAACATAAGCTATGAGACATTTAGGAATGTTCCCCTTTTTTGTTGTTCTATTTTGGGCTATAGAGTCTAAGGTCTTGAACTTATCTAATTCTTGTTTGTTTGTATTTCAGATCATGCCTTCTCGAAGATCTGATGCATGTGGAAACTCCTCTGTCCCACTTGAGTACAATGTTGATGAAACTCATCCTACTTATGGGGTACCGACCCGGTCTAGGTGTCAAGCTCCAAATTTTCCTCATGAAGTTCCACCAGTTCTGATACGGACCCAATTAGAGGCCTTGTCGTAATGGGCATCCTAAGTTTGAGCGGGACCGGAGACCACCCTCGTTACCCAACCCAACCTCCAGCCACCTACCCTGAGTTGTCTGAATTTCAAGCATGTAGCAAGATAGTACAATAACTCACGTAAAGAATTTGGGATAAGGTCACAACCGTGACCGTCCCAACCGAGTCTAACCATCCCATAACAACCATCCAACCATACCAAACCATACCAAAACAAGGGACATAAATCAGGCCATAATTAAAAATGTTCCAAAACATAATAAAATTAGTCCAAAAATGAAATATTATGTAACAATGAGAAATTATGTCAAATAATGTTAGCCCTTCAGCTTATTCCAATGCCAAGGCCAACACCAATACTGATCCCCCCATTCCAACCCATTGAGTTACTACAAAGCCTCTAACTAAAAGAGTAATAAAATTTAGTTGGGACATGCCCTCAACTATAGCTAAAACCAATATCCAAAAATAAACCAAAATATCTAAAAGTTCCCATAACACAAAATAGATCCTTTCAAAAGGATGGAAGATCTTCACTCCAGTCCAACCGCCAGTAGTCGGGTTAGTAGGTGAATGCTAGCATAATCTCAGGATAAGGATAAAATAACGCAATTAACAAAACCAAGTAAAACCATCCATATGCACACAATCATACATATATATATCTAACCATGCCGGGAAAAGAGTCCGGGTATATCATGTCTTTAAAACCTTTACTTGGGTTGTGTATCTTTGCTGTCCTAAACTACCCACGAGCTATATAAATATATCTCCCCCTGCTGAAAGGGCCCTAGTGCATGTATCCACATAACTAGGGACAGAAACTTGGGATGACTAGTACATCCCCTAAAATATAGTGTGACATCATGCACACAGTCACTAAGACTAACTCATATCGGCAAATATAAGTTTCCAGTTTTGGTCCCCTCGGACCTCTACCTTCCACAACTTTTCAACACACCCCTTCATTAATGCCCAATTAAAACTAATTTCCAAATAACCAAACCATTATCCATTTATTAACCAAGGCCATTAATATTGGTATCGTTATACCAATCCTTGTTTGCAAGTATTATCCATAGCCTACCTTATATAGGTTTAAGGGGACTTTTAAGTACCCTTCCATTTACCATATTAAACCATTTGGGGGATTCCATGTACCCCTAAATAATAACCATTTAGCCCTTTACCTTTCTAAGCCATTTAAACCATGCATAGTTCCTTTACTAAAATTTTAAACAAGCAAGAGTTCCATTAAAAACAGTCAATGCAATGAGTATATCTTTATAAGCATTTTGTCAAACACATTGGGGGCATAATATGACCAAAACTAATTCCAATTACCATTAACCCATTCCCATGCAATTCAATTATCGAAAACCACCATTAATGCATATAAAAGCATAATTAAAACCATGGGAAACCATAACCAACCATTGAATATCAAAACCCCCATTTCATATTTGAAAACTAAAATCATACAATCAGTGAAGTCATGAAAAAATTCATAACAACCATGCCTTTAGATAGAAATAACAATGAGGGAAAAGAACATTTCTTAAACCAAGATGATAATTGAAATAAATCACCAAGAAAATCCCTAAATCAATCCTCTAGTTGCAACCCTAGTTTCTCTTACCCAAAAGCTTTTGAGAGAATTTTAGAGTGTTTAGTAGAGTTTCTAAGTGTTAATGAATGGAATAATAATGTAAATAACCTTACAAGTAGGTTATAAGTCGTGAGAACTTATTAGTATAAGTGGGGAAATATCCAGAATACCCCCACTTAAGTTACACTAGAATCCCATTATCGGGGTACGATTGACCTTCACGAGTCATACCCTCTCGATATGAGTGTTACCATCTAATCATATCCTAACCTCAACCTTTGGATCAAATACTGTTTGGCATATAACTCATCTAACCAAGTCGTATCCAAAGCATACATCCGTACCCTTCATCCATACCCCTAGCAGATTTAAACCCAAGAAAGATTTAGACACTGTCCACCATACGAGTCCTGGGTACGACTTGTACCCTGTCTTATGACTCAGTGAGCCACTCGTACTCAGATCCAACATAATTAACTAAGTCTAAGATTATGTTAAGGAACCAAATGATCCATAACCACCAATACGACTTGTACCCCTAAGTCGTATCCATTCCAGTAACCAAAATCCATCGCACCAACAAACACTGGTCAACATACGACTGGACCATACCATTAATACCCCAATATATGTCTCGTACTTATGAGTCATATTGGGTCTAGAGATCAAAATTCTAGGAAATTTTCTAAGGTCCAGAAACCAAGGTATTTCAAGTTCCCTCAAGTCCACCTCGGGCACTTCAAGGTGATGTGTCTAATGTTGAGTTTTGTATGTCGATCCATTTACTTACATAGTTGTTGGCCTCTCTAATTAAGTGTGTTGCTTCTGTTTCTCTATCTTTTGAGGTCACTAGAGTTTTCTAGTTTATAAGGTTGAGTCCTCTGACTTTCATTGGTTCAAAGGTTGAGGAGGATTCTCAAAATTTCACTGATAAAGTGGAGAAGATTTTCCATATGATGCATGCTTCTAACTCTAAGGGTGTGGAGTTTGTTGCTACCAGTGGAAGGATGTGACATATAAGTAGTATGAGGAGTGGGAGTAGATAAGGGGAGATAATCCTGAGCCAACTATATGGAATGACTTTTCTAGTGCTTTTTTGGATCGCTTCTTTCCTTAAGAGTTGAGGGAGGCGAAGGTCAAGGAGTTCATGAATTTAAAACAAGGTAGAATGACTGTGAACAAATATGCCTTAAAGTTTCATCAGTTATCTCTTTATATTCCAGAGTTGGAGTCATCTATGAGGGCAAGGATGAGAAATTTTGCTTCGAGCTTATCTTGGGACTTGGTGTTGGAGTTCAAGACTGCTTTGTTGAATAAGGATATTGATATCTCTAGGCTGGTTGTATTCATATAGCAGGTTGAAGATGAGAAGAGGAAATAAGCCAAAATGGGAGTAAGGCAAAGTAAGAAATTTAGGTATTCTGAGCTGGAAGAATGCCAGCAAAATAGTGGTAGGGATGACAGGTAGTAGTCTAAGAAAAAGTGGAAAAATTCTTGTTCCTACTCTATATCTACTACTTCTTATATGAAGCCATTGGGTGATCAACGTTTCTAGAATGACAGTGGATTTAGGGCATAAGGTGCCCAGTCTCAAGCTAGTGGGGCTCATTCAACTTCATCTTATCCTCTTTGTCATTTTTATGGGTAGGTGCACCATAGAATCTATGATGAAGAGAGGAATCAGTGTTTTAAGTGTGGCCAACTTGGTCACCTATAGGGGGATTTTCCTTTATCTAAGGTTGCTATTGGGGCTAATAAGTTCCCTATTCTTACTTCTTCAGCTCTGGCACTAAAGGGTACTATTTCTAGCACTAACACTGGCTGGAATCATTTGTATGCTCTTACTATTCCTCAAGAATCTGAGGCATCTCCTAATGTTATAATGGGTATGCTAAAAATTTTCTCACGTGATGTGTATTGTTTACTTGATCCGGGATCTACTCTATCTTATGTAACACTTTATATGGCCATCCATTTTAGTTTCAGTATTGAGTGTATTTCTGACCTTTTTCCTATGTCTACTTTTGTGGGCGACTCTATTGTGGCTAGAAAAGTCTATAGGGGTTGTGTGGTATCTATCTATGGTAGAGAGACAACAGTGGATATGATAGAGCTGGATATGTTAGACTTTAATATTATTTTTGGAATAGATTAGCTCTTTTCGTGCTATGCATCTCTTGATTGTAAGACTCGAAGAGTCAGATTCCAATTTCTGTATGAACTAGTGATTGAGTGGGAAGGTAGTTCCTTAGTACCTAAGAGGAGGTTTATTTCATATATTTGAGCCCGAAAATTGATTTCCAAGGAGTGTCTATATCACCTAGTTTGGGTTAAGGATTCAAATTCTAAGAGCCCTTCCTTGTAATCTATCCCTATCATCAATGAGTTTCTCAAAGTATTTCCTGATGATTTTCCTAGTATCCCTCCTGATAGTGAGATAAACTTTGGGATTGATCTACTATCAGATACTCTTCCTATCTCTATCCCTCCTTATTTAATGGCTCTGACTAAGTTAAAAGAACTGAAGGAGCTATTAAAAGATATTTTTTATAAGGGTTTTATTCACCTTAGTATTTCTCAGTGGGGGTGATCCTATGCTTTTCGTGCGTTAGAAGGATGGGTCCCTTCTTATGTGTATAGACTATCACCAATTGAATAAGGTGACTATGAATAATAAGTATCATTTTCCTAGGATCGATGACCTATTTGACCAACTTCAGGGTGCAAAATACTTTTCTATGATTGGCCTTTGGTCGGGTTAGCATCAGTCAAAAATTAGAGAGGTAGATATCCCTAAGACTGCTTTCCATACCCGGTATGTCCATTATGAGTTTTTGGTCATGTCTTTTGGGTTGACTAATGCCCAAGCTGCATTTATGGATCTTATGAACTGGGTATTTCGCCAGTACTTGGATATATTTGTGATTGTGTTTATTGATGATATCCTGGTGTATTTGAAGAGTAAGGAGGATCATGCCAATTACCTTCGTATAGTGTTGTAGACCCTTAAGGATCAATATTTGTATGGTAAGTTTTCTAAGTGTGAGTTCTGGTTGAATGTTGTTACTTTTCTGGGCCATGTCATTTCTAGTGAAGGGATCATGGTTGATCCGCATAAATTTATGGTGGTTAATAAGTGGCCTAGACCTATGACTCCAATCGATATTTGGAGCTTCTTGGGTTTAGTTGGGTATTATAGGAGGTTTGTGGAGAGTTTCTCATCGATTGCTTCTCTGTTGACTAAGTTGACTCAGAAAAAGGTAAATTTCCTGTGGTCCGATGATTGTGAGGGTAGCTTTAAGATGTTGAAGGATAAGTTGACTTCGACTCCAATTTTGACCCTACACGGGGGTATTGATGGTTTCATTACTTATTGTGATGCGTCTCATATGGGACTAGGGTATGTTTTGATGTAGCATGGTAGGGTGGTGGCATATGCTTTTAGGCATCTTAAGGTACATGAGAGGAATTATCTAACATATGACTTAGAATTGTTAGCAGTTGTTTTTGCTCTAAAGATTTGGCGCCACTACTTTTATGGGGCTCATGTTGGATTTATTCAGATCATAAGTTTCATGTCCTATTTTTGTCAAGGTGAAATAAAACATGACTTATGGACTCGAAAAAAATTAAAATTTGTACAGAGTTGCCACCTAATTTTTAAGAAATATAAGGAAACGTACTTATTTATTAACACTTATGACTTATGTTTTAGTCTGCAAAAACCAATTTAGATTTTAGGTGAGGGTTCAAATTATTTCAAAGAAAAGGGGTTAGGTACCCTTCAGAATTCACAAATATGGTACCCGGTTAGACTAAATTTATCAATGAGGGAGGACGTATAAATATTTAAAATAATGTAAAGGTGTATGTATATTAAGTATATAAACAAAGCTTATTGTTATGAAAATTTGTAAAAGGTAGTACAAAAATATTTAAATTACATGTGAAAAAAAGTATTTTGTGACGTATGAAAAAGAAAGTATCCTTTGTGTACTAAAAAACAAAAGTATTTTTACAAAACACACTACCTTTTCGATCGTTATTATGGAGAGAAAAATAAATATTTCACTTCAAAAGAAAAGACTACATAATGTTTATGACGTAAAAGTATGAATTAATTGACTAATTTATTTATGGAAATATTGATGGCCTAAATTTGTCTAAACGTGTGCTATGTAAGTACGAAAGAATATCCTCGCCTGACACCCCAAAAATAAAATTTTCACTATGGATGATATTTATACAATTGTAATAATGCAAAAATACAAATGCAAAGTTCAAACTCCTTTTGAATGCTATTTTTGACAAGTATTTCTGAGAACCTGTACAAACACATTAGTAAAAAAGAAAAATAAATTACGAACTATATGTGCATATATGTGTACAAATATACATACAGAATAAAATATTTTTGTTAGAGCGTGAGCTCAGATTAGATTTTAGATAAGCCATGGCTACGAAGTGATTGCTTGATTTATCGTTCATCTGAAATCGCCTTGCCAAGATACAAATTGTAAAACTCTTTGTATTGTCATAATGTTATAAAGATTTCTTCATTGACCGTTATTTATTTTTGTACATATCTATATACGTAAAGTCATATTTTATTTAGAAAGTCCTCAAAAATCCGGCGGAGAGAATTGTCATTGGCCAAATTTATTTATTTTTATTATGTATTTGTCTACATAATGTCCATCTTTTTTTTTGGGGAGGCCTCAAAAACTGATGGAAGCTTCTTCATTGGACATGTATTTATTTTGATATAAAGTAAGCAAACCTGAGAAATAAAAATCCATCTTTTGTTACGGGATGATCTAAAAAATCTGACGGAGAGATAATGTCCTTGACCAATCGTGTAGTATCTTGTTTGTTATCAGTCAAGTAAAGATACAACTGACAAAATTATTTAAAATCAGCCCCTGATGAAATAAACAACAAACAAAGTGGCAAAATAATTAAGAATGGAACAAAAAATAGCAGCAACAACAAAAGTAAGAAATAATGTACAAAACTAAATAAAATGTAGTCAGTATCGTCCTAAATGTAACAAAAATGGTGTAGTTTCACCAAAAAATGAAAGCCCCGCAGGAGAATGAACTCTCCGGCCAGATTCATGGAAAACAAGGGAGGGGGAGCCGTTGCTTCCACGTCAAATGCTGGAGCAATGCTGAAGCTGCATGAAAATGGACAGATCTAGCCATTTTTGGACTAACCAATGGCAAAAGGGGAGATGGAAAGAGTTATGATGCAACAATGGAGCTTCGTTGTTTCTTGTTGGCCATTCGGTCATCAAATTCAGCGGCTACAGTATAAGGGATAAGGGTTGTTCGCCAATTATCACTTTTGGTAAAACAATGATAGTGTGGAGAAAGAGGAGAGGAGGATAGAAGAAAATATTAGAACAGATGAGGGAGATCTGCCAGAGCTCTGGCGACAGTGAGGTCAGTAGTGAAGATGGGAAAAATCCCGCTTTGTCTGTATTGGTATATGTATATATGTGTGTTTGTATATTTTGTGTCTGTTTATATTTTTGTGTGTTTTTGGGAGAGTAAGTGGAAAAGAGAAAAAAATATATGTATTTTTGAGAAAGAGGAAAAATATATGTGGATGATTGTAAAGAATATTAGTGTTTTTTTTGTCTTCCGCCCTCAGTATTTATAATTAAAATGGCAGCTCTTATTATCCAAAGGATAAAAGGGTGTGCCCCTTTTTTATTATAGGACACCCTTTGATCCATAAGTTATTGACCAAAGAATTTTTCATCCTTTTGACTAACAAGAAAAGTTATCTCCAAAGAATAGTATTTGAGACAAGACATTTGAAACACCCTGATTTTTGACCCTTGTAGAAAATGCTGATAAATGAAGAATGCAAAAAATTATTTTGTAGGAAATGTTGAAAAATAAAGAATGCAAAAATTTATTTTGTATTTTCTTTGTAAGAAATGCTGAAAAGTGAAGAAAGCATAAAATTATTTTGAGTTTTCTTTGTAAGAAATGCTAAAAAAGTAATAAAGGCATCATCACGTCTTGACTTGAGTTGGTACCAGAATTTCTCCATCTCCTTTTTAGCTAACTGAGATCAACTTCAGGGTAACTCCTATAATTTCAAGTGGTACCTCAGACATACCTAAGTATTGACAAGATTTATTCAGTTTACTTCAAATAAAGATTTTGAACCATGCCTATTCTCGTATTTAAAGTTCCCTCTCTAGAAAGAATTTCTCATTTTTACACCTATTTGAGTATTTCTTTTTGAATTTAGAGACGTCCAGAGATATACATTCACACTCAGAAAGAAGTTCAATAAATGCAATTGTGATACCATAGGCTTGATCTTCATGTAAGTATCTACTAATGTGAGAACATTTGGAATAAGATCTTTTAGGAATTTTTATTGGTTTGTAATGTACGCTTGGGGGTGGGTAGGTTCCTCAATGAGCATTGCACTGTATTTGTGCTTTTTACATTTGTTGCGCTTGGACGTTCATCTTCTTTGTTGCGCTTCCTTGTCCCTTGTTTTGTATTTACTTTGACTTCTATTGAGTCTTGTGTTGGATTTTTTCCCTTTCTTTTCGATATATATATATATATATATATATATATAGTTGAAGCTCTATCTTTGTTGGAGTTCACTCGTTTTTTCTTTA
Organism: Capsicum baccatum var. pendulum; assembly: GCA_030864225.1. Classification (NCBI taxonomy): domain Eukaryota; kingdom Viridiplantae; phylum Streptophyta; class Magnoliopsida; order Solanales; family Solanaceae; genus Capsicum; species Capsicum baccatum. The sequence goes on along the minus strand of CM061557.1, from coordinate 83,443,455 downwards.
TGGGGGGATTTTGCTCCTTGTTCTTTGAAGTCGTCTTTTCATTTTTGTTCTTCTATGACCATATATCCTTTGTATTTGACAACTTTGATCTTGAATATTCATCCACAACTTGCATGTATTTAGTGCGCTCAAGAAGATGGACAAGAGAGGGATAGTGCATGTAAGCACTTAAAAAATAGCTCATGCGTGGTTATCGAGAGAAAAGGTTTTTGGCTCAAAGGGAGAAATGCTATAGATTAATGTCATTTGGTGGGCTGTGAAAGGCACAATTGGTTCATGGAAGGCCTACAATCCTTTTTCAAACCAAGTGTAACTCAGAATTTCACTTCAACAAACATTCAGGCCAAGTTCTAGATCAACAACGTGATGCAACAAATTGATCTGAACCTCACCACACAATGCACTTGAAATGATGAGTTTGGCTTTATTTTTTATTAGATGTGTACAAGAAAATTTTTCAAGTGTCACTTAGGTTTGATTAAGGTACCAAAAGTATACATGATTTACTGTGAATTCAATCCACTCCATCATACCAATTTGTTCTTTCTCATGCACACTCCTAACTATATTGGTTCCAATAAAGTCAACAATCTAATTATTATTTTTCTTTAGAAAAAAGAATAAGATCAAACCTGAATGAGGATTGCCTACGTATCTTGTGAAAACAAGAATTAGGTCCGTGTAGTTCAGGAAAATTTGTATGTAGCATGTATGAATGTACAAGAGTAGTGATCATCCTTGAAAATGATATGAAAGACAATTAGAAAGGAACTGATTGTAGCATCACAATTATTTTTATCGTACGATCGAGAGAATGGATGTCAAGCATGAGGATAGTTTTGAAACTACTTAAATATGTCAACAAGATTGGGAAGGCGGACATTAAAGAAGTTATGATTTTATTTCGCCGTAGTTGTAAGGATTGTTATGGCTGAAAGAGTGTTGAACCCTAGATTTTAAAAGAGAAGATTAATACGCCACAAGTTAATGGTTTATGACATTCGAAAGGAGAAGCTAGGTGTTCTCTAATCAAAATTGGGTGAGGATTTGGAGGTAGGCCAGCTAGGCCCTAATGTTATTGATTTGGCTTTGAGGAGCTAATTATTTACGTTCTTTGAAGGCCTTTGGATAGAGTAATTGTTCCAGAAAACTATTCCACCTTGAAAACCAGAGAAATTATTTTAAAATAGTGAAGAGACCGAATCCTAATACAGGGTTGCTTACGTATCTTGTCATGAAAAGAATCAGGTTAAAACATAGTTGAAACTATTTATGAGTTTGTATATAGCATGATCTATTTCTAGAATAGGAATTTTTCTAAATTATGAAGAGTAGGACTGAATAATGGCGAGAAGGGGCACTAACCTAAATGCACCAACTTTGAAACTATAGAATTCAAAGAAGGTTTGGGGGAGTTTTAGACACCCCACGCGTGAACCACAATGTGTGAAGTGTACGACCAAAGACTCAATGAAATTGTGGTTATGATTAAATAAAGTCAAAAAATAATGTGTAATAATACAGGTCTAGTGTATTGAACAAGTACTGAATAAAGAATTAATAAGATAACAAAACTAACTTGTGCAAGTAGTGTACAGAATTTTTGAGTAAATACACAAAATTTATAGTGTGAAACAAGTAATGAATCAAAGAATTTAATCATATACAAAAATATAAAAATATCTCCCTCAAATTGAGTCTATAATGGTTAGAACCTGCTTAATCCCCAACGGAGTCACCATTCTTTCATGCCCTATTTTTATCAAGGTTAAACAAAACATAACTTATGGACTCTAAAAGAATTGAATTTTATATAGAGTCGCCACCTAATTTTTAAGAAAAATAAGAAAAACTATTTATTTATTAACACGTATGACTTATGTTTAAGTCTGCGAAAATCAATTTAGATTCTAGGTAAGGGATTAATTATTTCAAAGGAAAGGGGTTAGGTACCCTTTAGAATCCACAAATGTGGTACTCAGCTAGACTAAATATATCAATGAGGGAGGAAGTATAAATATTTAAAATAATGTAAAGGTGTATATGTATTAAATATATAACAAAGCTTATTGTTATGAAAATATATAAAAGGTATGTATAAAAATGTATAAATTACATATGAAAAGAAAAGTATTTTGTGACGTATGAAAAGGAAAGTATCCTTTGTGTACTATAAATGAAACATTTTTTTTACAGACAACACTACCTATTCGATCGAGATTATGGAGAGAAAAACAAAGCTTTTACTTCAAAGGAAAAGACTGCATAATGTTTATGATGGAAATGTGTGAATTAATTGACTAATTTGTTTGTGTGATAATTGATGGTCTAAATTTGCGTAAACGTGTGCTATGTAAGTAAATAAGAATGTCCCCGTCTGGCACCCCAAAAATAATTTTTTTACTATGGATGATATTTATACAATTGTAATAATGCAAAAATATAAATGTAAAGTTCAAACTCCTTTTGAATGCTATTTTTGACTAGTATTTTTGAGAACCAGTATAAACACATTAGTAATAAAGAAAAATAAATTAAAAACTATGTGTGCATATATGTGTACAAATATACATAAAGAATAGAATCTTCTTGTTAAAGATGGGCTTATATTAGACTTTTGATATGCCATGGCTAGGAAGTGGATGTTCAATTTATTGATCATCCTAAATCGTCTTTCCAAGATACGAATCATAAAATTCTTTACATTGTAGTAATGTTATAAAGATTTCATCATCGCCCGTTATTTGTTTTTGTTACGTATTTGTATACGTAAAGTCCATCTTTTATTTGGAAAGGCCTTGAAATTTTGAAGAAGTGAAACTGTCATCGACCAAATTTATTTTTTTGTGACGTATTTGTATATGTAATATCTATATTTTATTTGGGGAGGCCTAAAAAACAGATGATTTTTTTCATTGTCCATGTATTTATTTTGATATAAAGTACGCAAACTTGAAAAATAAAAATTCTCCTTTTGTTATGGGGTGGCCTACAAAATTCCATGGAGAGATAATATCATTGGCCGATCGTATAGTATCTTGTTCGTTATCATTTAAGTAAAGATGTAAGTGATAGATTATTTAAAATTAGTCCCTGATGCAAGCAACAACAAACCTAATGGTAAAATAATTAAGAACGAAACAAAAAATGGCAGCAACAATAAGAGTAAGCAATAATATACACAAATATATGAATAAAATATTGTTAATATAGCCCCGAATGTAACAAAAATGGTGGAGTTTCACAAAAAATAGGAAGCCCCCCGAAGAATGAACTCTCTGGCCAGATTTATGAAAAACAAGAGAGGGGGAGACGTTGCTTCCATGAAAAATGCTGGAGCAATGTCAGAGAAGAGTGAAAATGGTTGAATCTGATGATTTTTGGACTAACCTGAGGCAAAAAGAGAGAGGGAAAGAGTAACGATAGAGGAGTAGAGCTTCGACGTTGCTTGCCATTCATCCGGTGGCTAAATCCGCCAGCGGAAGTATGATGTATAAGGGCTATTCGCTGGTCATCACTTCTGGCAAAGCAACGGAAATTTAGAAAAAGAGGGAAAGAAGAGAAAACTAAAGGTGAGAAGGGAGGAGGGAGATTTGCCAGAGCTTCAGAGGTAGTGAGGTCAAAAGTGAAGATAGAGAGGAAGATGGGAAAGAAAAATCCCCCTTTGTGTGTATTTGTATGTGTATATACGAGTGTTTGTATATTTTGTGTGTTTTTGGGAGAGTAAGTGAAAAAAGAGGAAAAAATGTATGTGTTTTTGAGAACGAGGAAAAATATGTGTGGATGATTGTTAAGAATATGAGTGTCTTTTTTTTTCTTTCACCCTCACTATTATAATGAAAATTTACACCTCTTATTATCCAAAGAATAAAAGGGTGTGCCCCTTTTATATTATAGGATACGCTTTGGTTCTTAAGTTATTGATAGAAGATTTTTCATTCTTTTGTCCAATAGGCAAAGTTATTGTCCAAAATATAGTGTCATTAAGTAGTCATTGTTAGATGTGACAAGACATCATTGTGTGATTATTGTCGAATGTGACAAGACAAAATTGTGTGGTCATTGTCGGATGTAACAAAATATTATTGTATGGTCATTATCAGATGTTACAAGACATCAAACTATTATACTTTTTAATAAAATAATTGATCTAACTCAGCATTTACGGGCTGTAATAAATTGAAAAAATGTAGGTATTGATATGTAACTACCAAAAATGTAAAGAATACTGAAAATATTGAAAATCTAATTAATTTGAATGAAATAAAATGTCACGCTGTGTATGTGTGAAAATGTTAAAAATGGTAATGAATTGATAAAAATCCTAATATAAGAAGAATTGTTAATAAATCATGAAAAATAAACATATGATAATAAATCGATAAAATCCTAAAGTGAGGATGATTATCAATAATTTGTTAACAATTGTAAAAATATGTGAAAATTATGTTTTGTACCCTTAACCATCCGAAAGCCTGAAGATGTTAATTTTAACATGGAGAGCCAAAATTAAGTGTCAATAATAAGAGCCTACAATATGTGTTCACCCATAAGGAGTTGAATCTCAAGAAAATGAGATAACTTAAGTTACTCAAGGATTATAATATGAGTCTCCATTATCATTCAGGTAAAGATAATATGGTTTCTGATGCTCTTAGCAGGTTGTCCAAAGGAAGTCTATATCATGTGGATGAGGAGAAGCGAAGTTTGGTGAAAGACATTTACCGATTGTCTAATATTGTAGTTCGTCTTTTAGATTTTGAGGATGGAGGTGCGATTGGTCAAGAGGTGGTGAAATTATATCTTGGTTCTGAGGTAAAGGAGAAATAAGTTTTTGATCCGATCTTGATGCATATTAAATATGATATGGGTTAGCAAAAACTGATGGCTTTCAATATTGATAGTGATGGTATCTTAAGGTACCAAGGTAGGTTGTGTGTTCCCGATGTTGATAGGCTATGAGAAAAGATTTTGGATGAGGCTCATGAGTTGTGATATATGGTTCATCTCGGCTCGATGAAGATGTATCATGATTTGAAGGAGATGTATTAGTTGAACCACACGAAGGGAGATATGGCCAATTTTTATGGCTAAATGCATGGTGTGTCAACAAGTGAAGGTGGAGCACTTGAGGACCGGTGGGTTATCTTAAGATATTGAGTTGCCTGTGTGGAAATGGAAAGTGATCAATATGTATTTTATTACTGGTCTTCTGTGGTCTCGCCATCAGTTTTATTCAATTTGGATCATCGTGGATAGGATGACCATGGCTGCTCATTTCTTGCCCGTGAGTACTAATTTTTCTGTAGAGCATTATGCTAACCTTTTCATTTAGGAGATCATCAAGTTGCATGGTTGATACGGGACAAATGGCCATCTTATCTTTGGATGACATCTTTGGAAGCCAACACATAGAGGTTCAAGAATTGGTCACCTCGATGATACAAGAACATGCATGGAGGACCAATGATACAAGATCAAACCAACAACACCAAGATCTTCAAAGGAGACTCGGATTTCAGTTTAACAACTCAAGAATCAGCAAGTTTCAGTTTCTGTTTCAGCAACAACAACACAACAACAACCAGTTTTTTTTGTTTTTCAGTTTTTATGCTTAACAATACAAGAACAATAAGAAGGATAACAATGCTAGTGAATCGAAAGAGCCCCACACGGCTTCACTAGACTTTAAGATAACAAAATCAACACAACAACAAGATAATGAAAGATAGATAACTTGACATAAAACATTCAAGAAAACTAAGAACCCTACTTCAAGAGAAGGACCCGAAATCTGCTGAATGTAAACACCAAGTTCTTACGAGGACCAAGAGGTACTTTACAACCTCAAAACCCTTGTTTCTAGCCAATGATACAACCCAGGTATCCCTCTACTTGTGAGGAGATAGTGGCGGCTCTCTAGAGTGAAATAGAGAGGAAAATGTTTAGTGTTTTAGGTTACAACCTTCAGATTTCAAAAACTGCTGAAAAACTCTCTAACATGGTCTATTTATACTACAAACAAAAGGGCTAAAAGGCCCATCCGCCCCTTGCCTATTGGGCCAGCCTTGGAGGCGGTTGCTGCCTCGCTCTACCAGCTATAGCTTTTAGAGCAGTTGGTTAGCAGCCTGTCCTTAAGGTTGGTATCAGAGCGGAGGTCACGGGTTCGAATCCCGCTTACACCATGCGCAGGTCCGAGGCGTATCAAGCTTACACCATGCGCAGGTACGAGGACGTACCTCTTCAAAGGAAGAGGGGATGATACGTTCCGTATTGGCCTTGGTGGGGGTGATGAATGCGTGCAGGTGGGGCCCAAGTGGGGTCGCCATCTTCTCGGGTTGGCCTTGGTGGGGGTGTCCCTTCCAAGACACCCCCACCAAGGCCAACCCGAGAAGATGGCGACCCAACTTGGGCCCCACCTGCACGCATTCATCACCCCCACCAAGGCCAATACAGAACGTATCAATGGTGCACCTATTTCTATTATATCTGATTGGGATAATCAGTTCTCATCTAACTTTTGGCATTCCTTTTGAAGAGGTTTGGGGACTAAGGTGAACCTTAGCACCACTTTTCACCCACAGACGGATCGACATGTGGAGAGGACTATTCAGACTTTGAAATATATGCTAAGGTCCTGTGTTATTGACTTTCATGGTAGTTGGTTTGATCTTTTTCCCTCTTAGAGTTTGCATATAATAACAACTATCATTCCCGCATTCAGATGGCTTAATTAGAGGCTTTGTATGGTAAGAGATGTCATTCTCCTATTGGGTCGTTCGAAGTTGGTAAGACTGGATTATTTGGTCTTGATTTGGTTTATCAGGCCATGAAGATGGTGAAGGTAATTAAAAATAGGCTTAAGATAGCCCATAGTCGCCAAAAGTCTTATACGGATGTGAGACGAAGGGAGTTGGAGTTTGATATTGGTGATTGATATTCTTGAAAGCGTCTCCTATGAAGGGAGTGATGAAGTTTTGAAGGAAGGGGAAACTCAGTCCCTATTATGTTAGCCCTTACTTGATTTTGAGGCGAGTGGACAATGTCGCTTATGAGTTAGAGTTTCCTTCTATCATGGGTTCCATTCACCCGGTGTTCCACGTGTTGATGTTGAAAAAGTGTGTAGGTGATCCTTCCTTGATTGTCCCATTGAAGAATACTAATATTTCATATTCCTTATCTTATGAAGAAGTCCCAGTTAAGATTTTTGATAGGCAAGTTCATTTTTTGAGGGCTAAGGATTGGTGAAGGTTCTATGGAGGAATCATAAGGTTGAAGAGCTACTTAGGAAGCTGAAGAGGAAATGAGGTCCAAATATCTATTCCTATTTTCCTCTTTGGATAATTGTGCTTAAGGTATGTGTATTCCTTAATATCTTTGTTTTATGACTTTGTTAAAGGAAAGTGTGTTTGTGTTAAATCGTACTAATGAATGCCTTGTCTTATAATTTGTGGATGAATAATCCTTGGGGGGGGATAATGTAACACCCAGATTTTTGTCTTGGAAAAATACTTTATCTTTGAGCTCACTTTCCAACAGACAACTAACTATACGGGTTGTAAGGTATTTATACGGGTCTTAAGGACCCCAGTTGTAGCCAGACCAGTGTGCTAGTCTGGAGTTTATGCTGTGACTACGACTAGGGGTCATGTAACGCCCCGAATCTGGTACCCAGAATGCTACACGGTGCTCATGAAGCCGAAGGATCACAATATAACCCATGACTGATATTTGTACCTGAATACTGCATAATATACTGTATACTGCAGAAATAAAGGTTGTAAGACCCTAAGGTTCAAAACTGATAAAAATAAAACATCACATCTGGATGGGGTATGAATACCAAAACAAATGAAATAAACTGTCTGAATATGATAGTCTGAAAAGCCTCTAACTGTCTGAATAAGGAGTTGATGGGACATGTCCCCATCTAACTCCATCTACTGAAAGCTAAACTAAATTAATGAAATAACTAATAATATCGTCCTCGAATGATGAGGACTCATTGCTAAATATGGCTGCTACTGATGATCTGGAGCTCATACTTCTAAACGAATGGTATAAAACACCATAGTGCAAATGCGTCAGTGATGATAGGTGTATTTACACGCCTAAAGCACCTTAATTCACCCATATTTTAGCTAAGTTTTAAGGACAAAATATATAATTCCTGCACTTTTAGTCCTTTTTCCTGTAAGTGAGCTAACCAACGTGATTAGCAAATTTTCAGGTAGAAATGATGAAGATTTCAGCATTTTATGGACTGGTTGACGCCAAAGGAAGCTTCACGTAAGAAGGAAGGCAGCTTTTGGAAGCCTATGGACTGAAAGTGATGCATGGAAAACTTATCCCGGGCAAAAATAGTATTTTCAAAGACTTGGGGATCAGCAGTAACTTAGTAGGATTAGGATAAGGAAGCAGTAACCTAGTAGGATTAGGACAAGTATGCAGTAGCTTAGTAGGAATAGGATATGGGTGTTATAAAAACCCTATTTTGCTGAACTTTTCAGCAATCAATTCATTCTCTTTCAATTCATTCTTATTCTCTTCTATTCTTAAATTCGTTATTGACATTATTTTTCATCTATTCGACTTTTAATTTTCAGGACAAGAGAAATGCTACTAGCAAGGAAATCATGCCACAAGTGACGCAAATACATACGTATCGTGATATTGTTATGATGATGATATCCTCGTTGTTTTCCTTCACAATTATGAGTAGCTAAACTTCTCTGTTAGGGTTATGGAAGCCTTATGAGATACTATCTATTGCTATGAGTTTGTGAATTCTTGATACGTATGCTGCTTATATCATTACACTCTTCATCTTAATTGAATTCTTGTGGTTGCAAACATATAGAATACGCCAGTATAGCATTAAATTGTTCGAAAGAAAAGTTACATGTCTGGAAAAGAGAGTGTGACAAGGAAATAGGGCTACCAACCCCTGTTTAAAAGTTAGTGCCGTAACTGGATTAACCTCTTGGAGAATTCATACCATTAGTTATACGCTTTAAGCTCGAAAGAGTTAAAGTGAGATAATCCTTGATGGTCGAAAGACGCTAGGATTTACCATAGAATACGAAACTCTATAAGCACATGCATGTCTGAATTTCGCATAACTCATAGCCAATAGATACGTAGAACTCATAAGGTGGACATAACCCTAACTTACAATTCTTATTGATTAAAATCTTACTAAACATTCCGTTTTTACTTTGCTATTCTTAATTCACGCCAAACCCAAAATCCCCCCCTTCCGTAGAATTTTCGACCAACAGTCTACTAATAGTTGCATACTTAGTGACCAAGTATTCCCTGTGGGATTCGACACCCAACCCAGTTGGGTTCTATATTTGACAGCGATCGCTTACACTCTTACGAGAGCTGTAGTTTGGGTGTTATCAAATTTTGGCGCCGTTGCCGGGGAATACGGTTGTCAACTAAGTTTGTGATAGTTACTAGACCCTTTGGTCAAAGATTCTCAGATTTTACTTTTAGTTGTTGTTTTTGTTTTATTCAGGTTCTGTTCAGTGCATGCCAAATACTCGAAGTTCTGGTCAGCCATTATTACCCATAAATCCTGAACCACAACTTATTGGCAGAATGGATGCACAACGTGACATTGAAAGAAGGGATGCTCAACAAGAGCAGACTAGACTAGCTGCGTTGGCCGCTGCCCAAGTACATCAATAGAATATTGATAACCCTGGGCGGGCAACAAATCCTGATGATGAGGACCTAGGTGATGACGAGCTACTAAACCCTAGGCGTGATGCTGAGGTGGCGACACCTGCAAACAGAAGAGATCGTCAAGCCAGATTTAGGCCTGAACGCCGCGCTATGCAGATGCCTTTCGATGATGATGATGACGACCTGGACGGAGCTGGTGCCACAGGAGCTATTATTCCTCCGCCCTTGGCACCTGGATCCAAGTTCAACATCACTAGCACCATGATTCAGTTAGTACAGGTCAAGGGACTATTTGGTGGACTTACAGGTGATGATCCGAACATGCATCTGGTCAATTTTATCTCTACATGCAAGCCATTCGACAATCCAGGCGTTGGATAGAATGCAATTCGGCTACGCTTATTTCCATTGTCTCTATCTGGGGAGGCAACTCTATGGTTGAATGGGCTGACTCCTGATTCTATTACAAATTGGAGGCAACTAAAAAACGCTTTCCTAGAAAGATTTTATCCACCATCTAAGAGAGCACAGTTGAGAGATGAGATCAATAATTTTCGACAGCTTCCAACTGAAGCTCTCCACGAAACATGGGAGAGGTTCAAGACGAAGCTTATGAGGTACCCAAATCACCATATGACCAATGTCCACTTGATGGAGATATTATACAGATCTTTGAATTCGGTGACTAATCCAGTAGTTGATAATGCTGCAGGAGGGTCATTCATGGACCTTACCTTTATTCAGGCAAGTGATATGCTAGATCGTATGACAAAGCAAAGTAGAGCTTGGCATACTAGGGATTCTAAGGTAGCAAGCTCTACTATATGTATTGGCATGACTGCAGAATAGAGGCGTAGGCAAGAGAAACGTGACCAAGATATGGCTTACATGAAAACACAGATGGATCTTCTCACCAAGCACTTATTATCAGGGAAGACCGAAAAAGTCAAGGCTGTTGTGTTGCAAGGAAGAGATGAATCTGATTCTGAGGAAGAATCTAACTACTTGAATAATCAGGGGGGTTTCCGAGGCAATGCCCAAGGAAACCAAGGTCAGAACTATTATGATAAATCTGGATACAAGAACCGCGATCAAGGGAGTTGGAAGAATAAGACTGACAGAAGTGGTTTGTATGTTCCTCCTGGAAGCCTTGAAGCCGCTGCATCTGGCTCTGGGAAGATGTCAATGGAAGATATGTTGGCTACGCTAGTGAAAGGAGTGGAGGAAACCAACACGGGAGTAACTGAGGTAATAAATGATTTGTCCTTAATGAAGCAATTGGTTGACTCACATTCCACTTCAATAAAGTAGCTGGAACAACAATTGAGTCAGCTTTTGGCGGCATTCAACCAAAGAAAGGCCAGAACAATACCTAGCGACGCAGTGCAAAATCCGAGGAATGATGGATCGTGTATGGCTATTACTACCCGAAGTGGTAAAGTGTTAGACAATCTATCTAAAAGCAAGCAGGTGGTTGATGATATAGCGGATAATGTTATTGATGCAGATTGTGATGATTTTGCAGAAGCTAAAAATCTGAATGAGAACGTTCATGAGAAAACTATTCCCCTACCACCACCACCTTTTCCTCAGAGACTGAAGAAGAAAGCTGATGACACTAGGTTCAGTAAATTCATGACTATGTTGAAGCGGCTGACTATTAATGTGCCTTTGGTGGAGGCGTTGGAACAGATGCCTAGATACACTAAATTCATGAAGGACCTTTTGACAAAGAAGCAGGCAGTAAGCTATGAGCTGGCAGATAATGTTCATCATTGTAGTACAATTTCTACGAGGTCTTTAGTACAGAAGAAGGTAGATCCTGGTGCTTTCACTATTCCTTGCATGATTGGATCTATGAATTTTGCTAAGGCATTGTGCGATTTGGGAGCTAGCATCAATTTGATGCCGCTATCCGTCTACAGGAAGTTGGGGTTGGGCGATCCTACACCAACCAATATGCGGCTCGTGATGGAAGATAGGTCGGTAAAACGACCTGTGGGTATCTTGAATGATGTGTTGGTGAAGGTTTCCACCTTTATTTTTCCTGCAGACTTTGTTATTTTGGATTGCGAGGTGGATTCTGAAGTTTCCATAATCTTGGGATGCCCTTTTCTAGCAACTGGAAGTGTGCTCATTGATTTAAGAGCTAATGAGCTTTTATTTCAGTTGAATGACGAAGTGGTCCGATTTGATGTATGCAAATCGATGAAGCATCCCAAAGATATGGATGTGTTCTCCGTAGCTGATGTTAATTATAAGGATGACAAAGAATTATCTGTAGAGAAGCAGCTTACTATTGAGTCATTATCTGCTGTGCTGTTGAATTTTGAGCGTGAGGAGGTTGAAGAACATGAAGAAACCGCTTGTGCTCTAACAGGAATAAGGTCCTATTCTCATGCTCCTAAGAAGCTGGACCTTGATCTTAAGAATCGACCTTCACCAACAGTGAAGACTTCCGTTGAAGAGCCACCATTGCTAGAATCGGAAGAGCTCCCCAGTCACCCAAGGTATGCGTTCTTGGGAAGTGAAAATACACTTCCGGTGAGTGTTGTGGCTGATTTAGGTGAACAACACGTAGAGGCTCTCATCTCTGCTCTAAAGAGGTACAAGAGAGCCATGGGTTGGACTATTGATGATATAATTGGTATCCCTCATTGGATATGTATGCACAAGAGTCATCTCTAAGAAGACTTTATGACTACAAGTAAGCATCAGTGTCGTCTGAATCCATTCAGAAAATGATACACCACCTATCTCGACGAAGTCTAAGTAATCGAGATAGCCATGTCGTGCCGCGACAATAAATCAAGCGCTTGGTGGGAGGCAACCCATCGTTTTTAATCGTTTTATTTTACTAGGAGTTTATTTTTTGTAGTCGAGCCAACGACCAAAACTAAGGCGCTTGATGGGAGGCAACCCATCGTTCTAATTGTTTTTGTTGTTTTTGAGTAAGTGTAGGTGCAAGACGTATAAATGAGGAGATTGGTCTTAAATTTTTATTTGAAAGTGATTCATGTTGAAGGTGATAAGTTAGGAATGAAGAAGTAAAGGCTATGGGTTAGGCATTGCCTATGCAAATCTAGGCAATGAACAAGGCAAGGCCTATGTAAATCTAGGCAACGAACAAGGCAAGGCCTATGCTATGGCCTAAGCTCTCTAAATCTAGAATGCCATAGCATAGGCGCCGCCTATGCCCAACAATGCCATAGAATAGGCGCCGCCTATGCCCAACAATGCCATAGCATAGGCGCCGCCTATGCCAAAGCCTTTTGTCACTGAATCTAGAATGCTATATCATAGGCGCCGCCTATGCCCAACAATGCCATAGCATAGGCGCCGCCTATGCTCAACTAGGAAAAGCATTAGGCGCCGCCTATGCTCACTTTTTGGTATCCTAACCCGATTTTTAATGGGTCAAACCCGACCCAAGCCTTGGGCTATAAATAGAACTTCAACCTTAAGACAAAATCACATTGTTTGCTAGACCTAGGCGCCGCTTTTACTCTCCAAATCTTTCAAAATTTTTCTTTTTGCTCATTCACCCTTGCAAGATCATCTTCCAAGTACATCACCAAGTAAGTTCTTCTTTTATATTTCGTAAGTGTTACGATACTATGCTTATAATGGTATTTTAGATCTTAAAGTGATGTTGGTGATTTGAATATGGTTGGTTTGTTTTGCTACATCTAGTTGAGTGAAAGAATACGTGTGGGTGTTCTTGACTTGTTTCCAACTTGAATTTGATTTTGATACACTTTCATACTTTTGCGGAATCGACATGGTCAAGATACTTGCATAACCTTGTAACTCGAAAGCTTGAATGTTTGAATGCCTTGTTCATCGATATGAAAATCATGGTTGACTACAAACATGAGATGTTGTGATTATTTCTATGCCATAACTTGATACAATATCCATGTCGTAGTTTTGTGCAAAAGATGCATTAAGCCAAACATGAAAGCATAGTCAAGATTACATGAAATAGAGTTGGAAAGGATAGTTAAAGATGACATGAAAGTATGACTATACTAAACGTGTTGTTGGAACATATCGCCTAAATATATGTCGATGAAGTCTGAGTAATCGACATCATTCACTTAATTAGTTTGTGTCAACAAATTAAGTGTGGGGTGGCACCACTATTGTCTGTTTGTCTATTGAATCTTTCGAGATAAAGCTAACATGACTCTATTAGGATCTCAGGTAGAATGGCCTCAAAAGGATGACAAGGAAAACAAAAAGCGCCCACATCACAGAAAGGTAAGAAAAGAGGAAGAAAAGAGCAAGCTGAATCCTCCTCGCTACAAATACCTTGATGCACTTTTGGCATCAAGTGGGGTACAATTTGAGGAAACTCTGAGGATGACGACTCTGATGATGATTCTGATGCAGGGGGTATGACCCCAGACATAGAGGATGAATCCGACTAATCAGGTTCTTCTTATTTATTTTCCACTGAGGGCAGTGTGTCCCATCTAAGTATGGAGTGCTGGTATTTGTATGCTGTATTTCTTTACTTACCTGCATTTATTCATGTTCATTTGTTTGATTTTTAGTAGTAGTTAAATTTTTTCAAAATTTTTAAATTTTTTCGAAATTTTTTTCTCTTTAAGGTTTTTTTTTTTTAGATTTTGCATAAAGTGCATGAAATTGTTCTGATAGGCGGCATGGTATTATGACAAGAGTTGTGCTAAAATCATTACTATTGAGATGTTTAGGCTCTAAGTAGACTCACTATGTGATGAGTGTGTGGTTTAATTTCTTCATCTGTTGGGTCAAGAGTCTATACTGCTCCCAATAAAGTCGACCATGTGCCTTGTGTGTGTGAGGCAATAGTATATTCTGTGTTTGTGGATGATGCTAGAACTTGCCCGGTGTGTGTGTAAGCGAAATAAAGAGTGTGAGTTTAGGAGATGATTTAGGCATATCTTTGGCAACCTGTGATTGTTTACCTTCGTTTTACCTACCCGTGGACATTATCCTAGTCAACCCCTTTGAGCCTTTAGCTATTTTCTTTGACAGCCTCATATGTAGCCTAATCCATTTTTTTTCAAGACCATAATTTGATCCAAATTCCTAAGTGCTTTAAATTGTAAAGTCATATGACAAAATAAGAGGAAATTGGGTGAGAGTGATGCCTTCGAATGTATTGGTGCTTGAATTAGTTATGAAAAAGAGTGGCTATCATAGAGGTGTGTTATAAAAAAAAAAGAAAAATGAAAAGAAAACTAAAAAGTTAGTTCTGTTTAAAATCGAATAACAAAAGAGGTGAGAAGGGGTGGTAGATTAAAAGAAAGTAGAAAGGTTGTTTGAAAGAAAGTGTAAATGGCATAATGTGATGTATTAAAGCGCTTAGGGAACTTAGTCACTATTTCTGGACAAAATAGTCCTACCTGTCCCTTAGCCTACATTACAACCAATAAAAGACCTATTTGATCCTAAGCTTAGCATTCTGATATTTAGTGGAGCATTACACTAAGGGCAAGCCTATGGTCATCAGTTGCAACATATGAATTCTTTGTGAGAGTGAGAGCAAGGAGAATATTGTACCTATGTTTCGAAAAATGCAAAACTTGTGAGTGATTATGGGTGATATCTTGTGTGAGACACACATGGTTGAAGAGTTTTGGGTAGTTGTGTATGATTCTTTGTGCCTTAACTTGTGGATACGAATTAGCCATCATCACGAGTCTATGTTGGAGGTTGAATTGTTTCTAGTAGTGATCAGAAAACTACTCTTTGTTAATAATTGTCGTGCCTGTCTTGATGAATATTTTGTGCTGTTACTGTGAAATCCTAAGTAGATGTTTACATGGACATGATATTTTGTTCGAGGACGAACAAAGCTTTAAGTGTGGGGTGTTGATGATAGGCGTATTTACACGCCTAAAGCACCATAATTCACCCATATTTTAGCTAAGTTTTAAGGTCAAAATATATAATTCCTGCACTTTTAGTCCTTTTTCCTGTAAGTGAGCTAACCAACGTGATTAGCAAGTTTTCAGGTATAAATGATGAAGATTTTAGCATTTTATGGACTGGTTGACGCCAAAGGAAGCTTCACGTAAGAAGGAAGATAGCTTTTGGAAGCCTATGGACTGAAAGTGATGCATGGAAAACTTATCCCAGGAAAAAATAGTATTTCCAAAGACTTGGGGATCAGCAGTAACTTAGTAGGATTAGGATAAGGAAGCAGTAACCTAGTAGGATTAGGACAAGTATGCAGTAGCTTAGTAGGAATAGGATATGGGTGTTATAAAAATCCTATTTTGCTGAACTTTTCAGCAATAAATTCATTTTCTTTCAATTCATTCTTATTCTCTTCTATTCTTAAATTCGTTATTGACATTATTTTTCATCTATTCGACTTTTAATTTTCACGACAAGAGAAACGCTACTAGCAAGGAAATCACGCCACAAGTGACGCAAATACATACGTATCGTGATATTGTTATGATGATGATATCCTCGTTGTTTTCCTTCACAATTATGAGTAGCTAAACTTCTCTGTTAGGGTTATGGAAGCCTTATGAGATACTATCTATTGCTATGAGTTTGTGAATTCTTGATACGTATGCTGCTTATATCATTACTCTCTTCATCTTAATTGAATTCTTGTGGTTACAAACATAAAGAATACGCCAGTATTGCATTAACTTGTTCGAAAGAAAAGTTACATGTCTGGAAAAGAGAGAGTGACAAGGAAATAGGGCTACCAACCCCTGTTTAAAAGTTAGTGCCGTAACTGGATTAACCTCTTGGAGAATTCATACCATTAGTTATACACTTTAAGCTCGAAAGAGTTAAAGTGAGATAATCCTTGATGGTCGAAAGACGCTAGGATTTACCATAGAATACGAAACTCTATAAGCGCATGCATGTCTGAATTCCGCATAACTCATAGCCAATAGATACGTAGAACTCATAAGGTGTACATAACCCTAACTTACAATTCTCATTGATTAAAATCTTACTAAACATTCCGTTTTTACTTTGCTATTCTTAATTCACGCCAAACCCAAAATCCCCCCTTTCCGTAGAATTTTCGACCAACAGTCTACTAATAGTTGCATACTTAGTAATCAAGTATTACCTGTGGGATTCGACACCCAACCCAGTTGGGTTCTATATTTGATAGCGACCACTTACACTCTTACGAGAGCTGTAGTTTGGGCGTTATCAGTCAGTACATTTGAATGTACTAGTATACAAGTAAGGTAGGCTAAATGCAAAGGGCTCACATGCATGAACTATACTAACTAACTGGATAACATGATTGTGAGAATACATGCATGAATACATAATAACTAAAACTAAGTTTGTGATAACATGATTACTGAATCTGAGTACTAATATAATGAGATACTGATAACTGATACTGAGCGACTGTATCTAATAGTCTAGGTTCTTATAGAACTAGCCGAGTTTCATACTATTCTGAGTTGACTGTATATGACAATCCTAATTTGAAGAACTATCTAAATTCTATTACTAAGACTGAGTCTGAAACTATAACTGTAGGAAGTAGTCATCTAACCTACCTGCCCCTAATAAGATATTATAGCTGAATTGGGGTCCAATCTGTAACCCCAATTGGAAGGGTGTCAATACTGCTCCACTTGTAAGGACATGTTGTGGGTGACCCTCATCTGACAGTGTCCCCAAAAGAAAATGGTGCGACCCTTATCTGACAATGTTTATCCACCTCATCAACCCTATCTGTTAGTGTTGATGTCTCAACCTATGTCGTCTTCATAGTGCTAGAACACAAGGATTGCTTCTAAGGATCACACCCTCAACTGTCAGTGTGTTTCCTCATCCTTGGGCTCACTTGGTGCTAAATTTTACTCCTATCTAAATAGACACTGAACATGATTAACTGAACTGAACTGGACTAAGTTGATTGAGTTCTATTGACTGACAGAATACTATAGAGATTACTAAATTACTGAGCTTTCTGAGATTACTGGGATTATTGAGTTTACTGAGTTTTCCTGAGTCACATGACTGAATGAATTCTACTAAACATGGCTTGACTGAGGATATCATGAAAATATGACACTGGCTCTAGGGACACATCTAAATTTTTAGGTATTAGATACCCCCAGGACTCGATAATATAATAGTAAGTCATGGCATAAATCGTAAAACACAACAATGGCTACATATATATCTATAATCCATTGACTAAGATATTTCATCAAACACTTGGTATGCATGAAATTGTATATGAATGGGGATTTCATATTATCATACTAGTATGACATTTTTCTTTCCAATAGGCATTTAATCAAATACATAGTGAGCATAGTATATGCAGACAACATTACGCAACAAGTAAACATCATGATTCAGATCCAATTTCTCCATTCAAGGGTTTAATCATGGGTTCACATGAATCTACACCGATAATAATTAATTCCACTTAAAATTTTTCACCAAACATGGATTAGAATTTAATTGGTCATTATCAACATGAACAAAAGCAAACCCAATATGAAATTCTTAAAAATCCATATACTTGAACTTTGAAAAGAGATTCTTGGGATTCATGGACGAAAGGAGTCCATGAATGAATACTATGCATACCTGAGTTAATGAATTTGGAAGGACTGATGGAGAGTTCTCGTGATTTGTCCCTTGAATTTGAGAGCTAGGGTTCCTTGTCTTAAGAGAGAGAAACTCAATTTGGGAAAAATACAGTGAATAATGATATCCTTAAGTTATGTAGGGTTAGATTTTGTGTTTAAGGCTGAACTAAAATCATGGAAAAAAACCCATTTAACCCTGGATACGTCTTTTGATATTTTTCAAAATCTCCTGATTTGGAAGGCTGGCGCGATTCAGCGTTATTGCATCGTCTCATTGGAAATTGTTCACTGGGAACTGGGCTGACATCGCGATGCAGTGCAATCACATTGCAATACTGGATGGGACCTTGAAGTTTGGCACGATGCAGAGACATCGCGCTGAGACACTGGGAAAAGGAAAATTTTGAATTTGAGCCCTGGCATGACGCGCAATAATCACGGAGGCTCACTGGATTTTGATTATTGCAATTTTGGCCTGCTTTGGGATGCGTTGATGGCTTATGTGATACACTGTCTCACTAAAAAAGCTCTAACTCTTCGCTCGGGTGTCGGATTTGGGTGAATTTGGTATCGATGGAAAGCTTATTCAATTTTTCACATGATATAAAGTGAAAATCTTGAAATTTCTCCATGGAATAAACATCTTTCGATTTAGAAGCTAATACTTGACATTCTTGGGAAGAAATTAGTTAAGAAACTTTGGGGTATTACAGTATCTCCCCCTTGACAACATTTATCCTCAAATGAGACTGATTGAGATGGGAGAAATGATAAGCTAAAGTACATACTGATCATGAAAAACTGAAATATGACTACATGACTGACATTTCTGAGATTCATACCAAGCATGCATATTTAATGCATGATTTCATGATTGAACTGGCTCATCAATATATCATTGAGATTTTTGATAACTGAGTTTCTCATAAGGAGAATGCATGTCTGATGCATGAACACATGACTGATTTGATGCATAAACATATGATTGAATATGCAATGGTAATTGATACCAAGTTTATAATGGAATTCTAAACATGAAATGGACACCAAGTTGTAACTGAAATCTGAACATGAAGCTGAAAGGCTTAAGGAAAGCTGTTACCTTGGGCTGAGCCTGAATTAGCGGAGAAGAGGTGAGGATACTTGGTACACATGTCTTCTTTTGCTTCCCAAGTAGCTCCCTCAATGGACTGATTCTGCCAACGGACTTTGACTAGAGGGACTCCTTTGTTCCTCAGTCTGCAAGTCTGATAGTCAAGAATTTCGATTGGAATCTCTTCGAAAGAGAGGTTGTTCTAAATATCTATGCTCTAAATAGGGAATACAACTACTGGGTCAACTATGCACTTTTTGAGCAGAGACATGGAAGCATGGATGAACTGAGGCAAGATCTGAAGGCAATTCGAGCTCATAAGCTACTTTTCCGAAGCGACTGAGAATTTTGAAGGGACCGGCATATCAGGGACTGAGCTTTCCCTTCTTGCCGAATCTATTCACTCCCTTCATGGGAGAGATCTTTATATAAACATAGTCACAATCTCAAACTCAAAATCTTTTCTACGTACATCTGTATAAGACTTTTGTCGGCTTTGAGAAGCGTAGAGTTTTTCTCTGATCAATTGGACTTTTTCTAAGGCATCAAATACTAAGTCAGGCCCTATAACTGAGGCCTCACTAACTTCAAACCAACCAACTGGAGATCTGCATCTCATACCATAAAGATCTTCGAATGGAGCCATCCGAATACTGGAATAATAGTTGTTGTTGTATGCAAACTCAATCAAAGACAAGTGGTCATCCCAACTAACCTTGAAATCAATTGCACACGCTCGTAGAATATCTTCTAAAGTCTTAATGATCCTTTTTGCTTGACCATTTGTCTGAGGATGAAAGGCTGTACTGAGATGAACTTAGGTACCAAGACCCTTTGGAACGCTTTCCAAAAATAAGAGGTGAACTGGGTACCTCTATCTGAAACAATAGCTAACGGAACGCTGTGCAATTTGACCAACTCTCTGATATAGAGTTTGGTGTAATCCTCGGCTGACTAGGAGGTATGGATTGGATGTAAATGAGCTAATTTGGTCATCCTATCTATAATTACCCAAACTAAATCATGTTGGCAATGAGTACGAGGCAAACTCATCACAAAGTCTATGTTCACTTCTTCTCACTTCCAAGTAGGAACACTAAACTCCAGGATAGACCACTAGGCTTCTGATGCTCTATCTTAACCTACTGACATGTGTAGCACTTAGCCACAAACTATACAACATCTCTCTTTATCCCACTCCACTAATAGATTTCTCGTAAGTTGTGGTACATCTTTGTGTCCCCTGGATGAATAGAGTAGCGCGCACCATGCACTTCTATAAGAATTTGCTGCCTTAAGTCGTCTACACCTAGAACATATAGAAGACCCTAACAACGTAATTCACCATATCCTCCTTGGGAGAAAACCTCTACTTTCTGATCCTTGACTGACTCTTTTAACTTGGAAAGGCTGGGATCTCTATTTTACTTTTCTTTCACCTCAGAAACCAGAGATGATTCTGAACTACTCTGAACCCATATGTCACACTCCTCTGAATCGACTAAGTGAACACCTCATCTGGCAAGCTAATGGATTTCTTGAGTTGTCTTCTTCTTACTGTCCTTAACATGAGCAACACTACCCATAGACAGTCTTCTGAGAGTGTTGGCTACGACGTTGGCCTTGCCCAGATGATAAAGGACACTCATATCATAATTTTTCAAGAGCTCTAACCACCTTCTCTGAAGAATATTGAGATCTTTTTGAAAAAAGACATACTGAAGGCTCTTATGATCTGTGAACACATCTACATAAACACCGTATAGATAATGCCTCCAATTCTTTAAGGCAAATACTGTGTCTTTTAACTAAAGGTCATGAGTAGGATAATTCTTCTCATGGGGTTTAAGATGAATAGAGGCATAGGCTATGACCTTACCATGCTATGACAAACCAAACCTTCTCTGGATGTATCATAATATACTACGAAATCATCTGAACCATCTGGAAGAGCCAAAACTGGAGTTGAGGTGAGTTGAGTCTTCAACTCCTGAAAACTCTTCTAGTAAGGATCCGATCACTGAAACTTGACTTTTTCCTAAGTCAATCTGGATATAGGGGATGCAATATAAGAAAATCCCTCAACAAACCATCTTTATTAGCCAACCAAACCCAAGAAACTCCTGATATCTGATGGAGAGACAGGTTTGGGCCAGTTTCTTACTGCTTCAATCTTTTGATGATCTACCCTAATGCCATCACCAAAAATAATATGACCTAGGAATGCTACTGACCTTAGCCAAAATTCATACCTACTGAATTTGATAAACAACTGATGATTTTTGAGAGTCTGGAGTACGATTCTGAGATGGTCTGCATGATCACGCTCACTGCAGGAATAGATGAGAATATCATCTTTGAAGACTATGACGAACATGTCCAAGTAATTCTTGAACACCTAGTTCATCAAGTCCATGAAAACGGTTGGGGCATTGGTAAGACCAAAGGACATAACTAAGAATTCAAAGTGATCATACTGAGTTTGGAAAGCTATTTTTAGAATGTCACATTCTCTGACTCTGAGCTGATTATAGCCTGATCTAAGGTCTATCTTAGAGAAATAGATGGCACCCTAAAGTTTGTCAAACAAGTCATCAATTCGGGAAAGTGTATACTTGTTCTTGACCATGACTTTGTTAAGCTGACTGTAGTCTATACATATCTTGAGAGAATCGTCTTTCTTTTGCACGAATAAGACTGGAGCACCCCACGAGGACATACTGGGTCTGATGAATCCCTTATCTAGGATATCCTTTAACTGCTCTTTTAGTTCTTTGAGTTCTGTTGGTGCTACTATATTGTGAGACACACATGGTTGATGAGCTTTGGATAGTTGTATATGATTCTATGTACCTTAACGTTTGCATGCGATTTGATCACCATCACTAGTCTACGCAAGAGGTTAAACTGTTTCTACTTATAATCGAAAAACTACTCTTTGTTGATAATTTTTGTGCTTGTCTTGAAGAAAGTTTTGTGTTGTTGCTGTAAAAACCCTAAGTTGATGCTTAGAAGGACCTGATATTTTGTTCGAGGACGAACAAAGCTGCAAGTGTGGGGTGTTGATGATAGGCGAAATTACGCGCCTATATCAATATATTTTGCCCATATTTTAGCCTAGTTTTGAGAACAAATTATATATTTCATGCACTTTTAGTCCTTTTTCCTATAAATGAGCTAACAAACATGATTAGTAAAGTTTCAGGTATAAATGATGCAAAATTCAGCA
Source organism: Capsicum baccatum var. pendulum (assembly GCA_030864225.1). NCBI lineage: Eukaryota > Viridiplantae > Streptophyta > Magnoliopsida > Solanales > Solanaceae > Capsicum > Capsicum baccatum. The sequence goes on along the minus strand of CM061557.1, from coordinate 83,420,846 downwards.
TTTTATGGCTTACTTGACGCAAAAGAAAGCTCACGAAGGAAGGAAAGGGAGTTTACACGCCTAAGGACCAAAACTGCTGCATGGAAACTCTGTCCCGGGCTAAAACAGCATTTCTGAAGACTCTGGGGACCTGGACCAAAACTGCTGGATGGAAAATCTGTCCCGGGCTAAAACAGCATTTCTGAAGACTTTGGGGACTTACAGACACAAAGCTGGATTTTGACAATGATACATTAACCTAGTACAATTGGGTTATGTATTTCATTAGTTTATTTGGATTAGGAGAATGTTACATTAACCTAGTACAAATGGGTTAAGTATTTCCTTAGTTTAGTAGGATTTGGTTATTTATTTCATTAGCATAGTAGGAGTAGGATAGGAGTATTATAAATACCCTATCATGCTAGAGATTTTAATCAAGTCCTCCCTTAGTGGAGGCAACTCCTCTCTAAATTCAAGAAATTCATTCTTAAACTATTAATTTTCTTCCATCTCTCTCATCTTCCACCACAAACATTCAACTCTTAAATTCCACAACAAGAGAATCGTTACTTGCTACGGAATCACTAAAACCACACGCCAAACACCTACTATTCACGCCATCCACCATGCAAAACGTGATATCCTTCGCATTCATGGGTAACTAAACCTCTTAGTTGGGGTTATGGAAGCCGAATGAGTTACTATCTATTGCTATGAGCTTGTGAGTTCAAGACACGTATATTGCTTATATCATTATTCTCTTCATCTTAAATCTACATCCTTTGCGGTTCAAACACAAGAACACGCCATTCTAACATCTAACCTGTTCGAGAGAAAGGTTATTTGTCTAGAAAAGAAGACGCATAGACCAACGCCAGTCTAACATTTAACTTGTTCGAGAGAAAGGTTATTTGTCTGGAAAAGAGATAATGTCAAGGTAGTAGGACACCCTTTCCTATTAAAAAGCTAGTGCCGTACCTGGACTAACCTCTTGGAGAATTCGTACCGATAGACACGCTTTAAGCTCGAGAGAGTTAAAGTGAAATAGTCCTTGTTTAGGTCGAGAGACGCTTGGATTTACCATCGACTACAATTCTCTATAAGCAATTGCATGTCAAGACTCTACACACTCATAGCCAATAGAGACGTATACTTCTGAAGGTGGACATAACCCCAACGCTTCAATTCTCATTGTTTACAACCAACGTGACAATCTTTCTCTTTTACTTTGCTATTTTTCAGCTTTTATTGGTTACTTATTGCAATCCCCCCATTCTTACGAGACTTGCATCAAAAGTCTAATAATTTCACTTACTTGTTGACCAAGCTATTCTCTGTGGGATCGATACCCAACCCAGTTGGGTTCTATATTTGCTAACGACCGCTTTACACTCAAACGAGAGCTGTAGATTGAGCGTTATCAAAAATTGGCGCCGTTGCCGGGGAATACGAGTGTCAATCAAGTTCGTGATAATTACTAGACCCTTTGGTCAAAGATTCTCGTACTTTTACTTTTAGTTGTTGTTTTTGTTTTTTTTTAGGTTTATTCAGTGCATCAATGGAGGCACAACGTGAAATTGAAAGGATGGCTGCTCAAGTGCATCAACAAAATATTGATAATCGTAGGCGAGCAACAAATCCTGACGATGAGGATCTGGGCGATGAAGAGCTACTAAACCCACGACATACTACTGAGGTGGCGGCACGCATGCAGAGGAGAGATCGTCAAGCGAGATTGAGGCATGATCGACGAGCTATGCAAATTCCTTTTGATGACGAAGAGGACGATCTAGACGGACCTGGTGCCACCGGAGCTATTATTCTTCCGCCATTGGCACCCGGAGCCAAGTTCAACATCACTAGCACCATGATTCAGTTATTGCAACTCAAGGGATTATTTGGTGGACTAGCAGGCGATGATCCGAATATGCATCTCATCAACTTTATTTCTACATGCAAGTCTTTTGACAATCCTGGTGTTGGTCAGAATGCTATTCGATTACGTCTATTTCCATTGTCTCTGTCTGGGGAGGCAACATTATGGTTGAATGGGCTGACTCCTGATTCTATTACAAATTGGAGGCAATTGAGAGACGCTTTCCTAGAAAGATTCTTTCCGCCATCCAAGAGGGCTCAATTGAGAGATGAAATCAGCAACTTTCGTCAGCTTCCCTCTGAAGCTCTTCACGAAACATGGGAGAGGTTCAAGACAAAGCTAGCGAGATGCCCAAACCATCACATGACTAATGTTCACCTCATGGAGATCTTATATAGAGCCTTGAATTCAGTAACTAAACCAGTGGTGGACAACGCAGCTGGAGGTTCTTTTATGGACCTCACCTTTGGTCAAGCAAGCAACATGCTAGATCGGATGACGAAGCAAAGTAGAGCTTGGCATACTAGGGATTCTGAGGTAACAAGCCCCACTTTATCTTTTGGCATGACTGCAGAGCAGAGGCGAAGACAAGAGGATCGTGACCAAGACATGGCTCACATGAAAATGCAGATGGATCTTCTTACCAAGCACTTATTATCAGGGAAGACCGAAAAAGTGAAAGCTGTAGCGCTAAAAGGAAGATACGAATCAGATTCTAAGGAAGAAGCCAACTACTTGAACAATCAAGGGGGTTTCCGAGGCAATGCCCAAGGAAACCAAGGTCGGAACTATTATAATGAATCTGGATACAAGGACCGTGATCATGGTAGTTGGAAGAATAATTCAGACAGGAGTGGTGTGTATATTCCTCCTAGAAATTATGAGGCTGAGGCGTCTGGTTCTGAAAAGATGTCTATGGAAGATATGATGGCCAAGCTGCTGAAAGGAGTAGAGGCAACCAATATGGGCGTAACCGAGGTGAAGAATGATTTGTCTTCAATGAATCAGTTGGTTAACTCACATTCCATTGCAATAAGACAACTAGAGCAGCAATTCAGCCAACTTTCAGCAGCATTTAATCAAAGAAAGGCTGGCACTTTACCTAGCGATACTGTGCAAAACCCAAGGAATGATGGGTCATGCATGGCCATAACTACCAGAAGTGGTAAGGTGCTGGAAACTTCAGCAAAAGGCAAGCAAGTGGTTGACGAAGTGGTACGGTTTGATATATGCAAAACAATGAAGCAGCCCAGCGATATGAATGAGTCATCTGTAGCTGATGTTCATTATGAGGATATGAAAGCATTATCTATAGAGAAACAACCTACTGTTGAGCCATTGTCTGCTATGCCACTGAATGTTGAGCATGAGGATAATGAAGATTATGAAGAACTTATGGGTGATCTAACAGAAATAGAGTCTTATACTCCTAAGAAACCGGATTGTGATCTCAAGAATCAACCAACAGCGAAGACTCACTTTGACGAGCCACCAATGCTAGAATCGCAAGAGCTCCCCGATTATCTAAGGTATGTGTTCTTGGAAAGTAGAAATATACTTCCAGAGAAAGCAGATGATTTAAGTGAACAGCACGTAGAAGCTCTCATCTCTGCTCTGAGGAGATACAAGAGAGTTATGGGTTGGACTATTGATGATATAATTGGTGACTCTCCGGAGAAACGTAGGATCCATATCGAAGAAGATTGCATGCCTACAAGTAAGTATCAGCGTCGTCTGAATACATTCAAAAAACGATGCCCCATCTATCTCGATGAAGTCTAAGTAATCGAGATAGCTATGTCGTGCCGCGACAATAAATCAAGCGCTTGGTGGGAGGCAACCCATCGTTTTTCAATGTTTTTAATTGTTTTTGTTTTCGTAGGATTTTGTCGAGCCACGACCAAAACTAAGGCGCTTGGTGGGAGGCAACCCACCGTACTAATCGTTTTCATTGGTTTTGAGCAAAAATAGGTGCAAGAAGTATGCAACGAGGAGATTGGTTTCAATTGACAATTTGGTCGCATTGTATGGTAAAGTCGGTAAGTTAGGAATGGTGATGCATAAGGCTATGAATTGAGCCTTTCTCACATCATAATAGGCCTCGAGAAAGGCTAGGCCTTGGTAAAAATAGGCCACGAACGATGCACAACCTATTCTATAGCCTAAGGACTCGGAATCTAGTGTGTAATACACTATGCGCCGCCTATTCCTAGGTGTGCTTTTGACTATGCGCCGCCTATGCTATGACATTTGAGATACTGAGACCAAATGCCATAGGATATGCGCCGCATATGTCTAGATATGCCATAGGATATGCGGCGCATATGTCCCATTATGCCATGGACAATGCGCCGCATATGCCATTGATATGCCAAGAGATATGCGCCGCATATGTGGTGATTTTGTCCCCAAATCCGATTGTAAATGGGTCATAACCCGACCCATACTCCTCCTATATAAAGGGGACATAGTTTTACAACACAACCACATTAGAAAACACCCTAAAGGCGCCACATAACCTTCCAAATCTTCTCAAAATTTTCTTCTTTTGCTCTTCTAATTCACAACACCGTCTCCACAAGCTTCAAGCAAGTAAGTACTCTCTTATTCTTCATCTATTTATCGTAAGTACTACGTTGCTATGCTTATTATAAATTGCTAAATCATATAAGATTGTTGGTGATGTTCATGTGTTTGAATTGTTGTTGCATAATCATGTGAGTGAACATATACGTAGGGAATTCTTGACTTATTTCCGACTTGAATTTGATTTCAATAGCATTGTTATGATATTTGCTGAATAGATATGGCTATGAATATTGCTTAAGAGTGTTGTTTGGATGCTTACATGTTAGACTATCCCGGCCATCGGGATAAGATTATAGTGCCTATCGACTAGGGAGGTTGTGCTTGTTGTAAGAATAACGATTCCTTGTGGTAACCCCTATGTCGTAGTGTTGCTATATCTACCATGAAAGTAGTCCAATGGCTGCAAATAAGTGATACAATGCTGATTTTCTTGTTGGAATACAATCCTAAAACGTATGTCGACGAAATCTGAGTAAATTGACTACGTTCACCTCGCTGATTTGTGCAACAAAACTAAGTGTGGGGTGGTACCCCTAGTACTTGCTTATAGATTGTATCAAGTGAGATTGTGCTGCAACTAACACTATTTCTAGTCTCAGGTACAATGGCACCTAAAGCGAGACAAGGCAAGGAGAAGGCTACCACCTCCCAAAAGGGCAAAAAGAGAAGTTGCAAGGACCAAGGAGAACCCTCCTCGCAGCAAATACCCCGACTCACGCTTGGAATTAAGTGGGATACTTATGAGGAACTTCTAAGGATGACGACTCTGATGATGATTCCAATGCAAGGGATATAACCCCAGACATAGAGAATAAGTCCGACCAACCAGGTTCCTCGTATTTATTTTCCACTGAGGACAGTGTCCCGACTAAGTGTGGGGTGGTGGTATTGCATGCTATACTTCTCTATTCGCATCTATGTTTGTTTGCTTTTGTTTCATTTTTGTTTCGTTGTGTTTTTTTAGTAGTAAATTTTTTTTTTTCTAGCTTCGCATGAAATTATTTTGATAGGCAGCATGAGATTATAACAAGAGTATGTGTTACAATTGTGACTATTGAGACATTTAGGCTCTAGTTGTGACTCATTATGTGATATTGTGTGATTCAATTCCTTCAATTGATTGGGTCGAGAGTCTATATTACTTCCAAGCAAGTCGACCATGTGCCTTGTGTGTGTGAGATAATAGTATATTCTATGTTTGTGGCTGATGCTAGAACTTGCCCGGTATGTATGCAAAGCGAAAATAAGGAGCGTGAGTTTAGGAGATGATTTAGGCATTTCTTTGGCAACCTATACATGTTTACCTTCAGTTTTTCCTACCCATGTACATTATCCTAGTTAAACCCTTTTGAGCCTTTAGCCTATTTCTTTGACAACCTTGTATGTAAGCCTAATCCATTTCTTTCAAGACCGTAATTTGATCCAAATTCCTAAGTGCTTTAAAGTGAAAAAGTCATGTGACAACATAAGAGGAAATTGGGTGAGTATGATGCTTTAAATTGCAAGGGTGCTTGAATATGTTATGAAAAAGAAAGGGCTATCATAAGAGGTATGTTGTGAAAAGAAAAAGGACAAGAAAGCTGGAAAGTGAGTTGTGCTTAAAATTGAAAAACAAAAGATGATAACAAGGGTGGAAAAATAAAATAAAGAAAGGTTGAAAGAAAAAAGTGTCAATGATACAATGTGATGTATTAAAGTGCTTAGGAACCTAGTCACTATTCTTGGCCAAAATAGTCCTACCCGTCCCTTAGCTTACGTTACAACCATCAAAAGACCTACTTGATCCTAATCTTAACATTCCGACATTTAGTGGAGTACTACATTAAGGGCAAGCCTATGGTCATCAGTTGCTACATATGAATTCTTTGCGAGAGTGAGAGCAAGGATATATTGATACCCATGTTTGAAAAATATGCTATACTTGTGAGTGATTATGGGTACTATATTGTGAGACACACATGGTTGATGAGCTTTGGATAGTTGTATATGATTCTATGTACCTTAACGTTTGCATGCGATTTGATCACCATCACTAGTCTACGCAAGAGGTTAAACTGTTTCTACTTATAATCGAAAAACTACTCTTTGTTGATAATTTTTGTGCTTGTCTTGAAGAAAGTTTTGTGTTGTTGCTGTAAAAACCCTAAGTTGATGCTTAGAAGGACCTGATATTTTGTTCGAGGACGAACAAAGCTGCAAGTGTGGGGTGTTGATGATAGGCGAAATTACGCGCCTATATCAATATATTTTGCCCATATTTTAGCCTAGTTTTGAGAACAAATTATATATTTCATGCACTTTTAGTCCTTTTTCCTATAAATGAGCTAACAAACATGATTAGTAAAGTTTCAGGTATAAATGATGCAAAATTCAGCATTTTATGGCTTACTTGACGCAAAAGAAAGCTCACGAAGGAAGGAAAGGGAGTTTACACGCCTAAGGACCAAAACTGCTGCATGGAAACTCTGTCCCGGGCTAAAACAGCATTTCTGAAGACTCTGGGGACCTGGACCAAAACTGCTGGATGGAAAATCTGTCCCGGGCTAAAACAGCATTTCTGAAGACTTTGGGGACTTACAGACACAAAGCTGGATTTTGACAATGATACATTAACCTAGTACAATTGGGTTATGTATTTCATTAGTTTATTTGGATTAGGAGAATGTTACATTAACCTAGTACAAATGGGTTAAGTATTTCCTTAGTTTAGTAGGATTTGGTTATTTATTTCATTAGCATAGTAGGAGTAGGATAGGAGTATTATAAATACCCTATCATGCTAGAGATTTTAATCAAGTCCTCCCTTAGTGGAGGCAACTCCTCTCTAAATTCAAGAAATTCATTCTTAAACTATTAATTTTCTTCCATCTCTCTCATCTTCCACCACAAACATTCAACTCTTAAATTCCACAACAAGAGAATCGTTACTTGCTACGGAATCACTAAAACCACACGCCAAACACCTACTATTCACGCCATCCACCATGCAAAACGTGATATCCTTCGCATTCATGGGTAACTAGACCTCTTAGTTGGGGTTATGGAAGCCGAATGAGTTACTATCTATTGCTATGAGCTTGTGAGTTCAAGACACGTATATTGCTTATATCATTATTCTCTTCATCTTAAATCTACATCCTTTGCGGTTCAAACACAAGAACACGCCATTCTAACATCTAACCTGTTCGAGAGAAAGGTTATTTGTCTAGAAAAGAAGACGCATAGACCAACGCCAGTCTAACATTTAACTTGTTCGAGAGAAAGGTTATTTGTCTGGAAAAGAGATAATGTCAAGGTAGTAGGACACCCTTTCCTATTAAAAAGCTAGTGCCGTACCTGGACTAACCTCTTGGAGAATTCGTACCGATAGACACGCTTTAAGCTCGAGAGAGTTAAAGTGAAATAGTCCTTGTTTAGGTCGAGAGACGCTTGGATTTACCATCGACTACAATTCTCTATAAGCAATTGCATGTCAAGACTCTACACACTCATAGCCAATAGAGACGTATACTTCTGAAGGTGGACATAACCCCAACGCTTCAATTCTCATTGTTTACAACCAACGTGACAATCTTTCTCTTTTACTTTGCTATTTTTCAGCTTTTATTGGTTACTTATTGCAATCCCCCCATTCTTACGAGACTTGCATCAAAAGTCTAATAATTTCACTTACTTGTTGACCAAGCTATTCTCTGTGGGATCGATACCCAACCCAGTTGGGTTCTATATTTGCTAACGACCGCTTTACACTCAAACGAGAGCTGTAGATTGAGCGTTATCAACTAGTAACTACATCAGGAGAATTTTGCTGATCTTATCGGGACTGGAGAGCATAAAGTCGATTTGGGCATTGCCGACTAGTAGCACTGGAGGTGGCACCCAGCTGATTTGGGCGATCGGACTGAGCTGGGGAACAGTTCTGCTGACCCTGATGGCCTCACTGGGGACAATCTCTGACTCTGTGGCCTGGCTTGCCATATCAAAAACAGACATCGCTACCAACTTTACAAGAACAGTTGTGGTTCTTACCACATGTCCGACAAAGGGGATTAGTTTGGGCATTGCTGACACTGCCCTGAGACTTAGAGCCTGGTGCCCTATCTCTATTTCCATCCCTGAACTTAGGAGCTAGAACACTAGCTGAAGAAGGAGATGGAACTGATGACTTAGGATGAAACTGATACTGGTTACCTCCTTCTGATTTGGGCTAAGCAAAGTTGAAACTACCGGTCTTTGCTTTCTTATTCTACTTCTCCCTCATCTTAATCTTTTGCTCTTCTATCAGCTGACCATGGGCCATAAGCCTAGATAAAGTTATGTCACTATTTAGCATCGCAGACTTGCACTCATTGACCACACTATCATTTACCTCTGAAACAAACTTACTCATCTTGGCTCTTCTATCTGCAACCACATAAGGGGCATATCTGGCTAATTGAGTAAACTTAAGAGAATACGCTTTCACCATCATGTTGCCCTACCTGAGGTTGATAAATTCTAACACCTTAGTCTCTTTCAGCTCTTGGGGAAAGAATCTCTCTAAGAATGTAGTGACAAGCTCCTCCCACTCAATAGGTCCTGTATCAACTGACCTTTTAGACTTCCACTATTTGAACCATGTGTTAGCCACATCCTACAAATGATATGTAGCTAGCTCAACACTCTCACTCGAAGCAACCCCCATGATATATGTAACCTTCTAAACTTGATCAATGAATTCCTGAGGGTCTTCATCTATCTTAGACCTAAAAAAAGATGGATAATTCATTCGGGTGAAGTCCCAAATCCTGGATGCAGCTGAATTAGCCACTGGGTTGGCCGGAATGAGAGTTGGTCATTCATTCTGAGCAGCAACTAAATTAGCAAGAGTGGTGAATGCAGCTCTGAACTATGTATGAGAAACGTATTCGCCCAAATATTCTTTGGAATGAGGGGCTGATTGATTTTCATTTCTTCTTTTAGGAGGTATGTTCTGTAGAAGAAAAAGAGAAATAAATTAGACTGAGAGTTAAATTTGAGCTCACATTCACTGGCACGACATGAATACTAAAAGAAGGGAAACTTCTCCTAAAACATCTCATAGCCTCCTGCACATAAATATGGCGCGCAATACACCCATGCACAAGACTCTACTAGATGTGGATTTCAGATTTCTTAGGACTCTATTGAACCTTAGGCTCTGATACTAAGTTTGAAATGCCCCAAATCTGGTACCCGAAATGCTACACGATGCTCATGAACCCCAAGGATCACAAGCTAACCCATGACTAATATTTGTACCTAAACACTGCATAATATACTGTATAATCTGGAAATAAAGGCTATATGACCATAAGGTTCAAAACTGATAAAAACAAAACATAACATATAGATGGGGTATGAATACCCAAAACAACTAAAATAAACTATCTGAACATGATAGTCTGAAAAGTCTCTAACTGTCTGAATAAGGAGTTGATGGGACATGTCCCCATCTAACTTCTTCTATTAAAAGATAAACTAAATTAATGAAATAGATAATAATATCATCATCGAATGATGAGAACTCACTGCTAAATCTGACTACTATTGATGATCTGGAGCTCATGCTTCTAAACCTATGGTATAAAACACCATAGAACAAATGCGTCAGTATATTTGAATGTACTAGTATGAAAGTAAGGTAGGCTAAATGCAAATGTATCACATGCATGAACTATACTAATTGACTGGATAAAATAAATGTGAGAATACATGCATGAATACATAATAATTATAACTGAGTTCGTGATAACATGATTACCAAATCTGAGTACTGATAACATGAGATGCTGATAACTAATACTGAGCGACTGTATCTAATAGTCTAGGTTCTGATGGAACTAGCTGAGTTTCGTACTATTCTAAGTTGACTGTATTTGACAGTCCTAAAATTCTAAAGCACTATCTAAGTTCTATTACTGAGACTGAGTCTGAAACTGTAACTGTGGGAAGTAGTCATCTAACCGACATGCCCTTAATAAGCTATTATAGCTGGATTGGGGTCCAATATGAAACCCCAAATAAAAGGGTGTCAATACCACGCCACTAGTAAGGACAAGCTATGGGTGACCCTAATCTGACAGTGTCCCCAAAAGAGAATGGTGGGACCCTCATCTATCAGTGTTGATATATCAAACTATGCTGGCTACATAGTTCTAGAACACAAGGATTGCTTCTAAGGATCAAACCCTCAACTGTCAGTGTTTGTCCTCATCCTTGGGTTCACTCGGTGCTAAATCCTACTCCTATCTGAATAGACACTGAACATGATTAACTGAACTAAACTGGATTGAGTTCATTGAGTTCCATTGACTGACAGAATACTACAGAGATTACTGAATTATTGAGCTTTCTGAGATTACTGGGATTACTGAGTTTACTGAGTTTTCCTGAGTCACATGACTGACTGAATTGTACTAAACATGGCTTGACTGAGGATATCGTGAAAACATGACACTGGCTCTAGGCACATGGCTAAATTATCGAGTATTATATACCTCCAGGACTCAATAACATAATAGTAATTCATGGCATAAATTCTAAAGCACAACAATTGCTACACACATATCCATAATCCATTGACTAAGACATTTCATCAAATACTTGACATGTACGAACTTGTATATGAATGGGGATTTCATATTATCGTACTAGTAAGGACACTTTTCCTTCCCATAGGCATTTAATCAAATACATAGTGAGCATAGTATATATAGATAACATTACGCAACAAGTAAACATCATGATTCAGTTATAATTTTGCCATTCAAGGGTTTAATCTTGGTTTCACATGAATTTACACCTATAATAATTAATTTCACTTAAAATTTATCTCTAAACATGGATTAGAATTCAATTGGTCATTATCAACATGAACAAAAGCAAACCCAATATAAAATTCATAAAAATCCATATGCTTGAACTTTGAAAAGAGATTCTTGGGATTCATGGATGAAAGGAGTCCATGAATGAACACTATACATACCTGAGTTAATGAATTTGGAAGGACTGATGGAGACTTCTTGTGATTTGGCCCTTGAATTTGAGATCTAGGGTTCCTTAGCTTGAGAGAGAGCAACTCAATTTGGTAAAATAGAGTGAATAATGATATCCTTAAGTTATGTAGGGTTAAATTTTGTGTTTAAGGCTGAGCTAAAATCATTGGAAAAACCCCATTTAACCCTGGACACATTTTTTGATTTTTTTCTAAATCTCCTAAATTAGCAGCCTGGCACGATGTAGTGCTATCGCGGCATGACATTGGAAATTTCCTACTGGCAACTGGGCTGATGGCGCGGCGCGGTGAAATGGAGTTGCAATACTGGATGGGACCTGGAAGTTTGGCACGACGCGGATACATCGCGCTGAGACACTAGAAAAAGGACAATTCTAAATTTGGGCCATAGTGTGATGCGCCACAATCGCGGAGGCTCACTAGATTTTGAAGATTGTTATTTTGGCCTACTCCGTGATGCATTGGTGGCTTAGGTAATACACTGTCTCACTAAAAAGGCTCTAACTCTTTGCCCGGGTGTTGGATTTGGGTGAATTTGGTATCGATGGAAATCTTATTCAATTTCCACATGATAAAAAGTGAAATTTCCCCTTGGAATAAACATAATTTAATTTAGAAGTTAATACTTGACATTCTTAGGACGAAATTAGTTAAGAAACTTTGGGGTATTACATGTCATGAGTCATAATGACTCAATTCAAGTCATAACTTACTAATCGTACGGTGACCAGTGAGTACCCAAAATCTTCTATTTTGATTACGACTAGGAATGTTGATCCCAAGCACACACGCAAGTGTATGTGGTCCCACCAAGTAGTAAAATGGCCTTTTATAAGCCAAGTACCGATCTCACTCGTACTTGTGTGAACAACTATCTAATTTAAGTTTAACTATTGATATTAAACAAGTGCAAATGTAACCACGAGACTTTGAAAGTTATAACTAAACGTAAACTAAAACAAAGCGGTAAATTAAAGTTCTTGGAAAATCAATGGGGAGAAATACAGGGTTAAGGCTTTGCGAACAATCATATTATGCTATTGAACTTCATTGGTTAGGTTAATTATCTTGGTTGTTGATTAACGGGTTGATATTACGATCATGGTCTTTCAAGCCTCTAATTAGCTATCTAACTTAGACCCACAACTATATCATTAAGCAGGGATATGAGAACTAAGTTAAATGCATTTATATTTCATTTGATAAGTGAACCAAATAGTTTACATAGGTATATTTATATCCTAAATGCAAATTATAACTTCATTCTGTAGAAGATTACAATTCTGTTCTATTTGCCCTTCATTTTATCTTCTTTTCTCCTTTTAGGCCTACAAGATGAAAATGGATGTATTATAGGGTAGATAATACTTGAAATCATAAAAAACAGGATAAATAAACAACCAAATATGATAAATAATTAAAACCAAATCAATTCATAACAAGAGTAACTATGTTCTTGGTCTTAACCCCAGAAAAGGGTGTTTAGCCGCTCATGAACATAACCGTAATAGAAATGATTGAATACATGTTAAAATTCTTAAAAATTCAAATAAATGGAATAAAAACGCTAATTTAATTATTTTTCATCCTCCCTCAAAGTTTCAAGGTCGTCCAATGTGTGTAACATAATGTTCAAGGGTCCTATTTATAGGAGGACACAAGCTGCCGGTTTGAACTTAGGTCCATGTCACGCCCCTTATCGCGGTTCCTAGTGTATGTGGAACATACTTATCATGGTGAAATAATGGAATTGGTAATTTAGTATGATCTCAAGGGCGTGTAAATTACCCTAACGCGGTGTGTAAGCTCCGTGGCATGCCAGTGACTCCAAAATTTCCATTTTTGGTCAAATCTTGTACTATGCTTTTGTCCATCCATTCCAACCCTTATAGTGTTGTTTACAAGCTAAGAACTAGTTTGGTCCTTTTGATCTTTAACTTAATGTTTTGTCTCTTGGATTGATTCAATTGAATGTTAAATACAATAAACAAGTTATTACACACGTAATTACACAACCATACCCTTAGAAACTCATTACACACACTAGAATCCATTTAGATCAACTGGAATAATACATAGCTCAAGCTAGTAACACTAGTTTTCTCGTCTAAACTCTAAAGGACCAAATCGATTCAAAACTTGCTTGAAACACACATTAAAGATTATAATCAAGTATTTTAACACTTATATTCTCAATTATATCATTACCCACTCATTAATAATATAATAAGTCCTTAAAACAAGGCTAAACAAGTATAAATAATGACACCGATGTGCATAAATCCACCTCAGATCATCACCCCACACTTAAAGCCTCGTTCGTTTTCGAACAACTCTTTAATATAAGAATCATAATAATAGGAGACTTCAAACTTATACTATAAGCAATAAACTCAAGCTATCACTACAATGATTACACAGATTGTAAGTTTCTACACTAAGCATGTTATACACAATTGAAAGCTCAAGAACATTACTCCAAAACATCCTAGCCTCAAGAATTGACTCACCAAAGTTGGAAAATTCATACATATTGCTTAATAAAAAACATGTGCCCTCACCACAATAGAGTTATCCATGCTCATTACATAGATGCAGTTTATCACAAAATAAGTACAAGAATCAAATTACGTTCACTCTCACAAAGAATTCATAAGTTACATAAGATGAACCATAGGCTTTCCCATAGTGTAGTACTCCACTAATATCAGAATGTTAAGGATCAGGATTAAATAGGTCTTTAAGTATTGTAATGTAGACTAAGGGATGGGTAGGAACTATTTTGGCTAACAATAGTGACTATCATCCCTAAGAGCTTCAGTACATCATAATTTTCATTCAATTCACCTTTAACAACCAATTTCCACCACTACTATCTACCCATATCTTTTGTTTTCCCCATCTCATTAAGCTCACTCATATATAATATGGGAGGTATTTGATACGCTATAGAATTATATCACTTTCAATGCTTAAAATGAGGAAAATATACAAGTTTCTAAGGTCAATTTGTTAGAGATAATGCATTTTGGGTATGTTTGGTAGGAAATCATTATTTGGATGCTAAGTTCATAAAAAAGATGAAAAGGTGTTTTTGAAACTTTTTGGAGCAATTATGTTTGTTCGAGACACTTTTATACATGTTCGTGATCAAAGAATGTTCGAGAATTGAAGAAGAGCTGAAAAGATGACTCTCCGCACTTACTAAGTCAACCTATAGACTGCAAGTAGGACCTACGAACTGCAAGTAGGCAAAGCAAGTGCCATAAGTCCAAAATCTCGAGAGTTGACTTAAAGAATTTTTTCATCCGGTACTTGCACCCTGCACCTATGCTCACCCTACTGATCGTAGGTACTACCTGTGCGTAGGTTCAGGGTATAAGTACAAGACACATGTAACCACCAAACCTATTTTCTCTTATTTTATTTAGGGTTTGGTTTTAAGATTTCCTCATGTACTATAAATACCCTTTATGTGTTTTTAGTAGGAGTCACACACTTTTGTTACTCACAAATATATTTTGATTCCAAGATTCGATTTTGATCTAGGGATTCTTTTGCATTGACTTTAGTTGATTATTTCAGTTACGATTGAGGGTTTTTGCATTTATTATCATTGTGATTTCATCTATTCTTTTGATTATGTATGTATTTTTTTTTACAAGAATGAGCGGCTAAAAACCCATAACTAGGGTTATGGATACCTTGGTGAATTGATAAAGTAGGGGAAGTGTGATTGTTGAATTGAACCAATACCTATGGAATGCATTGCATTATCTTTTCTATAATAGATGTCTTAGCGGTTGTAAACTTTAGGACCCCGCCTAGATTATTGATACTTACTCTAAATGAGGAGTAGTGAATAGGAAAAGATAATGGCAATAGCAATTTGGAGCTTAAATGTCGATCCATGCTTCTAGGTTTTATATTATTAAGATGGTTAGGTTTTATCTAATAACTAGAGACTCAAAAGGTAATAGATAACTGGGTTCAAGGTAGGGTTAGTAAAGCGACATCCTGAGACTCAAAAGTTAAAGGGTAAAATCCTTCTACTTATCCAAAAGACTATTGAAGGTACATAACTAATTAATTCTGCATACAAGGTATTGGGTTAGTTCTGCATCCTAGTGTTCACTTACGACTGATTACAACTAAATTTAATATTTGCTACTAGTTTATACTAATACTTAAACCCTATTTTATTTTCCATTTTAGCCCACTGATTACAACAATTAAGAGCCTTGAATCCACATATTCCCTTAGTATTTAGCCCTAACCTTTGTTGGGTTACTATATTTTGACACCTACTGTATTATTTTTTTAGAGGAGGTATAGTTTGGATATCATCAAATTTTTGGCATCGTTGTCGGGAAATACAATGTTGATTTATGATTTAAAGTTGTTGCAGTATTCTAGTTTTATTTTTTTATTTTTGTTCTTAGTTGGGTATACACTGATGCATGCCTAGTAGGATGGTGGAACAAAAAAGAGATGATTTACCCCCTACTCTCGAAGGAGTTCAGAAGATTATTGATCGACAGACTAGTGAACTTTTAGATCAACATAAGAATGAGAGAGCAACAAAAGAAGCTCAACACATAGCTCAGAAGGTAGAGTTAGCTGAGTAGAGTCATGAAATAGATCGTCGAGTAGTACTCAATGGAAACTAGTATAGAGTTAGTATCAGTATGTTTATCCATATGAAAATGAGGACGAAGATCTGGATATGTTGAGCCGGCAGATACTGGAGCTATCATTCCTTCTGTTTCCCTTTGATGTCAAGTTCAACATTTCTAGTGCTATAATTCAGCTCTTATACTTGAAGGGCGTGTTTGTAGGGTTGCGTACATACAATGCAAACATACATCAGGAAAATTTTACAAGAACCTGCACTTCTTATACCATATTTGGGGTATATCAGGAGGCATTAAGTCTGAGGTTATTCCCCTTCTCTCTTATTAGAGAAGTGTCTTTATGGGTGGAGGAACTTCTAAGAGGGTCTATCACTACATGGAGCAAATTACATAGACAATCCTTGAACATGTTCTTTTCTTTATCCAGTATGTTGCAGCTCAAGGATGAGATGTATAACTTTGGGTAGCTGCAGTCAAAATCTATGTATGAGGCATAGTTCAGGTTTAAGAAGAAGCTTAGCATGGTTCCCAACCATCGGATTTTAGGAACAGGCTTATTGGAAATCATCTATAGATCCATGACTATTAGTTCTAGAGTAATGGCATACACTATCTCCGGAGGAGCCTTCTTGAGATTATGATGGGAGATGGCTTTGAGTATTATGGATCAGATCTAATTAAATAACCTAGGGTGGAAAAATCAAAAGGTTGAGAGATGTTTTACCATTTATGCCATTGGAGCTTCTGGTGAATAGAGAGTAGCTGAGGATATTATAGCTCAAGAAGTTTCACTATTAAGGACAAACATTGGTAAGTTTTCCAAACAATTTGTATCAATAATTCTAAAAAGGTTAATGCAGTAGGGGCACAGGGTGCAACTTTTAGGGTGTATGAGTTTGAGTTAGAGGAGGAGGCAAAGTATGTGGATCATCAGTTGGCAGGTTTTTGACCCTAAGGGAAAGGAAATCAATGTTGGAACTATGATAATAGAGATAAATACATTCCACCTGGCAGACAAAATGCAGAATCTAGAATAAAGGAGATATTGGCTAATATAATAAAGGGTCAAGAGATTCTAGAAACTTTCCTTAAAGAACTCAAGGATGATGTTTTAGGATTGACCCAGAAGGTTAAATCACATTCAACTGCTATTAAGCAGTTGAAGCAGCAGTATAGGAAAATCTCTGCCATTTTGGCCTAACATCTGATAGGTGCATTTCCTAGTGACAATGTGTCGAAGCTTCCAACAATGGTTCAGTTTTTGGCTATTAACACGAGGAGTTATTCCCTACCTAATGAGCATTTTTTATTGCTACTAATGAACTAAAAAAGGACAATATTATTGCGGATGAGCCACCTGAAGCTGAATTTGAGAAGCTGACTTATAGTGATGATGATTTTGGGGGTAATGATCGATGATGTCTGGGTAGAAGATGAGCTCCAAGATATACTACAACAATTTAGCACAGATTTTCATGCACCATCAATAAAAAAATGGGAGACCTAGGTGCAGTCACCATTCTATGTTCTATTGAGACTTATGACATTAATCAAGATCTATGTAATTTGGGAGTAGGAATAAATATAATGCCATTGGTGATATACAAGGTATTGGGGTTAGGAGAACTCAAGCCGAGATTTTCCTGACTGTTGATGGCTGATCATCCGTAAATGTGGCAGTGGGTGTTTTTCACAATGTAGAAGTAAGGGTGGCATCATTCATTTATCCAACAGATAGAATAATTTTAGAATGTGAAGTGGATGTGCACTCTCCTATGATCTTGGGTAGACCTTTCTTATCCATGGGTTGGGTGTTGATTGATATGAAACTAGAGGGATCACTTTTAATTGGAATAATAAGTAAATAATATTGAATATATGCATGAAAGTTCAGCAACCTGATGATATGAGAGTGGTAGCAATGATAGATGTAGTGAATGATAGTATGGTTGTAGTAGATATACCTATTTAGGAGATATTAGGGGTAGAAACATTAGCAACAGTTATTATGAACTTTGAGAGTGATGGGCTAGATGAATATGATGAGATGGTTCATGCACTATATGACATAGGTTCTTACAAATATGCCCCTAAAAAGCTATATCTTGACTTGAAGAACAGAACCACACCTCCTTCTAAACCATCGATTGAAGATCCTCCAGCATTGGAATTGAAGGCCCTCCCATTTTATTTACATTTTGCATTCTTCTTAGGGCCCAACAATACATTACCCATAATTATTATGGCAGACTTGGCAGGAGCACAGGTGGAAGCTTTGATATCAGTATTACGAAAGTTCAAGAGAGCTATTAGGTGGACCATTGCAATCATTGTAGGGATTTCACTAGGTATATGAACACACAAGATATAGCTTGAGCTAGACAACATTCCCAGTATTGAGCACTAGAGGCGATTGAATCCTCATATGTAGGAGGTGGTGGAAAAGGATATAATCAAGTGGTCAGATGTTGGGGTGGTTTTTTCCATTGTAGACAGCAAGTGGGTGAGCCCAATTCAATGCATGACAAATAAAGAAGGAATCGTAATATTTCTAAATGAGAAGAATGAATTAATACAAATGAGGCCAATGATCGATTGGAGAGTATGCATGTACTACAGAAACCTTATCTAATGGACACAAAAAGACCACTTACCTATGTCGTTCATGGATTAAATGTTGGATAGACTAGTAGGTAAGGTCTGGTCCTATTTTCTTGATGGGTATTTGGGGTACAATCAAATCACGATTGCTCCTGAAGACCAAGAAAAGACTACGATTACTTTCCCTTATAGGACCTTTGCACTCAAGAGGATGTCGTTCGGCTTATAAAATATGCCTGCTACTTTCCAATATGTATGATGTCCATATTGTCCAACATGGTGGAAGACACTATTGAAGTATTCATAGATGACTTTTTAGTGGTTGGAGACTCATTCGATGACTTTTTAGCCTATTTGGACAGTGCACTAGAGAGATGTAAAGAGTGCAACTTGGTACTAAATTGGGGAAAATACCACTACATAGTGAAATAAGGTATCGTTCTAGGGTACAATATCTCCAAACATAGTATTGAGGTGGAAAAAGCAAAGATTAAGGTAATTGAGAAGTTGCCGACACTAGTGTCAGTTAGAGATATATGAAGCTTTTTGGGTGATGCAGGCTTTTATAGGAGGTTCATCAATGACTTCACTAAAATTGCAAGTACTCTATGAAACCTTTTAGAGAAGGAGGTGAAATTTCTATTTGATGATGCTTGTCTCAAGGCTTTCAAATTCCTAAAGGAGCAGTTTTTTTGGCACCCATCATTGTGTCTCCTGACTGATCTACACCTTTTGAGGTAATATGTGATATAAGCTGAGTGGAATTGCTAGAATTATAAGCCAAAGAAGAGAAAATAAACTGCATCCCTTCTACTATGCTAATAATTCTTTAAACCTCACAGAGAAAGAGCTACTTGCGGTGGTTTTTTCTTTTTGACAATTTTGGTACTATTTGATTGGGACTAAGGTTATTTTACATACTTAACCTGCAGCCTTAAGGTACTTGATGTTGAAGAAAGATTCCAAACCCGGATTGATTTGTTGGGTTCTCTTGTTTTAAGAGTTTGATTTCAAAGTCAAGAACCGAAAAGGAAAAGAAAATCAAGTTGTAGAATACTTATCCAAACTCGAGGAGGAAACCACATAGAAACTAGGGGATAATATTTAGATAGATGATGCTTTTCCTGATGATCGAGTGTTGGCAACATCTCTAGATCTGATTCCCTGATTTGCTAATTTTGAAACTATTTGGCAATCGATCTTATCCTAGAATATCCATCATTCCATCAATGACAGAGATTTATGCATGAAGTAAGGAAGTTATTTTGGTATGAGTCATATTTGTTTAGGATTTGCGTTGACGGTGTGATTTGGAGATGTATTCTAGCGGTGGACATGATGAGAATTCTGGAAGCTTATCATTCTTCACTAGATGGAAGGGTCACCACAGCGGAACATAGATAACCCACAAAATTTTGCAATGTGGGTATTACTAGCCTTCAATCAACAAGGATGCTCATGATTTTGCGAAAGCCTATGACCAATGTTAGTGTCAAGGCAATATTTCACGGTGCTAGGAACTCCCCATGACACCTATTCTAGAGTTGGAGTTATTTGATGTGTGGGGGATTGATGTCATGGGCCCATTTGTAAGATCCTATGGAATGAGATACATTTTGGTAGTGGTTGACTATAAAATGGGTAGAGGTAGTTTTGATTCCAGATAATAAAGGTAGAGAAGTCATCGCCTTTTTGTAGAAAAATATTTTTCTCAATTTGGCACTCCACGTGCAATTATCAGTGATGGTGGATCATACTTCTACAACCACTTGTTCAAAGCACTTCTTGATATATATGGTGTAAGGCATAAGGTAGCTACACATTACCATCTTCAGATAAGTGGACATGTGGAAGTCTCCAACAGAGATAAAGTCCATATTGGCAAAAACTGTGAATGCTAATAGGACTGACTAGTCTAGAAAGTTAGATGATGAATTGTAGGCCTATCGGACAGCCTATAAGACCCCCATAGTTGCCTTTCAATATCATCTTGTTTATGGAAAAGCATGCCAATTACCGATTGATCTTGAACATAAGGCACTATGGGCATTGAGAAGGCTAAATTTTGAGTGGCATGATGTAACAAACTTGAGGTTGAGCAAGGTGAATGAGTTGGAGGATTTTTGACTCCGTACTTATGAGAGATCTGCCATATACAAAGAAATAATGAAGTTGTATCATGAAAAGAAGATCGAGAAGAGAATATTAAAACCCGATGATTTGGTTTTGCTATATAGTTCATGACTATGCTTGTTCCTTTGCAAGATAAAATCAAGATGGAATGAACCATTCACTTGGCTAAAGTGTTCCCATATGGTTCTATTGAGATAAAGCGTGATGGTGATTTCCTTTTTAAAGTGAATGGGCAGTGAGTGAGACACTTCATGGGAAGCTTGGAAGAAGTAAGAATTGGTGCTAAAATAGACCTTGGTAAAGTCTAAGTAGCTAAGGGAACTGAGTCATCGCGCGATAGTAAATCAAGCGCTACTTAGGAGGCAACCAAAGGTACACGGATGCCTAGTGCGTACCAGGTATATTCTCATTCCCCTCAATTTTATTTTACTTTAGCACATTAAGGATAGTGCATAATTTTTAGTTGGGGGTGGGCAAACCATGCCGCCATGGGTTTTTGTTGTTGTGCTTATTTTCCCGTCGGCCACGGTGTGGTTATAGAACCAGCATGTTTAGGATAATTTTGTGTCATGTTGTATTTTATTTCATATTGTGTTTTGTTTTTATGTAATTAGGAGATTTGTAAGTATTGAGGGCAGTAGTCATGTTTTGATTGATTCGTAATACCCCTTCAAAATTTTGTGTTTTAGAATTGTGTGAATGTATATATGTGTGAATATTGTAGATCTTGTTATTGAATTAGGATTAGGTACATGATAATTACTTGATAGCAATTGCACAAACTGGATAGGTAGTAGTTGGTACTATTGACTCTGCTCTATGGGTGTGTTAGATACTACGTAGTTCCCTTTGTGTGTTGAATTTAGAAATTTCCTAGTTAGTCTTGCCGAGGTTAAAGGATAGTCAGTTAGGAAAGAATTATAGGTCGTTTTTTATTTTAGTCCACTTTTAGCCTAAATGACCTTCCATGTGTAAATGATACCCTTGATCCCTGTTTTGAGCCTTATAAGCCTATTTTTCTTGTTTCACCATTCACCTTCCTATTTATATTATAATGAACCTATATTTGGCCATGGTCCTCCTTGGACATTATGCACCTTAACTCAAGAAAAATGCCTAAGTTGAGGGTGGCTATCATAGAGGTGCGTAGTGTAGAGTGGGTGTGTAGAAGGGTGAAATAAGAGAAAAAGTTAGTAGGGCTGGGTGTGGTAGAAAAATAAAAATTGTGAAAAAGTGAAAAAGAAAGAATAAAAGACCGCACCCAACCTGAATGTTCAATAAAGAATAAAAAGGGAGAAATAATGGTGGAATAAAAATAAAATTGGCTAGTAAGTGAGACCCCAAAGGTTAGTATAGTGCTAAGGAGGCTTAGTCAGTTGATAAGTCTATATGTACCATACCATCCCCTAAGCCTACGTTACAAGCCGAGAAAAGTCCTATAGTGCTCCTAAATTGACTATCTGAATGCTAAGGTAAAGAAAATAAGGGCAACCCTATGGTATTTGATGTACATTGATTAGAACTTCTCTTCTGAGTGTGAGTGTATCTTGACCGTTGTTGCGCTCAAGCACACACGAAAGTGTACATGGTCTCACCAAGTAGTAAAGTGTCCCTTTAGAAGCCAATTATCGACCCCAAAGGGACTCATTTTAACAACTATCGAATTCAAGTACAAAGATTGAGATTAAAGTGGTGCAAATGTGACAAAACGAGTTTGAGAATTATGATTTTAAAGTAAAATAAACATTGCGGAAAAGTAAAATTCTTGGACAATCAATGAATAGAAACCCGGGGTTAAATCACCACGAACAATCATACTAAGCTATTGAACTTCATTGGTTAGATTACTTTCTAATTGTTGATTCACGGGGTTGATTTTGTGATCATGATCTCTCGAGCCTCTAATCACCTATCTATTTTATCCCCTCAACTACATCGTTGAGTGAGTATGTGACATCTAAGCTAATTGCATTTATATTTCATCCTGTAGTGAATCAAATATGGCTTCTAGGCATATCTATATCCTAGAAACTAATTCAAACCCCTTATTTTATAAAAGAATAAGAACCTTACTATATTTACCCCCACGCTCTATCCTTTGTTCCTCCTCTCGGGCTCATAAGATGATAATAGGTGTATTCTATGGTTATATACTCATTAAAATAGTTATAAAAAGGATAAATAAACAACCAAATATTATAATCAATCAAAACCAAATTAATCCTAAGCAATTGTAATCATGGTCTTGGCCTTAACCCCGGAAAGGGGGCTTTAGCCACTCATGGACATAACTGTAATTACCATGGATGAATACAAGATAAAATTCATAAATAAACTAAATTAAAAGATTAAAAATCCTAATTTAAGTGTTTTACATACCCTATCCAAGTTTCAAAGTCTTCCAAGGTGTCTAACATCAAGTACAAGTGTCCTATTTATAGGAGGACAAAAACTGCCGAATTTTGCACTAGGTCGCGTCGTAGGATTAATTTACCACATATAGCTGAGTAACACACCCTTAGAATGGATATAAAAATTTTTCGGTACCTTAGGAATATCCCTTTGTATTTAATGTGCCATTTTTCCTTATCTTTGGTCCGCGACGCACCATGGACTTCTAAGAGGTCCATTTCACGTCAAATTGTGTCTTGTGCTTTCGTTGATCCATTACAAGCCTTTTTTGTATTGTGTAAACCTGATTTTAAGCTTTTATATCCTTAATTATCATCATAATCAACTAATAAATCATCCTATATCATTAAAATCAACAAATTAGAGCTCAAAACAACACAACATCCAAGATGAAGAACTAGAAACTTAAGCTAAGAATACTAGTTTTGCCCCTTTTGATCTTTCACTTAGTTTTCACTCTTAGCTTGATTAAATTGAAATTTAAACACTATAAAAATGTTTTTTCACACATAATTACACAATCATACCATTAGGATCTCATTACACATGTTAAAATCTATCGGGATCAACTAGAACAACACTTAGCTCAAGCTAGTAACACTAGTTTTCTCATATGAACTGTAAATGATCACTTTGAGTACAAACTTGTTTGAAAGATAACTTTAACATTGTAATCACACACTTAAACACTTATATTCTTATTTACATTATAGTTAACACAGTAAGAACACAAGTTGCCCTCAAAACAAGGCTAAATACACTTGGATAACAACTATAAGGTGCATAAATCCAGCTTATATCATCACCCCACACTTAAAGCCTTGTTCGTACTCGAACAACTCTTTACTATAAGTATCATAATAGGAAGAGAGTCTACACTTCTACTAAAATCAAGACACTCAAGATAGTACTACAATGACTACACAAAATGCAAGTGCTTACACTAAGCATGTTATATACAATTGAATGCTCATGAATACCATTTCAAAACATCCTAGCCTCAAGAATTGATTCACCAAGTTGGCAAAATCATGCATATTTCTCAATCAAAGACATCATATAAATCACCCGAAATTCATCAAACATGTACCCTCACAACAAGAAAGTTACCTATAAGCACTCAAATAAATATAGTTTATTACAAATTGGGTACGATAATTAAATTGCCTCACTCTCGCGAAAAATTCACAAGTTACACAAGATGACCATAGGCTATCCCTTAATGTAGTACTCCAAAAATATTAGAATGGTGAAAGTTAGGATCAAATAGATCTTGAAGGGTTGTAATGTAGGCTAAGTAATGGGTAGGAACTATTCTGGCCAGTAATATTGACTATCTTACCTAAGCACTTTAATACATCACATTATACAATCAAGATCAATCTATAACAACTAAATTTTACCTCTACTACTTTTACATATATTTTGTTTACCCCATCTAATTAAGCTCATTAGCATATAATATGGTGAGATTATTTTCTATTACTTCATAATTCAATTTTGAGCACAAATTTTTTTTTTCACTCCCAACCACTACACATCAACTTTACACACCAATAACCACTACTTTGGGGCTTCACTTTCGCCCTTTCTCCTTTTATTTTCAAACTCCTAACTCAATTAATTTTACACTAAAGTTCTTAGGACCTTTGGATCAAATTAAGGTCTATCAAATAAGGGATTAGACTACATATGAGGCTACCCAAGAATAAGCTAAAGGCTCAATGGGGTTAACTAAGATTATGCACGAGGGTAGGTTAAAAGAAGGTATGAAACATGGCTATCAAAGAAATACCTATATCATCTAATAAACCCACACTCTTTATTTTGCTTTGCACACACACCAGACAAGCTCTAGCATCAAATAAAACAAGGAATATACAAACAACCTCACACACACATGGCACATTCTTGATTCACGTAGGGTCCTCATAAACTCTCAACCAAACAATAACTCGAATTCAACATTAAGACAACAGTAACAAGAGTCATAATCATGAGCCTAGGAGTCTAGAAAGTAGAAATTCACATGATTAGCGTGATATTTACAACCAAAAAACTTGTATCATGTTTTCAAATATAGCACCAACAAGAATATTTTATTTATTCCTAATACAAACACTTTTAAATCTACCCTAAAAATGGGAATTTTACCCTAAAAATGGGAATTTCTCCTCCCCCACTTAAGAATCTACTTTGTCCCCAAAGTATACTTTAAAAGGTAGAGATATAAATACTCCCTGAGGACTTTAGGCCTAGATAGTAGCATTTTTATACATCAAGAGGGTTTGGGGGCCCCACACTTAGGTTTTTCGGTACTCAAACTTCCCATCAACTTGTGACTCAACAAAAATAAAAGCTAGTGAATTAAAAACTAAAATATGAAAAATAAAACATACCTTAACTTGGGTTACCTCCCAAGCAACGCCTGATGTTGTGTCGCAGTATGACACAATCAACTTTTTCCTCCTCCATGAGGATATAAATTGCACCCCTAACTTTACATCCATCTTTTTGCTTTGCCCATAGGGGTGGTACAAAGATTAAGGATTGAGTAATCGATGGTGCATGGTAAATCACTTGGCCATGAAGTGAGGTGTGTTTTTATGTTGCTTATCTAGTGCAAAATCAAGAATATTTGATTTTGGCTCCTCCTTTTCACACTCTCCCACTATCTTAGATGATTCCATAGACAAGCCATCATCTAAATATAATGTATAAAAATGCTTTGAGAGAGGCCTAACCCATCCCACTTAAAAATTTAAATAATCCACAACACGCTTACTCTTATTCGCCTTCTCTATTTTAGTCTCAAGAGAACGATGACAAATAAATGGGTGTGATTCTTATGCCTGTTCCACACATTGGCTAGTTTCCTCCTTTTCTTTACTTAGCCTCTATGGAGATGGTAGTGGTGGTATCTCCTTAACCTGTTCAGTAATTTTAGTTTTTGAGTACTTAGACTTCCTCGAATTATCAACAACTTTCCCTAAATATGGTTGGAGAGTCAACTCTGCATCTACCTCCTTAGTTGTCTCTGGAGGTTCTTCATTTAGCTTTTTATCATTACTCAAAGTGATTGCCACTACTTGGTTAGAAGGTTCAGTGTCACTTGGAAAACCACCTTAAGTCCTGGTATTTTCTGCCTGCTGCATCTGCCCTAGTTGATTCTCTAAATTCTTTGTAGTCACCTGCTAGTTCTTCATGTCTACCACTAATTATGCGTAAGATGCTAAAATTTGTTTCAACATCTCTTCCATATTGCTAGTTTGAGTCATTTTCTAATTTTCTTGAACCTGCTGCTATTGAAACTATTACTGCCGGTTGTTCCATGACTAAATTGGTGGATGAGTCTGCCAGTATTGTAGGTGTTCACATAATATGGCCTTTGATCATATCCCACAAATATTTTTGAATCAGGATTGACAACACACATAGCTGCAGAATGATCACTGTTATCACAAACCATACACCAACTTGTGGTCTGCTCCACAGATAGGAAACTATCAATCTTATATTGTGAAGGTCCCATCCACGCGCTTCCATTAAATTTTGGAAAAAAATCTCTCGATGGGGTCCTCCACAAAAATAACAAGAATTGTCATCAGTCAAAAACCATCTATCCCAGGCTGACATATCAAGAAATGTGAGAAAAAAGAGTAGAAGAAACTAAAAAAAAAAATAACTAAACTATGTACAACTCAATATAGCTAAAATAAAAATAACATAGTTGCATATTTACAATTCCTCGGAAATGGCACCAAACACTTTGTGCATCCAAGTGCACATGCAGGTGTATGTGGTCTCAACAAGTAGTAAAGTGGCCCTTTTGAAGTCAAGTATCGATCCCACAGGGACTCGTTTTAACGATTATCGAATTCAAGTTTAATAATTGAGATTAAAGTAGTGCAAACGTGACAAAAAGAGTTTAAGAATTATGATTTAAAAGTAAAATAAATAATGCGGAAAAGTAAAAGTCTTGGACAATCAATGAAGAGAAACCCAGGGTTAAAGCACTGCAAATAATTCTACTAAGCTATTGAACTTCATTGGTTAGATTACTTATCTTGGTTGTTTATTAACGGGGTTGATTTTATGATCATGGTCTCTCGAGCCTTTATTCACCTATCTAACTTAGCCCTACAACTACATCATTGAGAGGGGATGTGAGAACTAAGCTAAATGCATTTATATTTCATACTATAGTGAATAAAATAAGTCTTCTAGGAATATCTCTATCCTATACTCTAATTCAAATCACTTATTTTATAAAAGAATAAGAACCTTACTCTATTTATCCCCACGTTCTATCCTCTCATTCCTCCTCTCGGGCTTACAAGACGACAATAGGTGTATTATAAGGTTAGATATTCTTTAAAATAGTTATAAAAAGGATAAATAAACAACCAATACGATAATAAAAGAACAATTCTAAGCAATCGTAATCATGTTCTTGTCCTTAACCCCGGAAAGGGGGCTTTAGCCACTCATGGACATAACCGTAATCTCCATGGATGAATACAAGATAAAATCCTTAAATAAACTAAAGTAAAAGAATGAAAACCCTAATTGAAGTTTTTCCATACCCTATACAAGTTTAAAAGTCGTCCAAGGTGTCTAACATCAAGTACAAGTGTCCTATTTATAGGAGGACAAAACTGCCAATTTTTGCACTAGGCCGCTCGTGGGGTTAATTTACCGCGTCTAGTTGCACGATGCAACCTTATTGTAGAGACTCAATTTTTTGGTTCCCTTATTATATCCTGGTGTATTTAATGCACCATTTGTCTTTATATTTGGTCCGCGATGCGCCATGGACTTCCAAGAGGTCCATTTTATGTCAAATTGTGTCTTGTACTTTTATTGATCTATTCCAAGCCTTTTTGTGTATTTTCCACCTAATTTGAAGCTTTTATATCCTTAATATATAATAATAATCAACTAAAAAATAATCCTTTAGAATTAAACTCAACAAATTAGAGCTCAAAACAACACAACATCCAACATGATGAACTAGAAACTTAAGCTAAGAATACTAGTTGTACCCCTTTTGATCTTTCACTTAGTTTTGACTCTTGGATTGATTCAATTTTACTTTAAAGACTATAAAAAGTTTTTCCACGCACAATTACACAATAATACCATTATGAACTCATTACACACATTAAAATCCATTGCAATCAACTAGAACAACACCTAACTCAAGCTAGTAACACTAGTTTTCTCATATGAACTCTAAATGATTAATATGAGTACAAAATTGGTTGAAAGACACCTTTAACATTATAATCACACAATTAAATACTTATATGCTTATTTACATCATCATTAACAAATTAAACACACAGTTTTCCCTCAAAACAAGGATAAATACACTAGGATAACAACAGTTAGGTGGATCAATCCACCTTAGATCAACCATCCCTGCATTGACATACATTATTTCCTTTATGTGAGTGAGATTTATTTGTTATGAGGGAACTTGAGTCATATTTCTATCTATTTACTTGTTTTGGGTAGTGTAACTTGTATATATGAGTAGTTGTCTGTTGCTAATCTAATTGTCATACCTTGATCTCATTGTGTCACGTTTTTATACTTCATATGCATGCATAGTTGGATTTGGAAAGTAATATAGGATGGGGATGTTGTAATTTGACTTTTAAGTGTTGATTCACTGCCTTGAATAGCTTATATTCTCCTAGTTAAGTGTCATTTTTGTTTTAGTTATGTTTTGTTTCTTGAGGACATGCAAACATTTTAAGTTGAGAGTGTTGATGTGCTATAGAAATCTAGCACTTTAGATGCTTAAACAAGGAAAATATGCAAGTTTCTAAGGTCATTTTATTAGATATGATGCGTTTTGGGTATGTTTTGCAGGAAATTATGTTTTGGAAGCTACGTTCGTGAAAAAGAAGAAAAAAGTGTTTTTGGCTACTTTTTAGAGTAATTATGGATGGTCGGGATACTTTCCATCTTGTTTGTGATCAAATCATGTTCGAGGATTAAAGAAATCCTAAAAATATAACTCACGACACTTATTAAGTCAACCTACGGATCGTAAGTAGGACCTGCAGACCGCAAGTAGGCAAAACAAGTGCCAGAAGTCAAAAATCCCAAGAGCTGACTTGCAGGATTTTTTCATCTGGCACCTGTACTCACCCTGCTAACCATAGGTACTAACTGTGCCCAGGGTTAGGGTGCAAGTACAAGCCACATATGGCCACCGATCCCTTTTTCTCCTATTTTGTCTGGGCTTTGGTTTTAGGGTTTCCTCATGTACTATAAATACCCTTTATGTGCTTTTAGAAGGAGTTACGCACTTTTGTTACTCAAAAATATATTTTTATTCCAAGATGCTATTCTGATCTTGGGATTCTCTTGTATTGACTTTAGTTGATTAATTTAGTTACAATTGTGGGGTTTTACACTACTTATCATTGTTATTTCATCTATGCTTTTGATTGTGAATGCTATTGATTTCTTCACAATCATGAGTGGCTAAAAACCTATAGCTAGGGTTGTGTAAACCCTAGCAGATTGATGAAGTAGGGGAAGTGTGATTGTTGAATTGAACTGATACCTATGGCTTACATCTCATTATCTTCACTATAATAGATGTATTAGCGGTTTTAAATGTTAGGATACCTCCTAGATTATTGCTACTTACTCTAAAAGAGGAGTAGTGACTACGAAAACATAATGACAATAGTAATTTAGAGTTTAACTATTGATCCACTCTTCTAGGTTTTATCTTAGTAAGATGGTTAAGTTTTATCTTATAACTAGAGACTCAAAAGGTAATAGTTAACTAGGATCAAAACAAGGGTTGGTAAAGCAACATCGTGAGACTTAAAAGGTAAAGGGTGAAATCCTTCTGCTCATCCAAAAGACTGTAGAAGGTACATAACTTATCAATTTTGCATACAAGGTACCGGGTTAGTTCAACAAAGCACAATAAACCTATGGATTTGAGAAGCCAGGGAACACAATCCTAGTGTTCACTTACAATTTATTATAACTAAAGTTGATATTTGTTTCTAGTTTGATACTGATACTCAATTCCCTCATTTGTTTTTCCAATTCATCCCGATAATTACAACAACTATGAGGTGTGAATCCATGTATTCCCTAGAGATTTGACCCCAACCTTTGTTAGGTTACTATATTTATACAGCGGTCGTATCATCTTATGAGAGGAGGTGTAGTTTGGATGTCATCAGGAGTATTATCTATTAATTAATGAATTAATTTTAGCATAAATGTATTTTACTCCCAACACAACACATCAATTATACACACCAAGAACTATTACTTTGGGGTTTCACTTTCACATTTTCCCTACTTTAATTTCAAACCCCTTAACTCAACTTAATTTTAAGTAAAATAGTTAGGAGCTTTGGATCAAATTATGGTCAATCAAAGAAGTAGAGACAGGCTATGTATGAGGCTACCAAATAAAATAATCTAAAGGCTCAATGGGGCTAACTAGGATTATGCACAATGGTAGGTCAAAAGAGGTATAAAACATGGCTATTAAAGAAATGCCTATATCATATCCTACACCCACACTCTTTATTTCTCTTTGCATACACCAGGCAAGATATAGGCATCAAATGGTATAAGGAATATATAAAAACCTCACACACACATGGCACATGATTGACTCAAGTAGGATTATTATAGACTCTCAACTAGCAATAACATGGATTCAACATTAAGTTAACAAGTACAAGAGTCATAATCAAGATCCTAGGAGTTGTAAAAGCAGTTATTTATTATAACAACATGCTATCACATATAAATCCCACTTTTATCATACAATCATACATAGCACCAACTAAAATATCTCACTTACCTGGTCATAAAAAATTTTAAATTATTGTTAAAAAGAAAAAGGATACTGGGTTCAAGGGGCGCCACCGTGGAAAAGAACTGAAAAAAACAACTGCGGGGTGGGTGAAGTGTGCTCCTACTAGACTAAACCAAATAAACTTGAACTAAAAAGAGAAAATATTTTTGTAAGTTTTTAAAATTTATCCAAAAACTAGAAAAACAACTAAGACTTAAGACCCTACAACATCACTTCACCCGAAACAATGGGTATTTCCCCAAAACATACTTAAAAATCTATTTTGTCCCCAAAGTATACTCAAAAGGAGATATAGAAATACTCTCTAAGGCCTCTAGCACTAGCTAGTAGCATTTTCATACATAACGAGTTTCTGGGGACCCCACACTCAATTTTTACCATGATCCTTAACTCAGGTTTTTGGTACTCAGACTTTCTATCAACACGTGACTTAACACAAACAAAAACTAGGTGAAATAAAAACTAAAATACTGAAAATAAAACATACCTTAAATTTGGTTTCCTCACAAGTAGCGCCTGATTTAGTGTCATGGCACAACCCACATCAACATTTTCCTCCACCTTGAGGATATGAATTTCACCCCCAACCTCGCATCCATGTTTTTTCTTTGCTCATAGGGGGTGGTACATAGATAAAAAATCTAGTAATGGATAGTGCATGGTAAACCACTCGGTGTTGAAGTGAGGCATATTTTTGTGTTGTTTGTATGGTGCCTATTTAAGAATATAGGATTCTTGTCCCTCATTTTCACACTCTTTTACTATTTTATATGACTCCAAACACATATCATCATTTAAACATAATGTAGAAAAGTGCTTTGAGTCTGACCCAACTAATCCCATTTCCAAATTTACACCTTCCACAACACACTCACTCTTGTTCACCTTCTCAATGTCAGTCTCAAGACAAAGATGACAGCTGAATGACTAAAATTCTTATATCTGCTCCACAGATAGGCTACTATACACCTCATCTAGTGAAGGTACCAACCACTTTCTTCCATTAAAATCTGGGCAAAAAGTCTCTTGGAGGGGTTCTTCATAAAAATAACAAGAATCATCGTCACTCACTAACCAACTATCCCAGGCTGACATATCATGAGGTGTAACAAAAAAGTAAAATAAAATAAAAAGAAATAAAATACTAAACTATGTACAACTCAATGTAGCTAAACAAAAAATAAGATAGTTGCCTATTTACAAATCCCCGACAAAGGCGCCAAAAACTTGTTAGCCCAAAAGCACACACAAGTGTACATGGTCACACCAAGTAATAAAGTGACCTTTTATAAGACAAGTATTGATCCAAAATGTACTTGTGTTAAAAAATATCTAATTCAAGTTTAACTATTGAGATTAAACTAGTGCAATCATAACCACGAGAGTTTGAGAGTTATAACTTAATGTAAACTAAAACAAAGCAGTAAATTAAAGTTCTTGGACAATCAATGGGGTGAAATCCAAAGTTAAGGATTAGAAAACAATCAACCTATGCTATTGAACTTTATTTATTTGGTTACTTATCTTGGTTTTGGATTCACGGGGTTGATATTATGATCATGGTCTTTTGAGCCTCTAACTTAGACCCACAACTACAACATTGAGAGGAAATGCGAGAACTAAGTTAAATTCATTCATATTTCATCCCTTAGGTAAAACAAATAGGTCACATAGGTATACTTTTATCCTAAATACAAATTATAACTTCATTCTATAAAAGATTACAACCTATTCTACTTACCTCGCATTCTATTCTCTTGTTCCTCCTTTCGGATACACAAGATGAAAATGGATGTATTCTAAGGGTAGAAAATACTTAAGATAGTAAAAAAAAGGATAAATAAATAACCAAATATGATAAATAATCAAAACTTATTCAATTCATAACAAGAGTAACCATGTTCTTGGCCTTAGCCCTTAAAAAAGAGTGTTTAGCCGCTCATGCATATAACTGTAATCGCAATGATTGAATACATGTTAAAATACATAAAAAAACTAAAGTAATGTAATAAAACCCTAATTTAAGTGTTTTAAATCCTCCCTCAAAGTTTTAAGGTCGTCCAAGGTGTGTAAAATAATGTTTATGTGTCCTATTTATAGGAGGATACAAGTTGCCGATTTGAACATAAATAGATTTATAAATAAATTTATTATAGCTGATGAATCTATTCTTTTTTGTGCGTGGTTATTTCTTAGATTTTGTTTTAATAAGTTATTCTTTTTGTGAGATGTATTCATTAATTTTTAGTTTATTATTTTATCCTGTAGTAACTGCTGAGTTACAAATTTCTGTGTAATAACTTATTCTTTCTGTACTATAGTGTATATCTAATTCTAGATTTTCTATGTCATTTATTATTTTGTGTTGTTCTTCTCGTAGTGAGTTTTTTATATTATATAAACTGTTACATGTACTTTTTTCTAAATTTTCTAAGGTTTTTTCTATCCATATTAACTTTTCTTTTAGATCTTCCATTATTTTTCTAATATGGTTTCTATAATTAACTTCGTTATTTAGATTATCTTGGTTTTCTCTAGTTTTTCTAATATATTCTAACATCCACAATCTTGGTCTGAATAATATCCTTCTGGGTAAATGTCTTCGTATATTTGTGCTGTGGCATTTATCATTTCAATTTTGTAATTTATTACTTCTTCTAATATCATTTTCTTAATATCTATTATTTCAATATCTTTAAGTATATATAAGATTAAAACTCTAAGGTAGTCTAAATGGGCTATTTTTTAAAATTGATATTTTATAACTATTTGTTTTAGACTTAGTAGTTTTTGCATATTTTTATTAAGAGATTTTATATATTTTTTATTTTCCATGTATTTGTCTATATTTATTTTTATCTGTTTTTCCAGTAACTGTATTTTTTGCGTATCTTTAAAAATTCTACGTAATTTTAACATAATAAATATTTATAAGAGTAGTTAGGTATGTGTGGTATATAATTTATTCTATCCGTATAATTTTTTCCATATGTTTTTTCTAATATAATTTTTCTTATATTTGCAACATCTATATCTCTAAGTACATACAAAATAAGTATCTTAAATTTATCTATCATGACATCAGATATATTATCATTCATTATCATAAAATTACTTTTTTCAAAATATTCCCTTCAACCATATACATAATAAAATATAGTCATCTCAGATTACTATATACTAGATTATTCTTAAATAACATGTTCTTCGGTCACTACTAGCATGGTAATTCGGATACTTTTCCCTTAAACAGCGCCTCGACTTTGTTTACTCCCCGCCACGGCTTCTTGCCTCATTGGTTTCACCTTTAGGATGGCATAGTTCCTTGGGATTTTTCTCCGTTTCCACTTTGCTAATAAACTTCTTAACATATTATTTTTCGAATAATTCTACTATAAAGTAACTAATATGAATTTATTTTATCATATCATGATTGTCGGGAATTATGAATTTAGCTATTCATAATCGTAAATAGATATAGCTGTTCCGGTAGCTTTGATATTTCTGAGATTTGTTGCTCCATAGCTTTTTCTATTGCAGTGTATATATTTAATTAACTGGGCTAAATACTTTTTAACGGAATGGAGAGAGGTTTTTTCTTGAATGTTGGAAGGCTTGCCTTTACAATGCCTTCGTTCCTCTTTATTTATAAGTGAACGAAACTTTACAAAATTTTTTCTAAGTATTTTACATGTGTCTAATCATAAAGCTAAAAACAAAAAAGGTAAAAAAGTCTTAAAGGCTATAGTAGCCTAGTACCTAAAGTCTAATCCTAAAAAACAAAAAAGTCTTCACATTAATAGTAAGGTACAATTATTCTAAAGACTTTACGTAACTCTTAATAAATAACTTGTCTCCGTGGTTTTTGTCGTATCTGTTGTATCTCCATTATTCTCTTCTTTATCTTTCCAGCTGTCGTCTTTATCTTATTTTATTCTAGCTGCACTGCTGGGACGTCATTATCTCCTCCATTACATTTTGAACACTTGTGGTCTGGATATTTGTGTCCAATAGTTTTGCAATATCTGGTCAATAATTCCTCTGAAATAAATTTTTCTTTAATAGCTCTGGCGATAGGTTCTGTCTCTGGTTTAAGCAACGTTATAATCCATTGCCTAATAGTCTCCATATCTGTTTCCCGTAGCTCTTTTGAATTCGAATATATTAATACATGATTTCTTGAATAATAACTCCATATAGGATTTTGGTTACAATATGTGTTTGCTAGCTCTTGTAAAATTGTAGATAGTCCGATAACTCTTTTGTTCGCATAAAATTTTGGTATCTCGATTCTGGGTATCTCTGGTTGTGTACCAATATCTTGTGGTATAATCATATCTCGTGTCATTCCTATTTTTACAAATTGTATAGGTTTCTTAACTTCGTCAAATAATATCTCTGCTGGTGCCGTGTAGATTTTTATAAAAAATAAAGTACCTTTGGTTATTCTTTTAAATGTGCTAAATGCTTCATATATCTCGGGTATAGTGGATATCTCAGTTCCGTCCGTGGTATATAAGGTACTAAGTAATCCATATTCGTAGCAAGTTTTAACTAGGCTTGGTTTAGTTTTTGGTAAGGCAATTAGCTTGTTGTATCCGGTTAATTTCTGGGTTATATAGTTCGTATCTGGTTCTTGGATATTTGTAGCTTTGGGGTTGCTATTTAAGAAAGTTTGTACGTTGTAGATATTTTCTATATATGTGCGGGCTGTGTAGTTATATGTCTTTTTGTCTTGATTTAGGCTATCTCGATATGTGGTAACTTGTGGGGGTGTAAACATGGGGTCTTTTGGTATATTTGGTGTATATGGCTTGTCAAATAGCTTATTTAAGTTCATATTTTTTCTAACTCCTTTGCTTGTACCTGCAGAAGTAGATTGATAAACGTTATGGGTTTTATGGAGTATCCCAACATCTCCTTTTAGCTCTGGAATTTTATTGTCTTCCGATCGACATAGCTCTGCACATTGCTGAGTTAGCTGATTCATAGCTATAGACTTCAGTTTATCTTCACTAGTCTTTAGCTTTAGTGTTTCTATCTCAGTCCCCATCTTTACTATCTCAGTACCCATACTGTCCACTTTCAATGAAAGCGTAGTCAGGGCGTTGAGTATCTTTTCATGTATATTTTCTTCTATCATTTCAGTTTGTGTAGCTTTGTCTTGATATGTAATCTGCAATAACATTTTTTTTAGTACTGATTACTTCTATTACAAATGTAAAATTTAATATATTTAAAACTAGTCTCCGAATCTCTTTTGTTTTAACTGAATTTTGTATTTTCTTTGTTAGACACCAGCGTACCTGTGTATTATCTGTTCGCACAATAAATTTGTTATATACAATATATGGATCAAATGCTAATAAACATTTATATAATGAACATAATTCTTTCCTATTTATTTCCCATTTTATTTCTGTCTCGTTAAACGTACCTGAGTAGTATCTACAATGGTGTTCTATTTGTTCTACTTCATATCTATATTTAAGTACTCCTCCGTAACTATATTCACTGGCATCTGCTTCTACTAAGTATGTAAATTTTCTATTTTCATCCGGAAATTGTAATTTTGGTAATTCCTTGCAAAGTAATTTTATTTTTTGAACTTGTTTTTTATCTTCTTCATTATAATTATATTCTATATCCTTTTTTAATTTTTTCTGTAGTGGTTTTAGGTTTTCTGCTAATTTTGGAATATATTCTCTTACTTGGTTTACTAATCCTAAAAATGATTGTAATTTCTTTTTTGTATCTAATTCTTCTTTCGAATTTATTATTTTTTGTACTATATGTTGTTGCATTTTTACTCCACTTTTATCTATTTGTATTCCTAAAAATTCTATCTGGTTTTTCATAATTTCGGCTTTCTTTTCACTTAGACTTATTCCTGAATTTTCTATTATATCTGTAAATTGTTCTAATAATTTTATATGTTCTTCTTTAGTCTTTGTATATAATAATATATCATCTATGTATACTATGCAATTAGGTAATTGTTTAAAATAATTATCCATAAAATGTTGATATCTACCTGGTGCATTTTTATATCCAAATGGTAATACATTCCATTCGTAAAATCCTTGTGGTACCGTAAATGCGGTTAATTCTTTAGATTCTTCTTCTAACTTTAGATGGTAAAATCCTGATTTACAATCGAATTTACTAAAATAATTATATCCTTGGATTTGTCTTATTTTTAATATCTTATTTGGTATTGGATAATTATATGTTATAGTTTTTGCATTTAAATTTCTATAATCAATAACCATTCTACTTTTTCCTCTTTTTTGTTCACTATGTTTATTTACTATAAATGCTGGACTATTATGTTTACTATTACTTTTTTGTATATATTGTTTTTCTAATAATTCATCTATATGCATTTTAAATTCTTTTAAATCATCAAAATTATATGTTAATGGTTTTTGGGTTATTATACTGTTTTTATCTATTAATTCAATTTTTATGGTAGTTTTATGTTTTTTCCATCCTTTTAACGGATCTTCGCTATATAATTGTTCTAATTTTTTCTTAACTATTTCTATTTTATTTATTGAAAATATAATTATTTCTGTTTTATTTATCGAAAATACTACTAATTCTATTGTATCTTCAGCGTTTTTTATATTTTCTAACTTTTGTGTAATTTTTTCACTTCCTTTTATCCAATCAATTTTCTTTCTTATTTTATTATTAACTCTTTTTGCTCTTACTTTTTGTTTACATGGTGTTGTGAACCACCAATCGTTTCTAGTTATTATATGTGGGTATAGTTTATCTAAAAATGACATTCCTAAAAGTATATCTTTTGATGTTAGTTCATAATTATAAATTTCTTCTATTGTCAATATCTTATCCCATATTTGTGCTTTTACATTCCTAGCTTTATAAGTAATTAAGCTTCCTTCATTATTAAATCCTTTAACTACTATTGGTATTTTTAATTTATCCCATTTACTTTCTGGTAAGCAATTATATCTACATAAATTAGCTTCTGCTCCTGTATCTATCATAGGCGTATAATATCTACTGTAATATCCTTCCACTACTATCTTCATTAATACATATATTTTCATTTTATGTTAAGGCTCTTCTTAGAAATAATCTTTCCCTATTATATGTTATGGCTAATTGTGTATGTTCTATATTATATGGTTTTACTTGTTCTAATCATTTTATTCCTAATATTATATCTGCTTTTTGTATTTCTTCTTTTACCTCAAATTCTATTTTTATTTTTCTAATTCCTCCTATTATTATTTCTTTTTCTGCTATATCTTTATTATTTATTAAACTTCTCGGTAGATCTGGGCATATATCATTATCATTTTTTATTTCTTCATTTTTTACTAGATATTTTGCTATATAATTTTCTTCTTGTCCTGTATTTAATAGTATTAAATGTTCTTTTTCATTTATTTTTCCTGTTATGTAATATTGGTTTAAATTACTTATTGAATTTGTTTCATAACTTGTTCTTTTTGATGAGCTCGATGACTCTGGTTTTTCATTAGCTATTCTTTTCGTTGTACTTATTCTATCATTTACTATTTCTAAATTTTCTTCTATATCTATGTCTCTATAGCTATAGTCATTATAATCTATTGTTTTTACAATTTGCTCAAATGGGCTATCTATTTGTATTTTATTAATCTTATTTTTCCCTGTTATTTTATGTTTTGTTGTTAATACATATAAATTCTTACATCTCGCTGTAAATATTTTACTTCCTGGGGTTAATTCTATTCCTGATATCTTCCAATATAATACTAATGATTTATCTATATTTCTATCTGTTACTGCTACTGAATAATTTGCACTTATTATAAATTTAAATTTTTGGTATATTAAATTTTCTTTTACGGCAGTTATTATGCTTTTTTCGATAGGTTTTATAATTCTATCATCTGCTAAATATAATTCTATTGGTGTATCTATTATTTCTCTAAAACATGCTTTTATTAATATTTCTGTACCTCCAAGGCGTACGTATTTTATTGGATCTCCTTTACTTTTTATATCATTTATTTCTTTATTAATTATTCTTTTTGTTACTAGTGGTATACTAGCTTTTCCTTTTGCATATGTACAGTCTATTACATGTTCTTTTTGGCATACTACATAATATTCATCTTTTTTCCTACTAAAAATATTTTTTATTGTTGGTATTTTAAATATTTTTTCTACACTTAAATCTAACTCTTTTCCTTTTATTTCATCAAATATATTACTGTCAAATATTATCTTTTGTTTTGTTCCTTCGTCATTTAAATATTCTTTCTTTGTTATTATTTTTATATCTTCTTCAGTCATTTGATTCATCTATCTCACTATCTATTTCAGTATCTGTGTCGTTTTCTGAAATTTCATATATACTATCTTCACTTTCTAGTTCATAATCTGCATAATCTATTTGCATATATTCTGTATTTTCTATTTTTATTTCGGATATTTGTTTATTTTTTGGATTTTTAGGTAATTTACAATCTCTAGCTAAATGTCCTAACTTTCCACAATTATAACATGTACATTCTTTTATAGATTTTTTCTTTCTATATGGTCTTTTGTTTTTATAATTTTTTACATAATATCTTTTTCTTGGTTTCTTATATTTATATTTTGATTTTTTATATTTCTTATATTTCTTATGTCTTTTTCTTTTCTTATAATATCTTTCTTCGCATCCAAATTGAGGTGCTATTTTATTTTTGCAACATGCTAAATTTCTTATTAATGTTTTTTCCATTTTTAATTCTTCTCTATATTTTTCACATAACTTTCTATACCATTGTTGTAAAAATTTTATTCTAGCTCCTAATGTATCTACTATTTTTGCTTCTTCCCAACTTTTTATTATCTTTGAACTAAATGGTTCGGGTAATTTATTAAAATATAATTTTCTTATTTCTTTACTTTCTTCTATACTATATGCTCCTTTATAATAATATTCTTTAAATGCAAAAGTATATTCATCTATATAACACATATTACATATTGTTAATTTTATCATTAAATTCCTATTTGTATCTTTTTCTTCATCTTGTTCTTCTTCTAATGTTGTCATACTACCAAATTCATCTTTTATAGCTGTTTCATATTTTTTCAATAATTCTATAGGTGTTAATTTTGTTGTTGTTGATGCTGCTCCTTCCATAGGTTTATTAGCTCTTAATACTTTCTTACTATTTTCAGTTAAATTTGTAAACCATAATTTTACTGATCCTATTAGTGTTTTTTCTATGTATTCTGGTGCATCTGTTATGTTTATATTATTATCTAATAATTGTTTTGTCATATATCCTATCCATAATTGTATTATTTTTTCTGTATCTATTACACAGTCTAGATCTAAAAAGTTATAATTTTTATTAACTATTTGTTTTGGTGTCCATTTGTCATATTCATTATATCTTTTAAATTTATTTTTGTAATATATAGGTTTTCTTATTTCTGTTGTTTTGGGTATTAGATTTTCATCTTCTTTTTTGTCAAGAGTAATTATTTCTGTATTATTATTTTCTAAGTTTTCTTGATTAATTCTTTCTTGTTTTTCGTTAATTTCTAAATCTTTATATTTGTTAATATTTCCGTATATGTTTCACTATCTTCTGAATCATAATTATCCGTTTCTTCTACCTCTATATTATTTATTTCTAATTTTTCTTTAAATTGATTTATCTCGTTTATTAATTTTTGTTCTTTATCTATTTCTTCTTTTTCTTTTTGTCTTTGTTCGTATAAATCTTTTAACATTTGTAATTCTTTTTCTAATTCAGCAATTCTACTATTTTTAGTTTCTTCTATTTTTCGTATTTCTTCCGTAGATTGTTGTTTAATTTTTTCTATTTCCTTTTTTCTATCTATTTCTTCATTTTCTTTTTCTATTCTTACCATTGCTGTTAATTTATCTTCTAATTTTAATTCTTCTTTTTCTAACATTAAATATAAATGTTCTCCTATTTTTTTGTATCTTCTTCTTAGATTAGAAAATACTATTTTTATTTTTGATCCTTCGTGATTTTCATATATTTTTTCATCTATTATAAATTCTTCTTTATTCATTTTATTGTGAATAGTTCATGTTGATATATATATTCTAAACTATCTATTTGGGATTCTAGTTTTGATATTTCATCTTTTTGTATATTTATTGAATTTTTACTAACTCCGGCAAATATATTATAATGTAATCTTTCTTTTCTTATTTTTAATTCTTTACGTTTTTCAGAGATAAATTATTTTAATTCTTTGTATTTTTTCTTTTTATTCATTTGAATTATATTTATAATATTTTGGTGGATATCTAAATCTAATTTTATCATAATTAGGTGGTATATGTCTCATTCTTCTAGATTTTAAATGGATTATTAATTTTGCTTCAATACTAGATATTAATGTAATTAAATAGGCTAATCTTTGTGGATTTTCTTTTGTTTTATTTAGACTTATATATTCTGAATAATTACTAACTAACGATTCTTTAATTTTTCTAAAAGCTTCTCTATTTTTAAATGGTCTTCTCATAATTAATTTAATAAATAACTAAATCTAATCTTAACTAAATACAAATCTAACTTAACTAATTTAACTAATTTCAACATAGCTATTTTAACTAAATCTTCTAACACGTATATCACTTCCATATCTTTTAAATTACTGGGCTTTGATACCATTTGTAGGGGGGTGCGGATAACTAAGCTGATAAATAGATTTATAAATAGATTTATTATAGTGATCCTTACAACGCCCCTTATCGTGGTTACTAGGGTATG
This sequence comes from Capsicum baccatum var. pendulum, assembly GCA_030864225.1. NCBI lineage: Eukaryota > Viridiplantae > Streptophyta > Magnoliopsida > Solanales > Solanaceae > Capsicum > Capsicum baccatum. The sequence continues at coordinate 83,378,935 of CM061557.1, read as the reverse complement.
TGTCATGTAAGTATCCTATTTAAATGATGTATTTGGTCATTTATGATTCCCCTAATGGCGTGGCACGGACCCTAACATAGTGCCTAAGCTTTGTGGCATGCCAATGACTCTAAAAATTCCATTTTTTGTCAAATCTGGTCCTATGCTTTTGTCCATCCTTTCCAAGCCTAGAGATGTTGTTTCCAATTGATTAACAACTTCTGTATAATCAATATATCATAATTATCATCTCACCATGAATCATATAGAATAAAACATCACTAATTAGAGCTCAAAACAATATATAATTCAAGATGATGAACTAGTTACTCAAGCTAAAAACTAGTTTTGTCCTTTTGATCTTTAACTTAGTGTTTTGTCTCTTGGATTTCTTCAATTGAACCTTAAATACTATATAAAGTTATTACACATATAATGGAACAACTATACACTTAGGAACTCATTACACACACTAGAATTCATCGAGATCAACTAGAATAACACATAGCTCAAGCTAGTAGCACCAGTTTTCTCGTCTAAACTTTAAGTAGCCAAATTTATTTAAGAATTGTTTGTAATAGACCTTAAACATTATAATAAAGTATTTTAACTCTTATATGGTCAATTATATCATTAACCACTCATTAAGAACACAAGAGGTCCTCAAAACAAGGCTAAACAAGTATAGATAATGACCTATGAGTCGTAGGGTCACTTAAAGAGTTGTATAGTGACCCATCGTCACTGGCGACAATATTTTAGCTTTTAATTAAGGGAATTTTGGATATTTACCTCTTTTACCACTTATACCCCATATTCATAAAATACCTTTGGGGTGTTATTTTCAATACTTATCAATCATAAACACTCTCTCAAACTCTCTTAACTCCCTAAGTCATAAACAAGATAGGGTTTCAAGAAACTGGCATCTAGAGCTTCCAAGGGTTGATTTCTCTATGTAAATCTTGATATCTCAGTCATGTTACTCTTCCCCAAGTTTTATTTTGTTAAAACATTTTTTTTAAATTGTCATTCATATGGTTTTGATGTTGGTTTTGGAACATGGGTTGAGGGTTTTGAATGATTATTTTCTTAAATGATGTTCCCATGGTTTATATATAAATTTTCATATTTTATTGATGGTTTGAACTTGTGGGGTCCATGGACAAGGTGGATAAACTAGGAGGTTTGAATTCCCCTAATTTTGTGAGTGTGGACGATTGAATTCATAAAAACCTCAATCCAATCTTGTGAAATTTGTTTTGTACATGGAATTATGCACATTGAACTATTGCATGGCATAAGAGGCCTATTGAAATATAAATGGTTTTAAGTCCCTACTGACTAAATGTGTTTGATTCCCAATTGACTAAATGGGTTTGAGTCCAGTTGGTTAAATACTTTGAAGTCCTATTGGCTAATGGGTTAGAGTCCCATTTGGATAAATGGGACAGACTCCTATTGGATATTGGGTTAGAGTCCCAAATGTCTAAATGGGTGGTTAGAGTCCCTATTAGAAAAGTGGTTTAGTTTGGCAAAATGAATAAGCTTGCAAACGTAAGGGTATAATGATACCTATGGTATGCCTAAATGACTGACTCCTTGCTTAAGGGAAGGGAATGTGCGTAAATATTTTAATTGGGTTTAAAAGGGTTGTATATCAAATCTATGAAGGTGGAGGTCCTGGGGGGACCAATACTAAAAATCATGTTTACCAACGCGGGGGTCTAAATAGCTTGGGATTCGAGTCACCTAGCTTGTAACCAGGTATTTATTTCACCGTAATATATATGCCCTGGTGGTTTGAGTCCCCCATGGTGCTTATCTACATTTGATAATTCTCTGGTTTGTGTGGCTACATGCACTGGGACCCTTTCAGCAGAAAAAGATGAGCCCATATAGTCCTTGGGTGCCTTATTATGCCGGTTAATCTACATAATCTAAGTTAATGTTTTACTTCATTCTAAGTCTTGTTCCCTATCCTAGGATATTATATATATATATATATATATATATATATATATATATATATATATATATATATATATATATATATATATATGTGCATTAAATTATGTGCAATTTATTTGACTAATTTTTGAACTGTTGATCATGACATTATTTTATCCCTTACCTGAGTTACATTCTAGCACTCAACCTGCTAACCTTCTCCGGATATTGTATCCCCACACAATGCAGGAACCAGAAATACTTTTAGTTTTCCTGCAGAATGACTAGGTCATCATGGAATAGCTCGTGATTTAGATTGAAGTGGTGAGCTTCCATACTTTAGAAGACCTCATATCATGTTTTGGTTTCATTATGCCATAGACTATTCTATTGGTTCTTTTGGCTATTGTCGGGTGCATGTCCTAACCAAGGATGTCTATTATTTTTGCTTAGAGGCTTGTGAATTACTGTGGACTGGTTATTAGTAGTTTATATATCTCAGACTTCTTGAACTTATCTTAATCTACCTCGTTATATGTTCAAAATTCGGCCACTGTTAGTATATTGTGTTCTATTTGACTAGGTAAAAGGGTGGTCTCTGATCCATAACGGATTTGAGATACCCATTACGGCCAGGTCTTGGTTTGGGTCATGATAAGTTACTATTTGAGTCCGACATTTAATTTTAATATTCTATATTAATAAGAAGATAATTTTTTGAAGGATGATTTGAGATGTAATTTTGTAAGGACTTGATTTTGTGAATTTTTTCTTTTTATGTGTTTTGACCATTTTATCCCTTCTCATAGTTATCATAAGTTGTTTCTGGATTGTAGAGATGATTGACATGGTGTTCAATGCGATCTAGAATGTTTTGTATGAGTTTGTGATTTTTAGAGGTTAGAAATGTCTTATAGTTAACTTTGGTCAATATTTATTGATCTATGTCTCAGATAGCAAAACAGATTGCGCTAATAGATATTAGGTTGGTAGCATGATTGGTTCGATTTTATGGCTTTTAGATCTCATTCTGATCCTTAGTTTGGAAAATTGTGAACTTCAAGCTCGGGGATCAATTTTGTTAGAACAACCTGTCACGACCCAAACCAGGGCATGACCGTGATGGGTATCTCAAGAACACCATGGATCGGAGACCACCCCTTTTGCCTAACCTGAAGAGAACAATAATAACAATAAAGAGGAAGCCAAATAAGATAGTAATAAAAGAAAATATATCAAATAGAAGTTCTAATAATCCAAATCCAACAAACCAACCCACACTTATCCACGAAAGCCTCTAAAACCAGAATAATATCTAAGTCCGGACATGCCCCCGACTATGACCAAAATGAATCCAAAAGTACTAAGCCAACAAATAAAGAATAATGAAATGATAAGGCCTTCCAAATAATGAAGGCTCACCACTTCATGACAACTCAGCAGAAATGCTCAACCCCCTAATTCTGTACAGGGGCAACAAAAAAGTCATCAGACCCTACATCATGAAATGATGTAGCGTCCTAGGAAGGTCAATGGGATATCATTGACATGTAACTCAGGGAAAGTGATAAAATAATTCCATTCCCAAAATTAGTCAAAACCATATGCACACCATATATACATATATATGATGCAAGGATAGTGTAAAGGGTCATGAACATGAGAATTTAAAGATTTAACCTAAACTGTGTAGCTCGATCCATCCTAAAGGCACCCATGGGCTATATGAGTTCAGCTCTCCCTGCTAAAATAGATCCAGTGTGTCTTAGCTGTATGAACAGAGGAAAATCGAGGAAAACTAAAGCCACCAAGGTGATAGTCGTCCCAACATATTTATTTCAAGTGCGCATTAAGCACACGGTCATATGGACCCCCAACACCTACAAACGTGGTTTTTAGTGTTTGTCCCTATGGGACTTACTCCTTCAGGGTGAGCTACATAATCCCCTTTAAGCCAAATTAAAATAATTTGCACATAAAACCAACCAGTAACCCGAGAGTCATTCATTAAGGGTTTTATCACTTGGTATTGTCATACCAATACACTTGCAAGCTAAATTAATTATGCCAAACCAATTCACACAACCAAATTGGTCTCCTAAGTTCCATTAAAATCCATAACCAAGGCTACCAGTGCAATACAAATCCATTATTATATCAATTTATGGATTAATGCAATGCAATGGGTTCAAAAGTAAGTTAAACCATGCAATTTGTTCATATTCAAAATAAGTTTACATGGTAGGTTGGGGTTAATGAATTTATCAAGTCATATTTCATACAATTTGGGGAAACCCATGTCCTTCATTCCAACCATTTAAAAAATATACCAATTCAGTCCCAAAAAACATCAATTTAAAGCATGAATAATCAATTAAAAACATGGGACGAGTGATTCAATCAGTAACAAAAAAAATTCGTGAATCCAACTTCAAACCCACTATTTAAATGGCTTGAAATCCAGTCAATTAATGCCACAATGTAAAATTTAGATTTGGGAAAGAGAAAAATGCTTGAAATACACAAGAAATTAATGTCAATTTGAAGTTTGAAATGATGAATTCTCTGTAAAATCCTTTGATGTTCTTGGGTTTTGAGTTTAAGAGAGAAACAAGGTGATTTGATCTTTGAAAACTAACGAAAATGGGATTGTTTTATGTTAAAAGGTCGTACAAGGGGTATAAGGATCAAAAGCCTTTCAATCTAAGTGAAAAAAATAAAGTTGAATGAAATTAAAACATTGGCATGGCACGCCGTTATCCCGAGATTATCCTCTATTCCACATCGATACCATGGAGGTTAACCTCTGTGACATAGCCTTATCGCGGACTCTCATTGCCTTGGGGTCCCAAAATTACCCCAAACCCCTTCTAAAATATCCAAAACATTTTCCGAATACCCTTTTAACACCCTTAAACATAGTTCAAGTCAAAAATAAACATTATGTACGTGGTTGGGTCAAAAATAAAATAATCAAAATTTTAATAGGTCCCCTCTTAGGATCATTTTGTCCCCGAATGATGAGTTAGGGCACCTTTAGCACGAGAATAGCAAGAATAAACTAGAATCACATGACAAACTCAAAAGGTGACAATAGGAAAATGAAACTCATACCTTACGCACTTTCATCCCATCATGGGGAACAAGAATGGGTATTTGCCCTACATATCTTCCTCAGCTTCCCATGTAGCCTCTTCTACCTTTTGATTTCGCTAAAGAACCTTCACTAAGACTACATCCTTTTTCCCCAATCTACAAACTAGCCTATCCAATATTTCAATCGGGACTTCCACATAAGACAAGGAATCTATCACACTAACATCCTCAACATGTCCTATCAAGGAAGGATCACCCACACACTTTTTTCAACATAGACACATGAAACATGGGATGAATAGTGCCTAAATTCGCAAGCAAATCCAAATCATAAGCAACATTCCCAGTACTTCTCAAAATTTTATATGGACCAATGTAATAGGGACTGAGCTTCCCCTTCTTCCCAAATCTCATGACTTCTTTCATAGGAGTCACCTTCAAAAATAACCAATCACTCACATCTGCATACGATATTTGGAAACTTTGAGTGGTCTCAAGTCTCTCTCTAATCACTTTTCCCTTCTATACGGCTTGGTGAAAAAAGTCAGGACCAAACAACCTAGTCTCACCAATCTCAAACCACCCAATAGGAGACCTAAACCTCCTACCAAAAAGAGCCTCAAAAAGATCCATTTGAATGCTTAAATGATAACTATTATTATATGCAAACTCAACAAAAGGTAAATGATCAACCCAAATACCCTTAAAGTCAATCACACAAGCCCGTAGCATATCCTATAATGTCTAAATAGTACACTTTATTTGCCCATCCGTTTGAGGGTGGAAAGCGGTGCTAAGGTTCACCGGTGTACACAAACCTTTCTAAAATGAATGCAAAAATAGGATGAAAACTACATACCTCAGTCTAAAATAATGTACACTGGCATACCATGCAACTTCACAATCTTCTAAATGAATAACTTAGCATAATCTCTCCTCAGTACTTAGTCCTCATAGAAAATAAGTGAGCGAACTTTGTCATCCTATCCACAATGATAGAAATAGAATCATACAAATTGCGAAACTACGAAAGACATGTAATGAAATCCATATTGATCATCTCCTACTTTCATATGGGTAACTCTATCTCTTGAGACATGCCACCCAACCTTAAGTGCTCAATCTTAACGTGCTGACAAACCATAAACTTAGCAACAAAATTTGCCATATCCCTCTTCATATTGTTCCTCCAATAGATTTTCTTCAAGTCCTGATACATCTTAGTTGAACCCGGATGAACTGTATAAATAGAATCATGAGCCTCACTCAAAATACTTTCCCGCAGCCAATCAACATCAGGAACACATAGCCTACCTTGATATCTCAAGATGCCATCTCCCCTAATCTCAAAAGACACAACCTTTTGTTGACCCACCCCATCCTTAATATGCATAAGTATAGGATCCAAAGCTTGTTTCTCCTTCACCTTAGCACAAAGAGATGATTTAACCACTTTTTGAATTATGACTCATCCATCTTCAGAGTCCAAAATACGAACTCCCAAGTTATCCAACCTGTGAATGTCCTTCACTAATCCTTTTTTCTCTTCATCTATATGAGATAATCTCCCCATAGAAAACCTTCTAAGAGCAACAACAACCACATTAGCTTTATCTGGATGGTAGTGAATACTCATGTTATAATCCTTAAGCAATTGAAGCCACCGCCTCTGCTTGAGATTCAACTTCTTCTATGTAAACACATACATCAAGATCTTATGGTCTAAATAAATGTCCACATGCACTCCATATAGAAAATGGTGCAAAATTTCCAAAGCAAAAACCACAGCCACCAACTCCAAGTCGTGAGTCAGATATCCTCTTATGAACCCTAAGTTGCCTAGAAGCATAGGTCGCAGCCTTAGCATGCTACATCAAAACATAACCTAGTCCCATACGATACATATCACAAAGCACAACAAATCCATTAGTACCCTTGGGTAGGGTCAAAATTGATATAGAAGTCAACTCATTCTTTAGTTTCTCAAAACTACCCTCACAAGCATTGGACCATAAAAACTTAACCTTTTCTGTGTTAACTTCGTCAATGGAGCAGCAATAGTTAAAAACTCTCAACAAATCTCCTATAGTACCCAGCCAAGCCTAAAAAGCTCCTAATGTCAGTTGGAGTCTTGGGTCTAGGACATTTCTTAACTACTTCAACATTCTGAGGATCTACCTTGATCCTCTCGCTAGAAACAACATGCCCCAGAAAAGTCACAACATTAAGCCAAAACTCCTACTTAGAAAACTTTGCATACAATTTTTGCTCCTTAAAGAGTCTGTGACACAATTTTCATACGATTGGCATAATCCTCCTCAATCTTAGAGTACACCAAGATATCATCAATAAAAACTATCACAGACAAGTCAATAAACTTCCTAAACACCCAATTCATAAGATCCATGAAAGCATTCGAAGCATGAGTCAACCCAAATGGCATTCCCAAAAACTCACAATGGACATATCGGGTATGGAAAGCAGTCTAGGGAATATCAATCTCACTAATTTTCAAATGATGATAGGCCAAACGAAGATCAGTCTTAGAGAAATATCTTGCACCCTGAAGATTATCAAAAAGATCATCAATCCAAGAAAGAGGATATTTATTCTTCACTGTAGCCTTATCCAGCTCATGGAAGTTTATATATATTCGAAGGGACCCATCATTCTTTTGCACAAAAAGTATAGGAGCACTCTATAGAGAAACACTATGATAGATAAAGACCTTATCAAGAAAATCTTTCAATTGCTCTTTTGGCTCCTTTAGTTCAGCTGGAGACTTTCTATAAGGAGGAATAGAAACAGGATGAGTATCTAGTAGATGATCAATTGCAAAGAAGGACCTTCAAAGTTAGAGTCCTTATTCTGAACTAGATGATATAGACACCTTTTTGCAATTAATTTTTGAGCTATAAGATAAGCGATAAAATCCTCTTTTGGTACTAAGAAAATGCCTTCCCATTCTAATACCGATTTATTAGGAAAGTGAAAACTGACCCTTTGGGCCCTACAATTGAGAGAAACATAGCACAAATGGAGCAAATCCATCCCTAAGATAACATCAAAATTCACCATATCCAACTTTAGCAAATCTACCAATGTCTCCCTGTGAAGTACGGACACCACCCAACCCTTATAGATTTTTCTAGAAACAATAGAACCAGCCACCAAAGTAGAAATAGAAAAAGGGTTGGAAATACTTTTAAAACCAAAACCAAAATACACAACCACATAAGGGGTCACATAAGATATGGTAGAACCCATATAAAAAAAATCATGAGAAAAGAGCTGTAATAAACCAGTAACAACATCTGGGGATGCCTCAAATTCCTGATGAGTAGCAAGCGCATAGAGATAATTTTGGCCAGTGTCAATACTAAACGTAGCGCCCATGGGCGCAGGAGCTGAAGAAGGGGCAAACATAATCTTATTAGCCCTAATGGCAACTCTATTTAAAGGATAATCTCATTGAATATGACCAAGATGGACACAATTATAGCACCACTTTCTCCCTTCCTCACAATATCCATGGTGAAGTTGGCCATAAAAATGACAAGAAGGATAAGGTGCGGCTGACTGATCTTTACTAGACTGAGACTGGGCACCCTATGCCTTAGGACCACTACTAGTCTAAAAATGACTATCAACCTAAGGGTTAGGATAAGGAGAACTAGATAATGAATATGAATTTTTCTAAATCTTTTTCATGGTCCACTGTCTACTATTTTTCCTACTATTCTGCTGACCCCCACCCTACTATGAATATATAAACCTCTTATTTTACCTCTTTCCCATATCTGGTTGCTTCTTCTTCTTATTCTCCACTTGTTGCATATATACTATGAAAACCGTAGGGGTTGCACCACACTATGAGGGACTAGGTCCCTTAGAGTAAGTTACGGCCAATCAAATAGTAAAGCATTGGAAAATAAAAGTCTTTGCAAGAATGTAATAACAGAATTATTTTAATATGGAAACCTCTTTGCTCAAGGGAAGAAAAACCACAACTTTTCCACACAAGTACCCAACACTTTACTATAATCAAAATCTTGATTACAGACTCCAATGAACCTAACTTTAGGTTCCACCTGCTTGTAATAACTTCACTGCAAGCCTATCTTGACAACTCTGCTAAGAACACACCTTGATATTGATTAACTTTAACCAATATACACCTCAGGTAAATGCTACCTAAGCTCACTCAAAAAAGCAAAGAAAAATATTACTCTTATAGCATAAGTAACTTAGTTATAATTCAGGACTCAACTCAAGAACACTCACTCTTTTAGTACATAAAAAATAAGAACTTGATCTATACTTGAGTAATGAAGTTAGATTGAGTTTTGACCTCTCTCAATCTCTTTAAGTCTAATTTTTGTAAAAACTATCAATTGAGAATCATCACTTACCTTTTATAGTAGAGTAATGATTAGGGTTAAAATGCAATTGGACCAGGTGTCATAAATAGTACAAGCAACACCTGTGCAGTTTGTTACACCAGATGTCAAAATAATGCAGACGTGTGCTAGCTATACTTTATCCTTGAAGATCCGGGGACCTGATCTCTTATTGTAAGTTACTCATCATCAAAGCAAGACTTAACAATTTGCCCCTTTTTTGATAGTGACAAACTAACTACAACGCTTTTGAGGATCTGTATTCATTCATCATATTTAATTAGAGTGATTACTACCACTGAAGATGAATGTTCCCCCATTATTCAATCATCATGCCACTTAGGGACCTAGTCCCTTGTTGTCATTTATATTAAAAATTTCATTTACTCCCCTTCTTTCCCTATACTCAGTTCTCCTTGTCACTATTTCTTCATACCATCTATTTAGCATATCACTTACTTCCCCTTATCAACATAACCAAGAGTAAAATAATCATAAGTCAGTTAACTCATGGCCACTGGGCAACACTAATATGAAGAACAACTTAAATAGAAAGAGGAAATACATGCAACACACAAACAAAGATTCATTCATATGTAGAGGATAAGTATCATTGTAGTACATAATTTAAATATTCCAAAGAAAAAGCCACAAAAAATAAGAAGGGTTAAATAAGAGAAGGACTTGGAAGGTTATTTTGAAGAAGTAGAGCCAGGTTATTGTTTTTTGTAACGTGATAGTGCAATAATTCCTTGGTTCAATGCCTTATTTCTGCATTTAAGCTAAGGACCTCATTTGTCAAAGTGGAGACCCTTCTCTTTAGGTCAACAATCTCAGTTTTCAGTTCATTAGTGATACTTAGACCCTTAATAGTCAGATGTTTAATTGTCATGTTCAATTTGCTGATCTCTGCATCCTCAGCAACTATATCATGTTGTAACTCCTCTATTTATTTATTGAACTCCCTTTGATAGTTGGTACTTAAATTCTTATTCACACACTCAGTTTTGACCAGTATCATCATAACTAGTATTTGGAATGCATTTCTAGGAGTTTCATTCTCATAGACAACACCAAAATGATCAAATACTTTATTTAACCAGTAACCATAAGACATGCCATGTTTGATATTTTTCCCAAGAACCACTTTTTGTATGTGTTCCATCATCAATGCAGGTAAGCTAATGAATTCAAACCTACTAAGACATTCCAAGACATACAAGTCAGTAGATGAAGCAATGTTCTTTTTTTGTGATCTAGGAAAAACTACTTTGTTCATAAAATCAAAGACCAACTATAACTCACTCTTGAGTGATTTCCTGTTCACTATAGCCACAAATTTACCTTTAACCTGTGATGCAGTTGCCAAAAACTCTATTGATGGCTATTTTCTCGAGATAGCCCTCACACCACAGATAGGAACATCCAAAGTTCTCTCAAGTAATGGAATATCAATATTCAACTTTTTCTCTTAGACTACAACAATCATCTTATTTTTGTCTTTAAAAAAATTCAATGTGGAATAGAATTTCCTGACTACATCATTAAAGACTATGGGAATAGGTCCTTTCATAAGATGCATCTAGCCTTGATTTTTACTAGCTCAACTAATTTCAGCATACCAGGTTTTGTTAACAAACTTGAGTAAAATATCCTTTCAGTTAGCACTTTTTGATTTCTCAAGAACTTGTTTCTCACTTCTTTAGACACAACCTTTCCTTCTTTCCTTAATTTACTTCTTATAGAAACACTAATGGATTCTCCTTTAGTCTTTTTCCTCTTCCTAGGACTTGGTTCTTCAAATATTTATTGGCTCTCGACAAAACTTCCAGACTTCTTCCCCAAAATTCTTGTTTTCTTACAAACATTTTGGTCCTTAGGACTATTTTTGCTCTTTCCAGGGCTATTTGACATCAAAATGAGATTTTCAGCAACCCAGGCATCATCCATTGACATACTACTAGAAAAATTTTAAGGCTTCAGGGATGAATCTTCATCAAAAAGTTGAGTGAAGAAAGAGTTTGGCTTTGAAAGGGTAGATGATGAGAGTTGGATTTCCAAAAGATTTTTGAGAGGATTTTTTATCTAGGCTAGGCTCAAAGTCCTTGGAAAGGCATGAGAATGGACAATTTGTGTCCATTTGGAGATTCTTAACACAAGAAGACTATTTGAGGATAGATTTCTTTCTTTGACAAGAGAGGGTTTTTGAGAGAGCGGGACTATAGAGACTGATAAGCCTAGTGAGGGATACTTTTAGAGAATGAGATATTATTAATTTCAATTTTTGGGGTAACTCATCCCTCCTTTTAGCATAGGATAAATTTCTAACACAGTGTGATAAAGTGGCTTTTTTATCAGAACAATAAAAATTACACATTCATGATACTAATCTGAGAGATGGGACTAGGTCCCTCACTTTCTTTAAGTGAATCCTAGACTTTGAGGATGTCATATTTTCCTTCTCCAAAGTTGTTCCCATGGGTGTATACCTGCAAAGGTATGATATTGAGTTTGACCAATATGCACCTATTTTACTAAGGATACCTGTCTCTTTATCATAGCCAATTTTGAGGAGAGAAACTAATCTATCTATTAGGTTAAATTAATTTGATCAATCCCAGCCTTAACTTGTTAGTTTCAATACACCACTTCATACAAAAATTTGTTCTGAATAAGTCATAAGGACCAGGTCCCAGACTTAGAATCCTTCAAATATCCAAGTTCCTTCTGCATTAATTTAAACCAGCCAACATCTTTCAAAATCTTTTTCACCCTTATTAGCTCACTTTTGGTATAAGAATGCTTCTGAGATGAATTCAACTAGGAACAAGTCCCTGTGAAATCTTGAATAGATACTTCTTGAGGTTCTTCTATTTGAATTGATATTTGTGACTGAGATCTTGGATCATCATTACTGTCATCACTCCTCTCTATATCAAATTATTCCTTAACCATTATCTTTATCAATATTTTCCTTGTTTAGGTGTATTATACATATATAGTTTTTCTTTATATTTTTTACATTTTCTACTCAAGATACGTCTTTGGAGTATTTTGACAGACACAGAGAATACAATCAAACCTTCTTGTCATAAGCATTGAATAACTACTATCGGTGAACCTATTTTGACTGCAAACCCTTTTTCCCTCCTGTAAATAAAATAATTTGTTAAATTTGGGAACCTACTTGAGTTTGAGTACCCAGTAGGAGGACAGAGATGTGATTAGATCCTTCTTTGTCCATCTAGGTAATAAGATCTTCTTCACATTTTCAAAGGTCTAAAACCTTTAGGATAGGTATTCCCTTACTGGATATATATGACATTGATCATTCTTTCTCTATTCCATCTTTGATACTCTTATTTTATGTGTCCATCTCATCCAAAGTGAGGGCATAAAGGTTTGGGGACTTTGTTTATGATATTTTGAACAACCTTGACTTGAGACCTAGGTGATTAAGTTGCGTACTGATAACCAAGGCCTTTACAATTATTAACTCTTTGACCAGTTAAGTTAGAAAGGATTTTTGAAGAGGTAGTCCATTGTAGGGATTTCTTAAGTTCTTCCCTCAGACGAACCAGGTCCCTTTCTAACACATCTTTCTTTAGAAGTGTAGTCATGAGATGCTTTTGTGAATCTTTTGTTTTATCTTCAAGCTCAACCTAAAATATTGAGGATTCTTCTTTATTTACCATTTGAATCACCTACTTTCTCCAGTTGACTCACCAACCTCAAATTTTCAGATTTCAATTTAGCAACCTATTACTCAGTTTTAGATATTTCGAGAGTCAAATATATCAATTCAATATCTTAATATTCTATCTTTCCTTCAAGAGCATTATTCTTATCTTTATCACAAGCAATATAAGCTTTCTCCAATTGACTAACTAAGCTTAGATTTTCAGATTTCAGCTTTATAACATGTTTCTCAGTTTTAGATATTTGCAGGGTTACAGCTATCAACTCAAGCTCTTCACTTTCTAACTTTTCTTCTAGAGCATTTTTCAGCAGTCATTTTACACATGCAATCAATCAAGATATTAGCGAGTTTTTTTTTATCTTTCTAGCAGAGTAATTCTCTAAGTTTTCTTTAATGTCAGAAAGTGTTACCTTTTTTTTTTCTTCATATTCAGTGTTTTCCATGAGAGAAAACAAGGAATCAAAGGTCACTTTTTCATCCTCTACTACCAGCATGGAAACATCTTCCTATTTCCTATCTTCGTTAGATTCACTGGAGGAATATCCCCACACTGCTAGGGCTTATCTTACTACATAGTCAACTGCATCCTTTATTCTTAATTTTACAGGGACTTGGTCCTTGCCCTTACCTTTGTCTCCTCCAGTCTTGAGGTATTCTTGGTAATTTATTTTGTGCATTGGAGAGTTCTTTATGAAATGCTCAGGACTTCCACACTTGTGACAAAATTTAATCGAGCCTCTCTTCTTGTTGTTGCTTTTTGTTTCTTGAAACTGACCAATTTTATTTATTGCTCTAACAATTCTTTTTGCTAAGTAGGCAGCCTCAATGTTTTCTTCACTTGAATTTGACTTAGAAACCTTCAATACTAATGATTTTTCCCATTTAACTTCCTTATTCTCTTGTCTTTGTTGCTTCTTAAGTTCATGAGTCTTTAGATTCCCAGTAAGTTCACCCATGATAAGAGTTTTCAGGTTCCTTGCCTCAGTAATAACATCTACTTTGGTTTACTAGGATTTAGATAGAACCCCTAGAATTTTTCTCACCTGTTTATACAGGGGAATCACTTCTCCTAAATAATGCAACTCATGTAAACCTTTGAATCCTTCATATCAGTGGTACCTTCATGAGCTTTTTCAAGAAATTCCAAATTTCTTTAGCATTTTCACATGCAGAAATCCTATTGTATTCATCAGGCCCTATGCCACAAACTAGAATTTTTTGGCCTTGTAATTCTTCTTAATTTTCTTTCTGTCTTTATCACCATACTCTCTCCTGCTTTTAACAACCATTCTTGTTATTTCTCCTTCTTTGATTTCTTTAACTGGAATATAAGGAACATCAAGTATTATATCCATTATATCATTGTCTTAGCCATAATGAAGTCAAACATTTTAGTTTTCCACAAACCATAGTACTGCCCATTAAATCTAGGTGGTCTAGTGGTAAATTGCCCTTCTTCTAGGTTAGGTGGACCAGCCATGATAACCAAATCACTCTAGGTATCACCCTTTTAAAGTGTTCTAGCTATGATACCAATTATTGAAACCTTGGGGTTTGCACCACACTGTGAGAGGTGAGGTCCCTTAGAGTCAATCACAGGCAATCAAATAGTAAAGCACTAGAAAACTAACGACTTTGTAGAAATGTAAAATCACAAAGGTTTTAATGTGGAAACCTCCTTGCTCAACGGAGGAAAAACCATGGCTTGCCCTCACAAGCACCCAACACTTCACTATAATCAAACTCTTGATTACATACTCTAATGAACTTAACTCTAGGTTCCACCTACTTGTAATAACTCTACTACAAGCATATCTTGACAACTCTGCCAAGAACACACCTTGATATTGATTAATTCTAACTAATATCCACCTTAGGTAACTCTACCTAAGCTTACTCAAGAAAGCAAAGAAAAACTTTACTCTTAGAGAATGAGTAATTCAGTTACAATTAGGACGCAACTCAAGAACACTCACTCTTTTAGTGCATAAGAAATAAGAACTTGAGTTATACTTGAGCAATGAAGCTGGATTGAGTTTTTTCCTCTCTCAATTTCTTTAATTCTGAATTTTGCAAAAACTATCAATTGAGAAGCACCCTTTACCTTTTATAGTAGAGTAATGATTAGGGTTAAAATTTAATTGGGCTAGGTGTCCTAAATAGTACAAATAGCACCTGCGCAGTTTGTTCCATTAGATGTCAAAATTGTGCAAACACATGATAGCTGTACTTTAGCCTTGAAGATCCAGTGACTTGGTCCTTTGTTATAAGATGCTCATCATCAAAGCAAGACATAACTTATACCACAAGCCTGGAGATGTCTATATCATTATTTAACATATAGCCTTACACTCCAATACCCACTAACGGGATAAACTAGAAGAAAACTGCCTCATCTTGGATCTCATGTTAGATACCAACTCTGGAGCATAACGAGCTAACTCCTAAAACTTTTGAAGATACTCTTTAACACTTATCTTACCCTGATTCAGGCTAACAAACTCCTCATCCTTAACTTTTCTCAACTCCTGAGGAAAGAAAAGATCAAGAAAAGCACTAGAAAAGTCATCCCACACCGCCTGCTAAACATCATCACCCCTCACAGCTTCCTACTCCTTATACCAATAGTAAGCAATATCTTTCAATTAATACACAACAAACTCTACACCCTCGGAATCAATAGCATGCATCACCCTAAAAATCTTATCCATCTTATCAATGAACCCCTACAGATCCTCTTCAAACTTAGAGACTATAAAGGTTGGGGGATTCAACCTCATAAACTAGCCAACCCATGTGACCTCAAATGAATGAGCAATAAAATCAAGATGATCAGACTGATGAGATTGTGATACCACTAACCGAGTAAGCATATGAATACACTAAAGGAACTTCATATTAGAGATATCTTCTCAAGGTGACTAATAATAAGTGTCACCATCATGGAAAGCCTGAGGAGGACTAGTATGGACCATTAGAACTCCATGTAGAGTGATAAAATTAAAGCAGGGACCCTATATTGGGTCTGTACTCCGTAAGCAGGGCGAGTCCCCTCCGCTTTCTCCTCAGGTGGAATAGAGTTCCCAGCAAAGTTTTTACGAACATCATATCTTCAGGGAGACAAGATATGAGATGCAAGGAAACCAAGAGTTAGAGAAGTGTCACAACACTAGACTCTATAGCTCGAAATAGAACACAAGAAAGAAAAATATTCCTTAATATCTTGTATCATTCTTATAAGTATGACACGCTAACACCCATAAAGGGACTCTACTCAGCATGGATTTATGGATATCCAACAATCCTAAATCGTTCTCTAATACCAAGCTTTCCACGATACAAAATAGGGCCTGGGCGCGATGGATATCTCAAGCCCACCATGGACCAGAGACTACCCCTGACTATGACCCAAAAGAATTCAAAAGTACTAAGTCAATAAATAAAGAATAATAAAATTATAAGGCCTTCCGAAAGATGGAGGCTCACCACTTAAATGGCAACTTAACAGAAGTGCTCAACCCTCTAATGTTGTACAGGAGCAATAGAAAAGCATTCGAACCCTACAACATGAAATGATGTAGCATCCTAGGATGGCCAGTAGGATAAGAACTAACATATAACTCAAGAGAAGTAAGAAAATAATGCCATGTCCAAAATTAGTCAAAACCACATGCGCAGATTCATATATACATATACAGGATGTCAGGATAGGGTAAAGGGTCATGAACATGAGAGTTTAAAGATTTAACCTGAACTGTGTAGCTTGGTCCAACCTAAAGGTGCCCATGGGTTATATGGGTTCATCTCCCCCTACTGAAAGGGCCCCAGTGCATCTTAGCGGCATAAACTGAGGAAAAACTAAAGTCACCAAGGAAATAGCCATCTCAATATATATATATATATCAAGTTTGTATCAAGAACACTATCATATATACCCCCAACACTAGCAAATATGGTTTCCAGTGTTCATCTACCTAGGACTTACACCTTCATAGTGAGCTACACAATCTTCTTTAAGCCCAAATTAAAATAATTTGTGCATAAAATCAAAAGTAACCTAGAAGTCATTTATTAAGGCATTTACCACTTAGTATTGTCATACCAACATGATTGCAAGCTAAATTAATTATGACAAACTAATTCACACAACCAAATTTGACTCCCAAGTTCCATTAAAATCCATAACCAAGGCACCAAGGCCATCCAAATCTATTTTTATATCCATTAATGCAATGCACTAGGTTAAAAAGCAAGTTAAACCATACAATTTGTTCATATTCAAAACAAGTTTACAAGGTGGGTTGGGGTTAATGAAATTTTCATGCCAAAATTCATCCAATTTGGGGAAACCCATGGCCCCCATTTTAACCATTTAAAAAAATACCAATTCAATCCTAAAAACATCAATTTAAAGTATGAATAATCAATTTAAAATATGAGACAAGTAATTCAATCAGTAACAACCAAAACCCCTCAACCCAATATCAAAACACATAATTTAAATTTCATGAAATCTATTCAATTAATGCCACAGTGTAAAATTAAAGTTTAGGGAAGAGAAAAATTCTTGAAATACACAAGAAATTGAAGTCAATTTGAAGTTTGGAGCCCAAATGATGAATTTTATATAAAACCCTTGAATGCTCATGGATTTGTATTTAAGGGAGAAAATGAGTGATTTGATATTTGAAAACTTAATGGAATGGGATTAGATTATGTTATAAGGTTGTACAAGGGGTAAAGGACCAAAACCCCCTCAACCCAAGTGAAAAAATATAAAATTGGATGAAATTAAATTACTGGTGTGGCACGTTGTTATCGCGGAGGTTGGCCTCCATGCCACACCTATATCACGGAGGTTAACCTCTGTGACACGGTCTTATCGCAGACCCTCACTACCTCGAGGGCCCAAATAACCCCGAACCCCTTCAAAAAAATCAAAAACTTTTTCCAAATACCCTTTTAACACCCCTAAACATAATTTAAGTCAAAAATTGAAATTATGCACGTGGGAGGATAAAAAATAAGATGATCAAAATTTTAAGGGGTCTTACACAACCTCTTTTCAAAAATCTGATATCGACAATGAGTCTAAAACGTCAAATTTAGTCTAGTAGCATATTTTGTTTGCCTTCATGAAATTTCAAACAAATTTCGGGGACTTGATCCAAATCTTTGCATTTTAGAAAAGTTGTTAATGTAGCTAAAATGCTAGTGCAGCCACTTTAAATTCTTAACGGCTACTGCTTAAGCAGCTCAGGCACCGCTTAAGAGGAGCCCCAGCTGGCAGTCACTACTGCTAACAAACCTTGATCGCTTAAGCGGTCTCCACTTTAGCGGTAGGGGACCGCTTTAAAAGCCTCCCATTGATGGTATGAACCTCTTAAACGGTCAAATGACCTCTTTAACGGTCATAGCTGGTATAGTATGAAAAATTTATTTTTTTATTTTTCTCTAATTTTTGAGACTTTGAGCTTCGGGTAAAGAGATTTTTGGATGAGTTCTCCATTGTCGATCTTAGATAAACTCTAAATTACTATTTCAATTAATTGAATTTGATTGTCGTAGTCTAAAACCAATTAAATTGTGAGTTCAAAAGTGAAATTTGAGGATTTTAGTTCGAAAGGCCTAAGATGGTTTTTCTTTGATTTAAATCCTGTTCTTATCCCCTTTTTACCTTTTTCCTCTATTGCTTCCTTTGATAATGGGTAAGGTGTTAATAAATAAAAATTATAGTTTTTGCCCTTTCTTTTTGAAAACCCATTTTAGGGGTCTATTTTGACCCCGATTTAAAAATAGAATATCGTTAGCTTTTGTTGACACATAGATTCTATATTTGTACGGTTTAGTTGATTCTAAGTCCTTTCTAGAGGAGAATGCTCTGTGTTGAAGGGCAAGGGCTTTAATCTTGGATTTGTTCTTAATGAGGTAGGTTTTTTCTTAACTTTCTTCAGACTGGAGTGGATAGTTAATATTTATATAAAAGCATGTTATGGATATGAGTAATAATCATGAAAATAATATTATAACTGTTGTATGCCAGTGTGGGGGCTTATATTACTATTTTTGGTGATTTGAGATAACATTTACTGTGTGTGGACCGTGTCGGGGTATTATTTGATATTGTTGGCCTTACGCATGCATTTGGTTAATTTCTTCATGATAGAAACACCTAAGTTGGGGTTAATGTGATAATAATGATATCTTACTCGAATTTTTTACTCTAATAGTACATTGCTTATAAGTAATTCTTGGTGGTTAATAGATTGAGTGGATTCTGAGCTCACGTGTACATGTATTGAACGGATTTTGAGATTTCCATACTGATTTGGTTGTGAGCATTACAGCCTCATATAATACTTACACTTATGAGATATTGGTATCATTGTAGAAACACTGAATTTGACACAAAAAAGATAGTTTTACGAAACCCTCTGTCATAGCCCATGAGTCAGAGAGAAAATATGGATATTGAGATTGAGATTGAGTATTAAGATAGTTAGGGTGGCAAATGGGCGGATCAGATTGGATTTAAATGGATTAAATATGGATGGGGCTTAAATGGATTAGATTGCAATTCACTCATATAATATATGGGTAAATATGGATTTAATCAAATATGGATCAGGTAAAAATAGTTTCAACCCACTTTTAACTCCTAAAATAAAAAATTTAGAACTTCTATATACATATCAACTTTCCCTTTTTATCTCTTACCCCACCATCCTCCCCCCTCTAAAAAAACATAATTTGTTTTTAAAAAAATATTAAGATAAAAATTAATAATTTTTCTACCCCTACCATAACCCCCCTCTCCCACCAATTTTTTTTTTCAAGAAAATGAATTTTTTCGAAAAGAAGAAAACTAAAAAATAAACAAAAATGTGCACCCTCCCACTCTAAAACCTCCCCCCCCCCCAAAAAAAAAAAAAATAATTCAAAATATGAAATTTTTTCAAAAAGAAAAAATATAAAATTAATAAAAATTGCACCCCCTACCCCGCACCGCTCCCCCCTCTCCCCCACCCCCACCCAGAAAAAAATTTGAAAAAAGGAAATATTAATCAAAAAGAAAAAAACTAAAAAAAAAAATTGCTTCTCCCCCCACCTCCCTACCAAAAGAATATTTTTCAAAATGAAAAAAAATAAATAGTTTTACAAAAATTGCACCCCACCCCTATGCCGTCCAACACCACCCTCCAAAAAAACTATTTCCTTAAAAAAAAAATCAAAAGGAAAAAAAAAAAATTGCACCCCTACCAACCAACATACCCCTCAACCAGCCATACCCCCAAACCCCTCCCCCCACCCACCATTTTCCTCCCCTAACAGGAAAATATGCTTTTTTAAAAAATATTTTTTTTCAAAAAGAAAAAAACGAAAAAAATCCCCCCCCCCCCAATTTTCTTTTAAAATAAATGATAGTAAAAAAAATAAAAATAAATCTGCCCCCTCCCTACCCCACCCTTTCCACCCTTTACGAACCATTCATCATTCATTAACATTCTTATGCAAAGAAATGATTCAAAACACAATTCATCATGTGACAAGATTCTTCTCATAGACATTTTCATAGACAGGTTGAGGGTATACTATTATCAAACAATTGTTCAAGTCAAAAACCATCATGTTAGGGTTAACTATGACCCATTCATTAAACCATAATTTCCATGCACCCACATGTGCAAAACCATTATCAAAAGCATGTATAAACACAAGTAAAATCATGAGAAAGAATACTTAATATTATCATTCAAACCCTCAACCATGGATTTCAAAACCACCATTTATGATTCAAGAACAATATTTAAAAAACATGATTTTTATGAACTAACAACGAAGAAAGAGTCACATGCCAGAGTTGCGATAATTCACGAAGAGATTTTGATCCTTAAGCCTCTAGATAACTATCTTGATAAAACCCTAGCCCAATCTACTCGAGAGGTTTCTAGAGAGTTTATAAAAGATTTTTGATCTTTCCAAGTGATGAATGAGGGACCAAATAGTGTTATAAGATGTGGGGTATTAAGGTGTTGGGTGGAAAATTTCTAAAATACCCTCATCTTTAAAGTTGTAAAAGACTTGTAGGAGGGTACGGTTTGACCTCTCCATTCGCACCTACATCATATGAGTGGTACCCTCCACTCGTACCTTGATCAGGATGTTAGACTTCACATTCTATCCAACATATGACTCCTTAGCCTAACTCGTACCCCAACCATACGACTAATACCCTCAAACAGTACCCTAGGTAAAATATTAAGGTTAGACACTGGACAACATACGGTTTGGCACTATTCTTCTCATATCATGATCATACGACTTGTATGATGTCTTATCATACCAAGAACATAAATTGGCCAATATGACACTGACCAACACACGACTAGGGTCCTAGACCCATATCTACGATATACGAGTGGCATGGTGTAAGTTATATGATGCACAAAAGTACAAGACTCAGGAAGATTTGCAAGGGCCAAAGTTCGGGCTGTTCAGTCTCCACCCTTTAGGATTATTCATCCTCGAATAATAGGATGAGACACTACAAGAATGAGTAAACCCCAAACAATTCTACTCTTACCTTTAAGACAAAAAATAAACACCAAGAGATTCACAATCTATCATCAACAAAGGTATAAAACAAAGGTGTTAAGAACAATACATACCTCAAGCACGATTTTTTAGATTCGGGAATAGGAATGGATACTTGGACTTCATGTCCTCCTCGGTTTCCCAAGTAGCTTTCTTAGACTTTTGGTTCCTCTATAAGACCTTCACCAAAGCCATGTCTTTCGTTCGTAACCAATGAATTTGCTGATCCAAGATCCTAGCTCGGACCTCCTCATAGGACAAAGAATCCAAAATATCAAGGGAACAACCAACGAAGGATCAACCTTACATTTTTCCAACATGGACACATGGAATACCGGGCGAATGGAACTCATGCTAGGGGGCAAATCCAACTCATACACAATGTTACAACCCCTTCTCAAAACCATATAAAAGCTAACATACTGAGGACTGAGCTTTCCCTTCTTCCCAAACTGTATCACTCCCTTCATGGGAGATACCTTTAAGAATACCCAATCTCTAACCTCAAAATCTAAGTCCCTTTATCTCATATTTGCATAGGACTTTTGGCGACTTTGGGAGGTCTTTAGACTATCCCAAATTACCTTCACCTTTTCCAAAGCTTGGTGAACCAAATCAAGGAAAAATATTTTAGCTTCACTAACCTCAAACAATCCAATAGGAGACCTACACCTCCTACCCTATAATGCCTTAAATGGAGCCATGCCAATACTAGAATAGTAACTATTGTTATAAGAAAATTCAATTAAAGGCAAATGGTAGAAATAACTACCACCATAATTAATCACACAGCCTTGTAACATATCCTCTAAAGTCTGAATGGTCCTTTAAAATTACCCATCCGACTATGGGTGAAAAAATGTACTAAAACTCACTCTGGTACCCAAACCACACTGAAAAGAGTGCCAAAATTAAACGAGAACTGAGTGCTACAATCTAAAATAATTGAGACAGGTGTACCATACAACTTTACAACTTCCTGAAGGAACAAATTCACATAATCCTCGGCATAATAGGTGGTCCTTATGGGCAACAAGTGAGTGGACTTGGTCATCCTATCCACGATGACCCAAATGGAGCCATACCAATTTTGTGACAGCAGAAGGCCGATAACAAAATCCATATTAAGTATATCCTATTTACACATCGGTAACTCAATCTCTTGAAGCAGCCCACCAAGCCTCAAGTGCTCCACCTTTACTTGCTGATATTCCATACATTTAGCCACAAAGTTGGCCACATCCTATTTCATGTTGTTTCACCAATACATCTCTTTGAGATCATGATATTTGCTAAACTGGGATGAACCATATACCTCAATTCATGGGCCTCAGCGAAAATCCTACCTCATGACCCATCCACATCGAGAATACATAACCTTCCTTGGTACCTCAAGATACCATCTCCACCGACCTAGAAGGCCATCACCTTTTGCTTACGCATATCATCCTTGATCTTTACTAAACGAGGATTTAATACCTATTTCTCTTTTATTTCCGAACTAAGAGATGACTGTGCCACCTATTTCACTATCACACCACCATCCTCAGAGTCTAAGAGATAGATTCCTAGGTTAGCCAAATGGTGAATATCCTTCACCAATTCCTACTTATCCTTATCCACATGCGACAAGCTACCCATGGACAACCTGCTAAGCATCAGCAACACCGTTAGCTTTACCTAGATGGTAGTGAAGACTCATATCATAGTCTTTTAGAAATTCAAGCCACCCCTTTTACCTTATATTAAGCTCCTTCTAGGTGAACATGTACTGCAGCCTCTTATGATAAAAAAAATATCATCATGCACCCTATATAAGTGTGATGCCAAATCTTCAATGCAAAACCACAGCTAACAACTCCAAGTCATGAGTCAGATAGTTCTTCTCATGAACCTTCAATTGTCTAGAGGCATAGGCAACCATCTTGCCATGCTGCATCAACACATAACCCAAGCCAATCTAGGATGTATCACAATAAACTACAAATCCCGCTGTACCCTCATGTAGAGTCAAGAGTGGAGCTGAAGTCAAATTATCTTTTAGTTTCTCAAAACTACATTCACAAGCATCAGACCACGAGAACTTTACTTTCTTTTGAGTGAATTGGGTCAAGAAAGCAACAATAGAAGAAAAACTTTCCACGAACCTCCTATAATACGCATCCGAACCCAAGATGCTTCGAATATCAGTTGGAGTCATGGGTCTAGGCCACTTCTTAACCACAAAAAATTTTTGAGGATCCACCATAATCCCCTTGTTACACATAACATGACCTTGGAAAGTTACAACATTCAACTAAAATTCACATTTGGAGAACTTATCATAGAACTGCTGATCTTTAATGGTTTACAACACATGACAAAGGTGATCGGCATGATCCTCCTCATTCTTAGAGTACACTATGATTTCATCAATGAAGATAGTGACAAACAAATCCAGAAACTAATAGAAGACCCTATTTATCAAATCCATGAATGTCGCAGGCGCATTAGTCAAACCAAACGACATCACTAGGAACTTAAAATGCCTATATCGGGTACAAAAAGTTTTCTTAGGGATATCCACTTACCTTATCTTTAACTGATGATACTCAGATCGAAGATCGATCTTAGATAAAAATTTACCACCCTGAAGCTGATCAAAGAGATCATTAATCCTTAAAGGAGGATACTTGTTCTTCACCGCCACCTTATTCAATTGTCTATAATCAATATACATCCAAAGGAAACTCTCCTTCTTTTGCATAAACAATATCGATGCACCCCACGACAACATACAAGGATGGATGAAACCCTTGTCTAAGAGGTCTTTCAATTGATCCTTAAACTCCTTCAACTTAGCTAGAGTCATTCTATATGGAGGAATAGAAATGAGACAAGTTTTTGGAACAAGATAAATACAAAACTCAATCTCCCATTTGGGAGGGACACTGGGAAGGTCATTGCGAAAGGCCTTAGGAAGCTCATTCACCACCGAGATAGATTGCAAAGAAAGACCCTCTAAGTTAGAAGCTTTAACCTGGACTAGATGATATAGACACCCCTTGGAGATTAATCTCTGATCTCTAAGATACGATATACCTTTCCTTTATGAGTTAGAGAACCACCATCCTACTCAATAATTAGATCATTGGGGAATTTAAACAAGACCTTACAGGTCCAATAATCTAGGAAAGCATAACATGAGTGCAACCAGTCTATTCTCAAAATAATATCAAATTTAACCATGTCAAACTCTATCAAGTCCACTAGAGTTTCTTTATTACCAACAGCTACTATACACCCCCTATAGACTCTTCTGACAACCACAGAGTCTTCTACCGAGGTAGAAATAGAAAAAGGATCCTATAAATACTAAGGACTAAAACCAAAATACACATCCACAAATGGGGTCACATAACAGAGAGAGGACCCCAAATCAAGAAAATAGTACACATTATGGGAAAAAAGTTTCAACATACCAGTAAAAATATCCAAAGATGCCTCAAACTCTTAACAAGTAGTGGAGCATAAAGGCGGTTCTGATTAGTGTCGAAACTAGAAGTGAAACCCTTCTATTCAGCAGATGATGAAGAGGTAATAGGAACCTTGTTTTCCCACAAAGCAATTCTAGAGTAACAATCCTGCTGCATGTGTCCAATCTTACCACACATAAAATATTGATTCTTTCCTTTCTTACACTGACCATGATGATGCTGACCACAAAATATGCAAGAAGGGTAGGATGGTATGGATTGGGCCTCACTGGACTGAGAATGGACAACTTGTGCCCTAAAAGCATCACCATCCTGATAACGTCTGTCTCCCAACGGATTTGGGTAGGGAGCACAAGTCATCGAATAGGAGTTAGGACTCCCCCAACTCTTCCTCTTAGGCCACTTCTCAATCTGCTATTGGTCCCTACTCTGTTCTAAAAACTAAGACCTCTTACTCTGCCTCTCACTAATCTCAACCTATTTTTCCTCTTCTCTTTGACCTATTGCACATACATAAACAATCTGAATATATCCATGTCCTTGATCAACAAGGCAGCCTCATTCCTAAGAATCAACTCATGAGGCAATCCTAAAGCAAACTTTATCATTAGGGCCCTCATATTAGATATCAATTTAGGACCATACCGAGACAACTGGTGGAATTTTAAGGCATACTCCTTGATTGTCATCCTCCTTTGCTTCAGGTTATGAAATTCTTCTACTTTAGCTTTCTTTAACTCCTGAGGAAATAAAAGGCTAAGAAATGTACTAGAGAATTATCCTACATGGTAGAACTAGCATCCTCACCTCTTGATTGTCCCCACTCTTCGTACCATTGGTATGACACATTCTTCAATTGGTAGGTAGCGAAATCTACACCCTTAATCTTCAAAGCACACATAACTCAAAGATCTTCTCTTTTTCATCAATGAAGCTTTGAGGATCCTCCTCAACCTTTGTACCAGTAAATATTGGAGGATGCTACTTTATGAATTATCCAACTTTAGTGGCCTCAGATGATCCTATAGTAGCACCAGTAGAACCAGACTATAATGACTGAGATATCACCAACCAAGTCAATAGGGTAATAAAGCAACTGAACTCAGACTTAGTAACCTCCCTAGGAGGCGACTAAGTTTGAGTGTTACCCTCAAAAATAAGATTAGTAGGGATAGGTGGAACCCTATGATAAAAGTCAGATGCAGCGACCCTTAATCGGGTTCGGACCCTAAAAGTTGGATGAGCTTCATCTATATTGCCCTTAGATGGGACAAACGAGTTTCCATGAACATCAAATTTTTTTGGAGGCATAATCTGAAAGACGAGCAAACAAAAATCAAAAGAATCCAAGACCTTAGACTCAATAACACAAAAATAAGAAACAAGAAAGGAAAATATTCCAAAAAGTTTCATAGCCTCTCTCTTATAAGTGTGGCACACTGCAAACCCATAAAAGAGACTTTACTTGACACTGCTTTGTGGATATCCAATTGAACATGAACCTAGGATATAGGACCAAATTTATGATGGCTCAAATCAGGGCCTGGCCGTGATGGGTATCTCAAGTCCTACCTGGACTGAAGATTACCCCTTCACTAAGCCTAACCAATATATCAACCATAAGTGTTGAACGAATTCAGAACATATAATAAGATATGCAAAATAATACTAACAATAGCTTAAGAAATGTCTAAATCATTCATCACCACCACACACTAATCCAACACACCCAAGTCCATAGTAATTCATAAAACCTCTACAATCCAAAGTCAATTAAATGTCAGAACATACCTCCAGCAATAGCCAAAATCCAAGTTTAACAAAGTCTATGACATAGAGTAAAAAGACCATAAAATAAATGCCTTCCAAACTATGGAATCTCATCGCTTCGATGTCAAATCATGAGCTACTCGAACACCTGGTCACTGCATAGGAAAAAAAGAAAAAGCTTCGGTCTCTATATCTCGTAAGGATACAACGTCCAAAGATGATTAGCAATTAGAGCACTAGAATATAACTTAGGGATAGAGGATAAAATAATGTCATTAATAAAACTGAGTCAAATCAACATATGCAATCACATATATACATATATATATATATATATCGTGCTGGGATAGGAAACAAGTCTTAGCATGTACTTTGAAAATATTAACCAGGGTTGTGTAGCATAACCATCATAAAATAAAGCATCCATGAGTTATATGGGTTCAGCTCTCCCCTAGTTGGAAGGGCCCTAGTGCATGTAGCCATACGAGCCAGAGAATATGTATATCCGTATATGTCATTATGGGGGACTCGAACCTCCCAACATAATCATGGTGACTTAGAACCCATGTATACAATAGGGGGGATTTGAACCTCCCATTCATATATTCATTTGGGGGATTCAAACCTCCCGGTCATATCGACACCCATACCGGTTACTGCAATTTCCAGTGTTAGTCATTCAGACTCCACTTTCATGGTCTGGCTACACATCCCGCTTTAAATCCCAATTAAATTATTCTTTACACATATACACAATTATTAGTCTAATTACTTCCCAAAGGCATCCAATTGGTATCATCATACCAACCCCACTTACAAGCGTACAACATGCCAAACTATTATCATTCAACATTGGGACTTAAACCCATTGTCTATACAATGTCATTAATTTAATCTAACATTTTGGGACTCAAACCCATTTAGCCAATTCAACAACCAAGTTTACAATTCAAAACCATTTATGACCCACAAGGTCTTTGTGAAACTATTTACCAACCATTTACATCATTAGGTCAAGGCCTTAGTTCAAATCATAATTCAATTCAATTTATGGCCATTCAGATCTTTACAAAACCATTCTTCCTTCATAAACATTCTTATCCCAAACAATGGTTCAAAACATAATTCATCATGTGACAAGGTTTTTCTCATAGACATTTTCACAAATAGGTTGAGGTCATAATATTATCAAACCATTGTTTAAGTCAAAAACCATCATGTTAGGGCTAACGATGACCCATTCATTAAACCACAATTACCATACACCTACATATGCAAAACCATTATCAAAAGCATGTATAAACACAAGTAAAATCATGAGAGAACAATACTCAACATTATACATTCAAACCCTCAACCATGGATTTTAAAACCACCTTTTAAGATTCAAGAACAATGTTTGAAACTTATTATTTTTATGAAATAACAATGAAGGAAGAGTCACATACCTGAATTATGATGACCACCTTAATGAAACCCTAGCCCAATTTCCTTGAGAGGTTTCTAGAGAGTTTATAAGAGTGTTTTAATATTTTCATGTGAGGAATGAGGGACCAAATAGTGTTATAATATGTGGGGTCTTAAGGGATTGGGGTGGTAAATGTCTAAAATATCGTCATCTTAAAAGCTATAAAAGACTCACAAGAGGGTACGGTTTAGCCTTTCCACTCTTACCCATATCATACGAGTGGTACCCTCCACTCATACCTTGATCAGAATGTTGGACATCATATTCTATCCAACATACAACTTTTTATCCTAACTCGTACTCCAACCATATAAATAGTACCCTCAAATCGTACCCTAGGCAAAACATCAAAGTTAGATACTGGAAAATATATGGTTTGGCACTATACTTCTCGTATCATGATCATACGACTCGTATGATGTGTTCTCATACCAAGAATAGAACTTGGCCAATGTGACACTGACCAACATATGACTGGGGTCCTAGGCCCATATCCACAACATACGAGTGGTATGGTGTAAGTCGTATGATGTACAGAAAGTTTAAGAATTAGGAAATTTTACAAGGGCTAAAGTTTGGGGTGTTTCACAACTCTATAAATATTGATTAAATGGACTCCTTTTATTAATATGGGATAAAATTGTCACTCTTAGAGATAGTATGTGGATTGTGATTTCCCCATGGATCCTACCTGAAAACACAAAGGCTCAGTAGTTGTACGTGGTGGTTATGGGATGACCCGAGTTACATCATATCATCATTAGCATCATCATTGGATTTCACACATTATGCATCTTCAGTGTTTTACTTTTGTGCTTGGCTTGATGTATATCTACTTTGTTTCTTTTACGTACCTATTTTCTTGCTTACGTGCTATACTGAGAAATGGTAG
Source organism: Capsicum baccatum var. pendulum (assembly GCA_030864225.1). NCBI lineage: Eukaryota > Viridiplantae > Streptophyta > Magnoliopsida > Solanales > Solanaceae > Capsicum > Capsicum baccatum. The sequence goes on along the minus strand of CM061557.1, from coordinate 83,349,609 downwards.
TGGAGATGGTGTGAGCTACCATTTGGGATAATTTTTTATTGCAGGTGACGTGCTCATAGAATGCATTTATTCATCTTATTTTCTACTTAGATCAGTTGGCCTATGATACCAACTGAGTACAGGTGGACTGTACTCATTTCTACTGTGCCCATTCAGTGCAGAGTCAGGTACGAGTGCACCGCACGGCAGCTAAGACTGTGAGGTATTTTGATACTTTAATGTATTGACCGCTCTAAGCCTTTAGAGTGGACCTTATACCTCCTTCCATATAGTTTATATCTTATTTTGTATTAAGAGACCGAATTGTAGTTTACCAGATTTGTCACTTGTACTTTCAGACTTTGAATTGTATTTAGGTTGTTCTACACTGTGATATCAGGTTTTGAGATGGTTTATGATATTTATTATTATTATTATTCAGACCTACGCTATAATTGTAAATGTATGGTCTAACTTCACTCTAAAAGTCTTGTCTCAGGAATTGTGTTATGATTTCTTATTACATATAGTTTAAGTGATTGTGTTGCTTGTAAAGGCTTAGCTGTGATATGTGTCATCATAATCTTAGTGTTTGGGTCGTGACAAATTCAATATTTATGACATTTGGAGAGATTTTTTTTTTACAATTTAATATTTATTTAGTTAAATATTTATGACATTTTAATTTAGTGTAGGAGTCAAATGGTTATTCAACTTTGTATTTTGAAACTTTCCACACTTATTCATTTAATTAGATAGAAAACATTTTTCTATCACTCAAGGGTAAAATTATCACTTAATTTTTAATGGGTAAGAAATTGTATAGTAATTAGATTAACTTCACAATGTATACCTACACAAAAAATTGTTGACATAAACATTAATTACATGTAAGGGGAAGAGAAACAGGTATTAAACTAAAAAGAAAATAAAGAGCAAGTGAAAAATGAGGTATACATAGGTTAATGGAAAATATAGTTATTTTAGAAGATTATTAAAATATGTATTTAATTGATATATCAACATAAATCATGGGATTATTGTAGTTGTCTTTTTCATTTGCTCCTAATTTAAAATTAATGGTTCTTATGTTCACACTCATGCACGTAACCTAAAAGAACATAAATAGCAATTAAAGAGACATGTATGTAGTTAAGTGGATTATATTTAAGTACAAAAATTTAAGAGCAATTGTATAGTATTTATTTATGAATGAAATAATCATTTAGTTTTTTATTAATATTTTACAATTTACTATTTAATTGATTAGATGTTTTATAATATTTTAATTTAGTGTAGGGGTAAAATGATAATTTAACTTTTAACTTTTTCGGTTTTAGTATAGCTAGTTATTCTTCATGTGAGTCACACATGTAACTCGAGTCATGAAATGCAATATTTTTATAAAAAGTATTAATACGATATAAATAAATATATTTGAGTAAACAATTAATTATACATGAGAAAATGAAGTACAAGTTTGTGCAAAATGATTGTATGCTGAAGTGGTTACAATGTGACAAGTAACATGAGGTGATTGACCACCAACATTACTATAACTAACAACCATGCACGATTTCCCTTTAATAGCTATATTTATAAAAAGATAGTATGTGGATAGAATGAATATGGCATGGTATATGTGTTACGCTTCATTGTTATTATTCTCGATTATAGTATGACAGTAAAAAGGCAAGGTTTCTTAAGTAAGTTAAGTTACCTTTAATATTTATAGCCAAATTTTCTATTATACATAAAAACGTATTTGGTCTTGTTTATAACATGGAGGTCCACCAAAATAGTTTGACACGTGCTCATTGGACTGTATAATCATTTATAAGAGTCTTCCGTGCTCCTACAAGTTATGTTAGTCATGAAAGACGCTAATGTAATGATATCTAGTTAATTTTAAATACATATCATGAAATTTTCTAAGTTTAAAAGATAATAAAGTTAGCCTGTATGATTAGAGTGACTGTGAAACTCAAATTAACACAATTAATTGTAGAAAAGAGAAAGAAGCATATATCTAGATGGATCTTAACATTAAAAAATAAGCTGAAAACTACATATATAATGGTGAGAAAATATTCCCAACAACCTGTTCACAAGACATGATGGTGAAAATATTATATCATCAATAAGAAAATAGATTAGCATCAAGATCAACTATTATGAAGTATTGAATTTTAAGCTACAAATCTTGAAAAGAACCAATGCATAATCACATAATCTCAATAGAATGAGATAACACAAATTAACTCGTACATCAAAGTACGCGTAAAATTTTTTTTTTAGAAAAAAGAAGAACCAAATGTCGAGACAATGGCACAATCTAATGATTTTTTTAAAAAAGACTACTTAAATTGTATTGGTGAATTTCGGAACTCAATAACAAAGATATCAATATCACTTTTCACCAAAACAATCATTACATGTAATTAGTGCTAGAAGCAACATTATTCTTGCCAATGACTTCAACAGAACTCAAAAGCATATGCTGAAACCTTGTATATCTTATTTATGATCATTTAAGTACCGTGAAAAATGAGAAGTAGGCAACTAAAATATAATTGGGAGAGTATAAATATTTTTTCAAGAATCCAATAAATCTTGTTTCCTTAAATTTAGAATCCATACAGTCTCCTATATTCAATCAATGAACCAAACAACCCATAACCTTGCATATGCATCTCATCCCCAAATTTAGGATGCTGAAAGAGTCATCTTGCAGTGTTTGGGTGAAGATATCAATAGAGAAGGTATCAAGAAAACACCTTTTCGTGTTGCTGGCTATTAAATAAGTAACAGAGGCGAACCCAGGATTTGAACTTGATGGGTGCACCTTTATATTTAACATAATAATTAATAGTGTCAAAGTTAGACATGGAGTTCTTTGAAAACTTATTAATTATAGTATTTTATAATCAAAATTTTAATATTATTGAATATCATTAATTAGATTTAATATGAAAAAAGTGTGTTATCCATCATACTTGAATTCAATGCACTTTGAAAAATATGAAATTCGAGCGATTTATTTGTTAGATGGTTGTACGAAAAACGTTTGGTTTAAGCCTATCTCAAACTTTAAATTACTAATTTTTTAAATAAAAAACAAGTCAATGATCAAAAGATAAAATAAATAAACATTTACAGTACAAGATGGGGAGAATATCTACATTTTGAAGTTGGAGGGGAGCTTGTATTTTAAAATAAAATGAAAAATACGTTAACAATGTCTACAATACACAAAACAAAAAAGAAAAAGTATAAAATAAATGATTACTAACTAAGAAATTTTTTTAATCAATTGATATGTATATATGTGTGTGTGTGTGTGTTTGCACTTAAAATTTCAAATAGATAGTGTAATTGGAAAAAGGAGCAATAAAAAAATATTGTTGGGCTTCGAACCCGAATCATCACGCAATAAAAAAGACTTTAATTGGCGTGCTCAACCATTTTGCCAATCAAGTCAATTGTTTTCAAGGGTGCACAACATATATTTAACATAACACCCTGATATATATATAGATATACAAACTATATATTTAGAGTTTTTCTCGAGACTAACGGGTGCACATGCACCCTCTATTGCTAAGGTAGGTTCGCCTCTGATAAGGAACGAGAGTTTATATATAAAAAGTGAACGATATCATTCATGGCTGGTTATTCCTTGAAGTTGGATTGGAAGGTGTAAGTGGTCTGGCTGGAGGAGTTGATGGGATTGTGTGAAAACTCCCCTCTACAGCTAGCACTTCATTGATGGAGATTTGAAAAATAAATGAAGAACAACAAAGAATTTTATAAGTTCTTTCAAATTTTTACAATGCGGTGCACATTCAGCCTTTTATAGACTGAGTTGGAAAAGTAAATAACTTGTTCTAGAACCTTCCTATGACAACTCACTATGCAGCTAATTATATTAAAATCAACTAATAACCAACTAATCAGTAGCCAACTAATTAACCAATTGCAGTAACTACAATGCACATTAATGATATAGTAAAGAAATGAAACAGTAAAAAAATGATGAAACAGTAAAACACGATCATCAACACGCCCCTGAAGCTACAGGGTGTAGGATGTTAAGCACACCAAACTTGCCTAAGAGATGTAAATGTTGAGGTTGACTTAGATATTTGGTCAGTAGATCAACAACCTGTTGTTACGTATGTACATACTTAGGTTCAAGCTTGTTTGTCTTGATCTTGTCCCTTATAAAATGATAATCTATCTCTATATGTTTAGTTCTCTCATGAAAAATAGGATTTGCTGCCAACTGAATGATTGATTTACTAATATTCATGAAAGTACTCCTAACTCATTAAACAAGCCAAAGAGCCAAGTAACCTCAGCAGTAGGAAAAGCCATACTTCTATATTCAGCTTTAGTTGAGCTTCTAGAAACTTTTTGTTGTTTCTCGTATTTCTAAGAAACTAAGGATTCTTTAAATTTTATCACATAGCCTGTGATAGACCTCCTAGTTTTAGGACAGGTATCCTAATTAGATTTACACCAACAAGTTATTATAAATACAGGGTTAGCCTGTAGTTAGATACCTTAACCAACTATGGCCTTCAAATACCTGACCACCCTGGTAGCTGTTTCCCAATGAGACTTCTTAGGAGCCTATATAAATTTACTGAGAGTCTACACTGCATAAAAGATATTTGGCCTTGTAATGGTTGCATTCAACAATTTTCCAACTAGTTTCTGATAGAAAATGGCATCATGTTAAGTCTGATCACTAGTAATACAATTTACTTTGTCATATTATACTGAGGTTAACCTCAAGTTGGACTCCAAGGGAATAGGAGTAGGTTTAGTACCACTGAGGATCGTGTCATGAATTAGCTCTAGAAGGTATGTTCTTTGGTTTAAGATAACATCTATACTTGATCTCAACACTTCAACCTCCAAGAAATACTTAAGCTGACGAAGATCTTTCAATTTGAACTTCTGGTGTAAAGTATTCTTGGCTGCATTAATCAACTGATCATTGATCCCAGTAATGAGAAGATCATCAAGATACATTAATACAATTACTATGTCTTCAGCTTTCTTAAGAGTAAAGAGTGAATAATCATATCACTTTGAGAGAAACCAACATCTATCAAGGAAGAAGTCAGTTCAATGTTCCATTGCCTAGAGGGTTTCTTTAGACCTTACAAGGATTTAAGCAACTTGAAAACTTTAATATCCACTGGTTGCTTAAAACCATCAGGTAAATCCATATACACTTCTTTATTTAGATTATCTTGAAGGAATACATTATATATATCCATTTGAAACATGCTCCAACCTTTAGATATAGCTAAAGTAATGGCATATCTCATTGTAACCATCATGGAAACAGGAGAAAATGTATCATGATAGTCCAAGCTTTGTAATCGACTATAGAATTTTGCAACCAGCCTTACATTATATCTTTCCACCTTATCATTTTTCTAGTATTTGACCTTATACACCATTTGGATCCAACTGTATATTTTCCAGGCGGAAAATCAGCCACTTCCCAGGTTTGATTATCCTGAAGATCCTGGATCTCCTGTTTTATAGCAGCAACCTACCTATCATGCTTTGTTGCCTCTTTGAAAGTCCTAGGCTTCACAGGATAATAAAACTTAGCCACATAACACTGATAATGGGGGTTGACATGGTCATATGATAGATAATTTGACTTAGCATATCTGGCACTAGTCTGAGACCTTGTGACAGTAGAAAAATCTTTCAACTAGGCTGGCTACTTAGTCACTCTACTAGTTCTAGGTGATAGAACAATTTGAGGTACGTTATCCGATAGTGTCTTATTTATAATATGGGTTGAGCAATCCTGTCCTTTGTTGGTGGTGAGGATGTATTAGTTTCAAGCATGCAGTCAATTAAACTTTCATTATTTAAGTCATCATATGAAGATGAAACATTCACTATATCCAAAGAAAAACCATGTGAAGCTAGTATTAGAGAAGAATTATTAAGTTTAGTATCAATAAAAGGGAAAATATCTTCCCTGAAAGATACTTTCCTGGACACAAAAATCTTTCTTATGGAAACATCCCATAATATATAGCCTTTTTTCAACTCTGAGAATCCTAGCAAGACAACAAGAATAGCTCTGGCTTAAATTTTATCACCCCTTAGTAAGATTGAGGCATGACAAAGGCACCCTTAGGTGTGCCAACATAGGCTCTTTGCAATACAATAGTTCATATGGAGTCATATTATTTAGAATTGAAGATGAAATCCCCAAAATTTAATAGGTAGTTTTGACTGAAATTTGATCGCTCTGGCAATCTCTAGTATGAATCTATGATTTCTTTCTACTATGTCATTGTGTTGTGGAGTATAGGGATAAACACTTGGATATAATATTCCAAAATGTTGAAATAACTCTGTATATTGATGATTAAAAAACACAGTACCATTTTCTGGTTTCACAATCTTAACATGAGAATCAAATTGAGTCTTGATCATTAAAAAAAAGATTAATGGAAATAATGGTTTCAAACTTTGATTGCAATAGATACACCCATAAAAACCTACTATGATCATCCACAAGTATAAGAAAATAATTTTTCTTATCAATATTAGGAGCCTTATATGGTCACCAAATATCTGTGTGAACAACTTTAAACAATATCGATGCTCTAGAATTACACGATAGAAAGTGAACTCTAGCTTGTTTAGCTAATGGACAAACAAGAGACTTATTAAGAATTTCACTATCATTTTTTAATTCCATCAACTTTAGATGCTTTAGATCTTGAGAAGAAGTATGTCCAAACCTCGAATGCCATAACTTGACATCGGGTATTGTCACATTTGTAGTTACTATTATTTTTGAATTATTGTTGTCTTTGTCCAGGTGATTTTGCATAGTTTCAATCCTGAAGATGTATAATATACTATTTTCCATACCAATTCCCCTCACCCTAACACTCAAGAGGTCTTAGAAGATACAAAAGTCAGGGTAAAATGATATAAAGCAAGATAATTCCCTTGTGATTTTGGAAATAGATAACAAATTGAATTTGAAATTTATCACTAACAGAACATTCTTCACTACTGTATCTATAATGATTTACCTCTATCTTATCTCCTCTAGGTAAATGAACCTGATCCTTCTATGCCTTAATCAGGTTATGAATATCCCTTAACATATATCTACTGGATATTATATGGTGAGAAGCACAGGAATCTATTATCCAATCTTGTGTAAATACAATATATGACATTAAACTAGTGGTGACACCTGACATGTTACCCTACTTTGTCTCTAAGACATCTTTGTGAAGCATATTAAGAATTTAACTGTATTCCTCATCACTAAAATTTTGCCCTTTTGCAAAAGAAGCAGCGTTTCCCTCATGGGTAGTTGATACTTTACTAGTTTATGTTACTTGAATATGATCACATAACCCACTAGAGATATTATTTGCTGCAAAATTACCTCCTTGAACAACATTCCCATGATTACCATATCTATGCTCTACATTACTACCAGGATTTGAGTGGTTAGCCATATTTTTAAAAGCACCATTACCATTGCTAGGTTTCTTCATTTGCTTCTAATCCACTAGATATCCTATCAACTTATAGCAATTTTTTTGGTGTGACCAGTGAAATTGCAAAATTTAACTTCTTCCCTTTATAATACTCCCTTCCTTAGTTCCTATTAACAATAATAGCAAGTTGATATGACCTCCCAACCATAGTGGATACATATGTTGATTTTTGTATCTTAATCTCTATCAATATTGCATATGCTTGGTTTAGTGTGAGAGAAACTTCTTTCAGCAAAATTTGCCTTCGTGCTTAATCATAAGATTTATTTAAGCCACGTAAGAAATGTATTAGCCTCATTTGTAATAGGTTATCCATATGTCCCTCGATCATGGATAATCACATCTAGGTGAAGGTGTGACAACATCATACTCATTCCATAAATTTTTTAGTTTTAGGTAATATTGAGATACAAAATCAGTACCTTGTGAGGATGTGGTAATTTCCTTATGCAGCTAGTATACCGTGCAGTTGATTGACCTTGTCAAATCTTACTTTTAAATCAGCCCATACTACAGAAGCACTCATAGTATATACTATTCCATTAAGGAGTTCTTCACTCACTGTGTTCATCAACCATGATAGTACAATTACATTGCATATCTCCCACTGCTCATGCAAATCATCTATATAATTCCTTGTACATGTCTCAATAACAAATTCATACTTTTATTTGCCTAATAATGCAGTTTTCATGGATCTGCCATATATTTCATAGTTCTGAAATCCTGTAAATTTGATTTGGATCAACACAACTCCTGTTATATCTAAAGATTCAATGTATAAAGGATTATTTTGATCAATTTTGGGCACCATTATCTATTATAATTCTATTGCAATTTACTGGATAGAAGAGGCCTACACCCGATAGCAAATAAAATTTTTATTCAACTGAAATATAGAGCGAAAACAACCAACATTGATTGCTCTAGTACCATGTGAAAACTACCCTGTATAGCTAGGACTCCATTGATGGAGATTTGAACAAGAAAGAAAGAACCACAGAGAATTTTATAATTGATTTTAAGTTTTTATAATAAGGTGCAAATTTAGCCTTTTATAGACTAAGTTAGAGAGGTAACTAACTTGTTCTATAACCTTTCTGTGACAACTCATTATGAAGCTAACTACACTAACAACCAACTAATGAGTTGCCAACTAATTAACCAATAAATTAACCAATTGAAGTAACTATAATGCTTATCAATGATACTGTAAATCAATGAAATAGAAAATGAATTATGAAACAGTAAAACATGATCATCAACAACTTGTGATTGCTCGATATCTTGATCTCTTTGCATACTATGTGTCTTACTTACTTCCATTCTAGGTTAAGTGTCATGTAAGATATGTTTCATCCAAGAAAATGGTTGTAGGACTAAGCAAGCTCTCTAAGTTTGTTGATGCTTTGTGAAATGGCTCCAAAGTATACAACACCTTATTGATGAAGTTTGCACTACTTTGTAGCACAAAATCAATCCAACGGGTGTTATTGTGGTTCTACAGTGTGTGCATATTCTTTTCCAAATTTTGAACCAATATTTTTTGACTCGTTCCCAAGGATAGGTAAAAACAATAGCTACCTTAGGTTTTGTTTTTAATAGGATCGTGATACTGATGTTTGGACTTATTTTTTGAGTCTTCTAAAATTTTGGGGTAGAAATATGGTGCCCATCTCAATCTTGTGGTAGACCGAGATGAGCAATTAGCTATGACAAATATAGTAGTTTAAATATTTGTCTCTAGGTTAAGATCCATTAATAGAGGAACTTGTAGGAACCCTATCTTGGTTTGTGAAGTGTTTCATGGACTTCAGAAACTACAATTTATTGATGAAACTGTATGATTTTGTTTGAAGTAGGATAGATACTCAAACTCCTTCTGGTCAGGTTGGTAATCTTAAAGATGTTATCTTCTCCGAGATCAATTTGTTATTTTGGTCCCAATACAAACATCATCACTCCCTTTAAAGGCATTGTACACATTGATTATAGCTCTTTGGATGGAGTGAACCCTATTAAAAGACCTCTAGTGTAATCAGTAGTACATTTTTATTGCTTTAAACTCCAAGTACATGAGAGGCTCCTAGACAAATATTTGAAATTATTTCACCATTTTTAGGTGAAGATGTAATCTTAGTTTTGGAAGCAAATTACACCTATATGATATCTAAAGGAATCGAGAAGTTTGGAAGCAACACAAACATATTTTCTATGTTGGCTCAATTTTCCACTAACCCGCATGCAAGAGCAAAATTTGTGCAGAGATTTCCTAACTCTTGTTTTCTAGAAAAATAATGTCTTTTTTTAAAATAAATATACAGGTTACAACAAGCTAGGTACTCACTTACCTTTTGGATTAAACAGGTTCAATTGAGAAGTAAACTAAGCACTGAGTTGGATAATGTAGGTCCTTTTGCTCGAATACGTGGTCCTCTTTTTTATTTATACAACATAGTGACAAATGATGTGATGAAATTTTATTGATTTTTGTTTCTCCATCCTTGTATTCTCTAGCATGAGCAAGGATCTATACTAGCAATCTTTCAAAGTTGCCCCTGATTTATTCCTTTCCACATCATTGGTAGAAGTGTCATACTTGGTAAATTGTGCCATACAACATTTAAATTTTTTAAAGAAAAAACTTAAAAGCATTTCATACACCATGTCACTGTATAGTGTATATGAATATTTTAAAATATTAAATAAGGTATATCCTTAATAGAAATTAACCAGTGATATCAAAGTTCACAACTTCCTTCCTGAAGGTTATCCAAACCTATAATTCTCCAAAATTAACATTATCAACACATATAACAAGAACATGAAGAATAGTCCAGTACCTGACAATCAAGGAAGATGAAGTTAAATTGTTTTCCCTCCTTAGGAAGATGACATTATATTGATTGTTCCCTCCTTTCGATCATTTTATTAAGGAAAAAAACTGTTGGTAAGCGTTGCTAATTAAATGTTGGAGTCCGTATTAGGCTTTCTTTATTTGTAGCTTTAAAAAATAGAATATTAAGGTAAATAGTAAGAAGACTATTTTAATAATTTTACTTTAGAGTTTTTGAGTTGATGATTTTAAGGTATCATAGAAGATATGATAAATTTATTGTAGTTGTCTTTTTCATTTGCTCCTAATTTAAGATTAATTATTTTTATTTCACATTCATTCATGTAACTTAAAATAACATAAATAGCAATTGAAGAGACATATATATAGTTAAGTAGATTATATTTAATTTTAAAATTTTAATAGTAATCATACAGTATTTATTGAAGGAAGAAATGATCATTCAATTTTTTATTAAGATTTTACTATGTAATATTTAATTAATTAGATATTTTGTAATATTTTAATTTAGTGCAAGGGCAAATAGTAATCCAACTTTCAACTCTTTTTGTTCCCACTTTTTATAGCTATAGGCACATCAGCGGACTTCTCAAATATGTGTTTGGCACTTACACGATCATATTGTCTTCCTCATTTATGTCCATATCCACATCGACGTCCCACACCACTTCTACTGCAATGTTAATATGTCGATATTTAATGACATATTTGATACTTTTAAGTATGAATTATTATATTTCTTAAGTAAGTTTGTAGAATTTGATTGTGCTTTTATTACATGTGCAGAAAAATAGGCCACAAATGCAAAAGTTGGAATTTATGCTAAAAACGGTGAAGTGACGAGTCATGAAAGGAACTATGGACCATGGGTTGAATCGTGGATGAAGTTAAAGAAAAGTTCTAATTTTCAGAAGTGTACAAATGACATGATAGGTCATCATCTTGATGACAAAATATCAATCCCACTCGTGATTTGGCAACACTAGATATTGGTGTTGCTGGCTCAATGATGGTTGCACTTGATGGGTCATCAACAATATGATGGACTGTCATCCTGAGTCATGCTATTGAGACAAAAGTTGAAGAAAACTGATACAGAATGATGGATTACTTGAGCAAAGACCCATGGGATGCATCTCAAACTTATTTTTCAATCCATTTATGATTTAATTGTTGCAAATATTATAAATACCTTTTTTAGATTTTATTTGTGATCATCTTACACTTTGGAGGTACATGATAGAAAATGTACTTGCGCTTGAAGTTTGTATGATCTCGATACTTTGGTGGATTTTTGCAATACAATTCCAAATTTCTTGAGTTTATTCATATAAGTTGAATATCATGGGGATGAATTTTCTTTGTGGTTTGTATTTCCACTATCATGAGAAACTAAACCCCACTACTAGAATTATGAGAACAATGATGGATCTATTACTAGGGATATAAAAAGAGTAGTTTTGGTTGGTGTTTATGCATGTGCTACTAGTTTCTTCATATTGAACATATTTTAGTGGTTGCAAATATTAAAACTTACCTAATGTCAAAACATGCTTGACGAAAGAAGTTAAGGATAGAAAAAAGGACTAGTAAAAGGGATTTGGGGGTTCAACCACTACCTAATGGTTAAGAATGTAACTAGGTTAATCAACCTAAGATAATAATCGCAAGTGAAATGAATTCACTCTATGGATGGAAGGATTTAGTGAAAATTATCTGCATAGGTTGAAAAAATACTAAGATAGAGTAATGGGTTCATTAGTTTGGTACACATGACCCTAGAATGAACTTCTACTATAAGTAACCCATTTAGCATTATAAAATCACGGGTAATATAATCCTAGTAATATATCATTATTGAATTAAACCCATAAAACAAAAAATGATTCTTGGTTAGTGAAGTGTAATGACTTGAATTTGTTAATTTACCTTTTTGTGTGGTATGACCAATTTGTCCTTTTTTGTAGTTGCTACATGTTGATTTTGAGGTTTGGGGATGGTTGGCGCAATTTCTGATGTGATTGGAAACTAGTTGTGTGAGTTTGTGGTTTTTAGAAGCTTGAGAAGTCTTATAGTGGTCCGATCAACATTCATTATTATGATTGTCAAATGGTAAAATAAACCTCACCAACAGATCTGAAATGTCGAATTTGCATTAGTAGTGGTGTTGGTTCAGTTTTGGGACTTTTATATCGCATTTTGATCCCTTATTTTTAAAATAATTAAATAGTGTCTTAGGATTAAATTTTAAGAAAACAGCCTTTTTTTTTTCAGAAAATCAACATTTCCATTGAGTGTGGAACATCAAAATTAGCCTAGTAGCTCATATGGTTACTTCTGTTAGGTCCCAAATGAATCTCAGGGGTTGATTTTGAGATATTTTTAATTTGATTTCTAGTGTTGATGCAATATTTTTGGGTAAATCGCGATTGGATGGACACGTTTCATGATTGTGGGCCTTGATAACTCCTTTCATCATGATCGCGTAGTGGTGGTACTGCAATGGCGATGAGTATTTGGGTGGAATTGACCCTTGAGATTGCAAGGTACAGTTTATTGAATAGTATAAATACTCTATTTTCATAATTTACTCCATTATTTCACCTCTAAGCTTTGAGAAAGACAATTTTTAAGGGTTTCAACATTGATTTTCATGTGGGTAACTTCTATTCTCATAATCCCATTATTTCTCATTTATTTTATCTTTAAAAAAAACCTTTAAATCACTATTTCAAGGTGAAAATTAGGGGTTTATTGAAAAGTTTAAAAAGGGTTTTCTTAATTTTGGACCTCAATTTTAACCCGCTTTGAGTGGATTTTCTCCCGTAGACTCTTCTAACCTTGGAGAATGTGTTTTTGAAATAATATTTCAGTTTTACCCCTCTTGTTTTCAAACTCATTTTTCAAACCTGTTTTGGCCTCCGCCTTAATATGGGTAATATGGCTATCGTTTGCTTCTTGCTAATGCGTAGATGATATATTTGAATAGTGTAGTTGTTTTTTAGGCTGTTCATGAGGAGAAACACTATGTTGAAGTACTTTAGACTGGGTTTTCGTTATTTTGAGGTAGGTTATGGCTTAACTTTTTTCAGATTGAGATGGAGAGTTCATATATAAGTAATAAATGCTATGGGTTGGAGAAAGTAACTATGAGGTTTATATTTTGAGACTATTTTACTATTGTCTGCCCATGTAGGGGCTTATATTCAGTTGTTGTTGGCTTGTGGTATCTGATATTGTGTATTGCTCGTGTGGAGACTTTATTTTATATCATTGGCCTTATCTATGGATCTATTGTCTTTATTGTAGATATAATATCATTGATATGATATAAATGATGTCTTTTACCCATATTTATTCTGATGGTGCCAAATTATGAGTTAATAATCATGAATTGTGGATAGGCTGATTGTGAGAATTACATCCTCACTCAATACATATAAATCATGAGATATTGGTACTACTAAAAACATAGTTTTTGAAAGACAATGAGACATATTTAAGAAAACCCTCTTCGTGAACAAAAGCCGGAGAGGTGAGATGAGTTGTGTAATACCCCGTACTTCTACTTAGCTTAAATTCATCCCAAAGATGTTAAAGACATGCTTTAAAGATGAATACACTTTTATATATATATGGAATTTTTCAGATTTTGACTTTTTATTGTATGGGAAATTGAATAAGCTTTCCATCGATACCAAATTTGCCTAAATTCGATAACCGAGTAAGAAGTTATGGAGATTTAAATTTCCAGTACAAGATTATGATAACCATGTACTTCATGAAATCCCCAACTTATTGTATTATAAATTGTTGATATTGGTCATATGTTCAAGAGGTGTCAAGTCTTATCAGTTTTATGCTATCGAGTCCTGGTGGTACTTGTACCCGATAATTCAGTTGTGTACCTAGAGCCAGTGTCAAGTTTTCACGATATCCTTAGTCAATCCATGTTCAGTAGAATTCAGTCAGTCATGTGACTTAGGAAAACTCAGTAAACTCAGTAATCCCAGTAATATCAGAAAGGTCAGTACTTCAGTAATCTCAGTAGTATTCTGTTAGTCAACGGAACTCAATGAACTCAATCCAGTTTAGTTAAGTTAATCATGTTCAGTGTCTATTCATATGGGAGTAGGATTTAGCACCGAGTGAACCCAAGGATGAGGACACGCACTAACAGTTGAGGGTTGATCCTTAGAAGCAATCCTTACATTCCAGAACTATGTAGCCAATATAGGTTGAGACATCAACACTAACAGATGAGGGTTGATACGGTGAATAAACACTGTCAGATGAGGGTCCCACTGTTCTCTTTTGCGGACATTGTCAGATGAGGATCACTCACAGCTTATCTTTACCAGTGGTGTGGTATTGACACCCTTTCAATTGGGGTTACAGATTGGACCCCAACCTAGCTATATTTCTTTATTTGGGGCATGTCAATTAGATGACTACTTCCCACAGTTACAATTTCAGACTCAGTCTCAGTAATAGAACTCAGATAAGTCTTCAAAATTTTAAGACTGTCAGATACAATCAACTCAGGATAGTAAGGAACTCAGTTAGTTCCATCAAAACCTAGACTTTTAGATACAGTCACTCAATATCAGTTATATCAGTTATCAGTGACTCATGTTATCAGTAATCAGACACAGTAGTCAGTACCATCACAAATTCAGTCACAGTCACTTATTCTTGCATGTATTCTCACGTTCATATTATTCAGTCAGTTAGTATTGTTCACATATTTGAATACCTTGCATTCAACCTACCCCAATTGTATATCAGTACATTCAAATGTACTGATGCATTTGCGCTATGGTGTTTTATACCATAGGTTTAGAAGCACGAGCTCCAGAGCATCAGTAACATTCCAGTTTCAACAGTCAGAGTTAGAAGTGAGTCTTCATCCTTTGAGGACATGATCATTACTTTATTTCTTCATTACTTAGTTTATTTTAGTAGTTGGAGTTAGTTGGGGGCATGTCCCATCGACTCCTTATTCAGACAGTTTAGAGGCTTTCAAACTACAGTGTTTTCAGACTAGATGTTTTCAAACATTGTTTCAATTTTGGTATTGTCGTACCATATTATTTAGATATGGTTTTATTAGATGTTTATCAGTTTTGAACCTTATGGCATGTTTCAGCCTATTATTTCCATATTTATACAGTATATTATGCAGTATTCAAGTACAGATATCAGCTATGGGTTAGCTTGTCGTCCTTCAAGGTCATGAGCACCGTGTAGCATTTTGGGTACCAGATTTGAGGCGTTACAAACTTGGTATCAGAGCCTAAGGTTCAATAGAGTCCTAGAAAGTCTGAAAGCCGCATCTAGTAGAGTCTTGTACTTGGGTGTGTTACGCGACACATTTATGTGCAGGAGGCTATGAGATATTTTAGGTACAGTTTTCCTTCTTTCAGTATTCATGTCGTGCCAGTGAGCGTGAGCTCAAATTTAACTCTCAGTCTAATCTGTTTATCCCTTTCTTCTACAGAACATGCCTCCCAAAAGAAGAAACAGAAATTAGTCAGCCCCTCAGCCCATCCAAACAGATCCCTTGGATGAACACGTTTCTTATGCAGAGTTCATAGCTGCATTCACCACTCTTGCTAATTAAGTTTTTGCTCAAAATGAATGACCAACTATCGTTTCGGCTAACCCAGTGGCCAATTCAGCTGTGCCAGGATTGGAACTTCACCCATGTGAATCCTCCATCCTTTTATGGGTCTAAGTCAGATGAGGACCCTCAGGAATTCCGTGATCAAGTTCAGAAGGTTACCGACATCATAGGGGTTAATTCTAGTGAGAGTATTGAGCTAGTTGCATACCAGTTGTAGGATGTTGTTCACACTTGGTTCAAATAGTAAAAGTAGAAAGGTTAGTTGATTCAGGGCCTATTGAGTGGGAGGAGTTTTTCACTGCATTCTTAGATGGATTCTTTCCCCAAGAGATGAGAAAAGCCAAGGTGTTAGAATTTATTAACCTCAGGCAGGGCAACATGACGGTGAAAGAGTATTCTCTTAAGTTTACTCAATTAGCCAGATATGATCCTCATGTAGTTACAGCTAGCAGGGCCAAGATGAGTAAGTTTTTTTCTGGGGTGAATGATAGTGTGATCAATGAGTGCAGGTCTGCGATGTTGAATAGCGATATGAACATATCCAGGCTTATGACCCATGCTCAATAGATAGAAGAGCAAAAGATTAAGATGAGAGAGAGGCAGAATAAGAGAGCAAGGACAAGTAGTTTCAACTTTGCTCAGCCTAAGTTAGAGGGAGGAAACTATTCTCAGCTCCACCTAAAATTATCTGTTCCAGCTCCTTCCTCAGCTAGTGCTCTAGTTCCTAAGTTCAGGAAGGGTAAAAAAGATAGGGCGCTAGATACTATAAATCTCAGAGCAGTATTAGCAGTGCCCGAACCAATCCTCTTTATCAGATTTATGGTAAGAACCACAAGGGTACTTACAGAGCTAGCAGTGATGTTTGTTTCGAATGTGGCAAGCCAGGCCACAGAGTCAGAGATTGTCCCCAGTCAGGTTATCAAAGTCAACAGAACTGTTCCTCATCCCAGTACAGTTGCCTAAATCAATAGGGTGCCACTTTCAGTGTTACTAGTGGGCAACGCCCAAATAGACTTTATGCTTTCCAGTCCCTGGAAGATTAGGAAAATTCTCCTAATGTAGATACTGGTACATTACAGATCTTTTGCTTGCATATTTATGCTTTGCTAGATCTAGGAGCTTTCTTGTCTTTTGTTACTCCTTATATAGCAGTTGATTTCGGAGTCAGTTCCAAAATTCTAGAAGAGCCCTTCTCAGTATCTACCCTAGTGAGTAAAACCATCATAGCCCGACATATATACAAGAACTACCCGGTTATGATATTTTAGAAAGTCACCTCAGCAGACTTAGCTGAATTAGAGATGACAAATTTTGATGTCATTCTCGGCATGTATTGACTAAATTCTTTCTATGCCACAGTCGACTGCAGAAGTAGAATAGTCTAGTTCTAGTTTTTTAATGAACCTGTCCTAAAGTGGAGAGGTAGTACTTCATCTTTCAGAGGTCAACTTGTTTCCTACCTTCGGGCAAGGAAAATGATATCTAAAGGATGTGTCTATCATCTTGTTTGAGTTAAGGACACTAGTTCTAAAACTCCCAGTCTTGAATCAGTCCCAGTTGTGAGTGAATATTCAGATGTTTTTCTTGAAGATCTTCTAAGAATTCCTTCTAAAAAGGAAATAGACTTCGGCATTGATCTTCTTCCAGATAGTTAGCCTATATCTATTCCACCATACATAATGGCACCAACAAAACTTAAAGAACTAAAAGAGCAGATGAAGGATCTCTTAGATAAGGAATTCATCAGATCCAGTGTGTCCCCGTGAGGCGCACCAATCTTATTCGTGTGCAAGAAAGATAATTCTCTTAGAATGTGCATTAATTACCATCAGCTCAATAAATTCACGGTCAAAAACAAGTATCCACTTCCTAGAATCGATGACTTGTTTGACCAACTTCAGGGTGCCAGCTTGTAACACCCCGCAATTCGGGCTAGAATGAAAAACCATCATTTCTATGCGTAAATGATCCAAGAGCCATAAATCCTATGGAAATTTTGTGTTTTAACCAATAATGTAGTGTGGGAATCTATTTGAGCATGATTCTAGGTCATAGAGGTCCCCTAACTGAAGGACTAGTTGAAAGTTTTCCTATCGTTTAAGTTTTAGTAAGCGTCAAAACTTGGATCAATTTCAATTGATCATAACTCCTTATATATGATGAAATGGGTGGCCTAATATATATCCAATAAAATTTCTTTGAGTTCTCTTTCCATCGCCACAAATTTTGCCAAAATCTGATATTGGAGCAAAAAGTTATGCCCATTTTACTCTAGCATATCAGCCTGGCAACTGTCTGACGACATTTCTGACAGCTTATCATATTTCTGATGGCATTTCTAACAACTTATCTGAAAATGTCATCAGACTTAGGCATAAAGTCATAAATTCCAACATTTTGTGATGACATGAGATGACAACTTGTCACATATTTGACAACATCAGCCTGATGTCGTCAGTTGATAAATTTAGCATTTTCCAAATGGTTTTGGAGGGGTATTTTGGTATTTTCCCTTCACCCCATAGCTCCATAAATATAAGATTAAGCCCTAAATTCACCAAAATATAATTCTTTCTCTCAAATACTCTCAAGAACCAAACCCAAGGTCCTCAACCTAAGATTCAAGATCCCTTAAAATTTCACCATTAAATTCTAAAATTGATTCAAGAATTAGAATCCCCAAACTAATATCTCCAAGAATCATCCATCAAAAGCACAAATAGAGTCCCAAAAGCAAGTGTTCATCCAAAGTTCATAATCTAAGGTACGCAGGGTTTTCCTAAAAATCTCATAGGCATGGAAATCATGATTTTTAGAATGTGGTTTTGTATTTATGAAGATAATCATGTTTTTAGAAGTTTTGACGGCATTGTTTTGGTCTTTTGGCCTTCCCCCAAATTGAATTAAAATTTTACATATATATATATATATGTATATATTATATATATATACACACATACACATATATACATATATATATATATATATATGTGTTCAAGAATGAATGTTCAATTGAGAGCATGAGGTATAATGAACCCCTCTTTTGTTATGGTTTTTCCCATCTTTTATATGATATGAATTGTTCTGAATTGCATCTTGAAATCATGATACGACATGTCTTGATTTGTACTAGGACTTGAATATGATTTTTGAATTGAAAAGAGAGGGTTATGCATGTTGAGAAATGTTGAATATGCATATAATAAAAGACTACATGGTTTTGCTAAAAGCACATAACCACCATATGCTTAAAGAATTCTTGTATAGTTTTAACTTATGTTTTGTAACATAAAATCTCTTATGCTATTTGCAATGTTGGGTGGTCTGAATTGAGTTTTAAATGAAAGAATTATGTTTAATGCATTATGGCCCAGAATTACAACTTCTAAATCTTGGTATGACGATACCAAATTAGACAATGCCATAACAGACATAGAAATTAGACTTTATCATACTTTCATGATTTAGAAACCTTAGAATGATACATATTCATAAAAGGCTAAAAATGGGCATAAAGAGATGTTTGGTGGTTCCCCGAAGAGGAAACGAGTTTAGATAACTCATTGCCCAAAATCGTGATTTGCCGATCCGGGTATATTATTGTACGCTGGCGACGGCCCTGTGGCATGGTAGATTCAGAGACTCTAACCCTTGTGGAAAACTTGGTTTGGGGGCTTTCCTACCAAGTCAATGGCGGATTCCATACAACTCATGGAATATCATAATTATAGGGGAGTGTCACCTAACTCAGAAGTAATACAAAGATTAGAAAAACTGCATTGACAGAAAGGTTTTATGATTATCAAAAATACCCATATGTTTTGAATTTATATCTTTCATGATGTTTTATGATGTGCTCTCAACTATTTTATTTATATAAAAGCTTTATTTTGGATTACTTTGCATACTAGTACATCTGTATTGACCTCTCTCCCTCTAGGTTCTGAGGCACAATCTAGGGATCCTGATAAGTAGTAGATTTCATCAGACAAGAGTGAAGAGTACCAGTTGGTGAGCCTTCTATATTTCAGAAGGCCTAGTTTCTTTCAAACAATTATTATTTATTATAGTTTTGGTCTACTTGGGGCTTTGTCCTAGTTTTTAGACAGTTTTTATTTGATCATGTAATAGATATTTCGCAGACGGTTTTCAGACGGTGTTTAGTTGATATTGAATTTTATTCCTCAACTAAATTTAGATTATGACCATGTTTCCGTAGTAGATTTTATTTCTGCATTTCCTATTTATATATGAATGGTGTATATGATTACAAGTTAGAAGGGCTCTCGGGCCTTCATGTATATAAATGTATAAGGTATGTTCTTAATTAGCCTTTGGTATGATAAGTTTGTTAATGGCAGTAAAGGTTTGCTTGATTTTATTTCTATATGTTAATTGGGTGTTTGTGTTTCTCTTTCAAGCATTACTTGTGATTATTGACTACATATTGTATTTATAGATGATATTGAGATGATATTTATATGATGTTATTATGATATTAAGATGTTTTTGATATTGAGAATCATATTGAGATGATATTGAAATGATATATTCATGCATTCATCATAGTCATTTGAGTATGTGTGTGTGTATGTATAATATGGTGAATCTTATGTAAGGACATATTGAGTGTAATTAATATATTGTATATATGTATATCTGTTAGAGTAAAGTGTGTTTATTGTACTTGAATGTATTTTAAGTTATATAGGTATGAGGGGTATTTGGGCAACTCGGTCTAGTCCTTATAGTACGTTAAAGTAGTAAGGATTGTAGTACTGTCCATAATCGTTAGAGGTGGAGTAGAGGGTCATGATTATGTTGAGTTTTGAACCATAGGATTGGCTTTGAGAGGAATTGCAAAAGACATATGGGACCTAGAGGAAGGGTTAAATTGTCAAAGGACAAAGATACTAGAAAATGTCCAATGAAAGGTAGGTCATAGACATGCTAAAGACAACATGTCAAAGCCTAAAGAGAAGGGCTTTGAAAGATTTAGTTATCCCGAACATTAACTGTTGTCATGATTTCCTTCCTTTTCTATTGTTGTTATTTATTTCTATCCCTGGTCGACCGATGGTACCTACAATACTTATGATTGTATTGATACACTTACTATACCTCTACTTGGAGGTATAATCTTGTTGCAGGTCAGTGGAGTTTCTATAGGTACAATAATGGTTACATTTCAACAACTTCTGTTATCTCACTCTTATATGATGTTATGTCTCGGGTCTTTTTTATCAGTACTATTGTACCATTTAGATTAGGTTCGGGGGAATCACAATTTATTTTATTTTCACATTGTAAGTAATTAATAAATGTATTTGAACAAGAGTTTATTTTTTTTATTCGAGGTTTATCTCCTTAAAAGATTGTTTTATCTAACTTTTACACTTAATTAATTAGTTGGGTAGTAAGGGTTCTCCTATCTTAGGTGGAATTGGGTAGGTGCCGGCATGATTTGTGAGTTGGTTTGTGATAATGATGACGTAGTTGAGCATAAAAGGATTATTTCAAAAATGTCTAGTGAATACCTAAATTAGCATATGTTAAACTTCACTAGGATTTGCAAAGTATACAGTTTGCTAGGCATCGGTCACTAAGACAAAGAAGCTTATGGTCAATTTCCATGATTGAAGTGACGGTTCATATATCCATTGATGACTCACCACCTTGATCATAGAAAAAATAAAATAAAAAGTTTCATAATTTTTGATCCATGGGTGAAACGATTGGCTGACATTCCAATAATAATCGGTATGATTTTTACTGGTGGTCTCAAGTAAGAAAATCATGGAATCTACCATCATGGGCTCCATAATTTGTCATCTTTGCCATGGGCAGTGGCACTAATTAAACCTTTAAACTTGACTGACCTAGTTTTTCTCCTTCTTCGTTTTAAATTGATAAGACCCACACTGTTTGCCCCTTTTTGTATTAATTAGTTAATTCTTTTAATTGAGGGGCAAATCAAGAGTCAAACAAATAGTTTTCAAACTCCACTCTTCCCACTTCTGTCACCCACGATCATCTTCTCTATCTCCTCTACTTCTATAGTCGTAACTCCCATCAACCTAAAAGCTTAGACCCCGCATCTTCATCATACCCATTATTCTCAATATGGCTATTCCCGTTTCTCCATAGCTCATGCACAAATTTCATCCCTATTTTCTCCTCATTCACATTGTTCTCCTAAAAGGTATGGTTTTTTCTTGAGCTTTTTGGGGTGAATTAATTGGTGGGTATTAGAATTTATGGCTCCATTGACTAAATTTGTTTATGTAAGAAACCGTTGCTTGAGTATTGGTTGTCTTCTATTTCAATTGGAGTTATTACTCATATATATGCTTGACTAAATTTATGGGTTTTTAACACGTAAAATCTGGTATGTCAAGACTGAGTATGGTTTGAATTAGCATGAATTGTTGAGAACGATTACTGTTAATGGGTATCTGTACTCACTGAGTTACAGGGCATTATGACCTTTTATATATGGAAATGGAATTTAAAGTTGCTTTGCCCGCCAACTCCTAACAACATTTTTGTAGATAAAGGTATGGTGAAGTATAAGTAACCCTTTGCGATGATACTTGCTATGTGAGGATTATTTTAATGCAATTTATATGATTGTAATTGGTTAAATTCTCTAGAAATATGGTTGCACATAGTTTGAAATTTGGTGAATTCATCATGCAATAAGACTTACGCTATCTTGGCTCATAACCATAAGTGTGGGATAAAAACCAAATTTAGAACTACGTTGAGTACTGACGATCCATTTTACATATCGTGAAGTGGCGCATCATGACTATCCATACCTAAGGTAACACTACCTTAATATGATAGATGAGTTCACGAACCATCGTCTGGTTCATAGTCCATTGGCTCATCTATTAATTAGAATATAGAACCTAAGTAGTTACCAGATCAAAATAATGAGTGGAATGATGGACCATTACTCAAGTGATTGTCTTTCATGCCAGTTCGTTATTACATATGTCTATAATATTTTAAAATTGTAGATCACTTTAGGAATCGTCTATAGATGATAGTCTGTCATTTATATAAAAATACATTTGTTTATATATTTCTTTCTTGATTTCTTTTCCTAGCTTTTGTATACTAACATTATTCCTCCACATGTACTCATACCTCCAAAGAAAAAAAACAAGGAGAGGTAGTACTAGAAAAGGCCCTAGAAATAAATCCAAACTAGATCTAAGATGAATCTACTAATTCTGAGCTCGAGCCAGAATCAGAGGCTAATGTACCTTTGATCATCCACCACACTATAATTAACACAAACAACCATGAGAGGTTTCTTCTGATAAGTCTAGTGCACAAGAATCAAGCTGAAGTAATGAAAGTAGAGCCTAAGCTAGTTAGAGTCCTAAGTAAACCTTGAGCCTGTGAGGGGCACCACTATCAAGAGAAAAAACCTAGAGTTCTAGGACAACGATGGCATGTTGAGGGCTTCAAAAAGTTATTTCTTAATGTTATTGACACTATGGGTAAGGGTAACATAAAAATATATGAACATCGAGACCCTTTTCAAACAATACCATCAGTCAAGCACTTAGGGAGTACTACCCCTACATAGTTAAGAAGTATTATGCCAACTATGTTGACTTTTAAATAAATAGTCTTCTGAAATGTCAGAAATATAAGGATATGCTTGCATTGATAGTGGTCCACCTAGAGGAGTTACTATGGATATTTTAGAGTAGACAATCAAGAGATTCTTATATGGGCTAGAATAGATTTCAACGAAGAGTACTTCTGATTATAATTAATAGATGGGAGATATGTATAATCAGTGGACATAGTTGGATCAAGTTCTAACTGATGATTAGCCGTTATGGCTAACTGATGTGCCATGGTTTCATGGAACTTTCAATGCTTAAAACTATAAAATATGCAAGTACTTAGGTAATTTTTTTAGATATGTTGTGTGTTTGTGTTTATGTTGCAGGAAAATAGGGTTAGAAGTGAAAAAGAATAAATTAAGAAGCAAAAACTCTGAAAAGTGAAGACACTGCCTGGAATATGAACTATTGGGTAACTAAACGAATCATCATCCAAGTTGTCAAGAGATCAATGGGGGATTCTTATGAGAAGAACAAAGTAGATGTTGGATGGGACTCATAGGATCTGACTGTAAGTCATATAGATGATCTTTCTAAACAAAAATGGTGTAAATTCTAGAGATTTTACAAGTTGGAGCCCAATGGAGAAAAGACTGATAACGAGTAATAGTGTCATACTATAACTCACCATGATGATCGTTCTAAGCATAATAAAAAGGATCTAAAAGAAAATTTTCACTAGAGAAATAACAAGTCTAGCCAACGACTCATAGGAGATGTGATGAGTCTTCACTATTAGGCACAGAACACAGGAAACGGAGTTTACAACGAGTCGTAGTTAGTCCATATGACTTGTTGCCTAAGGCGTAGCCACTGCCGATCTCATTTTCCTATTTTGTTTTATTAGGATTTTTAGATTATTTTGAGAAACTATAAATATATCTTTGATGTTTTTGTATTAGTTTATGCACTCTTTACACTCACATCAATATATTGATTCTAAGATTCAACTTTTGAAATTTGAATCCTTTGTTCTTGGTTCTTACAGTTGATTATTAATTTGAGATTCTAGGTTTCGTTCTAAAGTTATTGTGATATTATTAATATGCTTTCTTTATTGAAGTCAGTAGATGTTCTTGCAAACATGAGCAGCTAAATCACCTAACTAGGGTTGTGGAAACCCTAGCGAAATAACAAAGTAGAGAAGTGCAAAGTCATTCTTGATTAGTATTTATGTATGCATTGTGATCTACTTCACATTAATTGTTTTCTTAATGAATGTTGTAGCTAAGAACCTGTTTGTATTCAAGATCATATTTACAAGAGAGGTTGATATTAGGAAAAGTAGATTACAACATTAATTCAAGGCTACCAACCCTCATCTATTTAGCTTGACACCCAAAAGGAGATAGTTAATCTGGGATCCAAGACAATAGTTAGTAAGGCAACACTCTAAAACTGACAAGGTGAAGAGTAAATTTACCAAAAGCATTTACAAGATGGTTGGTGATATATATCTTATCAGATTCTACATGTAAGATAATGAGATAGTTTGATGGAGCACGATAAGTCTACAGAGTTAGGAAGTCAGGGGAAACACATTCCTAGTATTAATCTCATATTGATTTCAACCTAAAGCAATCAAGACTTCTTACTACTATTACTGTTCTCATAGAATACCCACATTTACTTTTCTATATCTTTCAGCTAGTTTAGCAAGTTTGTGAGAGAGATTCAACCTATTCTCTATGGGTTCGACACCAATATTTATTTGGTTGCTTTATTTGATAACTACTGCATTGTACTTTCTTGGAGGGTATAATTTAGTGACATCAAATTTTGGTGTCATTGCTAGGGAATACGATTTTGGATTTATTGATAAAGTTTGTTGAAGTTGTGAGTTTTACTCTTTTGTTATTCTTGGGGTGTATGGTGTTGTATGCCCAGTACTAGAAGTCTAGGCAATCCCTTGATCCCACCTAATCCAAACCTTAAAAGAATCCCACAATAAAATCATAGGATGTCAGAACACGGTCATTATGCTCATTATAAACATCCTTAAGAAGATCTATTTGCCTTGAATCCGCCTTCTCCACATGGTGAGTATGAGACAATCGAGCAAATAACTACTTGAGTTTCAGTTGAGTAGAAGAGGTAGGTTGCTACTCATTGTGTAGCTCAATAGGCTAGAGTGAGACAAAAAGTAGAGTGCCTAGCGGACCTCAATAGAGTTAGCAGAGATAGAGCTCAAGCACAACCAGCCTTTCATTCTGTGCCAATGAATAATGATTCATAGGAAGACTTAGGGTATATTGAACCTATTGAGGCAAGGACTTAGAGTGATGTTTGATATGACAAGTGCTATGATTCATCTGCTCAATCTTAAGGGTGTTTTTATTGGTTTACTAACTGACAATGCCAACATACACATCATGAATTTCATTGGGATTTGCACTTTGTATAACTTACCTAGGGTGAGTCAAGAAGCTTTAAGAATCAGGTTGTTCTCATTCTCTCTGACTGTTGAAGTGACATTATGATTAGGGGAACTACCTTATGGGTCCATTACTAATTGGAACAAGTTGTACAAATAGTTATTGGACTGATTCTTCCCACGGTCAGTAATGCTATAGTTGAAGGATAAGATTTATAATTTCATACAATTACATTCTGAACCAATGTACATGACATGGTTGAGGTTGAAGAAGAAGTTGGTGATGGTTCCCAATTATAAGATATTGGGAGGAATTTGCTTGAGATATTCTATCGAGCCCTGAATGCTAATACCAAAGATGTTACAAATACTATTACTGATGGAGCTTTCATAAGCCTGTGTTGGTAGTTATCTTTGGGAATCTTAGACCGACTCTCTATTACCAACAGAAAGTGGCATACTCAGGAGGCAAAAAAAAGAGCTGGTACTTATGCTATTAGTGCTTCCAGGGAGCAGAGAATCGTAGATGATATAGTGGATCAAGAGATTGCATAGTTGAGGACAAAGATTGAGTTATTGACCAAGAAATTTGCAACTTTGAGTTCATAAAAGCTGAATGTTAAGGTCGCACAAGGTAAAGTTCCTAAGCTATGTGATTACGATATTGAAGAAGAGGCGAAGTACCTAGATAGAGAGATGGTAGATTTTCGAACCAAGGGCCAAGGGTCTAACCAAGACATTTGGAACTTAAGGAAAAAGAACCAAGGTCGAAACTATTATAGAGACAGATATAGGTATCAAAGTAAAAAGATATGGTGATTAAAGATAAAAGGATGATTATAAGGAGAAAAGTGATGCATATGTTCACCGAGGAATTGTGATACGAATTCAAGGATGAAAGCATTGCTTACTAATCTAGTTACAGGTTCAGAGAATCAATTGAGTTGCCTTAAGGAGATTAAATAATATATTTTAGGAGTGAGGTAGAAAGTAGAATCGCATTCTGCCATGATGTGCCATGGTTATATGGAACTTTCGATGCTTAAAACGGTGAAAATATACAAATACTTAGGCCTTTTTGTTAGATATAATATGTGTTTTGTGTGTCTTATAGGTTAATTAGGTTTGAAGTAACGTACAACATAATTGGATAAAAGAGATCTGGAAAAAAAAATCAAAGTACTGACTTGACCATGAGTTGTTATGACACCATACGACTCGGAACCAAAGTTGTGATGTTAACAATGAATGATGTTGATTTCAAGAGTAACATTGAGGGTTGAGCATGAGTCTTTAGGAGTAACAATGAGCCATGGTGTGAGTTGTTCTGAGCATATGAGAAAAAGTCCTGAAGGTTGATAAGTTGAATCCCTAATGGAGACGGATGAAGACCTCGAGTCACTAGGACAGCGAACAACTCGTGGTAAGGAGTCATTCTGAGAACAAAAGAAAAAAACTGAAAGCTAAAATTTCACTGGAGTGACTACGAATCCCATCCAACAAATCATGAGGTATAACAATGAGTCGTTACCACTGAGTTCAAAAAAGGGCAACGATAACAGCTAACGAGTCATCGTTAGTCCAGACGACTCGTTACCTAAGGCATTACCACTGCGGACTTAATTTTTCTAGTTTTTTTGTCGGGTTTTCTTTGTTACTTTGATAAACTATAAATACCCTTGAGATATTATTTTATTAGGTTACACATTTTATACTCTTACAAACGTATATTGACTTCAAGATTGACTTTTGATCTTGAAATCCTCTTTTTCTTGGTTTTTGTTTGTTTTTAAATTCGAGACTTTAAGTTTTCTTTGTCAATAATTGTGAGATTAATCATATGCATTCTTTATTTAATTCTATGGATTTTGTTATTACTATGAGTGGCTAATTACCTTAGCTAGGGTTGTGGAAACCCTGGCGAATTAACGAAGTGGGAGAAGTGTGAGAATCATTTAGATCATTGTTGTTGCATGTATTGGGATCTTCTTTGCATGGATTTCTTCCTTAGCTACTTCAAATGCTATGGACTTGCCTTTATTCATAATCTTCCTCAAAAGAGAGTTGAAGATTGGGAAAAAAAGATTACAACAGTGATTTGAGGCTATCAACCCTTGTCTAATAATTTGAGACCCATAAGGTGATAGTTAAATTGGTATCAATGGCAAGGGTTTGTAAGGATACACCCTAATACTCAGAAGGTGAAGGGTGATATTCACCAAAGGCGTTCAAAAGATGATTGGCTATACATAACTTGTTAGATTCTCCATGCATGGCAATGAGATAATCGGATTGAGCATGTGATGTGTGAGATAATGCTTACACATTTGAGGTTTTTAACTAAGAATAATTGCAAAGTCTTCAGCAAATTTTGATGTTTTTGATTATTTTGTGTTTGATTTTGCAGTAGAAGCTAATATGATAGAGAACCAACAAGAATGGAAGCAAAAGAGTTGAAATCAAAAAGAAATAGAGGCAAAGTGTGGCTGACAACATTTGTGATAAGTCGTCATCCTTGTGATAAGCTATTAGATTTATCATTATCCATAGACAGAGAATTGGCCTAAGATTGAAAGTTGTGACTACATTTTCTGATAGGTCGTCAAGTATCTAATAAGCCGTCAAGAATGCCATCAACCTAAGGTAGCACATGAGAACTGAAGAAGAGACTTGACGACATTTTGTAATAGGTCGTCAAAGAGATGATAGGGCATCACCTTTTGTCGTCAGTGGTAAGCAGCAAGCACCAAAAGCATAAAGGAAGCTAACAACATTTGTGATAAGTCGTCAGCCTCCTTATAGGCTATCACAAATGGAATCACCTAACCTGAAGAATTTCTAAATTTTATTATTTTGTTTCCGTAATTAGGGTGAACTATTTAAAGCCTTGTTTAAGGTTGTCTTAAAAGGTCGGCACATTGAGTTTTGATCAATATACTTTGATATTTTCTCTCTACTTTTTTCTTGAGAAAGCAATTACTTTGAAGAGATTATATTCAATATTTTGGGATTTCCTTTGTGATTTAATCTGAGAATCTCTAGTTTCTATTCATCTTGTGGTAAGTTTATCTGTCAAAGCATGACTTCATCTAGTTTCTTTGATTATTACGTTATGAACGGCTAAATTCCTTTAAACTAAATTATGGGATCTAGGGTTACATCTTGATAAGGTGCTGAGTAATCAGGATTCAAAAGATGGGAGGACTTCTTGATAATTCTGAGGTTTTAATTAACGTATGTTGGTTGCAAACAATAGATAAAACCTACTTTAATTTGCTTGAGAAAGAAATTAAATATAGTAGGAAGTGAATTATCAATAGGGACTTGAAAATACTCCGTTTAATAATCAGTGTTGTAACAAGGTTGGTTAACCTGAGGTAAAATCTGGGCAGTGAATATAAATTCCCTAAGTCCGAGAGGATTGGGTAATTAAATGCTCAAGTAGGTCGAGAGACATTTAAGCATACCTTTGATAAAGATAACTTGTTGTCCTACTACTGTAAAATTTTGAACTACTAGTAGCAGATGTCAAGTACCAAATCCCTGGTGAACATAATTTTGTTTTTTCATAAATTCTTGCTTACGAATACTAAGACTAATGTAACCAAAAATTGCTTGTTAAACTAAACCCCCCCTCCCCTTCCCATTTCTAGAAACATCCAACTATCAGTTGATTAATTTGCAAACGAATTACGTTCACACTATATTCCCGATGAGATTTGACCCCAACCTAGTTGGGTTTTATATTGACAATGATCGCTTAAATTCTCATTGAGAGGTGTAGTTTGAGCATTATCAAAAATGGCGCCGTTGCCGGGGAATACGGTTGTAAACTAAAGTTTGTGTGCGCAAATTGACTATTAGTTAAGTTTTCTAGTTTTACGTTTATTTGTTGTTGTTCTTTTATTGCAAGATCTTTATAGTGTATGCCAAGAAACAGGAGTTCCGGTAAACCATTATTACTACCTAATCTGGAACCACAATGAATTGGAAAAATGGCAGAACAACAAGAGGCTGACAGTTTAGTAGCCTTAGCTAAAGCTCAAATGAATGTGCAGAATGTCGATCAATAAGAACAACATCAAAATCCTGAGGACGAAGATTTAGGATATGAGGATTTGCTAAATCCTAGTAGCCCAAGGCGTGCAGAGCAGATAACTGCACTAGTACGGCGTAATGTTAACAGGAATCGTCCGTTCTGAGAAAGACAAAAGTACCAGCCGGTCCAGGATGATCTCAATAATGATGATGATGGAATGGATGGAGCAGGTGCAACAGGTGCAATCATTCCTCAACCGTTGGCACCTGGGGCTAAATTCAACATTACTAGTACTATGATACAACTCTTCAATCTGAAAGGGTTTTTTGGTGGCCTTCCTGGGGATGACCCGAACCTGTATTTGGTGAATTTTGTCACCATCTGTAAATCTTTTAATAACCCAGGAGTGGGCCAAAATTCTATTCGGTTGAGATTGTTCCCGTTGCTCTATCTGGGGAGGAAGCTTTGTGGATAAATGAGATGACGCTCGATTCTATAATCAACTGGAGGCAGTTGAAAGGAGTTTTCCTATAAAGGTTCTTTCCTCCTTCCAGGAGGGTACAGTTGAGGGAAGAGATCAGCAAATTTAGGCAGCTCCCGACTAAAGCCTTACATGAAACCTAGGAAAGATTCATGAAGAAGCTAACACAGTGTCCGAACCACAATATGACGGACATACATTTAATGGAGACTTTGCACAAGGCTTTTAAATATATTACAAATCCAATTATAGACAATGCTGCTAGTGGTTCATTTGTTGATCTTACATTCCCAGAGGCTTCAGAGATGCAGGACAGAATGACCAAACAGAGTCGAGCATGGCATACCAGAGACTCTATGGTGGCCAACCCCACTGCTTCTGTAGGTATTACGGTGGAACAATGCAAAAAGAGAAGAGGAGTGTGACCAAGACATCGCTCACCTAAAAACACAGATGGACTTGCTAACCAAGCACTTGCTATCAGGAAAGGTTGAGAAGGTGAAAGATGTGGGTTCTTAGGATAGGATTGAGGCTGATGTAGAAGAATAGGCTAACTATGTTAAGAATTAGGGGTGGTTTCCAAGGCAATATCCAAGGGAATCAAGGTTGAAATATTTATGATAAGCTGGTTATAAAGATAGGGAGCAGGGAAATTGGAGGAATAAAAATGACAGGAGCGGGCTATATGTTCCTCCTGGAAATTGTGAGGCTGCTTTAACAAGTTCTAAAAAGATGTCCATGAAGGACATGATGGCTAAGTTATTAAAGGGATTGAAGGATACCAACTCTGGTGTGACCACCATGATGACCGATCTGACATCCATCAGTCAGTTGGTGTACTCATACTCCACTGCAATTAAACAGTTGGAGTAACAGATGAGACAACTCTCTGCAGCATTCAACCAGAGGAAGAGCAGAACGTTACCAAGTGATACGGTCCAGAATCCATGGAATAATGTATCATGCATGGCTATTACCACTAGAAGTGGTAAGATATTACCTGGTCCTTCTGTGGGTAAACCTGTAGCTGATGAGGTAGGTTATGTTGAACCGGAAGAAAGTGGTCCAGTGGAGTCTGAGAAGCTAGATAATTCTAATGATGCTCCGAAAAGAAGTAAACAGAAGGAGAAGGAGGTAGAGCTAAAAACTATCCCAAGACCACCACCTCCCTTTCCTCAACAATTGATGAAAAAAATCAATAATGTAAAATTTATCAAATTCATGGCCGTACTCAAGCAATTGACAATAAATTTGCCTTTGGTTGAGGCACTTGAGCAAATTCCAGGATACAGGAAGTTCATGAAAGACCTTGTGACTAAGGAACGGAAGGTTAGCCATGAGCCAGAGGATAATCTTCTTCAGTATGGTGCTATCTCTACAAAGTCTTTAGTGTAGAAAAAGGCAAATCCGGGAGTGTTTACCATCCCGTGTACTATTGGGTCCCTAAATTTCACAAAAGCACTATACGATTTGGGAGCCAGTATAAATCTAATGCCACTCGTTGTGTACAAGAAACTAGGTTTAGGGGATCCTACCCCGACGAACATGAGATTGGTGATGGCAGATGGGTCTGTAAAGTAAACAATGGGTATATTACACGATGTATTGGTAAAGGTGGCCGACTTTATTCTGCCTGCTAATTTTGTAGTCCTAGACTGTGAGGTGAACTTTGAAGTGCCCATCATTTTGGGTAGACCATTCCTTGCAACTGGGAGAGCGATCGTAGACATGGAGCTGAATGAGCTGAAGTTCAGGCTCAACGACAAAGAAGCAAGATTCAAAATATACTCATCCATGACACCAGCAAAGGAGATGAGTGTTTTCTCAATTTTGGATGTATTCTATAAAGATGGTAAAGGGGTATCAATAGGTTGTCTTGACGAAGTCTGAGTAGTCAAGATAACCAAGTCGTGCCACGACATTAAATCAGGCGTTATTAGGAGGCAACCCAAAATTTTTATACTCCAGTAAATTGTTTATTTTTATAATAGGTTATAGTTCAAAGAAGGTGGAATTTATCTATTCAGCTAAGTGCCCCTGACGACATTTTTGACGGGCTATCACGATTGATAAGTTGTCAGATTTGTCATCAGAGACCTCAGCTTTGAAGAAGGATCTATCAAGGATGACGACATTTGTGAAAAGCTATCACAATTATGATGGCTTATTAGAAATTTCATCACAAAAAGCCCAACATTAGCTGAAACAGTGGGCTAAATTAAAAAGACCCGACCCGGCCCACAGCTTGGCCTTTCCACCTTCCCGCTTAGTTTTTAATTCCTTTAAGTTATTTTTCTTCCATACTTAGAATATTTTCTTCCCTTTTTTAAACTCTTTCCAAGTAAACCAAGAAGAAAGCTTCCTTGTGTGGAGGGGGGAGAGGGCTTGCAATCAAAATCAAAAACCTCTTTTTACTTCTTCTTGTACGTATAATAAAAGAGAAGGTCTCCACAGGTATGCTCAAAACCTGACCTTTCTTTTCAATTGGTAAGTGGTAAGTTGAGGTAAAATCAAGTTGTCAAGAAGATTGAACCAAGTCCAACTTGCAAAAAGGGATAAAAATTAGAACTAGGGTTTGCTGTGCAAGCCTAAGGCTTAAAATTTTAGCTCAAAAAAGAAAGTCGAGTGGATTTTAAGAAAAAATGAGACCAAGAATTGAGTTAAAGTTAAGTTAGGGGTTCTGATACAAACTAACGACATTCATGATAAGTTATCATAATTGTGATGTCTTATCAAAAATGTCATCAAAGGTTGCTAAAAATGTTGTGGGTTCTATTTATAGCTGACGACATTTGTGATAAGAAATTACGTTTGTGATGGCTTATCAAAAATATCGTCAGAAGTTGATAAACTCTCATGGGTTCTGTTTAAGGCTAACGACATTCGTGATAAGTTATCACAATTGTGACAGCTTATCAAGAAATGTTGTCATACCTAGAACCTGAAGCATTACTAACCCCTTTCAAGGGGTGGGGAATTTCAATGATCGATGTGTTTGTGTTTGTACTCTTGAGGGTCAACTAATGATTTTTCTCTTTCTACAGGTCTTGAAATGGCACCCAAGGGAAAGAACTCAAAATCTACAAAGAAAGTGACCAAGGGAAGTATATCTCGGAGACTCTTCAATGAAGAGTCTGATTATGAAGAGGAAGAGCCTCTGCTCAGGAAGCAAAAGAAGAAGCAAAGCTGAAATTATGGGATAGGCTTGACATAGATGATACTTTTCCGAATGAGTGGTTCTTGGAAGGTTCTCAAGAAATAATACCTTGATTCATTGATTTTTCTAAATTTTTGGCAAGTGATCTTATTCTGGAAGATTTATCATTCCAGCAGCGTAAGTGGTTCAAGCATGAGGTGAGGAAATTTTTCTGGGATGAGCCTTATCTCTTTCGAATTTGTACGGATGGAGTCATTCAGAGGTGTATCCTTGAGGTAGAGATGAGGTAGAGATGATGAGAATTCTTTAGGCCAGACATTCATCACAAGTTGGGTGTCATCATGGTGGTACCCACACAGCCCACAAAATTTTATAGTGTGGGTATTATTGGCACTATTTATAAAGATGTGTATTACTTTCCCAAACCTATGACCAGTGTCAACGTCAAGGCAATATTTCATGGAGACATGAACTCCCTATGACACCTATCTTAGAGCTGGAGTTATTTGATGTATGGGAGATTGATTTCATGGGTCCGTTTGTGAGATCCTTTGGGATGAATTACATTGCAGTGACAGTCGACTATGTTTCAAAGTGGGTAGAGGCAGTTGCGCTACCCAACAATAAGGGTCAAAGTGTCACTATGTTCTTGGAATAAAATATTTTCTTTATTTAACACTACACGTGGGATTGTAGTGATGGTGGGCCTCACTTCTGCAACCACCTGCTTAACCCTGCTTGAGAAATATAGTATAAAGCATAAGTTGGCAACATTTATCATCCTTAGACAGATGGGCAGGTTGAGGTCTCCAATAGAGAGATTAAGTCCATATTGGGAAAGATCGTGAATGCCAATAGGACTGACTGGTTAAGAAAGTTAGATGATGATTTGTAGGCCTACCAAACAGATTTTAAGACCCCCATAGGTTCCTTCCTATATCAACTTGTATATGGAAAGGCATGCCACTTGCCGGTTGAACTTGGGAATAAGGCACGATAAGCGTTGAAAAATATAAACTTTAAGTGGCACAATGCAACTAAGTTAAGATTGATCAAGGTGATGAGTTAGATTAATTTTGGCTCTGTGCTTACGAGAGTTATGCTATATACAAAGAAAAGATGAAGTTGTATCATGATAAGAAAATCGAGAAAAGAGTGATTGATCCTGGTGATTTGGTTTTATTGTATAATTCTAGACTTCACTTGTTTCCTGACAAGTTGAAGTCTAGATTGTATGGACAATTCATCATAGTTCGAGTGTTCCCATATGGTTCTATAGAGTTGAAGCTTGATTATGAAGCCCCATTCAAGGTGAATGGGAAGTGGATAAAGCACTATATGGGAAACCTTGATAAGGTGAAAGTATATGCTAATATGGACCTTGGCAAAGTCTAAGTAGCCAAGGAAAGTGCTTACTGTGATGTTAAATTAGACATTGCATAGGAGGCAACACATGATATGATTGGTGAAG
Source organism: Capsicum baccatum var. pendulum (assembly GCA_030864225.1). NCBI lineage: Eukaryota > Viridiplantae > Streptophyta > Magnoliopsida > Solanales > Solanaceae > Capsicum > Capsicum baccatum. The sequence goes on along the minus strand of CM061557.1, from coordinate 83,314,405 downwards.
TCTGAGTATCTAACTTGGACACGTATTAAATCAAGCATTGTGTTAGAGGTAACCCGTGATTTGTACTTATTACATTATAGGGTAACTTGTATGTTCAGTGTGTAGGGATGGAAATAGTAGAAAAGGACTAGAAAATATTTTGGTGCTAGGTCCTTATGAGGGACCTCACGAGTCATTGTGTCAAACAACGACTCGTCACCGAAGTCATTAAGAGTTGGATCCTTAGATCACCCTCAGTTAAGTACTCTCTGGAGTTATAACGACTCTTAGAGTGAGTCATTGCCAGTGAAAATGACTCATCACCTGAGTCATTAGGACTAGAGACCCAGGTAAGGTTCCAGTCACAATGGAGGGAGTCTACGACTCATCATTTGTCATAATGATTCGTTACCTCGACTCATTGTTAGACCCGACATCATGGGCCAAATGGGTCAACCCGATACGAATCACGGAAATTAAAAAGGAAAAGACACCCAAATTGATTCATGAGCTATTTTTAAATAGGCGTGACTCTCTCCATTCCCTTAAATTCTCCATAAGTGCTTAAAACATAATCTAAATTCTTCCCTGAATCAGTCCAATATCCCCAAAACTTGTGTTTCTCAAAGAACTAGGGTGAATTTCAAATTTTCAAAGATCCAAGCAAGTTATTCAAGTAAATGTTGTGCTTTACTTTTTATCTCATAATATTATTATGGAAAATAGTGTTAAATAATTCTTGGAATCCTTGTTAAATCATGTGCAAAAGGGTGAAACATCTTAACCTAGTTCTTGAGACATACGATAGAGAAGGAATAATGAGAGTAAATGAAAATTGTGCTAAAAGTTTATTGTAGGGATGAATTAAGAGTTTGTTGTATATGTTGAACCCATGGGGAAGTCTGAGTACCCATTGGGTATGAGGAAATCAACACTAAATCCTATAAACATACATGTCACAATAGCTACAAGACTTATAATGACTGTAGTGTCACCTAACGAGTTATTACGTGACTCGTAGCCATTGGGAACATGGTGTATAGAGAAGTGTGGTTTTTCTTGACATAAAGAATCACGCCAAGAGTCATTATCTTACAATACAACTATTGGTGAGGACTGGTGGTGACTGGGAAGCGAAAGGCACCAAGGAAAGGTTTCTAGTTTGGCAACGAGTGTTGGTAACGAATCATTGTCTAACACAAAGACTCATTAAGAGGAACTGTTATTTGACCAATAAATGATATGCATAGCCCTTCCACCCCACAAGTCTCATAATGACTCGTTACCTCTGGTAATGAGTCATACCCTGACTCATAGGGCTCCCAGCAACTGTTACATACTTGTGATTTTTTCTTATTTATCTTTCCTTTTCTAGGATTAACTATTGTGTGTGCTTCAATAGGTATAAATGGAACCTAAGATTTCACGACACAAAACAGGCGTAACCATGATGGGTATCTCAATCCTACCATGGATTGAAGACCACCCCCTTAACCTAACTACAAGAGCACAATTATAATAATAAAGATAAAGCATAAGCCTATCAAAATAGTAATAAAAAATGAATAGATAACTCAAATAAAACTAAGAGTCAAAACAATAATCAACCAACCCACATCTATCAACAATAGCCTCTAAAACTAAAATAGCAACTAAGTTGGGACATGCCCCGGACTATGACCAAAAAGAATCTATAAGTACTGAGTCAATAATGAAATGATAAGGACTTTCAAAGTATAGAGGCTCACCACTTCACCGCAACTCAACAGACATGCTAATCCACCTAATGTTGCACAAGAGCAATAGAAAAATCTTCAAACCCTACATCATGAAATGATGTAACATCCTAGGATGGTTAGTAGGATAAACATGGCCATGTAACTCAGGGAAAATGATAACATAATGTCATGTCCAAAATAAGTTAAACCACATGCATACATTCATATATACATATATAAGATACCGGGATAGGGTAAGGGTCATAAACATGAGAGTTTAAAACCATTAACCTAGACTGTGTAGCTCGATCTATCCTAAAGGTAGTCATGGGCTATATGGGTTCAGATCCTCCTACTGAAAGGCCACGGTGTGTGTTAGACATATGAACCGGGGCAAAACTAAAGTCACCAAGGCAATATCTGTCCCAAATATATATCAATTGTGCATCAAACATAAGATCATAAAGAGCCCCAACACTGGCAAATGTAGTTTCTAGTGTTTGTCCCCCGGGACTTACACCTTTACGATGAGCTACACAACCTCCTTTGAGCCTAAATTAAAATCACTTTACACAAATTTCCAACCATTAACCTAAGAGTTATTCATTAAGACATTTACCACTTGGCATCGTCATACCATCATACTTGCAAGCTAAATTAAACATCCAAAACCAATTCATATAACCACATTGACTTCAAAGTTCTGTTAAAATCCAAGCCATGGCCACCAAGGCCATCTAAATCCATTTTTATATCCATTAATGCAATGCATTGAGTTCAAAATCAAGTTAAACCATGCAATTTTCCAAAATAAAAATCAAATTTACAAAGTGGGTTGAGGTTAATGCAATTCCAAGAAAAAATTTATCTAATTTGGGAAAACCCATGTCCCCCATTCCAATCATTTAAATAATGTACCAATCAGTCCTAAAAACATCAATCTAAAGCATGAATAATTAATTCAAAAGATGGGACAAGTAATTCAACTCGTAAACACCAAAACCCCTCAACCCAGTTTCAAAACCATAATTCAAATCACATGAAAATCCACTCAATTCTTGCCAAAATGTAAAACCATAAGACTTAGGGCGTGTCAAGTGAGGCGTGATTCCGTCCCTAAAATATTGAGAACTGACTTCCTAAGTGAGTATCGTGTTAACCATTTATAATTTCCATAATTTTAACTTTTTATCACATGGTAAATTTGATAAGCTTTTCGTCGATATAAGATTCTCCCAATCTGATACCCGGGAAAGAAGTTATGGCTAATTTATGTCTTAATCGTAAAACAGCATCATTTTAGTGCTTCGCATGTCACGAAGAGGGTCTATTTGATAATTGTCAAATTCTAGTGGAACTCCGTGATAGTGGCGCATCGCGGAGGACCCCAATCTCTCAATAGTCAATTTTCAGTGGCCTAGCACGATTCTGACGCATCGCGCTGAAGGTCCAGGTCCCAACCAGTGGGACAATGCAATATGACTCCCAGATTCCCTTTTGTCAATTTCCAGTGAGCCACCGCGATAGTGGCGCATCGTGGCAATTTTCCAGCTTCAAAGGGCACTTTGGACTTTTTTCAAGCCTCTTAAACCATGCAAACACCAAATTGAAGTCAATTACAAGCATTTTATGAAGTTTTTCTCAAGTTTTCTCTCAACAAGAACCCTAAGTATCCAAAACCTCTTCCAAGAATCTCAAAAATCCACCATAGATTTTCTAAATTGAGTCACGATTCAAGGTTCCCAATTCAAGGGCTTCAAGAATCCTCGTTCAAAAGTACGAATAGAGTTCCAAAAGCTAGAGTTCATCCAAAGATTCTAATTCAGGGTATATGGGGTTTTGAACAAGGGTAATCCTTTCACCTTTGTGCCCAAAGGCTTATTTAAACTACAATTCTCTACAATCTATGAAATTTTACATGAAGTTGAATTGGGGGTTTTCACCCATTATTATCGATTATAATATTTTAATGATTCCCATGAATTGAGAGTCTAATGGCATGATTTTCACATGTTTTCTTGAGAAATTGCAGCTGGGTCTATACCCCATAATTTTAATCCTTGAGAAGTTAATAGTTGAAAGGTTTGAAACATTGAAGTATATGAGTATGTTGAGATTTAAAGATAAATTGCTGAAATTTCCAGATTTCAATATGAGTTATGGATCAATATGCTATCTATTATGCTTTTGATGAGTTCTAACTTGAGATTGAATTATGGGTTATTAATCTTTACTTGAGACTTGAGATTTTATGAACTATTGTGCTATAAACACCCATGATTTGAGTATTCTAATATTAGTGAGAAATGTTTTGACATAATAGTCATTGAGTTTTGAAATCCACTCTACTACATAAGATTACAGATTTGATTATTGGGTTCTTATTGAACCATGAGATTATTCTAAAGTGGATTTTCATGAGATGAGTGAGACAAACTAAAAGGAGTAGTATTTACCACCGAGTTGGGTAAGTTACCATGGTTTCTTACCCTAGAACTATGTGCCACCATAGGTTGGGCCTAAGGTCGAGATGATTATTGGGCCTAAGGCCGAGATTTGAGCCTGAGGCCGAGATAAGTGATCACTGAATTGAGGTTATACTCCCTGTAAAAGAGTATGACGTTGCTCCCCAATGTGGGGTTTCTTCCTTAGGAGGACAAAATGTTGGACTCCATGTAGCTCGCATGCTTTATGTCGGTTAAGAGAATCTCCCTTAAAACTAAAGCTTTGAGATAAGATATTTTCCTTTAAAACTAAAATACTTTCCCTTGATATGAGTATTTTTCCCTAAAGCTTGAAATGAGATATTTTCCTAACGTGAATGAAATGCCTTCAAGTATGTTCTAAAGTTATATGATTCTGAATTCCAAGTATTTGAGTTCAAACGAGTTATGAGTTCTTGAGAATTAAAGAAGTTTTACTCTCCATGAGACATATGCGTGAGTTGAAAGTGTTGCTTAAAGTAGCCTTGAGTAATGAGAACAAGAAAAGAGTGCAAATTTCAAAGCTAAAAGTATAATGACTCATGAGATTATGTTACATGTTCCATTTTACATGATTCATGAGCTTTTCCTTTTATACTTATTCAAGCCATGTGATTCATTACTTATTACATGCATAATTTGATTAAAGAGTGTTGATGTTGTTTTATATAAATGTATGCACCCCACATACTAAGTACATTCTCAAGTGTTGATCCACATATACGTCTATGTGCTGCATTGTCTTATAATGTAGGTTCAGGTGCACAGTCCCAACCTCGTCAGTGATTTCTGAGTACCTCCTTATACATTTCTACAGTGGTGAGTCCTCATGGTTTGAGGACTTATATTCAGACATCTCCATATTTTGAGAGACTATGTTGTTATTTCCAGTTTATTTTGAGTCAGTTGGGGACTGTCCCAACGGCTCTCTAGTTCATGGATTAGTAGAGGCTTTGTCAGACTAGTTATCATACTATGGTTGTGCTGAGGTTTTCGGTATTTATTGGTCATTTGGACCAAGAATTTTCTCCGTATTTCCTTTCGTATGATATGACTATGCTAGAGTTTGAATTATTTCATCTTGAAATGAGTGTTATTAGTAGAAATAGACTCAAAGGGTTAGTTACATTAATGCACTATGAAGCCCTTGAATGTTCTTGGGTTTTGAGTTTTAAGAGAGAATGGACAATTTTGATCTTTGAAAACTAAAGAAAAGAGGCTTATTTTATGTTTAAAGGTCGTACAAGGGGTAAAAGGACCAAAAGCCCCTTACCCTAGTAAAAAAATAAAATTGGAAAAAATTAAAATACTAGCATGGCACGTAATTATCGCAGAGGTTATCCTCTATGCCACACTGATATCGCGGAGGTTAACCTCTGTGACACGGCCTTATTGCGGATCCTCACTATTTTGGGGTCCCAAAATGACCCGAACCCCTTTTAAAAAGTTCAAAACATTCCCCAAACACCCTATTAACATCTAGAAACACAATTCAAGTTAAAAATTAATATTACGCACGTAGGAGGGTCAAAAATAAAATAATCGAGATTTTAAGGGGTCTTATATTATCCCCTCCCCCTTAGGATCATTCATCCCCAAATGATGAGTTAGGACACTTTTAGCACGAGAATGGTAGGAGTGCACCAGAATAAAGTGACAAACTCAGAAAGAGACAAAAGAAAAATAAAATGCACACGTTAAGCACTTTCATCCAACATAAGGAACAAGAACGAGTATTTGGCCTTCATAGCTTTCTCAGCTTCCCATGTAGCCTCTTCTTCCTTTAGGTTTCTCCAAAGGACTTTCACGAAAGCTATATCCTTTGTTCTCAAATCTACAAACTTTTCTAACCAATATCAATTGGAACTTCCTCAAAAGACAAGGAGTTTGTAACCCCAACATCCTCAACAGTCACTGTTTAAGAAGGATCACCCACACACTTTTCAGTATGGACATATGAAACACGGGATAAATGGAACCCAAACTCACAGGAAAATCCAACTCATAAACATAATTCTAACTCTTCTTACAATCTGATATGGAACCACGTAACGGGGACTAAGCTTCTTCTTCTTTCTAAATCTCATGACTCCTTTAATAGGAGACACCGTCAAGAATACCCAATCGTCTACTTCAAACTCCAATTGTATTTGCCTTACATCCGTAAAAGACTTTTGGCGACTCTAAGGATTCTTAAGTCTTTTTCTAATTCCCTTTACCTTCTCCATGGCTTGGTGAACCAAGTCAGGACCAAATAACCTAGTTGTACCAGCCTCAAACCATCCAATAAGAGATCTACACCTCCTACCATAAAGAGCCTCAAAAGGAGCCATTTGAATGCTTGAGTGATAACTATTGGTATACGCAAATTCAATAAGAGGCAAAAGGTTAACCCAATTTTCCATAAAATCAATCACATAGGCCCTTAGCATATCCTCCAAAGTTTGAATAGTATGTTCCACTTGTCTATCTATTTGAGGGTGGAAAGTGGTGCTAAGGTTCACCTATGTACCCAAACCTTTCTAAATGAATACCACGAGTGAGATGAAAACTACGTACCTCGATTTGAAATAATAGACACCGGTGCACTATGTAACTTCACAATCTCCTGAATGAATAACTTAGCTTTATCCTCTCTTGAGTAGTTAGTACTCATAGGCAAGAAGTGAACAGATTTAGTCATCCTATCCACAATAACCCAAATTGAATCATACTGATTGCGAGACCGCGAAAGACCTATGGGCAACTCTATCTATTGAGACATGCCACCATGCCTCAAATACTCAACCTTAACTTGCTGACTAACCATACATTTGGAAAAAAAAATTGCCATATCTCTCTTCATATTGTTCCACCAGTAGATTTCCTTTAATTCATGATATATTTTAGTTGAGCCTGGATGAAATATATATCTAGACTCATGAGCCTCAGTCAAGATCCTTTCCCATATCCCATAACCATTAGGAACACACAACCTACCTTGATATCTCCAGGTGCCATCTCCCCCAATCTCAAAATCCATAACCTTTTGCTAACCCACATCATCCTTAATCTACATAAGTAGGGGATCCAAAGCTTATTTCTTCTTTACTTCAGCACCAAGAGATGATTTGACCATTTCCTAAACAATCACTATCTCATCCTTAAGGTCCATAAGACGAAATCCCAGGTTATCCATCCTATGAATGTCCTTCACCAATCTTCTTTTCTCCTTATCAACATGGGATAAGCTCCCCATAGACAACCTTCTAATTGCATTAGCAACAACATTAGCTTTACCTAGGTGGTAGTGAAATCTCATATTGTAATCCTTAAGTAGTTTAAGACAACACCTCTGCTTGAGATTTAATTCCTTCTAGGTAATCATATTCTAAAAGCTCTTATGATCCGAATAGGTATCCACATGCACCCCAAATAAATAATGGCGCCAAATCTTCAAATAAAATACCACTACCACCCACTCTAGATTGTGAGTTGGGCAATTTGTCTCATGAACCTTAAGCTTCCTGGAAAGGTAAGACACAACCTTACCATGCTGCATTAAGACACAACCCAGTCCCACATGGGATGTATTGCAAAACATGATGAAACCATCAGTACCCTCGGGTAGGGTCTAAACTAGCACAGAAGTCTACTTATCCTTCAGCTTCTAAAAACTACCCTTAAAAGTATCGGACCACAGAAACTTAACCTTTTTATGTGCCAATCTTGTCAACAGAGCAGCAATAGAAGAAAATCTCTCCACAAACCTCCTATAATACCAAGCCAAACCCAAGAAGCTCCAAATATCAGTTGGAGTTATGGGTCTAGGCCATCTCTAAGAATACCTTATGGAGAAACACTAGGACGAATGAACCCCTTATCAAAAAGATCATTTAACTACTCCTTTAGCTCCTTTAATTTAGAAAGAGCCATTCTATAAAAAGGAATGGAAATAGGATGAGTATCTGGCAGAAGCCCAATCCTAAATCTATTTCCCTATTGGGAGGAATTCCAAGAAGATCATCAGGAAACAATTTAGGAAATTCATTGACCATAGGGACAGATTGCATAGAAGAACTTTTAGAGTCAGAATTCTTAACCCAAACTGGATGATATAGACACCCTTTTGAAATCAACTTCTAAGCTCTAAGATAAGAGATAAACATCCTTTTGGGTACTAAGGAACTCCCCTCCTATTATAATACCAACTCAATAGGAAAATTGAAACTGACATTTCATATCCTACAATCTAGAGAAGAATAGCACAAATAAAGCCAATCCATCCCCAAGTTAACATCAAAATCCACCAAATCCAGTTCTATCAAATCCACCAATGTCTCCCTATTAAAAATAGACACCACACAACCCTTATGGATTTTTCTAACAACTATAAAATCACCCACCAAAGTAGAAACAAAAGAAGGGTTAAAAATACTTTCAGGACAAAAACAAAAATGCACATCCACATAAGGGGTCACATAAGAAAGGGTAGAACCCAGATCAAGAAAATAATAAACATCACAGAAAATGAGTTGTAACATACCAGTAACCATATCTAGGGATGCCTCAGATTCTTGAAAGGTAGCAAGTTAATAAAGACAATTTTGACCAGTGTCAGGACCAGAAGTAGCACCCTTTGGGGAAGAATCTGAAGATATGGAGACCAAAACTTTATTAACCCCCAGTGTCAACCTTGGCTAAAGGACAATCTCATTGCATGTGACCCAGCTGGCCATAATTATAGCACTGAATTCTCCCCTCCTCATAATAACCACGATAAAGCTGCCCACAAAAATGGCAAAAAGGATAAGATGGGGCTTACTGAGCTCTACTGGCCTGAGACTAGGTATCTTGTGCCTTAGAACAACTGATAGCCTAAAAATGACGATCACCCGAAGGCTTAGGATAAGGAACACTAGCAGACGAATAAGAATTTCCTCGATTCTTTATCTTGGTCCACTGTCGACCATCTTTCCCACCATTTTGTTGATCTCTACCCTGCTGTGAATACAAAAACTTCTTATTCAAGATCACTCCCATCTCTACCTATTTCTTATTTTTATCCTCTACCTACTGTAAATAAGCCAATAGTATGAGATATCCATATAATTGTTCAACATTATAGCCTTAAACTCCAATCCCAAGTCATGAGACAACCTAGAAGCAAACTTTCTCGTCTTTGATCTCATAGTACACACCAACTCTAAAGCATAATAAGCCAACTACTGAAATTTCATAGCATACTCCTTGTTCATCTTACCTTGCTTTGAATTAAGAAACTTCTCATCCTTAGCTTCCCTCAACTCCTAAGAAAAGAAGTGATCAAGAAAGGCCTCTAAAAAGTCATTCCACAAAGCCTGCTCAGCATTATCATCCCTCATAGCTTCCCATTTCTCATACCACTGATAAGCCATATATTTTAATTGATACGCATCAAACTCTACATCTTCTACATCAGTAGCATGCATCACTTTAAAGATTTTCCCTATCTCATCAATGAAAACCTATATATCCTCCTTAACCTTAGAGCCTATAATGGTTAGGGAATTCAACCTCATAAATTGGCCAACTTTAGTGAGCTCAAATAAAGGAGTAACAGAACCAACACGATCATACTGACGAGACTACAATGCAACTAACTAAGTAAGCAAATGAATAAAATGTGGAACTCTGCATTAGAGATATGTTCTTGAGGCAGCTATCACTAGGCTAGGAAACTCGAGGAGGTCAAGTAGGAACCGATAGAACTCTACGTGAGGTGACACAACTAAGAGCATAGACCCTAGACTAGGTTTGTACTTGATAAATAGGGTGAGTCACCTCAATATTCTCTTATGGTAGAACAGAGTTCCTAGCAAAGTTTCAACAAACATCAAATCATTAGGGAGGCATGATCTAGAATAAGAGGAAGACAGGAGTTAGAAAAGTTGTATAATATTAGACTCTACAGCTCGAAATAGAACACAAGAAAGGAAAATATTCCTAAATGCCTTGTAGCTTCTTCCTTATAAGTGTTCCATGCTACACACTGATAAAAAATACTCTACTCAACACAAATTTGTGGATGCCTAACAACTCTAAACTATGCGCTAATACCAAGCTTTTTATGACCTAAACCAGGGTCTAGTTGATGGGTATCTCAAGCCCACCATGGATCGAAGACCACCCTCTTAACCTAAATAAAAAAGCACAATAATAATAATAATAAAGATAAAGTGGAAGCCAATAAAAATAGTAATAAAAGATGAATAGATAACTAAAATGAAACTATAAGTCAAAACAATAACCAACCAACCCACCTCTATCCACAATAGCCTCTAAAAATAGAATAGCAACTAAGTTGGGACATGCCCCTAACTATGACCAAAAAGAATCCATATGTACTGAGTCAATAATGAAATGATAAGGCCTTCCGAAGGATACAGGCTTACCACTTCACTGCAACTCAACGGACGTGCTAATCCACCTAACGTTGTACATAATCAATAGAAATATCTTCGAACCCTATATCATGAAATAATATAGCGTTCTAGGATGGTCAGTGGATAAGCACTGGCATGAAACTCAGGGATAGTGATAACATAATGCCATGTCCAAAATTAGTCAAAATCTCATGCAGATATTTATATATATATTATAAGATGCCAGTATAGGGTAACGTTCATAAATATGGGAGTTTAAAATCATTAACTTGGAATATGTAGCTTGATCCATCCTAAAGGCACCCATGGGATATATGGGTTTAGCTCCCCCTATTAAAAGGGCCTCAGTGCATGTTAGCTGCACGAACTGAGGAAAAATTGAGAAAGACTAAGGACACCAAGGAAATAACCATCAAAAAATATATATATTAAAAATAAGGTCATATAGACTCCAACGCTTATAAATGTGGTCTACGGGGTTCATCCCAATGAGATTTTAAACTTTACAATGAGATACAACACCCCCTTTAATCCCTAAGAGTCATTTATTAAGGATTTTACCACCTGGTATCCTCATACCATTATGCTTGCAAGATAAATTAAATATGTCAAACCAATTTACATAACCACGTTGACTCTTAAGTTTCATTAAAATTCAAACCATGGACACCAAGGTCATCCAAATCCATTTTTATTTCTATTTATCCATTAGTGCAATGCATTGAGTTCAAAAGCAAGTTAAACCATGCAATTTTCCATAATAAAAATAAATTTACAAAATGGGTTAAGGTTAATTCAATTCCAAGACAATAGTCATCTAATATGGGAAACCCATGTCCCTTATTCTAATCATTTAAATAATGTATCAATGCAATTAGAGCTCGAATAATGAATGCATTATGAAACCTTTGAATGTTATTGGTTTTTGAGTTTTTAGATAGAATGGATGATTTTGATCTTTGAAAATTGAAGAAAAGAGGCTCATTTTATGTTTAAAGGTCGTACAAGGAGAAAAACGACCAAAAGCCCCTTACCACAAGTGAAAAAAATCAAAACTGGACAAAATCAAAATAGTGGCATGGTATGTTGTTATCATGAAGGTTATACTCTATGCCACACCAATATTGTGGAGTTGAACCTCTATGACACAGCCTTATCGCAGACCCTCACGGCCTCAATTTCCCAAAACCCTTTCAAAAATTCCAAAAGTTTCCCCAAATATCCTTTTAACATCTCTAAACACAATTCAACTCAAAAATTAATTTTATGCACGCGAAAGGGTCAAACATAAAATGATCAAGATTTTAACAGGTCTTACACAATACTGATTGCACAGAAAAGAAAACACCCAAGAAGAAAGCCTGCTCTTTCACTCGTCACCTCAGAAATGAAGCCATAAAAAATTAAGAGTCAAGTGGCTCAGTTGAAGAACACCTATTGGAGAGGGTGGTGAATCAAAGAAAGGAATTAACTCAAGATACTAAAGCTGATCTAGGGGAAGAGACACCACCACCCACCAGCCAAGGATGAAAAATCCTAGCTATTTACCACTACACTCATAGTCCCACTCTAAAGAAGATGGTAAGTTAGGAGATAAGTTTGGTCCTGACGATGAGAATGAAGAAGAAGATAGTTGGTCTGAGAATAAAGAATATAAGAATGAGGGGTCAACAAATATGGGAGAGGAGGAAGAAAAAAATCCATTGACAACCCAGTTGAGATCCTACTTCTTCTACCTCTTAATAATACACTTCAGATAGAGACTACCCCAGTGCCCATCATCAACCGGTGGGGGTACCTTGAGATATAATAGTTATATAATAGGGAAAATGCTATCTCTTCTTCACTGGAAAGCCAAAGAGAGGGTTCTATTAGATCCCAAGTTGAGTACTATCAGCTTGTTTAATATGTTAGAATTTGAGGTTAGATTTCGACAGTACCATTTTGAGTGGATGACCAGAGCTCCAGGGTAGTACAGTCCGACATTGTCTAGGGACTTTTATGCAGCTTATCAAATAGAGTTGAAGTGGATGAGTCTATAGGGGCGATTGTAGAAGGGTATTAAAACCTTAATGACAGTGATGATTAGAGATGTTTGGGTGAACATCTCCACTCAGAATATTTCAAGAGTTATACATGGGATGGAGTTCCAACTGTCGACCAATACAGTGAGATTGACTGTTGCATAGATGAGATATGGAAAGTTAAGACAAAGCAAATTGGTTTAGAGGATAAGCTGACTCACTTCTGGTGGATGGATGGTATCATTGCTATAGACTAGGTAGAGGCACCTTAGGTAGTTAGCAAGGTAGGAGGCTCTTTATAATGGATTATGAAGGGTAGTTTGAATTTTTTGGTGAAGGCTTTTTGGATGCTTGTGCGTCATATAGTGAGTCCCAGCACTTGGGATAATGAATTGTATTCGAATTGATCTGTCCTAGTTATGGGCATCCTGGAGGGCTATAAGATAGATGTAGCCAAGCTAATATTTAGGCAGATCCATGATCAGTCCATGAGCATAGACACAATCCTGGTATTCCTAAGCATACTGACATAGATATGCTTGGATTAGGGAGTTTCAGAGATTTTGAGAGTTGATCAGCTCTTCCATATGCGGTGGACTATAGATTTGGGTTTGATATGAGATATTATTAACCCTATATCTAATGGTGAATATGGGGTCCACTTACTTGGGGAGGTATTTTAGTCTAGAAGGCATGATATTGATACTTTGGGTTTCATCGATTAAGTGGCAGCCCTACTGAGAGTTCTCAGTTCGAACCTCAGGCATTAGATACACCAGGACTTCTCAGACTCTGATCCAACTCCCTGCGATGAGACCATTAACTTCCAAGATATCTCCTACTGGCTATGCTTTAATCCCATGGGCCTTCTTGATAGATGTTCTAAAAAGGTTAGGTATAGTTGAGTGAAAAGTAAAGAATATAGAGCATGGGGTACAACCATAGGTTAAAAGGGAAATATAGAGTAAGATAAGAGGCATGCAAACCAGGTTTTCTAGGTTTAAATGGTAGATCAACCAAAAATTAGAAAATATTCAGGGCCCAAATTTGGCGAGTGTACATACGGAGTTGGCCGTACTCTCCACTATTATAGAGGAGATGCATGCGAGGTTGATCCCCATTTACCCATCATTGAGGAGATTCTCGAGGAAGAGGTACCAAATATTTAGGGCACCAAAGGAAAAGAACTAATTATAGAGGGAAAAAGTGGCGAGAGGCCGAGAAAGAAGGGAAAAAGAAGAAGGGAAAAGGAAGTTTAGGTGGCAAAGGTGGCTAGTATTGATTCTGTATAGGACCGGAAGAGGGTCCATGAGATGGCGATAGGAGTCGGTAGCTCTTGAGTTATTAATAAGACAATTGTAGATGCAGCTAATTTGAGTAGAAGCATTTCTCCTACCCTTGAGGCACCGTTGAGTGATCCAGCCACTATTAGTGCCACTACTAATTTGAGCATCTAGAGCCCCCATGCAAACACTACAGATAAGAGAAGGTCCCATGATGGGGATTCACATAGCTACCGCGGGTTTTTGTTGCCGTACTTCTTTTCTCATTGATCATGGTTTGACTGTAGAACCAACATGTTTAGAAAATAATTGTGATGTGTTTTGTTTTATTTAACTAGGAGAAAAATGAGTACTTAGGGCAGTTGATGTGTTTTGATTTGATAAAATGTGTTAGAAAAATGATACCGCTTCAAAAAAAAATATTTTTTATTTGAACTATGTGATGTGTATGTATATGTGACCATTGTGAATCTTGTTATGGAATTAGGATTAGGGACAAAATAATCATAGCTAACATTTCCATGAACCATATAGTAGTATCTTGTGATGAAACATTGTGCCATGTGAGTGTAAGATACTACTTAGTTCCCTTTGTGTGTTGAAGCCAGAACTTACCTAGTTAGTCTTGCCTAGGCTGTAAGATAATCCATAAGGAAAGAATCATAGGCCATTCTTGAAATTAGTCCATTGTTGGCCTAAAATGACCTTCTAAATGTGAATAAGTATCCCTTGATCCTGATTTTGAGCCGGATAAACTATTTTTCTTGTTTTCACTTTCCACCTTTCCATTTGTATTACAATGAACCTATTTTGGCCATAGTCCTCAATGAACATTGTGCACCTTAACTCAAGCAAATCGCTTAAGTTGAGGGTGGCTATCCTAAGGGTGTGTAATTTGAAATGGGTATAAAGAAGGGCATAAAATAAGAGAAAATAAGGTAAGGCTGGGTGTGGTAGAAAAAGTGGAAAAATAAAAAAAAAGGAAAAAGGAAAAAGAAAGAATAAAAGAAACCACACACAACTTGAATATGCAATAAAAGAATAAAAAGAGAGAGATACGGGCGGAATAAAAGAAAAGGTTGGTTAATAAGTAAACCCCTAAAGTAAGTGTAGTGCCAAGGAGGCTTAGTCACATAATTCCCATATGTACCGTACCAGCCCCAAAGCCTATGATACAAGCCGATTAAAGTCCAATAGTGATCCTAACCCGACTATCTGAAAACTAAGGTGAAGAAAATAAGGGAAATCCTATGGTATTTTGTGCACATTCTAGGAAATTCTTTGTGAGTGTAAGTGTATTGTGATCGTTCCTGCATTAACATGCATGATTCTATTGAGTGGGTAGGACTTCTTTGTTATGATGGTACATGAGTTGTGTTGCTAGCTGCTTATTTGTTCGGGTAGTGTAATTTATACATATGTATGATTATTTATTGCTAATGTGGTGTCATAGTTTGATCCCCTTATGTCATATTTTTATGCTACATTGATATATACAATTGGTTTAAAAAGGTTGAAATAGGAGGGGTGGTGTTTTTTAGCTTGAATTGGAATTGATTGCTATCGGTATTTTAGGTTTTTGTTAGTTAAGCATAGTTTGTTGTTTTGTTATGTTTTTATTGCCTGAGGGCATGCAAACATTCTAAGTTGAAGGTATTATGTGACATGGTTACATGGCACTTTTGATGCTTAAAATAGTAAAAATATGTAAATATGTGTGTTTTGTGTGTTACGGGTTAATTAGGTTGAAAGTGGTGTAGAACAGAATTGGATGAAAAAACTCTAAAAAAAATCAAAGTACTAACTAAACCACATGTTGTTATGACACCATATGACTCATGGCCCAAGTTGTGATGTTAATAGTAAGTGATGCTAATTTTAGGAGTAAAGTTGAAGGCTGGCCATGACTCATTAGGAGTAACAATAAGTCATGGTGTGAGTCAATCTGATCATATGAGAAAAAGTACTGAATGTTGACAAGTTGAATCCTAATAAAAATGAATGAAGACTACGAGTCATTAGGATAGACAACGACTCATGGTGAGGAATCATTCTGAGAATAGAAGAAAGGTGATAAAAGCTGAAAGTTCACAGGATTGAAAACAAATCCCATCCAATGACTTGTCAGGTCAAACAATGAGTTATTACCATTGAGTTCAGAAGAGAGCAATGATAGAACCTATTGAATCGTCGGCAATCCAGATGACTCATTACTTGAGGTGTGTTAACTACTGACTTAATTTTTTAATTTTGTTTGGGTTAGGTTTTCTTTGTTATTTTGAGAACCTATAAATACCCCTGAGTTATTCTTGTGTTAGGTTACACACTTTTTAATCTTACAAATATATGTTGATTTCAAGATTGACTTTTGATCTTGAAATCTTATTGTTCTTGTTTTTTGGTTTATTATTCAATTCAAGACTTTGGATTTTCTTAGTAAATTATTGTGATATTAATCATATTCATACTTTATTGAATTCTATGGAGTTAATTATAAATATGAGCGACTAATTTCCTTAGCTAGGGTTGTGGGAACCCTGACGGATTAAACAAAATAGTGGAAGTGTGAGACTCATTTATATCATTGTTGTTGCATGTATTGGGATCATCTTTTCATTGATTGTTTCCTTAGATACTGCAGAAGCTAAGGACATGCTTATATTCATGATTATCCTCACAAGGGAGTTCAAGATTAGGAAAAGATGATCACAATAGTGATTCAAGGCTATCAACCCTTGTCTAATAACTTGAGATCCAAAAGGCAATAGTTAAATTGGGATAAAAGGCAAGGGTTAGTAAGATGACACCTTGATACGCAAAAAAGTAAAGGGTAAAATTTACCAAATTTGTTCAAAAGATGGTTGGTGGTACATAAATTTTCATATTTTGTATGTATCACATTGAGAAAGTCGGGTTAAGAATGATAAACCTACAGAGTTAGAATCTATGGAGAACACAATCCTAGTGTTTATTTAGATTATTTACAACCAAAAGTACTTGAGTTTTGGTACTTTTTACTGATTACAACAAATCCTCCCATTTATTTTTTGCATTATTCGACTATTTCAGCAAGTTTGAGAGATATTTCTTGCGTATTTCCTATGGTTTCAACCCTAGACTAGTTGGGTTACTATATTTGACTTTGAATATATTATACTTCTTAGAGGTGTAGTTTTAGGTGAGATTACGCTGCAATTAAGTAGCATAAGCAGCAATTTGGTCAGATGTTGACTACTTTGAATCAGCATCAATCAAATACTCTTCCGACCAATACTATGCAGAATCAAAGAAAGATAGTCACTGTTTAGCCATCACCACTCAGAGTGGGAAAGAGACTAATATCCCCCTATTCTTGTATTTGATCAGGTTAAGGATGATATTTTTATATTGATGAGGCACCCAAAGTGAAATCTGAAAATTTTATGACTAATGGTAAGTTATTACATTAATCAATGGGTGTTAATAAATGAGTGGAGAAGGATAAATAAAGGGAAAAAAAGTCGAGCCTATAGTAATAACCATTCGACGACCTTCCCCGTCTTTTTCTCAGAGATTGAAAAAAAACAAGAGGAAGGAAAGTATCATAAATCCATGTCATTGTTAATGAAACAATCTATTAATATTCATTTTGTGGAATCATTGAACCAGATGCCTGGCTAAGAATAGTTCATGAAATATTGGGTCACTAAGAAGTGGATGTTGAGCTTTGATCCTACTAAAAATGTACATTGTTATAGTGTCATTGCTTCTAGATCTTGGGAAGAGAAGAAGAAGGACCGTGGAGGATTTACTATCCCATGTACTATTGGGTCCCTCAACTTTACTCAAGCATTATGTGATTTGGGATCTAGTATAAATTTGATGCCTTTGGTTGTGTAGGAGCAGTTAGGGTTAGTGCACCCAAGCCAACATCTATGAGATTATTGATGATCGACTGCACTATTTAGAAACCTATTGGTATATTATGTGATGTGTTGGTGAAGGTGGCATCCTTTATATTTTCAGCTAATTTTGTGATCCTTGACAGTGATGTGGATTTGATGTTACTATTATCTTGGGAAGGCCTTTCCTAGTTACGGGTAGGGCATCGATTGACATGGAGATGGGGTAGATAGAATTTCAGCTTAATGATGAATAGGTTACTTTTAATATGTGTTAGTTGATACGGCAGTCGAAGTATATGCGTGTGGTGACTATGATAAACACTGTTGATGAGGATGCATTGATCATATGCATTGAAGAGAGACTGAGGCTTGAGCCACTAGTTGTAGTTATCATGAAATTTGATAGTGATGGTATAGAGGAATATGAAGACATGGTGAGCGTACTCTATGGTAGAGGTTCTTACTCTTATGCACCAAAGAAGTTAGATCTTGAATTGAAGAATAGAGCGAATTTTCCATCTCAACTATCTATTGAAGAGCCACTAGTTTTAGAATTGAAGGCCCTCCCTCTCACTTGCAATATGTATTTTGGGGGGATGATAATACCTTATAGGTCATTATTATTGCTGATTTATTAAATACATAGGTTGAGGCATTAATTTTAGTATTGCGGAGATTTAAGAGGGCCATCAGATGGACTATTACAGATATTTTGGGGATTACTGATGATAGGCGAATTTACACGCCTATATCAATATATTTTGCCCATATTTGTGTCATGTTTTGAGAACAAATTATATATTTCATGCACGTTTAGTCCTTTTTCCTATAAGTGAGCTAACGAACATGATTAGCAAAGTTTCAGGTATAAATGATGCAGAATTCAGCACTATATGGCTTACTTGACACCAAAGAAAGCTCACGAAGGAAGGAACGGGAGTTTGGACGCCTAAAGGACCAAAAGTGATGCATGGGAAATCTGTCCCGGGCTAAAACAGCATTTCTGAAGACTTTGGGGACTTGCAGTAACTTATTTGGATTAGGATAATGATACATTAACCTAGTACAATTGGGTTAAGTATTTCATTAGTTTATTTGGATTAGGATAATGATACATTAACCTAGTACAATTGGGTTAAGTATTTCATTAGCTTAGTAGGATTTGGTTAAGTATTTCATTAGCTTAGTAGAATTAGGATATGGGTATTATAAATACCCTATCATGCTAGAGATTTTTATTCATTCCTCCCTTAGTGGAGAGATTCATCTTCTATTCAACAATTAATCTTCTTCCATCCTCTCTTCTTCCACCACAACAATTCTACAACTCTTCTAATCTTTCCATTAATTCTAATTTTCTTCTTCCATTCATCTACTCTTAATTTCCTCAACAAGAGAAACGTTACTGTGCTAAGAAATCACGCCTCACGCCTACCACTTGTGCTACACGAAAATCATCAATCTTGTGGTATAATAACAACAATGCAAATTGTGATTTCCTTCGCATTCATGGGTAACTAAACCTCTCTGTTGGGGTTATGGAGGCCAAATGAGTTACTATCTATTACTGTGAGTTTGTGAGTTCACGACACGTATACTGCTTATATCATTATTCTCTTCATCTTAATCTACATTCTTTGTGGTTGCGAAGGCAAGAATACGCCATTATAACATTTAACTTGTTCGAAAAAAATGTTATTTGTCTGGAAAAGAGATAGTGTCAAGGTAGTAGGACACCCTTTCCTATTAAAAAGCTAGTGTCGTAACTGGACTAACCTCTTGGAGAATTCGTACCATTAGACACTCTTTAAGCTCGAAAGAGTTAAAGTGAAATAATCTTCGAATAGGTCGAAAGACGCCTGGATTTACCATCGAATACAATTCTCTATAAGCAGTTGCATGTCAGAATTCTACATACTCATAGCCAATAGAAACGTATAACTCAGAAGGTGGACATAACCCCAACGCTTCAATTCTCATTGTTTACAACTTACGTAACAGTCTTTCTCTTTTTACTTTGCTATTTTCAACTTTTACTTTATTGTTTTGGTTACACATTACAATCCCCCCTTCTTACGAGACTTGCACTAAAAGTCTAGTAATTTTGCTTACTTGTTGGCCAAGCTATTCCCTGTGGGATCGACACCCAACCCAGGTTGGGTTCTATATTTTCTAACGACCGCTTTACACTGCTACGAGAGTTGTAGATTGAGCGTTATCAAAAATTGTCTCCGTTGCCGGGGAATACGAGTGTCAATTAAGTTTGTGATAATTACTAGACCCTTTGGTCAAAGATTCTCGTACTTTTACTTTTAGTTGTTGTTTTTGTTTTATTCAGGTTTGTTCTGTGCATCAATGTATGCACAATGTGAAATTGAAAGGATAGCTGCTCAAGTGCATCAACAGAATATTGATAACCCAGGCCGTGCAACAAATCCTGATGATGAGGACCTGGGCGATGAGGAGCTACTAAACCCACGGCATACTACTGAGATGGCAGCACCCATGTAGAGGAGAGATCATCAAGCGCGATTGAGGCGTGATCGCCGAGCTATGGAAATTCCTTTTGATGACGATGATGATGATGATCTTGATGGACCTGGTGCCACAGGAGCCATTATTCTTGCACCATTAGCGCCCGGAGACAAGTTCAACATCACAAGCACCATGATTCAGTTATTGCAACTCAAGGGATTATTTGGTGGACTAGCAGGCGATGATCCGAATATGCATCTCATCAACTTTATTTCTACATGCCAGTCGTTTGACAATCCTGGTGTCGGTCAGAATGCTATTCGATTACGTCTATTTCCATTGTCTCTGTCTGGGGAGGCAACACTATGGTTGAATGGGCTGACTCTTGATTCTATTACAAATTGGAGGCAATTGAGAGACGCTTTCCTAGAAAGATTCTTTCCGCCATCCAAGAGGGCGCAATTGAGAGATGAAATCAGCAACTTTCGTCAGCTTCCCACTGAAGCTCTTCATGAAACATGGGAGAGGTTCAAGACAAAACTAGCGAGGTGCCCAAACCATCACATGACCAATGTTCACCTAATGGAGATCTTGTATAGAGCCTTGAATTCAATAACTAAACCAGTGGTGGATAATGCAGCTGGAGGATCTTTCATGGACCTCACCTTTGGTCAAGCAAGCAATATGCTAGATCGTATGACGAAACAAAGTAGAGCTTGGCATACCAGGGATTCTGAGGTAGCAAGCCCCACTTTATCTATTGGCATGACTGCAGACCAAAGAAGAAGAGAAGAAGAACGTGATCAAGATATGGCGCATTTGAAAACACAAATGGATCTTGTTACAAAGCATTTATTATCAGGGAAGACCAAAAAAGTGAAAGCTATTGCGTCAAAAGGAAGAGACGAATCTGATTCGAAAGATGAGGCCAACTACTTGAACAATCAGGGGGGTTTCTGTGGGAATACCCAAGGAAACCAAGGTCGGAACTACTATGATAAATCTGGAAACAAAGACCAAGGTAGTTGGAAAAACAAGAATGAAAAGAGTGGTTTGTACGTTCCCCCTGGTAGACGTGACACCACCACATCTAATTCTGGAAGTATGGAAGACATGATGGATAAATTATTGAAAGGAGTGGAAGCAACGAGCGCGGGAGTAATAGAGGTAATCAATGATTTGTCCTCCATGAAACAATTAGTTGATTCATATTCCACTTCTATCAAGAAAATAGAGCAGCAATTGAGCCAACTTTCAGCAGCACTCAATCAAAGGAAGGCCGGCACTTTACCTAGCGATACTGTGCCAAACCCAAGGATTGACGGGTCATGCATGGCCATCACTACCAGAAGTGGTAAGGTGCTGGAAACTTCAGCAAAAGGCAAGCAAGTGGTTGACGAAGTTGCGGACATAGATGACAACACAAAAGGAGAAGATGCCGCAGCACCCACTCCTGACGTCAAGGACGCCACATCCAGCACTGTGCAACCTGAAAAAGTAGAAAAATGGAAGCAAGAGGAGAAGAAAACCGTGGAAAGAACACTTCCATACCCACCACCACCTTTTCCCCAAAGATTAAAGAAGGTGGCGGATGATACAAAGTTCAGCAAATTCATGAATATGTTAAAGCAGCTGACCATTAATGTTCCATTGGTGGAGGCACTTGAACAAATGCCTGCATATGCGAAATTTATGAAGGATCTTTTGACTAAGAAGTGGGCAGCAAGTTATGATTTAGCGGATAATGTTCATCATTGTAGTGCAGTTGCTACCCGATCGATAGTTCAGAAGAAGGCCAACCCCGGAGCTTTCACTATTCCTTGCACTATTGGATCGGTGGATTTTGACAAAGCATTGTACGATCTAGGTGCTAGCATAAATTTGATTCCACTATCCATCTACAAGAAGTTGGGGCTAGGCGATCCGACACCAACCAATATGAGGCTCGTGATGGCTGATAGGTCGGTAAAAAGACCTGTGGGTATCTTGAATGATGTGTTGGTGAAAGTTTCTTCATTCATCTTTCCTGCAGACTTCGTTATTCTGGATTGTAAGGAGGATTCTGAAGTTCCCATAATCCTGGGACGTCCTTTCCTTACAACCGGAAGTGTGCTTATTGACATGAAAGATAATGAGCTTTTGTTTTGAATTAATGACAAAGTAGTACGGTTTGATATATGCAAAGCCATGAAGCAGCCCAGCGATATGAATGAGTTATCTGTAGCTGATGTTCATCAAGAGGATATTAAAGCATTATCTATAGAGAAACAGCCTACTGTTGAGCCATTGTCTGCTGCGCCACTGAATGTTGAGCATGAGGATAATGAAGATTATGAAGAACTTATTGGTGATCTAACAGAAATAGAGTCTTATACTCCTAAGCAACCGGATTGTGATCTCAAGAATCAACCAACAGCGAAGACTCCCATTGACGAGCCACCAATGCTAGAATCGCAAGAGCTCCCCGATTATCTAAGGTATGTGTTCTTGGAAAGTAGAAATATACTTCCAGAGAGTGCAGATGATTTAAGTGAACAGCACGTAGAGGCTTTCATCTCTGCTCTGAAGAGATACAAGAGAGATATGGGTTGGACTATTGATGATATAATTGGTGACTCTCCGGAGAAACGTATGAGCCATCTCGAAAAAGATTGCATGCCCATAGGTAAGCCTCATTGTCGTCTAAATCCTTTCAGAAAATGATCCACCATTTACCTCGACGAAGTCTGAGTACTTGAGGTAACTATGTCGTGCCACGACAATAAATAAGGCGCTAGATGGGAGGCAACCCATCGTTTATCATTTTTCATTTATTGTTTATCGTTTTGTCTTTCTTTCATTCTAGTACTTGTTTTGTTTTTGACAAATGAAAATCCAAAAATAAGAGTCGTGCCACGACCAAAACTAAGGCGCTTGGTGGGAGGCAACCCATCATACTAATTGTTTTCATTGGTTTTGAGCAAATATAGGTGCGAGAAGTATTCAACGAGGAGATTGGTTTCACATGACGATTTGGACGTATTGTATGGAAAAGGTGGTAAGTTAGGTATAAGGATGCATAAGGTTATGGATTGAGCATTGCTCATGCCAAAATAGGCATCGAGGAAGGCTAGGCCTAGGTAAAACTAGACCACGAACAATGCAAAACCTATCATATAGCCTAAGGTCTCGGAATCTAGTGTGCTATACACTATGCGCCGCCCATTCTTAAGTGTGCTTTTGACTATGCGCCACCTATGCTATGGCATTAGGTCTCAGGATCTCATATGCCATAGACTATGCGGAGCATATGTCTCAAAATGCCATAGACTATGCGGCGCATATGTCTCAAAATGTCATAGACTATGCGGCGCATATGTCATGACTATGCCGAGCATTATGCGCCGCATATGTGGTATTTTTGTCTTCAAAACCATTTGGAAATGGGACAAAACCCGACCTATTCTCTTCCTATATAAAGGGGACTTAGTCTTGAAACATAACCACATTAGAAATTGACCTAAAGGCGTCGCACATCCATCCAAATCATCTCAAAATTTCTCTTTTTGCTCTTCCAATTCACAAGCACATCTCCAAAGGCTTCAATCATGTAAGTACTCTTTTGTTCTTCATCCATTTTTCGTAAGTACTACGTTGCTATGCCTATTATGAATTGCCATATCTTGAAGAAGCATTGGTGATATTCATGTGTTTGAATTGCTGATACACAACCAAGTGAGTGAACATATACGTTAGGATGCTCTTAACTTGTTTCCAACTTGAATTTGATTTTGATGTATTGTCATACTCTTGCGGAATTGCTATATTCATTAATGTTGCATAATCTTGTCACTTGAATACTTACATGTTGGAATGAATTATTCATCGGAATAAGACTTATAGTTGCCTACCGACATAGGCGGTTGTGAGTATTGATAGATACTATACCTTGATGTAATCCCTATGTAGTAGTCTTGATATAATCGTACATGCAAGTATTTCCAAGAGTACAAGAAGTATGACTCACTGATTTTATTGTTGGAATAGAGCACCTAAAACGTATGTCGATGAAATCTGAGTAATTGACCACTTTCACTTCACTAGTTGGTGCCAACAACCTAAGTGTGGGGTGGTACCTCTACTGCTTATTTATAGATTGTATCCATTGAGATGATGCTAACATGACTCTATTGAGATCTCAGGTACAATGGCACCAAAAGACAAGGCAAAGATAAGGCTACCACTTCACAAAAAGGCAAGAAAAAAGGCCAAAAAGAGCAAAGAGAACCCTCCTCGATGCAAACACCTCGACTCACTATTGGAATTAAGTGGGATACTTATGAGGAACTCCTAAGGATGACGACTCTGATGATGATTCCGATGCAAAGGGGTATGACCCCAGACATAGAGAATGAGTCCGACTAACCAGGTTCTTTTTATTTATTTTCCACTGAGGACAGTGTGTCCCGTCTAAGTGTGGGGTGCTGGTATTTGCATGCTTTACTTCTCTATCCGCATTTACATTTGCATTCATGTTTGTTTGCTTAGTTTTTCATTTTTTTGTTTTTTTTAAGTAGTTAATTTTTTTTTAACGTAGCTTCGCATGAAATTATTCTAATAGGCAGCATGAGATTATAACAAGAGTACGTGCTACAATTATGACTGTTGAGACGTTTAGGCTCTAGTTGTGACTCATTATATGATATTGTGTGGTTCAATTCCTTCACTTGTTGGGTTGAGAGTCTATATTACTTCCAATCAAGTCGACCATGTGCCTTGTGTGTGTGAGATAATAGTATATTCTATGTTTGTGGCTGATGCTAGAACTCGTCTGGTATGTATGCAAAGCGAAAATAAGGAGTGTAAGTTTAGGAAATGATTTAGGCATTTATTTGGCAACCTACATATGTGTACCTTCGTTTTACCTACCCTTGGACATCATCCTAGTTAAACCCTTTTGAGCCTTTAGCCTATTTCTTTGACAACCTCGTGTGTAAGCCTAATCCATTTTTTTCAAGACCATAATTTGATCCAAATTCCTAAGTACTTTAAAGTATAAAGTCATGTGACAAAATAAGAGGAAATTGGGTGAGTATGATGCTTTAGAATGTATTAGTGCTTGAATTTGTTATGAAAAAGAAAGTGCTATCATAAGAGGTATGTTATGAAAAGAAAAAGGAAAAGAAAGCTGAAAATTGAGTTGTGCTTAAAATTGAAAAAAATAAAAGAGGAGAACAAGGGTGGTAGAATAAAAGAAAGAAGAAAGGTTGAAAGAAAGAATAAGTGTCAATGATACAATGTGATGTATTAAAGTGCTTAGGAACTTAGTCACTATTACTGGCCAAAATAGTCCTACCCGTCCCTTAGCCTACATTACAACCATCAGAAGACCTATTTGATCCTAATCTTAGCATTCTGACATTTAGTGGAGTATTACACTAAGGGCAAGCCTATGGTCATCAGTTGCTGCATACGAATTCTTTGTGAGAGCGAGAGCAGGGATATTTTGATACCCATGTTTGAAAAAATATGTTATACTTGTGAGTGACTATGGGTAATATATTGTGAGACACACATGGTTGATGAGTTTTAGATAGTTGTGTATGAGTCTTTGTGCCTTGACTTTTGAATATGAGTTAACCACCATCACGAGTCTATGCTAGAGGTTAAATGGTTTCTACTAATGATCGGAAAACTACTCTTTGTTGATAATTGTTGTGCTTGTCTTGACGAATGTTTTGTGTTGTTGCTGTGAAACCCTAAGTGATGTTTAGAGAGACATGATATTTTGTTCGAGGACGAACAAAGCTTCAAGTGTGGGGTGTTGATGATAGGCGAATTTACACGCCTATATCAATATATTTTGCCCATATTTGTGCCATGTTTTGAGAACAAATTATATATTTCATGCACGTTTAGTCCTTTTTCCTATAAGTGAGCTAACGAACATGATTAGCAAAGTTTCAGGTATAAATGATGCAGAATTCAGAATTTTATGGCTTACTTGACGCCAAAGAAAGCTCACGAAGGAAGGAACGGGAGTTTGGACGCCTAAAGGACCAAAAGTGATGCATGGGAAATCTGTCCCGGGCTAAAACAACATTTCTGAAGACTTTGGGGACTTGCAGTAACTTATTTGGATTAGGATAATGATACATTAACCTAGTACAATTGGGTTAAGTATTTCATTAGTTTATTTGAATTAGGATAATGATACATTAACCTAGTACAATTGGGTTAAGTATTTCATTAGCTTAGTAGGATTTGGTTAAGTATTTCATTAGCTTAGTAGGATTAGGATATGGATATTATAAATACCCTATCATGCTAGAGATTTTTATTCATTCCTCCCTTAGTGGAGAGATTCATCTTCTATTCAACAATTAATCTTCTTTCATCCCTCTCTTCTTCCACCACAACAATTCTACAACTCTTCTAATCTTTCCATTAATTCTAATTTTCTTCTTCCATTCATCTACTCTTAATTTCCGCAACAAGAGAAACGTTACTTTGCTAAGGAATCACGCCTCACGCCTACCACTTGTGCTACACGAAAATCATCAATCTTGTGGTATAATAACAACAATGCAAATTGTGATTTCCTTCGCATTCATGGGTAACTAAACCTCTCTGTTGGGGTTATGGAAGCCGAATGAGTTACTATCTATTACTATGAGTTTGTGAGTTCACGACATGTATACTGCTTATATCATTATTCTCTTCATCTTAATCTATATTCTTTGTGGTTGCAAACGCAAGAATACGCCAGTATAACATTTAACTTGTTCGAAAGAAAGGTTATTTGTCTGGAAAAGAGATAGTGTCAAGGTAGTAGGGCACCCTTTCCTATTAAAAAGCTAGTGCCGTAACTGGACTAACCTCTTGGAGAATTCGTACCGTTAGACACTCTTTAAGCTCGAAAGAGTTAAAGTGAAATAATCCTTGAATAGGTCGAAAGACGCCTGGATTTACCATCGAATACAATTCTCTATAAGCAGTTGCATGTCAGAATTCTACATACTCATAGCCAATAGAAACGTATAACTCAGAAGGTGGACATAACCCCAACGCTTCAATTCTCATTGTTTACAACTTACGTAACAATCTTTCTCTTTTTACTTTGCTATTTTCAGCTTTTACTTTATTGTTTTGGTTACACATTACAATCCCCCCTTCTTACGAGACTTGCACTAAAAGTCTAGTAATTTTGCTTACTTGTTGGCCAAGCTATTCCCTGTGGGATCGACACCCAACCCAGGTTGGGTTCTATATTTGCTAACGACCGCTTTACACTCCTACGAGAGTTGTAGATTGAGCGTTATCAATTACACTCAGGATTTATACTCATAAAATTTTTCTTGAACCGAAATATGTGCCAAGAATCGAGCACCAGCTTTGCCAAACTTATCTATCAAGAGGGGGCTATTAAAAAGATTATAAAGTGGTTAGATGTGCTCATGGTTTATCCCACTCTTGACAGCAAGTGGGTGAACTCTATTCAAAATGTACCTAAGAAGGGTAGGATTACTGTGGTCCCAAACAAGAATGATGATTTAGTGCCCATGAGACCGCTTACTTTATGTAGAGTGTGCATTGACTATAGAAAGTTGAACACTTGAACACCAAAGGACCATTTTTCTATGTCGTTCATGGATCAGATGCTAGACAAACTTGCAAGCAAGGGTTGGTACTGTTGTAATGACCCTTTAGGTTATTTTCTATATTTCCACTTATTTTTTATGTTTGAGATTTTCTAAAGCTGTCCCCAAGTCATTTATGACTTGCTAGAGCTGGCAGTTCAGTTATCTGGCAGTTCATTTAGTTTTTAGAGCTAATTCCCTATTTAGAAGTATTTGCTGGTTCCAAATGGCCACTGGACAAAAAATTCAATAAAATGATCTCGTATACAAAATTTTGACTATGCCAACAGCTTTGGAATGTTGATTTTAGGATAGGTGGACCTTTGGTTTGGGTATCGAGACACCCAAGCTCATTTCGACCTATTGGTTGGGAAGTAAAGAAAATAAACTATAGTTGTGGAACCCATATTTGGCCGAAACAGCCTTGAATGAACAATCCAATTACTGTATCGAGTATGAAATATCTAATTTGATATGGTTACATAGCTTTTTTGTGCATACAGAATTTCAAACAAGTCTTCAGCATCCGGTCGAGCCATTTTTGGACTTAGAAAATTTGGTGCACTAGGTTTCTGATGCACCGCGATAGCGACAATAATAGCTACGATTGTGACTTGCTTGTGAAAGCCTAGATTCTGTGATTGCATACTAATGGTCGTTATCACAACTTGAATAACAGAGGAGAGGTACCATGATCGTGGAGCCTCAAGCCGCAATAGCTACTCCCGAATACCTAGTCTAGTATAAAAGGACCCATTTTCTACGATTTTAGCGATTCTTCATTCATTACTTGATAAATAAACACCCTAAATAGTGTGAGGTATTAAAATTAAATCTTTTTGGTGATTAGGAAGCTAGATTAACATTTATTTTCACGATTATCTTCTAATTTGAGGTAAGAATTCACCCTTTCTTGGTGAAATTTCTTGATTTATTGGTCAAAACCCCCAAAACTTTGAGGGCTTGATTTTAGCCCTAATTTAGTTTGATTTTCACCCATTTTTAAGGGTAATGATTCCTTGAGCTTTATATTATGTTGGGTTGATTTCAAAAATACGATTTTTGTAAGTAGGACCCACATGGGATTTTTGGGTGATTTTTGAACCCGAAGCACAATGGCGCAATACGGGTATTTCTATTCTTGTATTTATGAGTAGGGTATGTTTTTGATAGCTTGAAATCTTGAGGAGGCTTATCAGAAGGGAAAATGGTGGTTTAGCAGTTCGTTGAACTTTCTTCGGCGTCGAGGTAGGCTAGGTTTATCCCTTGTTAGATCAAGCTATCTCATAGTTCTTATGTATTTTGTTAGATTTGGGATCGATTTTAGGTTTTGGATTGATGAAATGAAAAACTTGGGCTAGTTGGACCGTTCAGGCTATTTGATACCATAGAGTTGAAATGCTTAACTTATTTTCTTATACCTTAGGTGGATTGGACTTTATTACTCATGATTTCTATGATAAAGCATTAGATTTCTCAAGATTAGGTTAAATGCTTTAGTATGCTTAGGGTAAGTTGACCTTAGTTGCTTACACTGATGAAAGTTGCTTTAGTTTTCATTGGACTTACTTAAAGTGCCTGAGAAGAATCTACACCTTAGGGCTAATTGGGGCTTGCTATAAATCTAGTAGTGGATTTCAATACCTTAGCCTATTCTACGGTAACATTTGACTTAGAATATATTTCGAGGATTTAAAAGTGGGCTCTTTGACCCTCCTTAAGTCAAGATTGATGGTTAGTTCTCTTGAAACCCTTAGATGTTTATTGAATACCTAGAGAATGCCCGTTTAAGGCAATATTAAGGAACCATGGTAATTGATTATGGTGATAATGACATTAGAAGTAATGATTGTGAACTAATTGATTAGATTGTTGGTTATCCTATGATGAGCTATGGATCATGTTATGGAAAGTTATTGGATATGCTATGGATTTCTCTATGATCATGCTATAATTCTTACCTTGATAATTATCTTTTATGCTAATGATGAGACACTGAATATACTATTGATAAGGCCTTGCCCATGGTTTTACTTATGATTATGATCATGCTAAGAAATTATGCTAGTAATTATGCTAGAAAATATCCTTATTGATGATATTAGCAATTATGCCATGAATTATGGTAGAAGTCATACTTATTGATTATATGGGAAGTTATGCTATTACTTATGCTTGAAATCTTGATGTTTTATTATATGATCACTTATGCTATTGCTTTTGCCACCGACTATGATGATGTGGCTACTGGTTTGAGTTTGGATATTATAATTATGATGATATATTGATACCCAACAATATCGGAGGGTAATTATAATAATATAATGAAACATGACAATCCGGAGGATGATTATGATGATATATTGATACCCAGCATGGCTGTAGGATGAATATGATGATATATTAGTACCCAACAAGATTTGAGGATGATTATGATGATAATTGATACTTGTTAAGTCCAAAGGATGATTATGACTATATAATAATACCCATTAAGGGCGGAGGATAATTATGATGATATATTGATACCCGACAAGGCCAGAAGATATTAATGATGATGCATTGATTCCTGGCAAGGCCAGAGGATAATTATATTGATGTGCCTATGTGTACATTTATCGATTTGGGTCCGACTATGCCTTATGTATGGTAGATATACACACCTATTTGTAGTTGGATATGAAATTGATATTCGCGAGGTCGGATATATCCTGAAAGTGGTAAAAAAAATAATTAGTGGACTTGTGAGAAATAGTAATAATTGTTGATTAGTAATGAATGATTATAAGGTGGTATAGTTGATGAGTAGTGATAATTGATGTTTAGTGGTGAATGTTTTTTAAGTGATAAAATAATGACTAGTTGATAATGATGATTAGATAATAACCGATGTTGGATGCTAAATTATGATTATCTAATAAATGGTGCTTAGTGGATATATGGTGAATAGTTGCTAAATGATGACTAGTACTCAAATAGATTAGTTAATATGATATGGATAGTTTATAAAAGGTGACTAGTAAGTAACAATGATAATGTTGTTAAATGATGGTAATATTATGGAATGTGGATACATTATCAAAATGAAAGGTTATTTTATTCTATCTTTGAGTGTACTCTTCAGGCATATGAGAGTGTGTGATAAGTTATTTACTTTCTACACCGATTGGCGTATGGGAGCCAATTTTGTAGTCTATGATTGCTTTGATGCATTTTGATGCTTTATTATTCTGATTTATTTACTTATATTATACGACGATGTTTTCATGTGTTGATGCCTTATGTTATATTGGTAATCCGATTTAATTACTTATTACGTACAACAATATTGGAGATGATTTAGGTTCATTTCTATACCTTGACTTAGCTATGTTATCTTGCATTTTATCACACTTATATCATGATTTAGCTCAGTCAGCCGATGATGACCACTAGAAACCCATTGTTTTGGTAATCACACTACACTTTTATACCTTTTTTATGTAAATTTGGGTACTATCTATTGTCTTTGATCATTGGACATTGTGTTGATTATCCAAAGATAGGGTGAGCTCTTCGAGTTCAAGTCACCTATTTCCCTCTATCTTTTATATTCAGTCGTTTGTTATCAAGATAGATGTTGTTAACTATTCTAAGTCTTTAAATTGTAATACTATTAGATTCTCGTGTACTGGCTCTACTTGGTCATGGGATGGTATCTTGTATTGATTGTTTTATCTATCTAGAACACTTTACTTATCTATAAATTATGTTATTGAAATTCACCTATGTTGCGCATTTCTGTAACGCCTTGAGACTACCCCCTAGACGTCATACGATGCTTAGGACCACAAGTGATACCAAGCTAACCCTTATACTAGCATAACTCATAAGCAACTAAATAAGATATATCAATCTGAAAGAAATACGCAGAAGAGATGTCTTTGTTGAATATGTTCAAAACCAAAACTATCAAAAAGGATTACAACTCTGGTCATACAAAACAAAACTCAAATTAAATACATCAACAATACTAACGTCTATGAAGCCTCTACTAATATTGACTATATGTAGCCGAGATATGACCCCCAGCTATCTCTAATCAATACAACTGAATAAAAGAATCAATACTGAAACTATAGTTGACTCGAGTCCTCAAATCAAAAGAACTCATCACCTACTGGCTGGAAGCTACGGACTGTCTGACTATGATGTGCTACAACTGGTACCTACGTTATGAGACAATGTAGAATGTAGACATATATGTGGATCAGTACTTCTAGAATGTACTGAGAATGTGACGGTGAATACATAAGTAAAACAATAACTGAATATACTCATAAAATTTCAAATAATGCATGCTAAGTATAAATGACTCACCTTGAGCTTGAATAAAACAAAAGTTGTAAAATCATAAACATGAGTAATGAAGCATAAGAATAACTTTGTGAGCCATAACACTTCGTTTCTAAAGGTTGTACTTTTTTATTCTTTCTTTTAAGATAAATGTAGAATAGGTAGAATTGAAATTGGGTATACTTTCAAATCATGCAGACTAAGTATAAAAAGACTCACCTTGATTATATGTAAATAGAAAGCTGAAATCTGTAGATAATAACTTGTATAAAACAATATCTGGATAAGACTCTGAGTCTTTGCACTAAGTTTCTAAAATCTTTACTTTTAATATTTCTTATGAGAGATTCTTCTAACCGACATAAATCATGTGAGCTATCTGTTATCCAACATCTTACCCACATTGGGGAGAGTTATCCTACCCTTGCCATCGCAATAGGACCTTAACTAAAGTGATCACTATCTGTAACTTCATCCATATTGGGAATAATCTTAACATACATTGGCTTGTAGTTCTGGGGCATGTGACCTTGTATTCATACCCAACTCAGTGCTAAATACTACTCTCTTATTACTTAATGCTTATACTTTGGGAAATCTACCTTAAAATAACATAAGGGTTTATAATGAAAATCAGTTATGCTTCTCTTTGCTTTAAATTATAATCAAGATAAACAAATGTAGATTCCATCTCTTAGCTGAGGATAAAAAGATCAATTTTTGCTTTAAATCTTGATATAAGCTTTTCATAGAATGCTTAAAAGTATAATCTTCTTGAAATCTTAATACTTAAACTTAGGGATTAAAAACTCATGCTTTAAAGTCATGTCAATTCATAACAAAACTTCATGCTTAATAACAATCTTAAAATACTTCAACAATATTAAGTCAAGAAAGTGTAATCTCATGCATAATATAAATCTTATAAGTTAAAACATAAACATAAATAACTCTTGATATACTCAAAGCTTTAAATATCATGATAATCACATGCTTAAAGAATATATAAACTTGGATATGAACCCTACTTCAAAACAATTAAATAAAATCTTAAAATCATGCAATTTGGGCACAAAGGTGAAGGGATACCCCTGTTCATAACCCCATATACCTTAATAGGCTTAACTTGGTGTAAAAGCTTGACTTTGGAGGCCTTGAAGATGATCTTGAAAGATTTTCTTAAATTTTTTAGATTAGGGAACTTAGATTCTTGCTTATCTTGAATAAAGTGTAATGGAGTTTTTTATCTTCTTGAAAAGAGGTTAGGGTTTTCTTTAAGAGAAAAGTGATGGAGAATGGGCAAATAATACTTAAACCAATGTTTAATCTCTTGTTTTAATGATTTGGAGCGATGGGAAAATACCTAAATACCCCTCAGAAGATTAAACTCATAACTAGAAAGTCATTTGGAGGCTTGGCACGGCGTGATGACATGCTCATCGCTATACCCAGTGCGATGTGATGCAATCACGTTGAGATGCTAGAATCGAAATCCAAACACCACCCAAATCTCATCCAAAAATTCCAAAACTTCCCCAAACATGATACTTGTACCCCTGAACATGAATTAACACAAAAACCATCGTCTCAAAGTCCGAAAGATCAACATAAAGATCCTCAAAGTTAGGGGTATTAAAAAGGCTAAGTCCCCAACACTTAGCTAAATTTTCAGGCTTTAAGCCTCTTATGCATCCACTAGGTGTTGAACCAAGATAAGTATAATATGGGATATTATAATTTCATACCGAATTAACCGATAAGAAATTAAAGATAGAAGAAATTTAAGAATAAATCCTCAATTTTGAGATTAAGTGTTAAGAACCCTAATTGATCTTCGTATTCAAAATTAGTGGGTAAAGACTAATTATAATACTAATAGATTCAATTCAAGAACTTAGATCAAAAGCGATCTAGACCCTTATTTTGAAGAAATTAAAGACAAAAATTAGTATAAGACTAATCACTTTTTTAATTAACTTTAATAGATATCAAAGTAAGAACTAATCTTACCTCCTACAGAATTGTTCTTACAAGGTTGCAAGAAAAATCTCAAGTAACCACACACAAAGATAAAAATAAGAGAAACTCTCAATTAATAATAATATTTTCTAATTGAAAATAACAATATCAATCCCTATAAGTAGTAGAAAAAAAACTATCCCAAATAACATGGAATTCGAATTCTACTTTTATGAAAATAAATAATCTAGGAAACTTTAAGCTAAGAAACTTTTTAATCTAGAAAACTTTACACTAGGAAACTTTTAAACAGAGAAACTTTAAAATGGAAAAGGAAAAGTTTTCGAATTTAATCAAAATTCATATAGGCCCAATCTTCCTCTATGGGCTAGGACTTGAATCATAAAATATGTGTAACACTTGACTCATGATTCTCCATAATTTTTGGACTCATTCTTAGGCTCTTCTTCCATCATTAAACGTCTTTGTGATTCACATTGAAGCCCATCAATCTTAATGCAAGTGGGTCCAGCCTGAATGCTATCATATTAGTATTCTAATTTTTAAGTAGAATTCATTGTTGAATAAGGTTAAAAACTTACATTTTTTCTTTTAAATCATATTTATGTAGGTTATGTTGAAATTTGACATAAAAGTATTATACTAACTCTTTTGTTTTGAACTTTGAACTTATATTATACTTTCAGTTCCAATTTAGTATTAACTTGGTATTTCACATTACAACCGTTCATTTTTAGTTGGATATGATAGATTTCTTTTTGTCAGATGTTTTAATAATTTTACAATATCATATTTATAATATATTTTTTTGTCAAACATTCGTTTTATGATGTTCTTAAAAATCACGTAAATTTAATTTTTTATGATTGATTTAGTTAAAACATACTAATTTAAAAAATACAAATCAATTATTATTTTTTATAATTTTAGTTAAGAACATTTGTTCATTAATTAATGTGTTTTCAAAAGAAATTTATACATCTTAAATATTTAATTTAATATAATTTATAAATGTCCTATTTGTCTAATATAAATTTTTAATTTTTGATAATTAACTTTTATTTTAAAATTTTAATATAATTATGTAATTACACTTGTACAACCAAACACTAAACTTGTAATTACATTATGACAAATAAATATGTCATTGTAATTATTAAGTTATATAATAACTAAGCTAGTAATTACAACCTTAATAATTACGTTAATTTTCAAAATGACTTTTCAAACAAAGCGTTAAAGTTATTGTAGTACCCCGAGACTCTAACCAATAGTACAACCATGAATCAAGCTCATGAAAAATAAATTATAGTGTTTTGGTTGTTTTCTGATCAAAGGTGATGTGTATTAAGGATTTAAAGATGTCCTAACAATTGGGCGAATCAAAACATTCTTTACCGATTGAATTCTTGAGAAGGGTTTTAGCATAGTCAATATCAAATGAGCATATCTCCTGTTGTACTACGAATTATTGAGCTCATGACCTACCAAAATATAGATAATTTAATTAGCTTTCCAAATATACCCATTTCGTTAAAATCCGATATCGGAGCAAAGATTTATACTTATTTTACTCTAGCGTGTCAGCCTGGAAAATTCGTGATGACCTTTTGTGATGACTTGTCACAAGCTTGACGGCCCGTTATGTTTTTCTATGAGAAGTCTGTCTATTGAATATATATTGATATTGAGCTTGAGACTCAAGAACGAGTTCTATGATGTTTTCTTGAAGATTTTGATACTTGATATGATTTGATAAGCAAGTGTACTTGATGATGAGAAAGATTAATTTGAGATTGAGTCGAGTTAGGAATCCAGTTGATTATGACTTACGAAAGAGATATATATTTATATTTTGGTCCTCATGATATACTCTTGAGTTGATTAAGGTGGATTTCCTAACGCATTCTGAGTTTAAGTCCGGGAGTAGTATTTAGCACCGAGCGGGAAGTGTGGGTTCAGCGCATCCTACTTTCCCAAAACTACGTGCCACAGTAGGATTAAGATTAAGGGCCAAAGGCCAAGACAGTGATCACTAAAGTTAAGGTTCTACTTCGATGTCAAGGATAGAACAACTCTCCCCAACGTGGGCAAGACGTTGGACTCCATGTAAGCTCATATGGTTTATGTCGGTTATAAGAAACTCCCAAGTCCATAATAGTCCAAGTTCCATGAGTTACTAAGTCACTCTAAGTCATGAGTAAAAGAGTTTGAGTTGAGTCCAATGGCTTATGAGATTTATGAAGCATGTGTTATTATTAATGATTTATGGAAAATATGTTTCAGGTAAATCAAGCGATGAGAGTCATTATTATCAGCATGCATGATTTTCTTATACATTTATGATATTATTTAAATGTTGTTTGCACCCCTACATACTCAGTACATTCCTAAGTACTGATTCCCATACTCTTTTGTGTTCTACATTTTCTCGTGATGTGGGTTCAGGTGCTCAGTCTCAGCAGCGACAGTGATCTTTGAGTACTTCCATCTACATTCGTACAGTTGGTGAGTCCTCATGGTTCAAGGACCTATGTCCCTGATTTTTTTCTTGATAGTAGATGGTGGTTTCTTTCCAATTCAGTATGAATCAGTTAGGGATCTGTCCCAATGGCTCCTCAGTCTTATGTAGTAGAGTCTTTGTCAGACTAGAGTACCAGTATGTATAGAACTTCGGTATTTTGATTGTACAGGATAGTATTTCTTCATATTCCAGTATGTTCATGAAATGATTATTCTTCTTTATTACAGCTTGATTATTGTCATAGTGAGTTATAGAAATGATGACAGGCTCAGAGGGTTAGCTTGAGGCTGCGTGTGGCCTTAAGCACCGCGTGACATCTTGGGATAGGACCTTAGGGCGTTATAGTTATAGGATACTCCCTCCTAAAGGTGTTAAGTGGGTCGGGCCGGGTCAACTCAAAACTGGCCCGTGAGAGTTATCCGGGTTGTGGGCCGATCCGGGCCTAGTTAAACGGGATGGTCCGGTTCCAGGCCCAACAGTAAAAAATTTCAAAACAACCCTAACCCGTCCCACTTAACCCAACCCAGTCCAACCCACCTAAATCCGATCAAAACCGGTGAAAAAAAAAGGTTTTTTCTCCATTATACACTATATATATCCACCTATATACATATTAAATACGTTAAATAATAGATACACACTATATATATAGCATATACTACATTACTATTTTAAAATATAGTATATATACACATGTATACGTTAAATATATAATACTTTAGAAAATATATACACATATATACATACCATTCAATATATACATACTACTTTAAAACTACAATATATACACACACACACACTATATATATATATATAGTTATATACTAATTTGTAAAAACATATACACATGTATACATTAAATATATAGTACTTTAGAAAATATATACACATATATACATACCACTTAATATATACACACTACTTTAAATAAAATATACTACAATATTTATACTACAATATATACACACACTATATATATATAGTTATATACTAATTTATAAAACATATACACATGTATACGTTAAATATATAGTACT
Source organism: Capsicum baccatum var. pendulum (assembly GCA_030864225.1). NCBI lineage: Eukaryota > Viridiplantae > Streptophyta > Magnoliopsida > Solanales > Solanaceae > Capsicum > Capsicum baccatum. The sequence goes on along the minus strand of CM061557.1, from coordinate 83,276,660 downwards.
TTAGAAAATATATACAGATATATACATACCATTCACTATATACATACTACTTTAAATAAAATATACTACAATATATATACTACAATATATACACACTATATATATATATATAGTTATATACTAATTTGTAAAACATATACACATGTATACGTTAAATATATAGTACTTTAGAAAACATATACACATATATGCATACCATTCAATATATACATACTACTTTAAATAAAATATACTAAAATATATACACGCACTATATAGATATAGTTATATACTAATTTATAAAACATATACACACGTTAAATATATACGCCTATAGAAAATATATACACATGTATACGTACCATTCAATATATACATGCTACTTTAAATAAAATATACTACAATATATACACACACACTATATATATAGCTATATACTAATTTATAAAACATATACACTTGTATACGTTAAATATATCGTCTATAGAAGATATATACACATTTATATGTATCATTCAATATATACATACTACTTTAAGTAAAATATACAACAATATATACACACACACACACACTATATATATATATATAGTTATATACTAATTTATAAAATATATACACATGTATATGTTAAATATGTAGTACTTTAGAAAATATATACACATATATACATACTATTCAATATATACATACTACTTTAATAAAATATACTAAAATATATACACACACTATATATATAGCTATATACTAATTTATAAAACATATACACTTGTATACGTTAAATATATCGTCTATAGAAGATATATACACATTTATATGTATCATTCAATATATACATACTACTTTAAGTAAAATATACAACAATATATACACACACACACACACTATATATATATATAGTTATATACTAATTTATAAAATATATACACATGTATATGTTAAATATGTAGTACTTTAGAAAATATATACACATATGTACATGCCATTCAATATATATATACTACTTTAAATAAAATATACTACAATATACACACACACACACACACACTATATATATATATATATAGTTATATACTAATTTGTAAAACATATACACATGTATACATTAAATATATAGTACTTTAGAAAATATATACACATACATACATACCATTCAATATATATATACTACTTTAAATAAAATATACTACAATATATACACACACTATATATATATAGTTACATATTAATTTGTAAAACATATACGTCTATAGAAGATATATACACATGTATACATACCATTCAATATATACATACTACTTTAAATAAGATATATTACAATATATATACTACAATATATACACACACACACACACACACACTATATATATATATATATAGTTATATACTAATTTATAAAATATATACACATGTATACGTTAAATATATAGAACTTTAGAAAATATACACATATATATACATACCATTCAATATATACATACTACTTTAAAATATATGTACTTTTTTAAATAAAACATATGTTATTTATATAATAAATTAAAACTACTTTATAGTAAATTAGTAATATATTAAAACTAAGTATTTAAATTAAACTAATAATTCAATTTAAATCATTAAATGAAAAAAATTACAAAGTAAGGACTAAGGAGTGAATGAATGTTGAATTTTATTGATTGCAAAATGATCCAAAATTTATAATATACATGGATGAAAATCTACAAAATTTACATCATTTTTTCCAACTCATTCATGTTAATATTAATGGGAACTTGCATAGGATAGTCAAAGTCAACGGGGGAAAAAACATGAATTGGACTTGATTCTGTCGAGTTCTCCCGTGAAGTCATAATTTCTTCAAGTCTTTGCTCGTCGTTCGGCTCCTCTTCCATTCCTTGATTTCTTCGTTCGGCTCTAATCCAATCTCTAAGGCAAACTAGTACATTCATGGCATTGCTTTCCAATGAATGTCGGTTGTTTTCAAGTTGCTGTTGTCCTTGACTAAAAGCTCTCTCCAATGCAACGATTGATATTGGAACATTCAGGATATCTCTAGCTAATCTTGAAAGCACGGGATATTGTGCTTCATTATTCCTCCACCAATCTAACGTGTTGATCTGTCCTTTGCGATCCTCTAGCGGTGATCGGAGATAATACTTCAGCTCTTCCCGATAAGTTGTTGTGTAAGCTCCCTCCTCAACATTGTTCCAACAAGGAAAATCATAAAAGTGATTAGAAAAATCACTATGTGCCGGCCTTTTAGAAGAAGATGGATCCTCGGGAGGACAAGGAGTGACAATTGGAGTGATATTTGTCGACACAGCTAAATCAATTAAATCAGCATAGTGGTTATATAATTTATCTATGTAAGCGTTCGCATCGGTCATAGTCGTCCACAAATCAGGTTTTTCCTGTTCTTCATTGTTAGTATTTATTTCTAAGTTAACATAAATAAGAGTACTAAAGTGGAACATAGTATTATGTTTCATGCACGGATTTAGCATAGCACCAACTAAGTAAATAGGGGGAATCGAAAAAAAATATTTTTTGCAAACATGGCAACAACAGCTTCTTTATAACCTTCTTTATTTTTATATTCTTTGAGCAAACCAGAAATATCGGTTATATATGCTAAAATATTACAAACAGTAGGATAATAAGCACCGGAACATTCAACCGCAGCTATATAAAATTTTTCAAAAAACTTAACAAGATCTTTAGTTACAGCCCAGTCAGAATCATGTAGCATGTAGTGGGAAGAATCAGTAAACAAACCACAATGTTGGTTAAAAGATAGTGTAATAGGAACTCTATATTTATAACAAGTTTTCAAAAAATCATACGTAGCATTCCATCTAGTTTCACATTCTTCAGGCATCAAAATCAGTGCAAGTTCATTTTGTTCACATTTAAGTTTAAAGTATTTAATTCTACTTCTATGATTATTTCCTTGAATAAAACCAACGGAAAGCCGAATGTTTTCAATATAAATCTCAAAAAACTCAAGACCATCTTTTACAATTAAATTATATATATGACAAGCACATTTAACATGAAAATTTTAGGTAACGGCGGAGATAGCTTAGATTTTAACTTTCTAATAGCAGCCTTTTTGTTAGAAGTATTATCAAAAGCAATACATAAGATTTTATTTTCAATATCGTAATATTCTGCAACTTTAGCAATCGAATCATCAATAAAATCTCCGGTATGCTTATGATCTTCATCATATAAAAAAGCAAGAATACGTTTTTGCATAACAAAATTACTATCTATCCAATGACAAGTAATAGTTAAATAATCATTTTTATTTACAGCACGATCAAGATTAGAAGTTAGGGACATTCTACATTGAATATTTTTTAGCAATGTTGATAAATAAAAATAATATTGTGAATGAAGTCTAAAACTACCAGCTCTACAAGTACTTCTAGGAATACCATTAAACATAGGATTATAAATTGTTTGAAAATAATGAATAAAGGCATGGAAAACTAAAAGGCAAACAACTCACAGCTACCATTTTAGCTATTTCTTCCCGGTCTCTCAATTTATTATACTTCTTCATTACTTGACCGGTTGCTGGGTCCATGCTAGTTTGCGTTGGCCCACCAACATCCGCACCACCTCGTGCAATATTTAACTCTCTTTCATGATTATCACTTATATGTCTCATTAACGTACTCGTACCCCTTGCTTGCCTCCTCTTTTATGCTTATATATTTGTTGACAAATATTGCATTGCACCTAAATATCTGATATACGTTCAAAAAATTATCATGCAATACTAGTTGGTTTACGAGCTCTTGGGGCATGGGGGGGACGGGGAGGGAGATTAACCGATTCGAATTTAACGTTAGCATTTTCTATTGCGGGTGTCTCACCAATATTTTCATCATCTTCGTCTAAATTAACCGCATCTACTTCATTTTCTTCTTCTATACCGTAATTTTTTGAGCTTCTACATAATCCATATCGTGGTCACCTACACCTAAAGGTACAACTACTTCTTCCTCAAAAGGTTGACTAAACGGTGCCGTAGGCACATAGGTATATCTACTACTTGAAGTACCTCTACCACTAGTAATTCATTTTTTACTACCACTACCACTTTTGGGAAAAAAAAATTAACACCTTTAGTGGCGAGGTTTCTTAATTTATCCATAATATAAATTAAACTAAAAAAATTCAAAATACACAAATATGATAAAATTAAATATTTAACAATTAATACACTAAATAAAAATTAAATGTTAGAGATGGAACGACAATATAAAATTTTGGAAGTATACAAAGATTGCGACTTTAGGAACTTTCACTCGTATTTTATAATCACAAAATTAAAAAATTAAAGTGAGCACTATAAGAAATTAAATATATAGTATATTTGAGAATTGAGAATTGATATTTGAGAGAGAATGAGATTTGAGAGAATGAAAAATTGTGTGAAAAATAATTTGAAAGTGTAACATATTAATAGGAATTTTTTTGGGGTTAAAAAATAATTTTAAATGTAAAAAAAAAATATAAGGGCCACAGTAGCCGTTTGGACCCAAAAATGGCCATATAGCCATTGGGCCAACGGCTACTTTGGGCCCAACGGTCAAATCCTTTTTTAAAAAAAAAAATAGTTTCGAGCTGGTTAACCGGCGGGCCCGGATCGGGTTGGGTCCGAGCCGGGTTAACCAGGCCCAATTCAAAAAATAACCCAACCCGAGATTCGGTACCCTACAGCCCGTGGGCTGACCAGGCCGGGTCAAATCAGGCTGGGTTGGTGTGGTGGGTTGGGCTGGGCCAGGTCAAATCGACCCGATTAATCAGCCTAATTGACAAGTTTACTCCCTCCGTTTCAAAATAATTGAATTATTGGAATAGATCACAAATCTTAAGAGAAAAGAAAGACATAAATTAGTCATATTTTTTCATTTTTGTCCTTTTCAAACTTCAAAACATTAATAATGATTATTGGAACTCATCCTTGGAAATTTAATTAATGAAGGGTAAAACTGAAAAAAAAAAATTCAACATCTATCTTGAATAATGAACAATTCAATAATTTTCAACAGTAAAAAATACTACAATAATTCAATTATTTTGAAACAGAGGGAGTATGGAATATGATATCTTCAAAAAATTATTGTGTTAATTAATTAATTAATTGAGAAACACATCTTTGGGTAAAAGGGTCGTAATTGATTAACTAAGAAACACGATATCTTTGGGTAAAGAGGATATATGAGATCTATATAAATGATGCAAAAGTATATGGGATCATACTCGTACACAATTTACTTATCTAGCTAGGGGTGTGCAAAAACCAAATCGACCGATAAACCGAACCGATAAAAATGTTATTGGGTTATTGATATTGGATTACTGGGTTAACGGTTTTTTATTGGTTTTATAAAAAAATTTATTGGGTAAACGATTCAATTTTGATTTTAGCTTATTGGGTTATAGGTTAAACCGATAACCCAATAAGGATACACTATATTATTATTTTATCCCTAGTTATGTTATATATATAAATATCTCTCTCTGTCTCTCTCTCTCTCTCTCTCTTTATATATATATATATATATATATATATATATATATATAGAGAGAGAGAGAGAGAGAGAGAGAGAGAGATGTGTATGTATATATATTATATGCACTACTTATTCATAATTCAGCGATTTACAAAGTATTAACCTATTCAGGGCAACAAAGGCACAATATAAAGCTCGGCTATTATCGTATTGAAAAGCTTGAAGCATTTATAGCTTTCAATAATTAGGATTTAATTTTTTTTCTAACTAACATTCAGTTCAAGTTTGAAGATTCTTGTAAACTAAAATGCATTGCGTAGGATTTTGGCGGTAACTAAGATTTCATTTTTTTTATGTTAGTTGTTACTATATTTATTTTATAAGTATTTTCTTATTAGTTAAACCGAAAATCAAACCGTTAAGGACCAAAAATCGATAAACCAAAATCGATAAGAAAACATCTTATTGGTTGGTTATTGGTTTTACATATTTTGAAAATCGAAAATCGATAAACTGAACCAATAACACATAAAATCGAACCAACCGATGCACACCCCTATATCTAGCTAAGCCTCATTTGTTTGCACTTAATGGAGGTCTGAATCTGAATGGTTTAGACTTCAGACCATTAAGTGTATTTGTTTTTTATTAAGATTGTAACTCTTAATAAGTCTGTATAGGTCTTAATCATTCAGATCTAGAATCAAGTCTTAATAGGTCTGAATAGGTATTCAGGTGTTTGATAATATTCACCACTCTATTCATAATCAGCAGTCACCATCACTAATCATCTCTGTCACCGATACCATTTTCAACCACCACCAACTACCTCAACCATCACAACCACCATCGACGACAAATATCGCTACCAACCACTATTATCAACCGCTACCACACGTACTACCTCTATTATTTTATTATATTCACCGCCACCACAGCCGTCGACAACACCACCATCATCAACAACTAACGGTCAATCCCTACTACTGATCAACTCATCTATCACAACTAGCATCACCACTAACTACCACTAATACATCACAACCTCTACACATTCTTCGGTCGCGACCACTATTATCTCTAGTAATGCCACCTCTACCACCACTTCAACTACTACCATTGCTACAATTTATCTCTACTAACAACCATCTCCACCATACCAACAAACAACATCTCCAATTAGCACCAACACATCATCAACCATCATGCATTCATGTTTCAGCCAACAGAATCAACACTTCAAACTACTAACATCAAGCAACGTCACATCACAACCACCACCACCACTATCAATCACTACCATCATAACAGTCACTACAATACCAACCATCACAACTATCACCACTAACATTATTTATCACTAACATCAATCATTGTCACCGGAACCACCATTATAAACCACCTTCACTATCACTAACAAACATAAATGTTTTTTCTCAATAAATTAATAATTTTATTGAATTAAATTACATACTTTTATAATATATACTTAATTTTTTATTTGAATTGTATCTTTTATTTTATTATATATATAAATAAAAAAAAATTGCACATTCAGATGTTGAAAAACAAACAGTCTTAATCATTCAATTTTAAAATTTAGAGACAACATCTTAATCATTCAGATGTGCATTGATACAAGTATGATCATGATCATGACACTTTTGAGTATTTTTGAAGACTAGTCACTAAAGGGCCTTTTTGTCATTTTGTCTATTATTGTAATTTAGTATAAATAGAACATTGTAGGATTTATTTCTTTAGTTAATCATTATTATTGAAGAATACTTCTCTTAGTGTGAGAGAGAGTCCAATTGAAACTAAGGCATAACATAAGGGTGGATTCTCTTGTGTGTTGTGTTTTGCTTGATACGTTGGTGCTTGGGTTTTGGACGCCTCTCTTGTGTCAATTGTAAGATTTAGGTTTTTGTTGTGTGAATTTTTAAAGGTCCAAGAGTGGAATATGCTCTTGGGTTGTTAAGACTACATCAACACTTGTCTAACTACCTATCTTGTATCTTGTTTTAGTTTCGGCTTCTTGTGTTGTTAATGTAACCCGTTTGTTCTTGTTGCTATTTTAATATTGTGGAGCTTCATCTTGTGTTGCTAAACTTGTTGTTGGCTATATGTTTTGGTGTATTAACACCTTTTGTCCTCTTCTTTCTTGTTCTAGATAATGAATTCGAGAGAGGTCCCCATTTGGTCCACGATTTGTTGTGATTTATGGACTGTTTTGGGGTGTGATTTCGTGTTGTCTTGTTTTTTCCGAATCATGTTGTATCAAAGAAAGGTTTGATTTTGTTCCAACAAAATCAATCTTGGGATTGCTATCTTGAAAACAAAAATTACTATTCACATTTTTAGGGTCTTTCAAAAAACTTGATTTTTGTGTGTTTCTAGTGTTAGATCTTGTTCCCTAACACTATTAGATTATAGAAATTGAAAATCCCAACAAAAAAAAGTGTCAAAATCGAAAATCTCCCAAAAATATACTAAACCCGTTTTTGACCCTAGGTCAAATTTTGAGTTTTTGATTTTGCATTTTTCTTGTGTTTTTCGTGTTAGATTTGTGTTCTCTAACACTATAGGAGTATAGGGTTCGAATTTGAGCTAAATTGGAGGTTATTTGAGTCATCCACCAATATTGAGCTTGAGTTTGAAGAAACTTGAAGGTGGGATGTCATTGTAGGAGGTTGTTTTGAAGTAACGTGTGTTTTGTGTTGTAGGCTTTGCATTGTATTGTTGTGTGTGACGTTGCGTACTGATTTGGTATCTTGATTGGACCGTAACTTGAAGGGTTATTTTCGATACCACCACAATGGAACCCGAGGCTTCAAATGCTTAAACAATGGATAATAATGCCATCAATCTCATTCTGGCTTGCCTTGAAACTATGTCCCGAGATGTGGCTAGGTTTAATGTGGGTCTTGAGAAATTAGATACGAATGTGGCATCAATGAGTGGGAGATTAGAACCTATGGAAAGCCAAAGGAGTCGACCTTCTACCGCTCAAAACATTTCCCCAACTAATACTCCCAAGACCTTGCACCAAATGCAATATACACCAATTGCCATAAATCAAACCAATCTTTACTCCCGAATCCGAGAACAAGATAGACCAAGCCATCTTTCACTCCACCAAGTCCAACAAGAAGGGCTTGGAACCCAAATACCATCACCAAACCTGAACCCCCCCATCCAAACTTCACTTGACCAAAGACCTCACTATCCAAATCCAATCCCGCCACTACAAACTCCACTTAACCCAAATAGACCCATCCATGTTGAGGGCTCTGGTAGGGGAGGGCAACATGATGGTTATGGGTCGTATGATGATGTTTACTTGAGGGAAGAAAGAATGAGTTGTAGACATGGGGAGTTAGGCCGAGAGGTGAGATATGGCCACCCAAACCGAGATATAGGTCTCAATTCCATCAAAGTGAGCCTTCCCGTTTTCAAAGGTGAGAGTGATCCCAAAGCCTACCTTGCATGGGAGTCATCTTGTGACAAGATCTTCCAACTTAATGATCTCACCAAAGAAAAAAAAAGTTGTTATGCTATAGCTCACTTCAAAGGGTATGCTAATACATGGTGGGAGTATGTTAAACGGTTTGGGAATGAGATGATTGGGGGACAACCTCCTCCTTGGTTTCGATTGAAAAATCTTATGCGACAAAGGTACTTGCCTGAGATTTATAGGCATGAGCTCCTTGCTAAATTGTACAATTTGAGGCAAGGGAACAAGAGTGTCATGGCTTACTACGATGAATTTCAAAAATTGATGTTGAAACTTAACTATCGAGGCAAGAAAGTAAGTTATGACATTGTGCGCTTCAAGGTTGGGTTAAACAAGGACATCTCCACTCGCATGATGCTTCACAAATTCGACACCATAGATGACATCTTCCATGTGGCTTTAGAGGTTGAGAGGGAGCTCAAAGATAACTCATTCATGGCTACCTAACCCGAGGCCACCAAGGTTGTCCAAAAACATCCTCCAAGGTATGAAGGTAAATTGAATTCTACTTCCAATCCCAAGGGATTTCAATGTTTCAAATGCCAAGGGTGGGGGCACAAATCTAGTGAGTACCCAAACCGGAAGAATGTGATCCTAAGGGAGGAAATATTGTACTATCTTGGGGAAGAAGTAGTAATTGAATCGGCTAAGGTTGATGGAAAGCCTCAAGATGGAGAGCAAAAAGAGGTTAAAATGCAAGGCGAGGAAGATGTAGAAGATGTGTGGCCGTGTGAAGGAGATTGTGAAGTGCCTTTGTAAAAGAGGTGAGGTTATGAATTTGTGGGCAAATTCCTCTCAAGATGGAGAGGATGATACAACTATGATCATGATCATGACACTTTTGAGTATTTTTGAAGACTAGTTACTAAAGGGCCCCCCTTTTGTCATTTTGTTTATTATTGTAATGTAGTATAAATAGAACATTGTAGAGTTTATTTCTTTAGTTGATCATTATTATTGAAGAATATTTCTCTTAGAGTGAGAGAGAGTCCAATTGAAACTAGGGCATAATATAAGGGTGAATTCTCTTGTGTGTTGCATTTTGCTTAATACGTTGGTGCTGGGTGGTAAACGCCTCTCTTGGGTCAATTGTAAGAGTTAGGTATTTGTTGTGTGAAGTTTTAAAGGTTCAAGAGTGGAATATGCTTTTGGGTTGTTAAGACTACATCAACACTTGTCTAACTACCTATCTTGTATTTTGTTTTAGTTTCGGCTTCTTGTGTTGTTAATGTAACCCATTTGTTCTTGTTGCTATTGTAATATTGTGGAGCTTCATCTTGTGTTGCTAAACTTGTTGTTGGCTGGCTGTTTTGGTATATTAACACCTTGTATCCTCTTCTTTCTTGTTCTAGATAGTGCATCCGAGAGAGGTCCCCATTTGGTCCACGATTTGTTGTGATTTGTGGACTGTTTTGGAGTGTGATTTCATGTTCCCTTGTTTGTTCCATATCATGCATTCAGATTCAGACGTTTGAATCTTAAAAAAAAAAAAAAACAAATGCAGGGCTAGATTTCACGGGTTGCATTTTCTAGTGGAGGATGATGCATTTTTAGGGTCAAACAGGATATACATATTGCTTGTGCGCCATATAGACCTGTTAATATGGATCGGCTCAGTTCATCCAGGCTAGTTCATGCAGGCTTTGGAGTTTGACAGGTCAGATCAGGCTGACCCATCGACATGACAGCTCAGAAAATACCAAGCCTAGTTCATTACAATGTGGGTTGCGGGCCTTCACGGGTTAGCCCACTTTTTAAAATATATTATTTTTATAATCTTTATTTAAATTTTAAAATATCAATTACATAAATATTTACAATATAATGTTATATTAAGTTACAACTTGTTAATTAGGTCTCAAATTTATAAAAAAAAATATAATAATTTGTGAAATTAAATAACTTTTGATACCAAATTCAATCAAAATAGAGATGTTGAAAAACAAACGAAATCGTTAATGAACAATAATATAACTAGCTAAATAGCAATATTAACCTAATTTTGTTTTAATTGATCACAATAAAGCACAAAGAAATGTTAATATTTATTCCATTAAAAGTGAAAATGAACTCCTAAAAAAATAATCTCATAGCACTTGTAGCGTGTTCAACATCATCATGTCATCTTCATCAAATATATTTCATTCCTTAAAAAATTTAGTATTCTATATTTTAATTATTTATATTGTTTATAAACATAATTAATATATGTGATGGTTCAAATAAGCTTTGAGTTTGGACTCTATCTTTTACTTTTGGTATTCTATTCTATTTTTTAATCATTTTTTGTTTGATCTACGAGTCAGCCCAGCCCATATTGCTCAAGCCCCACAAGCCAACAGAATTATTCAGGTTGGGCTAAAAAGCCCTATTCTTAAACAGACCGTAAAAATCATAGAACATCCTATTAAATTAGAGGTTGGACCGAGCCAGCCCAACGAGCCTAGCTCATATTGACGGCTTACGCTATAGAAGTACTAGGGGGTGAATCTCAAAAATAGATTCAAATTGAAGTGACTTTCAAATTTTAGCCCCAAATAAAAAAGCTTCCTTTAAATAGCCTTTACCTATTAACTAATAATTTTTTAGACGAAATTGTCCCTGATCAATGAAGTAAATTACATAAATAATCCTCATAATGGATAACAACTCCATATTTATATCTTTCAACTTTTATTTTTTTCTCTCTTTAATTTTACTTTTATTTTTATTTTTAATTTTTAATTTTTCTCAACCCTTACTTTCTTCCGTTTTTCCTCTCAACTTTTTTTTATATTATTTTGGTTTTTTATTTTTTCTTTCCTCTTTTTTTTTTGTTCTTTTTAGTTTTCACAACCCTTATTTTTTTCCTTTACACCTGTCAACATCTACTTTTATAAAAAAAAACTTTTTTTATTTTTCTTTGATTTTTTTTTCTTTTTAAATTTTTCTCGACCTTTATTTTTATTTAATCTTTTTTATTTTTATCTACCTTTATTTTTTTCTTTTCTCTCTCAACTTCTACATTTTCTTTGATTTTTCTTTTTTAAATATTTTTCTTCTTTTTCGCAATTTTTATAATTTTTGTTCTTTTCTTCTATTTTTTTCATTCAAATTACATCTCATGAGTAAAAGTTAACATTATCATATTATAATGGCAAGACTTATGATTATCGAACAACAAGCTACATTTCATGGGCAAGAGTTGACACTACTACATTGTATAGGCAAGACTTATGACTTTCAAACAACAAGTTATGTTTCATGGGCAAGAATTGATATTACCACTTTGTATTTTGATTTATGAGATATTTTATAACTCTTACCTTAGAGGCGAGACTTAGCTCAGGAACTTTCAAACAACAAATTATGCCCCATGGGCAAGAGTTGACTCTACCACGTTATATTTTCACTTATTAGATGTTCTACAACTATTGTCTTAGAGGCAACACTTAACTCAAGGACTTTCAAACAACAAATTATGTCTCACGGGCAAGAGTTGACTCTATCATGTTATCTTTTCATTTATGAGATGTTCTACAACTATTACCTTAGAAGCAAGACTTAGCTTAAGGACTTTCAAACAACAAATTATGTCCACGAGCAAGAGTTGACTCTACCACGTTATATTTTCATTTATTAGATTTTCTACAACTATTGTCTTAGAAGCAAGACTTAGCTCAAGGACTTTCAAACAACAAATTATACCCCACGGGTAAAAGTTGACACTACCACATTATGTTTTCATTTATGAGATGTTCTACAACTATTGCCTTAGAGGCAAGACTTGACTTAAGGACTTTCAAATAACAAATTATGCCCCACGGGCAAGAGTTGACTCTACTATGTTTGTTTTCATTTATGAGATGTTCTACAACTATTGCTTTAGAGGCAAGATTTAGCTCAAAGACTTTCAAACAACAAATTATGCCCCGCAACAAGAGTTGACTCTATCACGTTATATTTTCATGTGTGAGATGTTCTACAACTATTGCCTTAGAGGCAAGACTTAGCTCAAGGACTTTCAAATAACAAATTATGCCCCACGGACAAGAGTTAACTCTACCACATTATGTTTTCATTTATGAGATGTTCTACAACTATTGTCTTAGAGGGAAGACTTGGCTCAACGACTTTCAAACTACAAATTATGCCCCACGGGCAAGAGTTGACTCTACCACATTATGTTTTCATTTATGAGATGTTCTAACAACTATTGCCTTAGAGGCAAGACTTGGCTCAAGGACTTTCAAACTACAAATTATGCCCCACGAGTAAGACGGACAAGAGTTAACTCTACCACGTTATGTTTTCATTTATGAGATGTTCTACAACTATTGTTTTAGAGGCAAGACTTAGCTCAAGGACTTTCAAACTACAAATTATGTCCCACGGGCAAAAGTTGACTTTACCACATTATATTTTCACTTATGAAATGTTTTACAACTATTTCTTAGAGGCAAGACTAGCTCAAGATTTTTCAAACAACAAATTATGTCTCATGAGCAAGAGTTGACTCTACCACATCTTGTTTTCATGCCTTTAAATTTGCTTTGATCTAAAAAAAAATCCTTTGCGGATTATTCAATTTTTTATTTATTAACAAAATAAAAAAGAAGTTGAGAAAAAAAGAAAAAAACGATCAAACAAATTAGAGAAATAAGAAAATGAGAAAAAAAAAAAGCAAGAAAAAAATAAAGAATTAAAAAAAATTGAAAAAAAATAAAAATGAGAGAAAATAAAAATAAAGTTTGAGAAATATGAGGGAAAAAAAGAGTAATTATAAAAATAAAAAATAAAAGAAAAATAAAGATTGAGATAAATGAATTAAAAAAAATAAAGGCCGAGACAAATGAATTAAAACATGAAAATAAAATTTAAAAAAAATAAAAAAAGTGAATAATAAAAATAAAAGTAGAATTTGAAAGAGAAATGAGTATGAAAAGTTAAAAAATATTTGAGGCGTCGAGGACTATGGCAAGTAATTTCCTGAGTACTAGGAACTCCACAACACTTGTTTGGAGATTGTGCTTGGATTAATAAAGTTGGCACTGGTCCAGCATGATGTTAAACGAAACTTGTAGTGGCTGAAGAGGAGGCAGATGAAGAAAGAAATATGGCTGTAATTTTGGGGGCAATGATCTATCATAAAAGGATCTGGAGATACTACAGAACAACACTACAAATACAAATTTTACAAAGCACAAATACAGAAAGTCGAGACTGCCTTAGATATACAGCATAATACAAAATGAGCTCAAAGGATGCGATACCTGTATGATATAGAATATGTAATCAAATTGTTTTGTATTCAAGGAAAAGTTGTAACGAGTGTTGCTTGTTTTTTTTAAAGCTTGGCACGTAGATGATTGCACCACCCTAACCTAGAAGGTGGCTGTAATAATAGCGCTCTCCAAGTGTGTTAACTTTATTTTTAATTGTTTGATAGTTGTTTGGATAATCATGGTTTCCGAACTAGCTTTCGCGCACCTTGACTAAAACTAAAAAATATCCGTCACCTTCCACCAATAACAAACAACAAATATCAGATAACTATATCCACCAAGGGTAGAACAAATAGGAATAATCACCTAATGTTTTTTGTCTCGCAATTTGAACCTGAGACATCAGATTCTCAACCCACTACCCACTGTTAGGGGGTCTCGTCACCTAATGTTTTTTGTCTCGCAATTTGAACCTGAGACATCAGATTCTCAACCCAACCCACTGTTAGGGGGTCTCTTCACAACACTTTTTCCTTCTTTGGTGAAGGATGGGGCAACAATAGGAAAAGAAAAACAGTCATTGAAATTGATCTGAAGATCAAAATAAAGAGTCAAAGAAAGCATCCATCTATTCTTAATGGTCTAAACACAAAAAGTAAAACTACTTAAACGCTACTTCATCAAGAAAACCTTAATAACCAAAATTGTTGATTTAACTTTAAATGCTCTCATATTAAAGTTGGCAAATAATCCCAATTCATCCCAGAACCAGCTTGCTAGCACTTACTCTTCTTCAACTATTCTTCCCTTCTCACTGACATAGATACCATCCAGAAACTTACGGATATCTTTGTTTTTCACATGACATTTCTGTAGAAGAAAGAGGGGACAGAAAGAGAGGACGGGAGTTTAGTAAAGCAGGACCTAGAAGTACAGAACTATATGAATGAATAGACATATGTATAGAGGGGAAAAGAGAGAATTTACTTGGTTAATGAGGGCAGCAGAACGAGAGACAAGTTCGATGTCATTTCCATCCAATACCAATTCATCCTTAACTTTCTCAGAACGGACAACTGTAACCCCGTCAAGCATATCCACTTTCCTCACCTGATACAATGAAAGCAAATGATTCAGTTCCTTACTACCTTGATAGATACACCTGGCAAGATGAAACACCAATTAAAACACATATCATGAAAGCATTTTTAACCACCATAGCAATATTCACGAGAAATGTTATAGGCTACTGCACTGTACTCAAGGAACCAATTTAATTCCAATAGTGTAGTAAAATATTATAAGCAGCAAGCAGAAGAAATTAAGAGCACATAAACCCATCAAGAGAAGATTTCCGACAATAATCTCATATCTTACAACATGATATTCTAAGCGACCTCTCTTATATTAAAATTCAAGCATCCCTTCGTTCATCTATTGATTGCACTTCTCTTCTTTATTAGCTACAAGTATTTAAATCAAGCTCTCTAGTTCCTCACACTTATTTACTCATGTAAGCAAAGCAGAAGCATGACTAGTCAGTCACAAACTACTTGACTTCACAAAAACAAAAACCCAAACAATAGAATTGTAACATTGCCTAAGTGGAAAACTCCATCTAAATGTTAAAACACAAATTTCAGCATAATGGAGGACTCAGAAGCACATTGCTCAATGCTGATAAATCAGCCATCCTATTTATAGAAAAGTGGTCTTCTCAAAGACCATCTTCCTTTCTTTAAAATTGATGGAGCCTACAAATCAAGCATGTAGCAATCAAAGATACTTCAAGTTTCAATATCTGCCAACCTATCAAAAAAAAACACTCAAAGCAGCAAAATAAAGTAAATTTCATTAACCAACAAGCAGATATCATTCATAATGTAGGAAGGCGGAAAGACTATTTTCTATTGCCCCATAATTGCAACACACTACAAATGATAATTTAGCATACAGATAAGGATAATTAATAAGGACCAAAACAGAACATTTAGAAAAACAAAAAGCCATATTTTAACGAAATTTCAATTTGCTTAAGGAATCTACTCAAACATCACACCCATCAAAAGTTATAGAAATTTCAGCAGTTTATTTTATAAACGATGTGCCACGGCCAGCTTGCTCGCACCTCGACTAATCCACGGAATACCTGTCAGCTCCCAACAACAATTGGTATGGTACCAAGTAAATCTATCTACCACCTAGTATTATCGTCTCCATCGAGATTTGAACCTGAAACCTCACCCACTCACATTGAACACTAAGTCACACCATTGGGTGCATACTATAACAGTTAAAATAAATCAATTTTAAATGCAAATCCTCTAAAAATCAATGTAAATACACCACATAGTCGCTATACGCACAATCTAACATACAAACCAAAATCAAATACTACCACATACATAAACATTTTATTCCTAGGCATCAACAGGAAAAAAATTAAAAATGAAGCTGAGTTAAAAAGAGTACCTTTTTCTCGCCAAGGAAGTTCCTAATCTCAATAGACTTATTCCCACCAGTAATCGAAGCATTAATAGGAAAATGCGCATAAACAAAACGCATCTTATATCTATACCCCTTAGTAACACCAGTAATCAAATTGTTGACATGACTAAGTGCAGTGCGTATAGCAGCAGTTGTTTTGCGAGATCCAAACCAAGCATCAATTTTCAGCTTCTTTTTACCAGTTTCTTCGTCCTTGATTAGCTGAAAATCAAGATTCAAGTGCTTGAAATTGCGGGTTAGTTTTCCTCTTGGTCCTTCTACTTCTATTTGTTTTGCTTTTACCTTGATGGTTATCCCATCTGGGATGTCCATTGTCTCCGATGACAGAATTGTCTTCATTTTGTTCTCTCTTTCTCGGCGGGTCTGGTTAGAGTGGCGGTTGTGGACAACTAAAAACCCTAAAAAGATGAGGATATAATGTACATTGATGTTTATTGATGGGCCAAATAGAGCTACCAATGACAAGCCCAATTCATAAAGGGACAAGAGAATGTAAAAGGAAAAAAAAAACTAAATATATTTTGTTTAATGCAAGTTATAACAACCCTTCTTAGTTTGCAATTTATAACATATTTTTCTTGAAAAAATAAAAGTAAAATGGTCTCGTGAACCCTTGTCCTGACTTTATAAAGTGAACACTTCTCCTTGGACACTCATTATTTTTTTCAGTCCCCACCCCTACTGCATACAAAAAAAAAAAAAAACAATCTATCTTTCTTCTTCCAAATTTTCTTCCCCTTCATTTGAGATTTACTTTTTTATTTCTGAAAATTAATTTCTCAAATTAAACTTTTTCATATTTTTTAGGATTTAAATTTAAATCAAAAGTGAGAGATAGTGGATATTGAAAAATTAATAAACTTCGTGCGTAAGCTTGAAAAAAGCTTGAAGTTCAAGTTTGAAGAGCAATAAATGGGTTTTTGTAATTTATTAAAGATATTCAAAATTGAAAATTAAAAAATTTATTGTGCTTGTGTATTTGAACTTATAGTTTAAAATTTAAATTAATTGAAGAGAAATTTCAACTATTTGGAATGAAATTAAAATTTTTCTATATCGTAAAAGTTGTTTATTTGATTAAATTTATTTTAAAATTTAATTTTTTATGTGATATTTTAAAATGATGTGGAATTTAATGCAGCACTTAAAAATGACGTGAAAGCTAATATGGAAGACATTGTGTTACACACATCCAAAAAGGATTTAAAATATTGAGTTTTATTGAGTTGAGGGTCTAGATGACAAAAGTCTAAGTAGAGGTGTTCACTTTACAAATTCGGACAAGTACAAGGGTCCACGAGATCATTTCGCCAAAAATTAATAAAAAATAGAATTTTTGATTTTCAAAAACGTGTTTTCTATTTTGGGTTAAAAAAATATACCCTTTAAAATAGGTAGTAGATATTAAAGGATGTCAATCACCCACAACTTCTCTCAAACGATTTTAAAGCATTTTTTTCTTCTCCAAAAATATTCGTCTTGTCCAACAATAATCTTCTTCAACAAATCAACAAAATATCTAATTGAAATACAAAATCTCTCATTAAGGGTGGTATTTAAGGCATTGAATTGGACTAAAATACTAACTAAAGTATTTTAATTGAAATTATGATTATTCAGAGGAGAAAAATTGAAAACAATGGATTGATTGTGTGAAAACATGGAGCGTGATAATTTACATTCAATCATGATACAACATGAAGGTAGATGGGATATCACGGGTATTTTTTATGTATTCAATCATAATCTCTCAAATAATTTTCATATTTACGGCGAGAAATTTTATTATAATACTGACTTGAGTATTTTAATTGAAGCTAAAATTATTCAAAAAAGTAAAAAATGAAAAACTTAGAATGATTTTCTCATAATATGGATGGTGATAATTTACATTCAATCATGATACAACATGGAGGAAGTTGGAATGTCACATGTAATTTTAGTCTTTTTCAATATTCAAATTCTTCCAATTCCATATAAAGAATTATGTTGATTTGATTATATTTTATTTGTTTTTTTTTTTTAAAAAAAAAGTACATATGCAAATTTCAAATTCGAAATTATTTATCATTCAAAAACACAATACAATAATCTGACCAATTTGAATAAAAAAATGAATAGAAATTTCTTCATCAAGTATCCATTGTGTATAACGTTGAGGGATATGACTATGGATCTAATAGTGTGGTGTTGAATTATTGTTGATCAAAACAATTTATATTTAACTAAAGAAATTTGGGAGATAAAAGATCTATATTCAAATAATTGCTTGGCGCCAAATCAATAATCATTCAAATATAGAAGGTCTACCAATTCAACCATTAAACATTATGCGATTAGTTGTTTTTGTTTTACCATTAAGATACACATTGATTGTATTGCAATGTATTCAAGAGTTATACAAAAGTATTGTATGAAAAAAGATATATAAATAGATGGTTCATGTAATGTGATTAATTGTTTTGTATTGAATGAAAAAAGTATTTTAAAAGGATATTTCATGACATGATTAGTTGTTTCACATTTTATGAAAATGGTATCTAAATTGATACCAGGCGGTTGTAGCAGGTGAATAAATTTAGTATGTAGTATGATATATTGGGCATTAGGTAATATATTATTTCAAAGATTAGGTCTTTGACAACATGTGTTATTGAAAATTTGGTAGATAATTTAACTACTTTATATAGTAATGGAATGAGTATGTAAATTGGTATCATCTAATTAGAATATCACAATTCAAAAAATACAAGTTTATATATTTATGTCATACACTAAAATAAATAATAACATATAATATTTAGTGAAACTTGATTTCTAAACCAACTTTGATACAAGAATAATGGTTGCCTTAGCTTTCAACGACATTATTCAAAGTCACTATGTGAAGAATCAATCTTTGATCGCATGGAGGGCACGGGATCATACTTGGATGGGGCGTTTTGAGCCTACCATTGATCAAACCTGAGTGTGGAAGATTGCTTGGAACCTTGAAGACTAAAGGACTCTCGAGTTTGGACCACCTTTGTTGGTTCACAGTTTTGGTGCCCTTTATTAAGGGCATTTTGGTCACTTAGACTTAAGGGCATTTTGGACAATTCATATTATTTTCCAACACACCAAGGCCACCCTTGGTCATTAAGGGTAGTGTAGTCTGTTTTGCTTTCTTTTGTAATATACAATAAGTAGGATTTTTGTAGGTCTTCTCTCATTAGTTTATGAAAGATGAAAGATTGAAATATTAAAAATTCTCTCTCTTGAGAGTAGAACATTTAGTCTTAGTTGGGGCTTGGAAAAGCTAGTATTGATCTTTGCTTGGAAACGGTGGATCTTGAGGTGAGTTGATTCCCTTAGCGGTCACTGTAAGAGTATGGTTTTGATTATTACATTCATTAGGGGGTTTTGAGTTTAATACACTCTTTAGTTCTTAATCTTGTAATAATCTTGGTCTCACTATCTATCTTTTACTTTTGTTGTTGTTATCTTGTGTAGTGGACTGTTTTGGGTCATTTATTGAATCCAAAACTTGTGTTATTGTTGTTGATATTGTTCAAAACGTTTTATAGTTATTTTGGTATTGAAATACACCCTTGTATCTTGTATTCTTGTTGTTGGTAGCGAATTCGAGTGTGGTCTCCATCTTGGTCCTCAAATCCTTTAGATCAGTGGAGTGATTTAGAGTGTGTTTTGTGCCTTCCGTTGTCTTTATCGTATCATTTGGTATCAAAGCATGTCTAGATCTTGTTCCTACAAGATCAATCTTGGGCTTGCTTGTTAGAAAATACAAAAAAAAAAGTTAAAATCTGAAAATTCCAAAAAGAAGCAAATCTGTCCATTTTTGTGTCTTGGCCGAAATTATGTTCTTGTTGTGTCTTGGCCGAGATTTTTCTTGTTTTGAGTCTAGATCTAGGATTCATTTTATTTGTTTTGTTTTTTCCAGTGTTAGATTCTTCACCTCTAACACTAAAGAAGTCTAGATCTAGATTTGAGCTTTAATTGTTGATGTTGTTGTTGTGAACCTAAACTTTGGTCGTGTGATTGTTGTTGGTATTGTTGTTGCGGATTCAAAGCTTGGACATGTGGTGTGTTATTGGTTCAAGGTTTGAATGTGTATGGTGGTTATTGTGTTGTATTTTTAAGCTTGGAAAGGCATTGTTGATGTTTGGAGTCCAACTTGAACCTTAGAACTTTAAGATTCAAAAAAATGTGTTCTTGGTGTTCTTCATATCTTCATCT
This sequence comes from Capsicum baccatum var. pendulum, assembly GCA_030864225.1. Classification (NCBI taxonomy): domain Eukaryota; kingdom Viridiplantae; phylum Streptophyta; class Magnoliopsida; order Solanales; family Solanaceae; genus Capsicum; species Capsicum baccatum. The sequence continues at coordinate 83,255,688 of CM061557.1, read as the reverse complement.
ATAGTTGAAGAAAAAGTGGATGTTTTATCTTGGAAGTTGAAGAAAGAGAGTGTGTATTTTGTTAGTCTTGGAAGACATATTTCCAAAATTTAAGACCTCATAAGACTTTTACAAAAAATTTCAACCACTCAAGGACTTTAACAACCACTTTTCCAACAACCTTCCATGATTTAAGGACCATGTCTTGAAGAGAAAAGTCAAGTCTTGCTTTTTGAATTTGAAAGAGGATTTCAAGACTTGTTTTCTCTCCTTAACCAATTCCCACTAATTCCAAATTACAATTGGACCAAGACTTGAATTAGAAATAAAATTTGATAACAACCGCAACCAATATGTGGCTGCCACATCACGTTTTTTACTGTTCACTGATAATTTTAAGCTCAAATTTTAGATTTCTTAGTTCTATTTTATAGTTTCCTAGTTCCGTTTGTTGGTTCGAACACTAATTAACAAACTAGTAATCTCCTACTAGATTGTAAGTTAGTTGTAGAGTCCGTTTGTTTCGTGTCTTCGTTATTTGTGTGCTTTTTCTTGTTTTTAACTCGTAGTAACTTCTTTGTTTCAAGTTCGTAAGTAAATTTTATTTTTGTGTCTTGAGTCGATCAAACAAGAATCTATTCCGGTCGCCAAGTAGAATTGACATCCTATTGACTACCGGAGTATAAGCAACTTTCAATATTCGCCGCTCCAATTGTGAGAATCTCAAAGGTGAGTGTATACGAGTGTTAGTGAGAAGCTTTTACTACTAATCTTGTTTGTTCATTGTGTAGGTACAAAAGTGATATAAGGGGAACATGTCTTCGATAGCCGGGGATTATTATGACTACAATATGGGAGACTATGATTGTAGTGAGGGGTTTTATGGCTACGAAGTTGAGGAAGATTGCGGAGGCTATGAAAATAGCCATGAACAAAACTTGGGCAGATTTGGGAGTTGCAGTTTTAAGGGAGAAAATGAGGTGAATGAAGTGCCTAGTGCTTATGGTGAGTTTGGAGATGATGTAGGACCTCGTGAATGTTCTTATGATGACGTTGGGGCATGTGAGGAGTCTTATAGTTCTCACTCCGAACCTAAATTTGGTGTTAGGTGTTACCCTTTCATTCGCAAAGCTTATGAGAGCTATGATGAGAGTTCATTTGAGGAGTGTGAAGATTCATATTCTTCACCTTGTAGTTCTTCTTATCAAGGTCAATATAGTGTGAATGGTTATACTAGTTCAAGTGGAGGTTGTCTAACGAGAAGAAGAGGGTGTGCATATCCAAAAATGAGGGGTACTTGTGTGCATTATAATGTTGATCCGAGAAGGAGTATACACTTCGAAAAGGTGACCATTTATGGGATTCCGGGCTGCCTTATTGTGTTGAATGATAGGTACTATAAAAACTACATCCTTCCGTCCATGGTCAACTACTTGGTGTTGTTTCGAGAGCCTTTACTTATTCCATACTCATTGGACGAGTTCAAGGTTACCGAGAGGGTAAAAGTTATCTTCTCCCAATATGAATACCATGAGAAGGTGTGGTGCGATGTTATTCTCTTGCTGTACGGTCATGTATACTTAGGTGCCGATTGGTTTGCACGACATCAAGTTCCTAACGTGCAAAATTAGCCTAGTGTTATAAGAGACCAATGGGGGAATCGCCTCATGACTTACTTACTGCCCAAGCCACAAAGAAAAGTGCCTACCTACTCCAATCTGAATTATTATGAGAGACAAAAGATTGAGAGGGGTAAGGGAGTGCAAAGTGGTAATTCGAGAGTGGAAAAAAGAGAGCGAAATGAGGGGATTATCACCAAACCGTGCTAACATTGGTTGTCCTTCTATTTCTAAGAACATTTGTGTAGGTACCAACATGGCAAGCGAAGGCGAACAATGCCAAAAGGAAGTTGCTACCAAAGCTTATAGAGGACCTTCACACCATGGCAAAGAAGAATCTACTCAAGAAATTCAAGGTAAAATAGCTAACTCTTACACTTTGGTGCATGAGAATAATATTCGTATGGCTAGTAGCCCATTGAGTGTGAGTAGTAACTTACTTACTTATGAGTTAAATAATTCTTCATCTCTTGTTGATGATGTACATGTTGTGAGTGTGGATACACTTTATGGTCCTATTGATGACCAAATTGACTTTTTTTGTAAGGTTAATTTATGTCCACCTAGTGTTGAAAACTATATATTGAACGGAAGTACATTATCTTGTGTAATCGGTGTTGATCAACTTATTTGTGAAAATTGTCCACCACTTAAGTATGTATGTGATGTGATTAATAGAACTTAAGTAAGTGAATTACTTAAAAATATTGGTTACCAAAATGGGAGTGAACCCGAGAGCCATTCTTGGGAAAATCTTATGCTTGAAATCTCTTTGAAACATGATATTGATCTTTTAGAGAGTGATGAACGTGTTTGTTCTGAATCTACCCGGGAAATAGATCATGCTCTCTTTAGGTATAATGTTTTGTTTGAAGATAATTTAAACACTCCTTTAAACCTAGTAGTGAGAATGGTGGTATAGCTTGCCTTGAAGGCTATGTATATATATATATATATATATATATATATATATATATATATATATATATACATATCCATATAAATAACACCAACATAATTTACATCCTTACCATAAAATGGCCCTTTTGATTTCGAAGTCCTGTTGGCACAAATAAGGGGTGCTTCTCGAAGCCCTCGAGACGGTGAACACAACTACGGAATCAATTTGGATTTTCTACGGTTGAATCACAAGATAATTGGTGTTGAAATTAGGCTAGGGTTTCTTATTTCCAATAATATGATGATAATTGATGGATATAAGACCAATTATATCTATATAATGACCAATTTTCGTCCAAGAGGTGATGGAAAATGACCATATTGCCCTTAAAAATTTAAGTAAATTCGAATCTGTCCATGGTGACAAAAAGTTATGGAAAACATCTTGCATATTTTGTTGTGTTTTTCTTTCTTTCTATTTCTATTTTACTACTACTTGCAGGTAAGTCCCTCAAGGTCTTTGCAGGAGTGTTCTAGCATGGTGATACAACTCAGTGAAGAAAAAGCCCAAGCTGAAGCAGAAATTGAGATGTTGAAGAAAAATATGAGCGTACGGTCTGCAGAAGTTGCAAATAAGCAACACCAGGAGGGAGTGAAGAAAATTGCAAAATTGGACGCAGAGCGTCGGAGATTAAGTGGTCTTGTGTGGAAGAAGTTGCTTGGGCCTACCTCAGTCAAGTGGTCCTATGATGCCTGCTGTATAGCTGTCTCACATCATCTCTCTCTTCTCCATTTTCTTCTTTTACTTGCTTATTCACCACCTTCCTCTTTTGCTCTTTTTCTTTACCCTTCGTGCCTCAAATATCTGGAACATCCCCAATCGGTATCTCCTTAATAATATGAAAAGTTAGGAATGGTCGTGCGACCATGTCCTTTACAACAGCCCATAACATGGCCAACTCCTCATACACGCCTACCAAATCTAGGGCTTGAAATCCCACCAATTTCTGACTAATACGCTCAAAACTATCTTGAATCTGCATGTCCCGCACTTACTTCAAATATCCTTCTTTACCAAAGGCTGCACCCATAGCCGATATGCTAACCCACTATGGTGTGACAACATTCCTCCTAAAGATGGAAATCTCTTTTTGAAAGATGAGAGTACTCTTAAGGGTAAGAAATGTGTAGTCCTTCTTGAAAACCCGAGGTCAAAGGTGTCATTGACTCCTGGGGTAATGTTCCTAAATGTGCATCCTTGTTTGACACACTTGTGCCTAAATTGCATGAATTCCAACTTGTGGATGCCAAGTTGTCTAGTTATTTGAAAGAAAGAATGTGTATGTGTTTAAATGCTTATTCGTCACCCGTGAATGCCTTTGCGCGTAATTCATTCCTATACTACATCTTTTCCTATGATGACATCCATGCTAGTTTTGGATTTATTTTATGTTGAGATAGAAAGTTTGTTGGTCTGTCTATGTGTGTACCTGATAATGCTATATGGATTTTATGGGCTTTAGAACCAATCGAAACCCCCCCTTGGTGTGGTCTTTTGACGAGATAAAGAAGCAATGGTGTCTTATAGCTCATAAGATGAAGGAAGTTCTACCTTGTGGATTATTTGATGCTATTAGGACCTATGTAGTTTCTTTATCTCTTGGTGATTCCCGTAACCAAATCCTTTCTGCAGCTTTTATTGAGCTTTTAATATTTAATTCAAAGGATCCTTGGTTATATTGCAAATATGTGCAACCTTGGTATGTTGAGATGATTTGTTGTGCTAACCCTAACCCTCATGCCATGAGGAGTTTGTATTTGTTTGTTCTCTCTTTGGTTTTGCAAGATTTGGATTCGAGGTCAAATCCTTTTCAAGAAGGGGAGGATGATACAAGAATAATGGTCGCCTTAGCTTTCGACGACATCATTCAAAGTCACTATGTGAGGAATCAAGATTTGATCGCATGGAGGGCACATGATCATACTTGGAGGGTACATTTTGAGCCTACCATTGATCAAACCCGAGTGTGGAAGATTGCTTGGAGCCTTGAAGACTTAAGGACTCTCGGGTTTGGACCACCTTTGTTGGTTCACGGTTTTGGTGCCCTTTATTAAGGGCATTTTGGTCACTTAGCCTTAAGGGCATTTTGGACTATTCATATTGTTCTCCAACACACCAAGGCCACCCTTGGTCATTATAGGTAGTGTAGTCTTTTTTGACTTCTTTTATAATATACTATAAGTAGGATTTTTTTAGGTCTTCTCTCATTAGTTTATGAAAGATGAAATATTGTAACATTAAAAATTCTCTCTCTTGAGAGTAGAACATTTAGTCTTAGTTAGGGCTTGGAAAAGCTAGTATTGATCTTTGCTTGGAAACGGTGGATCTTGAGGTGAGTTGATTCCCTTGGCGGTCACCGTAAGAGTATGATTTTGATTATTACATTCATTAGGGGTTTTTGAGTTTAATACACTCTTTATTTCTTAATCTTGTAATAATCTTGGTCTCACTATCTATCATTTACTTTTGTTGTTGTTATCTTGTGTAGTGGACTGTTTTGGGTCATTTATTGAATTTGAAACTTGTGTTATTGTTGTTGATATTGTTCATCACGTTTTATAGCTGTTTTGGTGTTGAAATACACCCTTGTATCTTGTATTCTTGTTGTTGGTAGCGAATCCAAGTATGGTCTCCATCTTGGTCCTCGAATCCTTAAGATTAGTAGACTGATTTGGAGTGTATTTTGTGCCTTCCGTTGTCTTTCTCGTATCAAACTTCTATAATTATTATACTCATTTCATATAATATAACATGTAATAAACTATTTTATAAATCTTGAGCGAAATATTGATATTTTTTATTGATTTTATACAGGTTTAATACACGAAAATTCTAAGTAATATGTTCAATTTATATACTCATTCAAATTGAGCAACTTTGAATTCCAAAGAAGAAATATATGATGGGAAATCCAACTTCATACACAAGACATATATCGTTCGGTAAAAAGAAGAGAAAAAAATTAATTTATGGTAAAAAGAGTAGATTAATGGCTGAGAAATCTTTTATCAGTAAAGTTACAATGAAAAATCGTGTAAATATTAGAATAGTAACTTAATTAATAAAATTTTTAAAAAATCAAATATCGCGTATCAATGTAAAAAAATATCTTCATCATATTTTGCTCCTTAATTTAAGAAGAGATTTTGTAACTTAATTAATAAAATAAAATAAAAAGAGATAGTTATTGATACAAACAATAACACTTGCCATAATTATCAAAAGATTTAATGAAGAGAGGTAAATATTAAAGGCTATAAATAAGGAGATAATGTGAATATTAATTATTAAAAAATATTTTTTAAAATAATTTTTTATTATTTTTAAAAAATTATTTTTTTAAAAGTTTCTATAATTTATAATTATTTCTTTAATTCAATAATTATTGAAAAGTGTTTCTATAACTTGCAATAAATAATCTAATAAGTATATTTAAGATAATATACGACTTAATTACGACCCAATCTCCTTCAATCCTCTAGTTTATGAAAGTAGGGATAATTCTTACTTTATTATTAGGATAGCCCAGCATGTCCTTTTCGTTACTATCTATTGTCTCTTAAACTTTCAGGACATCTTCTTTTAAACTATTTTGGTCTTGATCCAGAGATCTATGGAAAACAATCTCTCTACACGTCAGAGGTAAAGGTAAATTCTGTGTACGCTCTATCTTTTTCAAAATTCAATTTTTACTTATTATTGCTTAAATCAAGTATTTTTTTAAACACAAATCGAAGCGACAAAGAAATGAATCTCATTGGATCGTGGCAACAAGGTCACTCTATAACTTAAAATCAAGTGCTTAAAAGTACTTTTTATCTTATTCAAACACTACAAAATGCTTAGAAAAACTATTTATCTTAAAAGAATTTCAAATATATCAATACAACTAAGCTATAAGTTTATGTTTTCACATCATACAATTTCAGAAGTTATGCCTCACACCCTCAAAGAACTTATATTTCATTAGACAAAAATTCGATTGTTAAGGGAAAAAATTAAAGATCTACCAATTTGAATGGCAAAAGTATAATTTTTCCTCTTCATTATGTGTTGAATCCTATACTCGTTTTCCTTTTTTTCTCCTGTAGTTTCGCAGTTGCGAGGTTCGTTCATTTTGGTGGAGGTTACTCGATTTAGTGACCTTCATCGTTGTGGAAGTTTTGTCGCACCTGCGGAGATTGCTGTTAATAATAATGGATTGTGTCTTAAACTCATTTTATTATTAAAACCTTAATTTTTGGAGTTTGTGAACTCATTTTTAATTTGAGAAATTGAAAAGGTGATTTTTTAAAGATTCTGTTTTGGGTATAATTCTTGGCCTATATTTGCTCATGGGGGATTCACATTAAGTGAAGGGGTGTCAGGCGATACCCCTTCATTTTATGGTTCAGGGTTGACTTTTTAGACTCAGAATAGAAATATGATTATATGAGTATTTATGATTTCATTTTCTTATGTATAATATGTATTTGATAAGATTGGGCTTGTTCGGATGCTTTATAGAAGGGTAAAGTTTGATTTTATTTTTTAGACTTTTTAAAGGAAAGTTGAGGCTTTCTTTGACTCTTTTTAGAAGTGTTTATGTACTAGTTATTTGTATTAAGAAGTAAAGGGGAGATGTAGGTCTCATTTAGTTTAAATGATGAGTATCTATACAGGTAGCGATGCTGCATGAAGGGTTAAAATAATTAAATGACTTACTGGGATTGCTTTCTCCTACTCTTGCCAGCATTGTTATCGTAAAATGGAACTGAAACTGACTTATCAAAAATGCTAGTAGATGATTTCTACTCCTTCTTATGAACTAGACATGGTTAATTGGAGAAATATTAGTGATGTTGAGGGCTTTTTGCTTGTGATTATAAGTCGAGTATGACATCTTTTGAAAAAATCATGATTTTTGACTTTCTTTTACTGTCACCATGCATACTTATTTATACTCAGTTCATAGACTTACGAATGAGATATTTTGAGATGAATATTTCAAGAAGATGTGTATGCCTAATGGAAAATTGTTTTGGGTGAATTCTTATTGATTTATGACTTCGATGTCCAATAGGAAATTATTTTGGAGAGGTTTACTTATTCATGATATGGAGGATAAACATCAATTTGCATGTTCGATGAAAAATTATTTTGGACGAATATATGGACCTCACAAGTCCCCCATGAGTCCTACCTAGCTATATATGACGTTAAGCGTATACAAGTTTCTGTTCATATACATACATATGCATTTATCACATCATCTTTATTGACTTTATTTGTGCTTAAGTGATTTTTTACTTTGTTCTAATTTAAGAGTTATCAAAGCTATTTTTTTATTAAGTCACGTCCTTTTTATTGTTGTTGTCATTGACTATTAGATTCGGTATGGTTTTTCTGAATTCAATAGTATACGTGGAAAGGGTCAAATAGAGATAAATTGAATCGTTCTTGCCATTACTTTAAACTAGCTTCAATCAACAATACTACTGACTACCTTTGAATCAATACTTACTCTTATTGGTACCGAGTCAATTGTACTAGAGCATTAATTCAATTCTTGTATTTGAGGTTTCTAACTTAGAGTTTCAGATGTAGCTAATTAAATAACTAATTGTACTAATCATTGATTTAGTTCTTGTATGCAAGTATCGAGTATTGTGTCCCCCAACACTGATTTGATAGCAATGTTCAATACCTTTACCCAGAGATCCTACGGTAGCTCTTATTTTTTTCTAAACTTGAGTTAACCTTTTCATAACAAAAGAAACATGTTTCCAAGTTGTGCTAAAAAAAAGATAAAGTATAGTTTATGAGTGTTTATGGTCAAAGGTGCAATAAAGATAACTGATCAAGGTGACTCAAAATCCAACATCCTTGATTTCCTTTTCTTGACTTGAAATGAAGGCAAGTACCATCTGTTAGTGTTAAGAAATCCTTTAAAATGCATTGGGGGGAGTTGAAATCAGTGAAAATGCAGTCATTTTCGTGATTGTGGCTTAGAAAAGCCATATGATCTGCTTCTTTATTTCCATCTAATAAACAATGGTTAGTGATTATGATCCTTTCATAAGAGTTTTAATTTATTGGAAGTTGTTATTTTTTATTATCCAAGGGATTCTCTTTATTTATTAGGGATGCGATTCTGAACAAGAGAGAGTCTACTTCTGCCATAATAAAGTTATAGGTATTGTTGATACACTAGTTGAGACCATACCACAATGTAGTAGTTTTTACAAAATTGTTGATTCTTCATTCTATGTTGATAGAGCAGGTCATGATGAACTTTTCATAATCTTCTCTAATAACTCGCCCTCTTTCATAATTTTACCGTACATAATTGAGCCATCAATTTTAGTTTGGTAAATAGAATAAGAGGTCTCAACCACTTAGCTTGGTGCTTGACTTTGATGCCATCATAGCTTTTGATGACATCTTGAGAGGCCAATACATGTAGACTTAAGCTTTGACCACCTTGAGGACACAAGAGCATGCATGGAGGACCCATCTTGAACATACTAAAAGGTAATTCCGTGTGTGGAAGGTTGCTTGGTGCTTGACTTTGATGCCTACCCGAGAGTAAAATGGAACCTACGGCTTTGGAGAATTGAAGATCCTTCAAACACTCCAAAACCACCCATCTACTTAAGGGAGTTTTGGTCATTTTGTGCCCCCTCATTACACTCCATAGACGCCCCTCTCATTAAGGGCATTAGGGTTATTTTATCTTAATTTTGTAATAGCTTATAAGAAGACTCTTTTTAGGTTATTTCATTAGTTTTGTGGAATATGGATATTTGAAAGAAACATTATATCATCTTCCTCTCTTGTGAGAGTAGACCGCCTGAAACTAGGAACAAGTGTGGTACTCACTTGTGTTGAAACTTTGGCTTAGAAACATTGGTGCTTGAGTGGCGGATCCCCTCTTGTGTCTACATAAGAGTATGGTGTTACTATTGTAAGTCTTAGGGGTTCTAGGATTTGATACATACTTTAGTTCCTACTTTTTGTAATAATGTATGTCTCACTACCTATCTTTTCTTTTTTATTGCAAAATCGTTAGTGTTGTTCTTGTTATCTTATGTTTGTCTTGTGTTGCTTGTTTCTTAGTATTGTTATTATCTTGTTATCTTGTGTTTGTGAGCTATCCGTTATCATTTGGTATTAGAGCAAGGATTGATTTTATTCTTATGGAATCAATCTTGGGCTTGTTAACTTGAAAATAAAAAAAAGGGATGTTGAAAAACCAAAAATCTCAAAAAGAAAATTTTGTCCCGTTTTTGTACCTAGGTCAAAACTTGGGGATTAGATTTCCTATGTTTTTTTGTCTTTTGTTGTTTCTAGTGTTAGCTCATTGATCCCTAACACTAATAGGGTCTAGATCTAACATTTGAACTTAATCTGGGTTCGTTTGAGTTCTTCACCATTGTTTGACTTGAAGGTTGAAGAAGCTTGAAAAGGTGATCTCGAAATTTGTTGTGGGTTATGGTTTGAAAATGTGTTTTTGTTGTTTGAAATATCAATGTGAGCAAAAAGAAACAAGAATAATTTGATTCGGAGTTTATTTGGGTTAGGTGCCATTTTTGAATGTTCTTGGTATTCTTTATGTTCTTCACAAATTGTTGAACAAGAATATTCAAGATGTGGTGTTTGATTTAAGAGAGTGGAAAAAGAAAGAGTGCTCTTTGTTTGTCTTGAAAGACCCAAGTCCAAGACATACCAAAGAAGAAAGGGAACAAAGGGCTTTCAAAAGTCTTGTCTTACCAAAAGGGAGTAAGAGCACTTTCCAAGATTTACAAAAGAGAAAAGAGCCAAAAGGTCTTCAAAAAGGTGTTTTGCCAAAAACATGCAAAGAAGTCAAACTCCTTTTTGAATTTGAAAAAAGGGCTCCAAGTCTTGTGTTTCCCTCCCTTAGCCGAAATTCACTTTCCAGTTGAAGATTAATCAATACAGATTGAAGACAAGAAAAATTCTCAAACTTTCAACCATTTTCAACGTCCAATAGGAGGCTGCCATGTGGCTTCCACACATCACATTCAAAACCGACCCTAAGCCCAAAAATTTCAGATTTATAAGTTTCAATTCTTTGTTCCTTTAGTTTCACTTATTTGATTCTAATACTAATTGACAAACTAGTAATCACCTACTAAGTTGTGAGTTAGTTTTTGAACTGTTTTATTCGTGTTTGCATTCCTTGTGTGCTTTTATTGTTTCTGATTTGTTGTAGTTCTTAGCTCAAGTCCAAACAAGATTTCTTTGAGTCTTTCAAACGAAAATCTATTCTGGGCAAGAGTAGAAATCATCCCTCAACTCCTCGCGGATTACAATCTAACTTTCAACACTTGTGAAGCCAAATGTAAGGTATCCAAAGGAAAGAAGATCATGGTGAGGATACTTTTGAGATAAATTATTTATTGTTTTTGTTGTTGTCTTTTATTAGGTACCATGGATAATAATGCTTTTAAGGACCCCTTTGAAGAATTCAAATAGAACCTTGAAAAGCTACACCAAATCTTTAGTTCCTCAAATCCAATTCTTCCACGTACTCCTAATGACTTGGCCCGTCTTAATGCTATCAAACGTGACTGTGAAAGACGAGAACGGGAGTGGGTGCCATACAATCCACTTAATAAAAAATTCCCTTGTGATGAGAGCCTCCTAAAGGATCAAGTGGGCTGTCGTGATCCAAACCAAGGTGAAGAACGAACCTCATGCGAGAAATAAGGTAAAAATGCTATCTCCTATACTCCTACAAACTTAGAATATTGTGATGTGGTTAGTAGTATCCAAGTAGATGTATTAGGTGGTTTGCCTAGAGGAGAATGGCATCAGTCTTCCCTTTGTGATACTCTTGATATTGTTAGGTTGCAAGAAGATCCCATTCTTGTAGTAAGTAAGCAAGCACTAGTTGATCGTATAGATGACAAAATTGATCATCTTGTAAGAATGATTTTGTAATGCCTTGAGAGTACCCCCTGGGTGCTACACAGTGCTTACAGTCACTAGTGACCATAAGCTAACCCATGATGGTACCTACTGTGAGCACTAAATAGAATAACAAGGAATATATGTGGAACTTAACTGAAAATGCCACAAGGTTTAAATACGAAAAAATGATACTGAATCAAAATACTGAAAACAACTGTCTGAAAACAATACTATAAGACTATCAATAACATCTAATAACTGAATAACTGATTGAAAGTATCCGAAACCCTCTAACTGACTGACTATGGAGTTGATAGGACAAACCCCCAACTAACTTCGACTAAATAGAAAATACTGAACTGATAAGGTAAACTGAGGTAAATAAACTATGTCCTCGAAGTATGAGGACTCACCACTGCTCCAACTGATAATCTGGTATACCTATGCACGATCAAGGAACTGAGCAACTGAACCAATAATAGTAAACATCATAGCGCAAGAAACGAGTATGCAATTAGTACTTTGAAAGTACTGGTATGCTAAATGAGGTTAGGATAATATGCATGATTGCATATGCATGAGTAATAACTGACTGAATGAATAGCATGAAGTACAAAGTAAAATGCGTGAAATCTGTAAAGAGTGAGAATGCATGACCAAGCATAGCACATGTTCTGAATATAATCTGCAAATTGAAATACTTAATACTAATAAATAGATAACTGATATCTGTATGCTAGGGTCAGCAAAACTAAAATTGATTATTGAGTTGAATACTAGACTAAGACTGTGGAAGCTATCATCTGACCGACATGCCCCAATGAGCAAATTGGGGTCTAACCTGTTAACCCAGTTGGAAGGGTGTCAGTACCGTGCCACGTGTGCTAACACATGACTGCGTGGATATACTAAGCTACTAAACAACCAGGATGTCAAGCCTAAACTATTGGGTGACACCTGGGCAGAGTCAAGCCTAAACTGATGGGTGACTCCTCATATCCTATGTTGGCTACGTAGTTCTGGAATGCAAGTACTGCTACTAATGACTGTCTAACTAACGGGGATGCTGTCATCCCTGCATTCGCTCGGTGCTAAATCCTACTCCCAACTGAAAGACCTAGAATATTTGACTGACTATGCTTAACTATTTAAAAATACTAACTGAAAAGATCGGGCTCGTAACTATTCTGTAACCATTCTATAAATACTGAAAACTAGGTAAGCAGCTAAATTTCGGGTATTCAAACCCCTGGGACTTGATAAAAATGATAGCAAGGTTGTACTAAAACCTTAAGGACATGATACATAAGCATTTGTTCAAAACTCATTCTTGTAGGCATTTCATCAAACACTTGTAATTTATGGTTTAAGCTAAGCATGGGAAGAGTTTTAAAACTTGTAGTAATATCATGATTTCACTACTAAAATCACCAATAAAGATTTAATTCAATGAACAACGCCATTCAAACGTGTGGGGGTTTATAACAACATCAATTATATGTAAACATGGTATAAAAATCGAAATTCATAGGGATTCATGGTTAAAATCACAATAACTTGTAAAAATCACCACTTTGAATTTGAAATTGGGTTCTTGGACTCCATGGGTTGAAAGGACCCATGGATGAACTTTTAACATACCTTAATTAAAGAATCCTTGAAAGTTCTTGGTGGATTTTCTTGGGAATTGATCTTGAAAGGTTAAGCTTTAGGGATTTCTTGGAGAGAAATTTGGTGAAGAATGAGCGGACTAGGCTTAGAATAGGTTTAATCTCTTGTTTTCACGAATTGGGGGCTTGGTAAAAGACTAAAATACCCTTGGGAATTGAACACTTGGAACTGGAAATCCCGATTTTACACTCCAGTGTGACGTGTTGTTATCGTGTCGCGGCACTGAAAAAAGGACGATCCCAATTTTGTACCTTTGCGCGACGCGGTGCTATCACATTGCGTCACTGGAAATGGACGAGTGTGAATTTGCACTCCTTCATGATGCAGAACCTGTTCCACCGTAAATTTTGGTGCGACATTGGCCAATTACGGTGAGCTACTAGAAAGGGACGAGTGTGATTTTAGGGATCACCATGACGCGGTATGATCGCAGTAAGCTACTGCCTCTCACTAAAAGTGTCATAACTTCTCACCTGGGTATTGAATTTAGGCAAAATTGGTATAGTTGGAAAGATAATTTAATTATATATCTGTTGTTGGGTCATGAGATAAAAAAATCTTAGTAAAACAAAAGATATTCTCATTTAAAGTTGACTATAGCAACATCCTTCTCAAAAACTCAATCGGTAAGGGATATTTTGATTCGTCTAATAGCTAAGAGTTATTTGAGGCCTTAATATACATCAAATTCTCTCATAAATCTACCAAAGCACTATAATTTATTTCTCATAAGCTTGAAGCATGGTTATAATATTGTTTGGATTCTCGAGGTATTACAATATCTCCCATTTGGGAACATTTGTCCTCGAATGAGATTGGTTAAGCTGAGAAAATTAAGGAATTAATATTCTATAATATACATGCTGATAACATGGTTACATGATCGAGTCTGAAATATGACACATGACGAAACTAGTTTTGTGAATGCATGAATGATATGAGAACGATTTGCAGTTGGAATTGAGTATGGAAAAGATAAATTCTAAGGGAAATTGTTACCTTAAGCTGTGTCTGAGTTTGCAGAGAAAAGATGTGGGTACTTAGTCCGTATATATTCTTATTCTTCCCAAGTGGCTCTCTCAACGGATTGGTTTCGCCAAAGAACCTTAACTAGGGGAACTTTTTTATTCCTTAGTCTATGAATCTGGCGATCAAGGATATCGACTGGAATTTCTTCGTAAGAAAGGTAGTTCTAAACATCTACGCTTTCTAAGGGAACAACTACAAATGGGTCACCAATACACTTCTTCAACAAAGATATATAAAATACCGGGTGCACAGATGCTAAGTCTGTAGGAAACTCAAGCTCATAAGCCACATTTCCGAAATGGCTCTAATTTTGTAAGGGCCAATGTATCGGGGACTAAGCTTCTGCTTCTTACTAAAACTCTTTACTCTCTTCATGGGAGAGACCTTTAGATAAACAAAATCACCAATCTCAAATTTGAGATCCTTTTTCCTCATATCTGCATAAGATTTCTATTGGCTTTGGGCTACCTTAAGCTTCTTCCTGATTAGCTAAACTTTCTCCAAAGCATCAAACACCAAATTGGATCCTATCAAAGTGGTATTACCTATCTCAAACTAACAAATCTGAGATCTACATCTCCTTCCATATGGGGCCTCAAACAGAGCCATCTGAATACTGAAATGATAGTTGTTATTATACGCGAATTCAATCAAAGACAAGTGGTCATACCAACTGTCCTTAAAGTCAACGACATACACTCTCAACATATCCTCAAGGGTATGAATGGTCCTCTCTGCTTGACTATTTGTCTGAGGGTGAAAGGCTGTTCTGAGGTGAAATTGGGTACCAAGACCCTTCTGGAAAGCTTTCCAAAAATAAGAGGTAACCTGAATACCTCTATCTGAGATGATAGATAGTGGAACACTGTAAAACCAAACCAACTCTCTAATATAGAGCTTGGCATAGTCCTCGGCTGGAAAAAAAGTATGGACTGGGAAGAAATGGGTTGATTTAGTCATCCAGTCGAAAATGACCCAAATCAAATCATGTTGATGATGAGTACGAGGCAAACCCATCACAAAATCCTTGTTCACTTTCTCCCACTTCCAATTGGGAATACCGAACTCTTTCATAGACCCAATGGGTTTTTGATGTTCAATCTTAACCTGTTTACAAGTAGAGCACTTAGCTATAAACTCTGCAATGTCCCTCTTCATCCCACTCCACTAATAGATCTCCTGCAAATCGCGGTACATTTTAGTGGCCCCTAGATGAATAGAGTAACGCTCACCATGCACTTCTATAAGAATTCGCTGTCTCAAACCATCTACACATGGCACACACAATCTACCCTAGCAACGCAACACACCATCTTCCCCTTGGGAGAAAACCTCTACTTTCTGATCTCTAACTGACTCCTTCAACTTAACCAGACTAGGATCTCTATCCTGCTTCTCTTTCATTTTAGTAACCAAAGAATATTCCAAACTATTCTGCACCCATACACTGCCCTCATCTGAGTCAAACCAAATGAACCCCTAATCTGGCCAACTGATGAACTTCCCAAATTAACTCTTTCTTACGATTCTCAGCGTAATCAACACTACCCATAGATAGTCTACCGAGGGCATCCGCTACTACATTGGCCTTGCCCGAATGATATAGAACACTCATGTCATAATCTTTCAACAACTCCAACTACCTCCTCTGGTTCAAGTTCAAATCTTTCTACAAAAATACATATTGTAAGCCTTTGAGGTCTGTGAACACATCAAGATCTACCCCATACAAATAGTGCCTCCAAATCATTAAGGCAAACACAACTGCTAGTTCAAGATCATAGGTAGGATAATTCTTTTTATGGGGCTTAAGTTGTCTAGAGGAATAGGCTACAACCTTACCCTTATACATTAAAACACACCCCAAGCCAACTTTGGAAGTATCACAGTACACAACAGACCCATCTGAACCATCTAGTAATGTCAAAACTGGGGTTGTGGTGAGTCGAGTTTTCAACTCCTGAAAACTCTTTTCACAAGAATCTGACCACTGAAACTTGACTTCCTTTTGAGTTAATATAGACATGAGGGATGCAATAGATGAAAACCCTTCAACAAACCATCGGTAATAGCCAGCCAAACCCAAGAAACTCTTGATATCTGATGGAGAAATAGGTTTGGGCCAGTTTCTCACCGCTTCGATCTTTTGAGGATAAACTCTAATACCATCACCAAAAATAATATGGCCAAGAAAAACTATTGATATTAGCCAAAATTCCCACTTACTAAATTTGGCAAACAACCGATTGGCTCTAAGAGTCTGCAATACTATTTTGAGGTGATCTGTATGATCATTTTCATTACGAGAGTAGACAAAAATGTCATCGAAGAAAACTATGATGAATATGTCCAAGTACTACTTTAACAATGATTTTATCAAGTGCATAAAGGTTGATGGGGCATTTGTGAGACCAAAGGACATGACTAGAAACTCAAAGTGACCATACCGGGTCCGGAAAACTATTTTTAGAATGTCGCATTCTCTTACTCTGACCTAATAATAACCGAATATGAGGTCTATCTTAGAAAAGTAACTGGCACCCTAAAGTTTGTTGAACAAGTCATATATTCTAGGAAGTGGGTATTTATTCTTGATTGTGACTTTGTTCAACTGACGGTAGTCAATGCACATCTTAAGGGAACCATCTTTCTTATGTACAAACAAGACAGGTGCGCCCCATAGGGAGAATCTATTATCTAGGAGGTCTTTCAACTCTTTGAGTTTGGCTGGAGCCATTCTGTATGGCAGAATAGAAATAGGATGAGTATCCGGAAGAAGGTCTATTCCGAAGTTAATTTTCCTTTTGCAAGGA
The DNA here is from genome assembly GCA_030864225.1 of Capsicum baccatum var. pendulum. Taxonomy (NCBI): domain Eukaryota; kingdom Viridiplantae; phylum Streptophyta; class Magnoliopsida; order Solanales; family Solanaceae; genus Capsicum; species Capsicum baccatum. Next base: position 83,238,700 of record CM061557.1, on the reverse strand, counting down.
ACTCCGTGAAGATCTTTAGGGAACACATCTGGAAATTCCCTTGCTACTGGAACTGACTCAAGATTGGGAGCCTCAAAACTAGAGTCTTTGACTCATACAAGCTGATAGATACACCCCTTGGATATTATTTTTCTCGCTCTAAGGTATGAAAGAAGTTGACCCCTAAGCGTTGTGGTACTACCCCTCCATTCGAGGATTGGTTTATTTAGGAATTAAAAATGGACAACCGTATTTCTATAATCAACTGAGGCATAGCATGAGTGAAGCCAGATCATGCTGAGAAAGACGTCAAAATCTGTCATCTCTAGTTCTATAAGGTCTACTAGTGTGACTTTTTGAGACACAGTAACTGGGCAGTTCCTATATACCCGCCGGACTACAATAAACTTACCCACTAGAGTAGATACTGAGAAAGGCTCTGTTAAGGTTTCAGGATTGACTCCAAAGTTGACCTCTATATAAGGGGTTACAAAAGAAAGAGAAGCTTCAGGTTCAAGCAAAGCATAAATATGTAATTAAAAAACTTGCAACATACCAATAACTACGTCAAGAGAACTTTCCTGATCATGTAGGGACTGAAGTACATAGAGCCTGTTCTGACGCTGACTGAAAGCGGCGCCCTGCTGATTCGGGTGACCGACTGGAACCGATGACTGATAAGACTATCTTGGTTGACGCACATCCCTTAATTTTTGAGCAACCACTCAATATTTCTGAATCCTATAGACTGGATTACTATACCCTAAATATATATCACTACCAGCCCTACACTCTCCCTGATGGTTTCTACCATTTTTTTGACAAAGAGGATTCGTGCGACCACTGTTTACACTGCCATGGGACTTAGAGTCTGGCGCCCTATCCTGATTGTCATTTTTGATCTTTGGCAAAGGAGCACTAGATAAAGATAGTGCCGTATTTGATAATTTTTTATGGAATTAAGGATGGTTACCACTCTCTAACCTTGGTTGAGCAAAGTTTAAACTACTTGTCCTAGCTCTCTTGCTTTGTCTCTCTCTCTCTCCTTAGTCTTCTGCTTCTCAATCTGTTGAGCATGAACCATTAGCCTAGATTAGTCCATCTCTTTAATCAACATTGCAATCCTACACTCCTTGACTATACTATCTGATACCCCAAACACAAACTTACTCATCTTAGACCTATTATCAGCCACCACACGAGGAGCATACCTAGCTAGCTGAGTAAATTTAAGGGAATACTCCTTCGCACTCATGTTGCCCTACCTCAAGTTGATAAACTCTAACACTTTGGTTTCCCTCAGCTCTAATGGAAAGAATCTATCTAACAAGGTTGTAGCAAAGTCCTCTCATTCTATAGGCCCTGCATCTGCACCTCTATCCCATTTCCACTGCTTAAACTAGGTATAGGCTACATCCTACAGCAAGTAAGCATCCAATTCAACATTCTTACTGGATGTTACCCCCATAATATCTGTTACCTTCTGCACCATATCTAGGAATTAGTATGGATCCTTTTCAGACTTAGATCTCAAAAATAAAGGAGGATTCATTCAGGTAACGTCCCGAATTCTGGATGCGGCAGTATTGGCCACTGGGATAGACTGAACAATAGCTGGCCATATATTTTGGTCTGCACGGAGTGAGCTAGAGTGGTGAATATAGCTCTAAACTCTGCATGATAAATATACTCATTCAGGGGGTCTTCCTGAACGAGCGGAGGCGCTGGTCGTCTTTCGATTCTTTTTTCGTTAGTCTTTCTAGGAGGTATATTCTGTAAACGAAGGGAAAATTTGAATTAAATAGAGATTTTAACTTGAGCTCCTGCTCATTCGCATGATATGAACGTGGAAAGAAGGGAAATATTTCCTAAAACATCTCATAGCCTCTTGTTCATAAGTGTGGCACGCTTCACACCCATGCATAAGACTCTACTTGATGTGGCTTTTAGACTCTTTAGGATGCTTTAAAACCTTAGGCTCTGATACCAAATTTGTAACACCCCGAGAGTACCCCTAGGCTCTACACAGTGCTTACGATCAGAAGTGACCACAAGCTAACCCATGTTAGTACCTGTTGTGAGTACTGAATAGAATGACAGGGAGCATGTGTGGAACTAAACTGAAAATGCCACAAGGTTTAAATACGAAAAAATAATACTAAATCAAAATACTGAAAACATTTTTGTGAAAACAATACTGTAGGACTATCAATAATATCTAATAACTGAATAACTGATTGAAAGTGTCTGAAAGTCTCTAACTGACTGACTGACTATGGATTTGATGGGACAAACCCCCAACTAACTCCGACTGAATAGAAAATACTGATCTGATAATGTAAACTGAGGTAAATAAACCATGTCCTCAAAGTATGAGGACTCACCACTGCTTCAACTGATAATCTGGTTTACCTATGCATGATCAGGGAATTGAGCATCCGAACCTATGATATTAAACATCATAGCGGAAGAAATGAGTATGCAATCAGTACTTTGAAAGTACTGTTATGCTAAATGAGGTTAGGCTAATATGCATGATTTTATATGCATGAGTAATAACTGACTGAATAAATAGCATAAAGTACAAAGTAAAATACGTGAAATCTGTAAAGACTGAGAATACATAACCAAGCATAACACATGTTCTGAATATAATTTGTAAAATGAAATACTGATAAATAGATAACTGATATCTGTATGCTAGGGTCAGCAAAATTGAAACTGATTACTGAGATGAATACTGGACTGATACTGTGGGAGCTATTATCTAACCGACATGCCTTTTTAAGCAAATTGGTGTCCAAGCATAACACATGTTCTGAATATAATTTGTAAAATGAAATATTGATAAATAGATAACTGATATCTGTATGCTAGGGTCAGCAAAATCAAAACTGATTACTGAGATGAATACTGGACTGAGATTGTGGGAGCTATCATTTAACCGACATGCCTTATTGAGTAAATTGGTGTCCAACCTGTGAACCCAGTTAGAAGGGTATCAATATCGTGCCACGGGTACTAACACATGGCTGCATGGATCCACTAAGATACTGAACAACCAGGATATCAAACATAAACTAACAGGTGACACCTGGGCAGAGTCAAGGCTAAACTGACGGGAGATTCCTCATATCCTGCGCTGGCTACGTTGTTCTGGAATGCAAGGAATGCTATAAATGACTCTTCCTAACAGACGGGGAAGCCGTCATCCCTACATTCACTCGGTGCTAAATCATACTCCCAACTGAAAGACCTAGATATTGGACTGACTATGCTTCACTATTTAAAAATATTGACTGAAAAGATCGGGCTCGTAACTATTCTGTAACCATTCTATAAATACTGAAAACTAGGTAAGCAGCTAATTTTTGGGTATTTAAACCCCCAAGACTCGATAACAATGATACCAAGGTCGTACTAAAGCTGTAAGGACATGATATGTAAGCATTTATTCAAAACTCATTCTTGTAGGCATTTCATCAAACACTTGTAATTCATGGTTTAAGCTAAGCATGGAAATAGTTTTAAAACTTGTAGTAATAACATTATCTTACAACTAAAATCACCAATTAAGATTTAATTCAACGAACAACACCATTCAAACGTGTGAGGATTTATAACACCATCAATTACATGTAAACATGGTATAAAAATAAAAAAATCATAGGGATTCATGGTTAAAATCACAATAACTTGTAAAAATCACCACTTTGAATTTGAATTGGTTTCTTGGACTCCATGGGTAGAAAGGACCCATGAATGAACATTTTACATACATCAATTGAAAAATCCTTAAATGTTCTTGGTGGATTTTTTTAGGATTAATATTGAAAGGTAAAGCTTTAGGGTTTTCTTGGAGAGAAATTTTGGTGAATAATGAGTGTACTAGGCTTAGAATAGGTTTAATCTCTTGTTTTCACAAATTGGGGGCTTGGAAAAAGACTAAACTACCCTTGAGAATTTAAAATATAGAACTGGAAATCTCGATTTTACACTCCAGCGCGATGTGGTGCTATCACTTTGCGCCACTGGAAAAAGAACGATCCCAATTTTGCACCTTGGATCGAGGCGGTGCTATCTCGCTGCGTCACTGGAAACGAACGAGTGTGAATTTGCTGTAATACCCCACATTTTGGACTAGAATAAAAATCTGTCATTCCTATGCGTGGATGTTTCAAAAGCCTCAAATCCTATATAAATTTAGTGTGTTAATCAATTATGTAGTGTGGGAATCTATTTTAGCATGAATTTAGATCATAGAGGTCCCCTAACTCAAGTACAAGTTGAAAACTTTCCTATCGTTCAAGTTTTAGTGAGCATCAAAACTTGGGTTAACTTCAATCGACCATAACTCATGTACATGACTAACTCGGTGGCTTACTATATATCAAATGAAAGATCTTTGAATTATCTTTCCAACGATACCAATTTTTCCTAAATCCGATATCGGAGCAAAGAGTCATGCCTATTTTACTCCAGTATGTCAGGCTGAAAATAGTGTGACGACATTTGTGATAGCTTATCACATTTGTGACGCCCTATCACGAAGGTCGTCAACCTTAGGCAGAAACCAGCTCCTAAGTGACGACATTTGTGATGCCCTATCACGAAGGTCGTCAGCCTTAGGCAGAAACCAACCCCTAAGTGACGACATTCGTGATATCTTATCACATTTGTGATGCCTTATCTCGAAGGTCGTCAGTTATGATTGTCAGCAATTGGGAAATTATTTCATAAGGGTATTTTGGTATTTTCCTTCACCTTCCACGATTTATTACCCTAAAGAGGCATAATTTTTCCCATTTTTATTCAGTTAAGCATCTTAAAAACCCTCTCTTACACTCTCAACCACAAGATTAGGGTTTCCATCAAACTCATCTCTCAAAAGCAAGATTCAGGCCTTTTTCCAAGATAATCAAGAATTAAGTTTCCCAATCCAATAACTCTCCAACAAATCATCAAGGTTTCCTTTCTAAGGTATACGTGTGTTCATTCATAGACTCCTTTCATCCATGAAGTTCAAGAACCCTTTTTTTCTAAAACTATATATTATGGTTTTCATGCTATGAATGGATTGTTGATCATGTTTATGTGTTGAATGATGCCAAGATAGAATCTTTATGTGTTATTATGAATCCATGACATCATATGAGTTGAAAACATGTAAGTTTGATTATTTATGATGAGAAATTGTATGATTTACACCTATGCCTAAGTTGTGCATGTAAGGTGTTTGATAAAATACCTAAGAGACTAGAAATCATGCATTATAGCTAAATTGTGACTAAGTGAAGGATTCATGATAGGCCTCTATGATTCAATGTCATCCATATTGATAATGTGTCTTGTGAACACTGTTGGTTTACTCATGAACTAGTCTTATGAAATTATGCTATGCTTACTTGCAAAACCCACTCATGTACAAGATGTAGAATACCCATGTACTTCATGAAATTCCGCAAGTTATGATATATGGATTATGGTTGTAATATGTAATGAGCATGATATTGAAAGCTATGCAAGTATATACATGTTATATGAAATTCCCTTTCATGAAATAGATTATTGAGAACCATGCTTAGTATGAAATCCCTTATTTATGATATTGTGGATTATGGACTCTACTCTTATGATCAAGTCAGTCATGTGTGCCTAGAGCCATGTCATGTCATGTTTTCACGATACTCTCAGTTGTGTGCCTAGAGCCATGTCATGTTTTCATGATACTCTCAGTTAAGCCATGATCTATAGAAATCAGTCAGTCATGTGACTCAGGAAAACTCAGTAATCTCAGTAGTTCAGTATTCTCAATAATCTCGGTGCTCAGTAACCTCAGTAATCACAGTAAATCTCAATAACTTCAGTGCTCTTAATCAGTCCTCAGAACTCATTATATTTCGTTCGTCATCAGAATCCAGTAAACTCAGTTTTAGCTCCGTTAAACAATACCACTAGTATCAGTTCAGTTAATCAGTATCAGTTCAGCAAATTAGTTCAGTTAAGTTATTTAGTTCAGCCCAGTTATTCAGTTCAGTGTCTTTTAGATGGGAGTAGGATTCAGCATCGAGCGAACCTAGGGATGGGGGCTCACCCGCTAGAATAGGACTGAGATCCCTAGAAGCAATTCCTATGTTCTAGAACTACGTTGCCAGTGTAGGTACGAGATGTCACCCGTTAGATAGGACTGACATACTCAGGGGTCACCCTTTAGCATATTTATATGTATAGGATTGATCCCAGGAGTCACCCGCTAGATTAGGACTGACTCCACAACAGATATCTTTACTGGTAGCGCGGTACTAACACCCTTCCAGTCAGGGCAGAGATTAGACCCCAGTCAGCTTAGTTTAGGGCATGTCTGTTAGATGAATACATCCCACAGTTTCAGTTACAGAATCAGGGCTTTCAGACACAGTCCACTTAGCTTAATAGTACAGATTCGGTACTGTTAGATACAATCAATGCTTATCATTCTAAATAGACTTCAAGATCACCCATTACCTAGGACTGATCTCAACTATGATTAATCAGTATTAGAATCATTAGATTTAAAGATCACTCGCTAGATAGGACTGATCTCAGACTAAGTTAAATCATCCTTATTATCAGTATACTCATGATCACCCGCTAGATAGGACTGATCTCAAATTTAGTTACTCCAAGTAGAACGGAACTCAGATAGTTCCATCAGAACTTAGACTGTCAGATATAGTCACTCAGTATTGATTAGTCCGATCATTACAGTTATATCAGCTATATCAGTTGTCATAGCTCACATTACCAGTATTCAGTTTTAGGACTGTTAGACACAGTCATTCAAACCAGATCTTCATAATTTGAACTGTCAGAAATAGTCAATAATCTATTCAGTACCTCTGTAACAGTAAAGTTATGTTGTCAGTATTCAGACTCATCACGAGTTCAGTTATAGTTGTTTATGTATGTATGTATTCTCACATTCATATTAGTTAGCATTGTTCATGCATATAACCCTTTGCATTAGCCTACCTCACTAATATACTCAACACATTCAGCCGTACTAACGCATTTGCGCTATGGTGATTTATCTTATGTTACACCATAGGTTCAGAGGCACGAGCTCTAGATCAGCAGTAGCATTCCAGTATTTTGAGTTTGCAGTGAGTCCTTCTCATTCGAGGATGATATGATTATTACTACATTTACTATTCAGTTTCTAGATGGAGTTATTTGGAGACATGTTCCTTCAACTCCTTATTCAGTTCAGTAAGAGGCTTTCAGGCTAGATGTCAGATTAGATATTCAGATCTCATTATTTTCAGTATTTATGACTTGTTTTGGTATTGTTATACCTTTTTCAGATATTTTGTTATCAGACGTTTATTCAGTTCAAACCTTATGGACTTTCATGTTCATGTTTCTGCATTTTATGTATATTATCCAGTATACAGGTACAAATATCAGTCATGGGTTAGCTTGTGGTCCTTCGGGGTCATGAGCATCGTGTAGCATTCTGGTTCAGAAAATTGAGGTGTTATATTTGCACTCCTCCATGACATGGCACCTGTTCCACGATGATTTTTTGGCATGACATTAGCCAATCACAGCGAGCTATTAAAAAGGGACGAGTGCAATTTTGGGGATCACCGTGATGCGGTATAATTGCGGTGAGCTACTGTCTCTCACTAAAAGTGCCATAACTTTTCACTCAGGTATCAGATTTAGGCAAAATTGATATCATTGAAAATATAATTCAATTATCTATCTGTTTGTGGGTTATTAGATAAATAATTCTTAGTAAAATAAAAGATATGCTCTTTTGAAGTTGACTATAGCAATATCCTTCTGAAGAACTCAATTGGTAAGGGATACTTTGATTTGTCTAATATCTAGGAGTTATTTGACGCCTTAATATACATCAAATTCTATCAAAAAACTACCAAATCACTATAATTTATTTCTCATGAGATTGAATTATGGTTATAATATTTGTTTGGATTCTCGGGGTATTACAAATTTGTGTCCACCTAGTGCTAGCACTTATAACTTGAATAAGGTCCCATTGCCATGTGATGAAATTATTCACACACTAGTTGACCCTTGTAAAAACCAAGGTATGTGAGTTGCCAACAACTAGTGAGGGTGTGTAAAATGATCAATCGGGTGAAGACGACCTTGATTTTTTTGAATGTTTAGGATACTTGAATTGTGATTGTTCTCGTGAAGATAGTTTTGATTGTGATCCCTTTGTTGCCTGGGGTGGTTTTTATCTATGTGAGGATTACTCTTGTGAAAGAGAAGGTAGTGCATATTTAGATATTCCATCTATTTCTTCTTTATGTGTTTCTTATGTTGGGCATACTCCTAGTGGAGATCTTAAAACTAGTAGTAAGTGCATGCATGAGAACCCTATATTTGAAGTTGACTTGTGGAACACCTTTCTCAACCCCTTTTTTGCTCATGATATTTACAATGATGATAAAGAGGGTATGCCTAATTTTGGGGATGGCACCATTAGGGAAATAGGAATAGCCAAAACCTATGCCCTTGGCTATATCGCCCATTTGACCCCGGTAACCTCTTGGGATGTAGAGATTATTATACATCTGACTTGATGCATGTTCAAGATGCTAAGAAAGTTTTTATTGAGAATCTTAGTATCTTTACCTATGATGTAAAGTCGATCTTGTGGACTCGCAACCCATTTGATAGACCCAATTTGTGCATGGGGGGAATTTCCAACAAGGTTAAGTGTTCATTGAAGAGGGGAATAGTAAAAAGAACCAAGAGAGTTCACCCGTAAGTGTTTTCACTCTTGACCAAGGTATCGCTACTTGTAGGTCAAGGAAAGAGTTCCCTCTTGAAAATACTTTAGATGAATTTCATTCTTATGATGCCCTTTTTGTGACTTGGTTTTGATGAGAGGCCCCTTTCTCAAAGGTGGTTTCATGAGTGAGGGCTCGAGGGCAATTGTGTCATTGCCTCTTTGGGATATTATTCATGTTCTTGCATCCATATTTGACACATTTGATCTTAAATTTTATGGACCACAACTTGTGGATACCAAGTTAAATCCTTGTTTGTGGTAGAGTTGAATGATGCTCACGACTTTTTGTCACCTTCATGGGGTTGAAAATTTGAAGTATCTTATGGAGCTCTTGGGAGGATGTTTATCATCATTGGAAGAGTGAAACAAAGTTCTTGGGAAACTACTTGTCTTGGTATGGTTTGTTGCATAGTGGGTTCTCAATTCTCCCTAATTGCATGGCTCCATTGATGAAGTTCCTTTCCTTGAGAAGTTGTGTGAGAGAAAGAAGTCATATAATCTTAAGTGCCTTAATTCCATCCTTGTGTGTTTTATTTGCTATATCTTTTGGGTCAAATGGCATTCTTATAGATGATAGCACCTTGGATGATGCCTTTACACTTGACTCTTTCCTATATTACCTTTTTGCCTATGATAACATCCATGTTAGTTTTGGATTTATATTATGTAGAGGTTAGTTGGTCCACTTGTTTAAGTAATATTGATATATTTTTTTGGTGGACTTTAACTTCAATTGAAGCACCACTCTTGATGTAGTCTTATAAGAAGGTGATGAAGTAATTTTGTCTTATGGCTCTTAAGGTAAAATTAATCTTGCCTTTTGTATCTAGTGATGCCATTATGACTTTTGCAGCTTCATTATCTCTTGGTGATTGTCATATCCACTTCCTTTGTGACATTTTAACCAAGCTTTTCATGTTAAAAATAAAGGATTCGTGGTTATGCTTAAAAGGTGTACCACCTTGGTATGATAATGTTATTTGTTGCACTAACCCTATGAGGATGTTGTGTTTGTTTGTCTCCTCTTTGATTTTGCAAGGTATGGATTCGAGGTCGAATCCTTTTCAAAAAGGTGAGGATGATATGATCCAAATGGCCACCATAGTTTTTGATGACATCTTTAGAGGCCAATACACGAAGACTCAATCTTTGGCCACCTTGAGGACACAAGAACATGCATAGAGGACCCATCTTGAACACACTAAAAGGAAATTCTGTGTGTTGAAGGTTGTTTGGGGCTTGACTTTGATGCCTACCCGAGAGTAAAATGGAACCCACGACTTTGGAGCATTGAAGAACCTTTAAACACTCAAAAACTGCCCCTCTACTTAAGGGTGTTTTGGTCATTTTGTGACCCCTCCTTACACTCCATAGGTGCCCCTGTCATTAAGGTCATTAGGTTTATTTTATTTTTATTTAGTAATAGCTTATAAATAGACTCTTTTTAGGTTATTTCCTTAGATTTGTGGAATATGGATATTTGAAAAGAAACATTGTATCATCTTCCCCTCTTGTGAGAGTAGACCACCCGAAACTAGGAACAAGTGTGGTACTCACTTGTGTTGAAACTTTGACTTAGAAACGTTGGTGCTTAAGTGATGGATTCCCCATTATGTCTATGTAAGAGTGTGTTCTTACTATTGTAAGTCTTAGGGGTTCTAGGATTTTATACATCCTTTAGTTCCTACTTCTTGTAATAGTGTATGTCTCACTACCTATCCTTTATTTTTTATTGCAAAATCGTTAGTGTTGTTCTTGTTATCTTATGGTCATCTTGTGTTGCTTGTTTCTTAGTATTGTTATCATCTTGTTATCTTGTGTTTGTGGGCTGTCCGTTATCATATGCCTTCCCAATCTAGAATTCCTTCAATGTTGTTGAATTGATACTTTAACATATTGACAATATTGAAATTGATAAGAGTCATATATCTAGTCAAAATAGGTCGTTCTTGATCATACTTTTAGCAACACCTCAATCTCCATAATACTCATGTAATCATTGGGGAAGGATTGTAAGGATGTACTCAAAAAATAACATTTGTAGGATAGTGTGTCCAAATATTTAGCAATAAGAATCCTGAGGGGGTGTTTCTATAGTTTATACCCATAACCCTGGATAAACTTTCTGAATAGCTTTAACATAAGAGTCATAATTAAAAATATGATCAGTGATATCCACTTTAGGGGTATGATTTTCACTAAAACACAACAATATTTAGACAATACAATAATACCAAACCTCTGGACTCTAGTATTAGAGGCAATCTAGTCATGAACTGCATTTCTTATGATGAAAGATATCTTAAAAGGAATGTCTTATGCCATATCTTGGAGTCGTAAGTAGATTTATCCTTTTTCCATATAAGTCATTTATAAGCAGAGGTAATTGACAAGTTACCAAACTCAATTTTAGCCCATATAGGGCATCATATTTATCTTGATCAAGAGTAATATTTAAGGAATGGACCAATGACACGACCCGAGCCGAGGACTAGTCATTTTGGGTATTTTAAGCCCAAATAGGACCGAAGACCACCCCCAATACCCCACCATTAACCGCCCTACATCCCATGTAAGACGAATTCTGAACATATAACAAGATAAGATAATATAAATTTAAAGAGATGATAGTAAGCTTAAAACCAAATTCAAAATCCATAACCAATTAACCAACTATTTCCAATCCTAATGCAATACCAATACCAATGCTGACACTAATACCGACACCTCTCATGTCTATAGTAGTTTGATAAAGCCTCTAACCAGAATCAAGAAACATCCGATCGATACATGCCCCCGACCATAGCCAAAACCAAATCCAATGAAATAACAAAAATGAAAAAAAAGTCCATAACATAAAATGGAGTCTTTCGGAGTATGAAATCTTACCACTTCAATCTGACTCAAAGATGTCCCTGAATCCAAGTCACTGAGCAGAAGAAATGGTAGTATGGCCAGTTCCTGAAACGCGTGGGGATACAAGGGTAAATGCTAGCATGTAACTCAGGGATAAAGGTAAAATAATTCCATCTTTCAAAACCAAATCAAATAAAAATATGCAATAACATATATACATATATACCATTTTAGGATAGGGAACAAGGTTTAGCATACATTTAAGACCTTAACCTGGGTTGTGTAGCTTGGCCATCCGAAAATTACCCACAAGCTATATGGGTTCAGCTCCCCCAGCTAAAAAGGCCCCGTGCGTGTTAGAAGTATGACCAAAGAGAAGAACCTGGGATGGCTAGTACATCCCCAAAAATATAAAGTGTGACATCATGCACACAGCCACTAAGTCCACCCTCACATCGACAGGCGTGAGATTTCAATGTCGTTCCCCTTAGGGCCTCCACCTTCCAAGACTTTGCTACTCAAACCCCTTTAATCCCAATTAAACCTTTTACACATAACAAAACCATTTACCAAGGAGTATTTTAATTAGGTATTAACCAGTGGTATCATCATATAAAAATTAGAGCTTGCAAGTCTATTACCTTATGCTATATAAACCATTAAACCAAATTAGACTCCATTATTTTCAATAAAGCCAAAATCATTATAATCAAACCATGGCCACGAAGGCCTTTCCATAGTCATGTGAAATCAACCAAAACCATTTCATGTTTCTTTAACCATTCATGCAATGCAAGGATTCCAAGTGTAGTTAAACTATACTCTACCTCTACCAAGTTTCCAATTATTGTTACCCGTGAGGGAGTGAGTAAAAAATTGTTCCCTAGGTAGATTAGTAGGATGAAAGTTTCCTAAATACTTAGTTCTCATGAATTGCACTAATAGAGATTTGGGAAGTTTTTACATTCCACCATTACTTTGTTGTGAAAGCACTACATGTGTCTTTTAAGCTCTTGAAAATAGTTCCTCCCTCATCAAAGGGATAACAAATTTTATTTCAAGATACACAATATTACTTACCTCCTAAGTCAATGTCAGACCATTTTTCATAAATTTTTTAATAAGCTCGAAGGCCTCAATCGAAGTTAAAAAAATAGCTAGGTTGTGAATATTAAGGGCCAGGAGTACATGCCTAATCTAGATGGGTCTGCTTTCCACAGATAAGGTCTTCAAATGCCAATCTTTAATCCTGTTAATGACCTTAGAAATCATATTAGAGAAAATACAAAGTATGTTTCTTCCATAGTAAAGAGGCAGCCTAAATAAGTCATAGGTAGGTTGGTAAATCTTATACCAAGAATTTTATTGATACTCTTGATAGTATTAACTGGGGTTTAATGGTTCATATAAAAACAATTCTTACTCACGTTAATCATTTGCATAGAGATGAGATCATAATGTTTTAGTGTATTAAGCATAAATTTCAAGGGCTTCTTTTCTTTACATAGTATAATATCATCAAAAAGGTCAAATGATTACTTTGTGGACCTTAAGTGTTCATATAGAAGCTTTTAAATATGTTTTTGTTGTGTAGTCTAAATAATATCTTGGTAAGTAGTTCAGTATGAACACAAAAACTGAAGGGTCTCTTTGTCTAAGATCTCTATTAGACTTGGAAAAACCATGTTTTCTTCCATTTACAAGAGAGCATATCAGTTATTGGAAATAAATCTATTGATGAGGTTTATCTATTACTCATTAAGACCAAGATGTTTGAGAATGAAACATAGGTAAGGGCAGGAGATTCTATCATAAGCCTTGACCATGTCTAACTTGGTGACCACATTCCCACCCCTCATAGGTTTTTTAATATCATATATAATCTCTTGGGCTAAAAGCACAGTGTCAGTGATAGCTCTTTCCTTAATAAATTCACTTTAATTAACAAAGATAATATTGGGGAGAATGGTGCTGAGTCTAGAATTAATGACCTTAGCTGTACTATTGTAGGATACATTAAAAAGACTAGTAGGTCTAATATCTAAAAAATATTAAAGTGATTCAACTTTAGAAAGCATTATTAAATAGGTATGGATGACAAACTCAGAAAGGACATTACCATGAAAGAATGGCAATACAATATTATGAATATCCTCCCCAATAACTTGGCAAGTATATTGGTAGAATTTACCACTTAGACCACTATGTCAAGGGCCACTATCCAGATTTAGACCAAAACACAATCTTTAACTTCTTGTAGAGTATGAGTGGATAGTAAAAATAAGTTGTCCTCATTAGTGAAAATTGGATTAAAAATACTCATGGTATTGAAATCTTTAACAATTTCCTCTAGGTTTAAAATTACCTAAAAGAAATTAACACCAAATTCTACCAAGACATCTGCACCCTCAACCCAATCTGTAGTAACATTTTTTATCTTAAGAATAGATAATCTCCTTCTTTGGTCATAATGGAGTTAATTTAAGAGAAAGATATATTTTCATCTCCTTCTTTAAATCACTTGATTCTAGATTCCTAAGAAAGAAATTTTCCATTGAGCTTTACATATCTGGTGTACTCATCGCTAGCTTTAAATAATTTTTCTCTATTAGTAGTGCTATTGTTAAAGATGGAGGACTCTTCTAGCATATTAATATCATTTTCAAATTTTTAGGCTCCTCGTAGATATCTCTAAAAGTTCTTCCTAACCATTAACTAAGATAGTTACAGACTTTTTTTATCTTCTAATAGAGAGTATATAATGGATTCCCAATAATCTCTTCAGAACAATATTATTGAATAGTGCTAATGTAGTTTTCATGATCTACTTGTATATTAAGGAATCTGAAGTACTTGATTTGGCATGAATTATTGTAACCATAGGTTATTACCAAAGGAACATGGTTCGAGCAAGTTATAGATGAGAAATAACAATACTTCCTAAGTGGTCAAGCTAGTCATCATTGTAAGCCAAACTGCCCAATCTCTTTCAAATGGTGTTAAGAGTGTTTCTGTTATTTGACCATATATAATTATATGCTGGCTATTGTAGTCTATTAAACAAGAGATAGTTCAAGATTTTCATTATTCTATAAGGTCTGCCTCCTAGTTATTCTTCAAGACTGGTGATCATGTTAAGGTCTCTAATGATTCCTAAGGTTCATTTATAGAGTTTAAAATGGATCTTAGGTCTTCCCAGAGGTTTTATCCCCATCATATTTAGCATAGATAATAGTAGTATGAATGGTAGAGTTGTCTTGGACTTGAGTGATTTAGAGTTATACATGCTGGTCTTTGTCTTACTTAATATCAGTAATAATTATTGTTCTATTAGATCCATATCTTGTTTGAGTTGTTACCAAAGCAAAATTTGTACCTAAGTTTCCTTTTGAAGCTTTCAAACTTCTATATCTCACTAGAGGTTACTGTAGGAATATTTTATTGTTGCTTGAAAGTGATAAGTCTTCTTGTGGAACCTTAAGATCTAGTGCCTCTAATATTCCATGAGATTTCATTAAATTTTTCTTTAACATTTTTAGAATATAGTTTCTCCAAGTTAGGATCCAAGTGAAAGTTTACGATAGTATCGACTACTATTGTAGGGTACTGGCTCAACGTCACTTTTGCCATTATATGAACCTAATTGTTGAACCTTTCTTCCCTTTGCCGAGCTTCTTGGATTATTCTTCATATATGGGAAAGTGTTTGGTGTTAATAATCTGCTCTTGGTCCTCTAGATCAGCGTAAGTAACATCTTTCTCATGTTTAGATTTTCCTTGACCCCTTTTGTAGATCTGGATTTTAGGTTTTTTTTCTTACTTACCGATGCAAGGCCAAATTATATATATTTAATCATTATTTTCCTCACATTTAGTGTTTTTACTCGTCTTTTTTAAGCATTGATTTTAGAATTATGTTTAATATTATATATTAATATGTAGGATTAAAATGGTATAAAGATGAAGAGATTTGAAGCCAAAATAAATGAAAGACGAAAAATTATAGAATGAGATCAAATAAACAACTTTATGGATTAAATTAAATATAATATTATAATTATACATTTAAAAGCTCACAATTTGAATTGTGAATTTCTTCAGAAAGTCGTAACTAGCAAGCAGCTAAAGCAGATAGCAAATAGAATGGGTCAACGTTTCCTTCATGACGCGGAGAAAGCATTACCCAAATTATTTTTTTAGTCTTATTTATACTCAGTTATTTTATTTGAGGTTTTTTCCTGTATTTATAAATATTTCATAAAATTAAATTCTATACAACTTTTGACTAGGAAGAGCTAGTAGCCACCGTGGAGGGCAGTGAATGTTGGTTAAATATTTTTTTCTTCTTTAGTATTTATTTTTACGTTATTACTTTAGATGGTTTGTTGTATTTCTCTATGTATATGTAGAGTTAAACTTCTTGTTCTAGGTTTATGGTAGTTGATAAAGTGATTGTTTAATAACTCTTGCTTCATTTTGTTTGATTATTGTCATAGTTGTTCTTATATTCTTGTCAGGGGTGTGCATCGGTCGGTTCGGTTCGATTTTATGTGTTATTGGTTTGGTTTATCGGTTTTTGATTTTTAAATATGTAAAACCAATAACCAACCAATAAAATATTTTCTTATCGGTTTCGATTTATCGGTTTTTGATCCTTAACGGTTCATTTTTCGGTTTAACCAATAAGAAAATACTTATAAGATAGAAATAATAACAACTAACATTAAAAAATAAAATTTTAGTTACCGCCAAAATCCTACGCAGTGCATTTTAGTTTACAAGAATCTTCAAACTTGAACTGAATATTAGTTAGAAAAAAAATTAAATCCTAATTGGTGGAACCTATAAATGCTTCAAGCTTTTTAATACGATAATAACCGAGCTTTATATTGTGCCTTTGTTGCCCTGAATAGATTAATACTTTGTGAATCACTGAATTGTAAATAAGTAGTGCATATAATATATATACATACACATATCTATCTATCTATCTATCTATATATATATATAGATATAGATATAGATATATATATATAGAGATTTATATATATAACATAAATAAAGATAAAACAATAATATAGTTTATCCTTAACCAATAACCCAATAAGCTAAAACCAAAACCGAACCGTTTACCCAATAAAATTTTTTATAAAACCAATAAAAAACCATTAACCCAATACCAATAACATTTTTATCGGTTCAATTTATCGGTTGGTTCGATTTTTGCACATCCCTAATTCTTGTGCTTACTATTTTAATACTTAGCTACCATTAAAATAAATCTATATTCTTATTGTAACTCGGAGAAGAATCAATGTGATAGAATGAAGAATGTAGGGAGTGAGATTTCTTCTTTAGTATAATGAAGAATTGATGTGTGGTTAGGATGGGAATATACCTAGATCACCTTGCTTGGTTATAAAATGGGAAGATAATAAATGCATTTGGATTGAGTTATCACATTTTCGCTCAACGATGTAGTTGTGAGGTTATCGAAATAGACGATTAAAGGTTCGAAAGACCATAATTATAAAATCAACCCCATAAATAAACAACTAGATAATCAAATAAGTTCATGAAATTGATACTCGACATGATTCTTAGTTAATGTATAATCCTAGATCGATACACTCTTTGATTACGTAAAATTTATCCTTCTCTTGGTAAATTGTTCATTAGTTAGTTTCTTTTTAACTTTAGTTTAGTTAATTTAAAAATATATCTTGAAATCTACCGCTTGAATAATAATTAGTATTAGTCTAATTTAACAAAAAGTTAATTGATAAGTTCCTGTGGGTTCAATATTTAGCCTCTCAATCTTGTATTACTTGTACGATCGTGTACACTGATGTCGTTGTCATGGACGTAGAAATTAATTATTTATCTAGGTTATATTTTTTATTTATTTATTTTGTTTGTATATCTTTTATTGTTTTTGTTAATGTTATCGTTAATGTTATTATTATATTATTATTATTATTGTTAGTTTGTAGAAATATTTTTTTGTAGTATTTACTGCGCTTGTTGAGATGACATCTAAAAATGTGTGGTGTGATAGTTATTCATCTTTTATTGATCCTTGTCTTATTTGTGGAGGACCCCACCTATGTAAATATTTTTCAAGTCCTCGATCTCACGGAATGGGTTTTGTAACCCTTTGAAATCATCTGATTGGAACTTTATAATGATGTGGTGGTCAATAGAAAGATTGTTCTATTTGTTATAACCCCCTTCTCGAGCCCTGATTAGGAGATGACTAGGGTTTCTTTGAGAGGAGGATTAGAGAAGATGGGCAAATAATGCCCTAACTGATGTTTTAATTCATGTTTTTATGAATTGATTCGATGGAAAAAGTCATAACTGCCCCTCAGGAGATTAAATTTGCAACTAGAATGCAGTTTAATGGGTCACTGCGACGTGATGAGGAGTCCATCACTATAAGCACTATGACGCGATGATATCGCAGTGAGCTGCCTGAATCAAAATTCAAACATGATCCAATCCTTATCCAAAAAATCCAAAACTTCCTTGAGACATGATGCTTACACTCCTAAACATGAATTAACTCAAAAATCAATACCTTGGGCTTGCGTAGACTGATTTCAAAATCCACAAAGTTAAGAGGCTTTAGAAAAATGACTAAGTCCTCAATACTTAGTGAAATTTTTAGGTTTTAAGACCCTTATGAATGCAACTAGGAGTTGAACTGAACTAATAATATTACGGGGTATTACAGAAGGTTGTCCTTAGACAATTGTAAAGGGGTGGACCCACTCCATGAAAGAAATAATTGAGCTTATTCAATGGGTTGAAAAGTTTAGCTTGAATATTTTCAACTTAAAAAATGAGTTGTGTGGACAGGTTGGTGCATCTAATGCCCAATAATTTTGTTATGAGTTGTGCGAGGCTAAAAAAAAATACTCACAAGACAACTTGATGAGCTAAAATTAGAGGGTCAACTACTCAACCATACTTTTATTGATGTTTTCACTATTGAGAAGAGTATGCTAGAGTCATGTAAGGGTGTAAATACTAATACAATTAATGAGTTGTGGCGTGTCAAACCTTATTCCAATCCATTTTCCCCATTGTGCTTAGATAACACGATATTAGTCGATCCACCTAAGCCTATGGGAAATTGTATGGAGGAGTAGCAATATGTGTATGTTCTTGAATTTGTTTCATTGAAATTAAAAAATTATATTCTTCACTTAAGGGTCAAGAAGTACAAGATTCGATACCTTTTGCTTGGTTCCTATATATTTATACCACTCCCCCTTGAGTGAATAAGAAAAATTAAGGCTAAATTAAGAGTGCAATTTATAAGTTCAAAGTGGAAGAAGAAAATGATGAATACGTTGTGTCATGACATTAGATTAGGTACTTATTGGGAGGCAACTCAATTTATTTAGTGTAGCTTCTTATTTTTATTTTTTTAAAAATATTTTTATTGTGTCACTTTTTGGTGTTGCTTGTAACTTTTGATGATTTGGGAGAAGTCTGAGTATCCAAAAATTGAAGTTAAGAAGCACGTTTGAGCTTAAGTGTGGGGTGCACCTTGAGGGAATTTGAAGAATCATGCTGCTAGCTAGGACCTAGAGGGCCCCCAAAGAGTATCTTTAACCATTGCTTTACATTGTTTGTTGCTTTCGGGGCAAAATAAGATTTTAAGTGTGGGGTGGGATGTATTTTGATATTTTTTTAGGGGGGAGTATGTTATAGTATTCTATCTGTCTATTCATTTATTTTTAGTGATTAGTTTTAGATGAAAAAAGAAGAATTTTTAAAAAATTGAATAAGAACCATAAACACAAAAATATTTTTCTTTTTTTATAAGATTTTTTTAAAAAAAAATTGTTGGTTTTTAGTTGTTTAGTCTTTAGTAAAGCATATTTCGTCTATCCCTTGATTTTTTTGTGGTTCTTTTTGAGGAGGTTCCCTTTAAATCGAGTATCTTTTAATTTTTGGAGTAAATTTTGTTTTTTTATTTTTTGGAGAGAAAAGAAAGACTTTTCCTTATTTGTTTGATACTAGCAATTTAGTCCTGATCATGAGTAGTACTTTTTTATGAGTGCGGATAATAATAAAATAGCATATATTTCTAACATTTAGTGTCATAGTTGTGAATATGTATATATCTTATTTTACATTATAGTTTGCCATAACCCTGTTTGTCTTAGAAGTGAAATTGATACTTGTACCATGTGTGAAGAGGTTTTACATATATTTCATGTTTTGCATCTCAGTATAGAACTTGCACTGCGTGTTACTGAAGCGAAATACAAAATTTCGCTTTGTTAGAAGATGATAATAGGGTTTCTTTGATTTTACTTTAGAGTTTTAGCCTTTTCGGATACTATACCACTAGTTAGCGCCATTGAGCTTGTAGCCTTTTATGGATAGCCATATTTTTGCCTTAACTCTTTTGTTGAATTCCTAATTTTTGCCTCCTGCTTACTTGAGCGCGGTAGCATAGATTAGTTATAATTGTTAGATCTGAAGAATAAGGGATGGTTGAATGAAAAGGTGACTAATGGGATTTACATATGATGACAATGAATTTTTTTTTTTCAAAAAGGAGAAAATTATTTTTAAAAAATAATGATAGAAGCATTCTTGATATGATGAGATTACTAGTAAAACAATTGTTGAATAGAGGGCTAAAAATAAAAAGAAGGAAATATTGGGTATGATGTCTAAAAGTACAAAGTGCCTAGTAAAGTGTAAGTCACTACTATATAGTTTTCCTACCCGTCCCCTAGCCAACATTACAATCCATTAAAATCTTATTTGATTCTATGTGAACATGCTTAATTAGTGGAGATGTACATAATGGGCAAACCTATGGCTCTTTGTGCATACATGTGAATTCTTTTGGAAGCGTGAGAGTTTTTTTTTTGATATTAAGTCCTTAAATTATATTCAATCTTTGAAATTGAGTGTATGGACTAAATTTTTCCTAGTGAAGGCACTTGTTCCATAATAGATAGGTGATATTATTATCTTTCTTTGATAAGAGTAGGCGAGCGACACTTAGATTTTATGAGTTAGAGTCTGTTTTTGAGGTTAGGAGGTTAGAGGTTTGTTGTTTGTTTGTATTTCTTGCATAATTATTGAAAAGTGCACTTGATGTTTTGAATTGCTATATGGCCTAATTGCTTGTATCAATCAAAGTGGTGGTGTTCCTAGCTTGATTTATTATGATGAGCATTAATGGTTACTCGAGGACGAACATGAATCAAAGTGTGAAGTGGTGATGTGAGGCCAAATTACATATATTTAGTCATTATTTTCCTCACATATAGTATTTTTATTAGTCATTTTGAACACTGATTTTATGAATCATGTTTAATTTCACATTTTTGTGTGTAGAATAAAATGGTGTGCAGATGAAGAAATTTGAAGCCAAAATGAATAAAAGACAAAAGATTATAGAAGAAAATAAGACAGATAACTTAATGAATTAAATTGAATATAATATTATAATTATACATTTGAAAGCTTACAATTTGAATTGAGAATTACCTGGAAAAGTGACGATTGACAAGCAACAGAAAAAAACAGCAGCACGCCAAACAAAATGGGTCAGCATTTCATTCGTGGCACAGAGGAAACAACATTCTAATTATTTTTCTCAGTCTATTTTGGACTCAGTTATTTTATTTGAAATTTTTTCTACACCTATAAATATTTCATAAAATTAATTTACACAATTTTTTACCTAGGGAGAGCTAGGAACCGCCGTGGAGGTTGGAGAATATTGGTTAAATTTTTTATTCCCCCTCAGTATTTATTTTTATGTTATTTCTTTGGATTATATATTGTAAGTGATCCATGTCAATGTGGAGTTAAACTTCTCGTTCTAGGATTATGGTAGTTGACAACATGATTGATTAGTAATTCTTGATTCAATTTATTTGATTATCATCATATTCATTCATATATTATTGTGCTTACTATTTTAATGTTCAACTACCATTAAATAAATCTATATTCTTACTATGAATATAGAAAAATAATCAATGCTATAAAATAAAAATAAAGAGAGTAAGAATTCTTCTTTAGTAAAATAAAAAATTTGTTCCAATCGGGTTATCACATTTTCGCTCAACAATGTAGTTGTGAGGTAAATCGAAATAGACTATTAGAGTTTCAAAAGTTCCTGATCATAAAATCAACTCCGTAAATCAACAACTAGATAATCCAACAAGTTGACAAAATTTATACTGGACATAATTGTTGGTGAATCCATAATCCTAGATCGATTCATTCATTGATTACATAAAATCTGCTCTTCTCTTGGTTAATTTTTCATTAGTTATTTTCTTTTCAATTTTAATTTAGCTAATTAAAAACATTTCTTGGAATCAACCTCTTGATAAAAATTAGTATTAGTCTAATTTAGTGAATAGTTAGTTGATAAGTCTCTATGGGTATGATATCTGAAATCTCAATCATGTATTACTTGTACGATCGTATAGACTTACTTGTGCATTTAGATGCAACATTCACCCTTGCTTTCTCTAGTCTTTTAGATTTTCTTATGCTTTGTGTGTCCATAGAAGTTTGTTCAAAACTAATTTGAGTTTTCATAGTCATATCCTCTATAGTGTTAACTTTGAGTGTTGACATCCTTTTATTAGCCTTCCTTAGCTTTGTAGACTAGATTTCTTTCTTCTTTGGTTGATGGGACATTTGTTTGGGTGTACCTCTTTCCTTATTTAATTTCTTTCCATTGGTGTCCAACTTTCTTTTTCTCTAATTAGAACTGTGTTGTTGTAATTTTGAACTTGACTAGAAGGTGATCATTGATTTTGCTAGAGCCTGACATTCTCTATTATATTGATGCATTTTGTTTTAGTTTTCTCTGCAGAGTAGCAAGTATTGTTGTTCTTTTTATTTTGATTAGTCCAGAAATTAGTTGACCACAATTCAGGGTGTCGAATCCTGCAATTCTTATCAGAATGTCCATGAATTTATAATACATACAATAAGTTGAGAGAGATCATACTCAACTTTAGAGCAATTATTTTCGTTAAACCATTGTAACACCCCGTGTTTTTTCTTAGCTTAAATTCGTCCCTAGAATGTTAAAGACTTGCTTTAAAGATGAATAAACTTGCATACATATGGAATTTTTAGGATTTGGACTTTTCATTATGTGTTAAATTGAATAAGCTTTCCATCGATACCAAATTTTCCCAAATTCGACACCCGGGCGAAGAGTTAGAGCCATTTTAGTAAGAAAGTGTACCACTTGGTACTCCAGCGCGTCGCGGAGGCAGTCCAAATGGCATTTGTCATTTTTTAGTGAGACAACGCGATACCACCGCGTCGCGCCACTAGCCTTTTTTCCAGTTGTCACTTTCCAGTGTGACTCCGTGATCATGGCACATCGCGCCAAAGGGAAATTTCGCAACCAGTGAGGCACCGCAATGGCGACGCATCGCGCCATCAGCCCAGTTCCCAATCGTCAGTTTCCAGTGACAAGGCGCAATAGCGCCTCGTCGTGCCAACGTACAAAATCAGGATTTTCATTCAGTTTTGAGTTTTAATTTTGAGGGCACTAAGGTCTTTTTCCCTCACTGCCAGTCAGCGTAAACACACAATCAAATTCTAAAAGAGCACAAATTGCTCATTAATTCACTATTTTCTCAAGAAGCAAGCCATTATCTCTCAAAGGGCAAGACCCTAGTTCAAGAAATCAAGGTCAAGCTCAAGAAATCCTTCAAGAACTTCAAGAATCTAACAAATTAAGGTATGTTAGATGTTGATTCATGGGTCCCTTTCACCCATGAAGTCCAAGAATCCTTTTTCAAAGTACAAAGATAATGTATTTATGATTTTCATGTTTGAATTAGATTGAATTCATGTTTATAGTATTAGTTGGGTTTCAATCCATGATTTAAATGCAAGTTTCATGAAATTAAATAGCATGTATAACAAATATGTGATTATCTTGATAGACCCTTAAATTTATAAAGTGATTAATGCATCTATGATGTTGATTTGGTTTTCAATCCCTGATTATCATAAGATTCTTGAAAAATAGAATAGTATTTAGGGGAAATTGTATGATTACATGCTAAACCCTTGAATTTTTAATCAAGTATTGTATTCATGATATTTATGTGATGGCCATTATCATGTGAAATACCCATGCTCCCTAAGTATTTGCTAAAGTGTCTATGTGAAGTAGATAGAGGAATCATGAGATATTATTATGAGATCTTAATCATGTACAAGATTATGCCCTACAAGTGTTTGATAAAATGCTTATGTGAATTGACTAGTGAAGGCATGACATGTTATTATGTGATCCCATTCATGTACAAGTTAATGCATTACAAGTGTTTGATGAAATGTCTCTATGAATGAATTATGACCAAGTGAACATTATTATATTATTCAAGATAATGTTTTCCTTTACTTTTCATGCTATCAAGTCCTGGGGGTATTTAACACCCAACAATTTAGTTGTTTACCTAGAGCCAGTGTCAGTTACAGAATAGTATCAGTCATTCATAATCAGTACTCTCAGTCTGTTACAGAATTCAGTAGAACTCAGTTAATAACAGAACATAGGAAAACTCAATCTCAGTCCAGTCCAGTCCTGTATACTCAGTTCAGTGTCTTTCAGTTGAGAGCAGGATTCAGCACCCAGCGAGAGCAGGGATGATGGATTCCCCGTCAGATTGGTAAAGTTGTTAGTAGCAATCTCTGTACTCCAGAACTACGTAGCCAGCGCAGGACGAGGAGTCACCCGTCAGACTAGGCTTGACTACCTCCCAAGGTTCACCCATCAGATTAGGCTTGGCTCCGCCCAGGTGTCACCCGTCAGTTAGGCTTGACATCTTGGTTTTCTAGTATTAGTACCCGTGGCATGGTATTAGCACCCTTCCAACTGGGGTTACAGGTTGGACCCCTATCAGTTCATATTTGGGGTATGTCGGTTAGATGATTACCTCCCATAGTTTCAGTCTCAGTTTCAGTCTTCAGTTTAGAACTCAACTCAGTTTTACAGAATCAGGACTGTCAAATACAGTCAATCAGTATCAGTTAATCAGTTATCAGAATTCAATACTTAGCATAAAAAAAGCTCAGTTATAGTTTATATATATATGTATATGCACAGATTGTAGTCTCAGTAATTACAGTATTCTCAGATTCTCCTTGTACTCTCATGTTCATTTATTCTCATTTAGTCAGTTATATCCTCATGCATATGAACCCTTGCATTCAGCCTTACCTCATCTAGCATTCCAGTATATTTCCACGTACTGACGCATACTTTTCTGCGCTATGATGTTTCCCGATCACATATAGTAGATTCAGGTTCAGCGAGCAGCTATAGATTTAGCAGTGTGCCCTCATCATTTGAGGATATTATACTATTTTATATTTTCAGTAGATGGAGTTAGTTGGGGGATTGTCCCATCAACTCCACTTTCAGACAGAGTCAGTTAGAGCTTTTCAGACTAGTTTTCAGACAATGTTCAGTTTTTATTAGATGTTGTTTATTTATCAGTATTTCAGATATTTTGAACCTTATGGCATTTTAGCCCATTTTTCATATTAATTATAGTATTATTATTTAGTACTCACAACAGATATCATTTATGGGTTAGCTTGTGGTCCTTTGGGGTCGTAAGCACTGTGTGACGACTAGGGGTAGTCTCGGGTCGTTACAACCATATTCATTGATAATTCCTAGAAAAATTTCATACACCCCCTCTCTATTCAAATGTCACAATCCAAATCAGGGCCTGGTCATGATAGGTATCTCAAGCCTACCAAAGGCCGGAGACTAACCCCTTAGCCTAACCTCCAGAGCACAATATAATAAACAGCGAAAGCCAAACAAAATAGTAATAGGAAGAATAAATAAGTCAAATGGAAATTCTAAGAATCCAATCCAAACAACCATCAATCTCAACATTTGTCCACTAAAGCCTCTAAAACATAATAACAAACTAAGTCACGACATTTCCCTGACTATGACAACAAGAACACGAAAAGAAATACTGAAAAATAAAAAAACAAGTAAAATAACCGGGCCTTTTGGAAGTTGAAGGATCACCACAGATCCATAGGAGTACCAAATCACCTAACGCTACACATGAGTAACCAAAAAATCCTCGGACCCTACATCATGAAATGATACAACATCAAGGGAAGGTAAGTGGGACGAGCACTGGCATTTAACTTAGGGGAAAGGGATAAAATAATGTCACTTCCAAAATCCAGCCAAAGCCACATGCACAACATTTATATATACATATATAGGATACCGCCAGGAACATGAGAGTTTATACCATTAGCCTGAATTATGTAGCTCGCTCTGTCCTAAAGGAACCCACGGGCTATTTGGGTTCAGCGCTCCCTGCTGAAAGGGCCCAGTGCGTGTTAGCTGCATGAGCCGAGGAAAGGCTAAAGACACCAAGGTGATAGCCATCTAAAATGTATTGTGTATCTAGACACACGGTCATATAGAGCACCACACTAGAAAACATGGTTTCCAGTGTTGGTTACCCCAAGACTACATCTTCACGGTGAGCTACACAATTCCTTTTAAACCCAAATTAAAACTGTTTGCACATAAACCCAACCATTTACTAAGGAGCATTTATTAAGGAATTTTCCAACATGGTATTGTCATGTACCAGCATGCTTGCAAGCTAGTTCAATTATGCCAAACCAGTCCATTTAACCATTAAACTCCCAGTTCCATTTAGAATAAAAAATAATAGCCACCAAGGGCATTTCAAAATCATTTTGTTTAACCATTTATCCTTTAATGCAATGCAATGTTCTCAAGATAAGTTAAAGTATGCAATTATCCATATTTCAAAATCAATTTTTACAAGTGGGTTGAGGTTAATGCCATTACCAAGCCAAAAATACATCAATTTGGGGAAACACATATTCCCCATTCCAATCTTCGTAACAATAGACCCACTCAGCCCTAAAAACCATTAATTAAAGCATGAATAATAAGTTTAAATCATGGGAAAAGAAATTCAAGTAATAACAATCAAAACTCCTCAACCCAATTTCAAACCCAACAACTCAAATCAGATGAATAATGATTAAATAAATGCCACAACGTTAAATGCAAGTTTATGAAAAAGAAACATGCTTGAAAAAACAAAGAATTTGGAGAGAAATCAAAGTTTGGAGATTGAATAGCGAATTCTCTGTAAAACCCTTAAGCTTTCTTGGTTTGGGTTTTAAAAAAAAGAATAGTAGTGTTTGATCTTTGAAAATTGAAGGAAATAGGTTTATTTGGTGTTTAAAAGTCGTGCAAGGGGTAAAAGTACTAAAAATGCCTCACTCCAAGTGAAAAAATACAATCTGGATAATTTTAACATAGCAGCGTGGCACGCCAATATCACGGAGGCTAGCCTTCATGCCACACTACTATTACGGAGCACCAGTGGTGTGGCATGCCACTATTGTGGTGGCTTACTTCCTCGAGGTCTCAAATGGCCCCGAACCCCCTCCAAAAATTCCAAAACTTTTCCAAAATACCTTTTTAACATCCCTAATCATAATTTAAGTCAAAATTTGACATTACGCATGCAGGAGGATCAAAAATAAAATGGTCAAAATTTTATGGGGTCTTACATCGTCCTTTTCTTTGGATCATTCATCCCCAAATGAGAAGTTAGGATATTTTTCGCATGATATTAGCAAAAAGGAGTAGAATCCAAAGACAAATTCAGAATGTGACAACAGGAAGAATGAAAATCATACCTTAAGCATTTTTATCCAATGCGGGGAGTAAGAATGGGTACTTAGTTACTTAGCTCTCATGTCTTCCTCAGCTTTCTATGTATCTTCTTCCATCATTTGATTTCTCCAAAGGACCTTTACCAAAGCTATATCCTTTGTTCTTAACCTACATACTTGTCTATCCAATATTTCAATCGATACTTTTTCATAAAACAACTATCCATAACACCAACATCCTCAATAAACATTATCAAGGAAGGGTCACCCACACATTTTTTCAGCATAGACACATGGAAAAAAGGATGAATAGAGGCTAAATTTAGTGGTAAATCTAACTCATAAGCAACATTCCCAATTCTTCTTAAAATTTTATAAGGGCTAATGTAACAGGGACTGAGCTTCCCTTTCTTCCCAAATCTCATAACTCCTTTTAAAGGAGAAACCTTCAAGAATACCCAATCACTGACCTCAAACTCTAACTCCCTCAGCCTCACATTCGCATAAGACTTTTGGAGACTCTGAGCAATCATAAGTCTTTTTCTAATCACTTTCACCTTCTCCATGGATTAGTGAACCAATTTAGAACCAAACAACCTAGTCTCGCTACCTCAAACCACCCAGTAAGATACCTACACCTTCTACCATAAAGAAACTCGAAAGGAGCCATTTGAATGTTAGAATGATAACTATTATTGTAACCAAACTCAACAAAAGGAAAATGGTCAACCCAACTACCCTTAAAATAAATCACACAAGTCCTTAGCATATCCTCCAAGGTCTGAATAGTATGCTCCGCTTGTCTATCCATTTAAGGGTAGAATGTGGTGCTAAGGTTCACCTGAGTACCCGAACCTTTCTTAAACGAATGACAGAAGTGAGAAGAAAGTTGTGTACCTTGGCCTGAAATAATAGCCACTGACGTTCCATGTAACTTAACTATCTCTTGAATGAACAACATGGCATAGTCCCCTCCTGAGTAGTTAGTCCTCACAGGTAAGAAGTGAGCAAATTTAGTCATTCTATCCACAATGATCCAGAATCATACTGATTGCAAGACCTTGAAAGACCCATGTCAAAATCTATATTGATCATCTCCCACTTCCATATGGGTAATTTTATCTCTTGAGATATGACACTAGGCCTTAAATGCTCAATATTAACTTTCTAACAAACCATACACTTTGTCATAAAGTTTGCCATATCTCTCTTCATATTATTCCACTAGTAGCTTTCCTTCAAGTCATGATACATCTTAGTTGAACCCGGATGAACTATATATCTAGACTCATGAACCTCAGTCAAAATCCTTTCTCGCAGCCCATCAACATCAGGAACACACAATCTTTCTTGATATCTCAAGATGCCATCTCTTCTAATCTCAAAAGCCATAACCTTTTACAGGCTCACATCATTCTTAATCTGTATAAGTTTAGGATATGAAGCATGCTTCTCCTTCACCTAAAAACTAAGAAATAATTCAACCATTTCTTGAACAATTACTTCTCCATCCTTAAAGTGCAAAAAATGAACTTCAAAAATATCCAACCTATGAATATCCTTCACCAACCCTCATTTATCCTTATCAACACGAGACAGACTCCCCATGGACAACCTTTCAAGAGCATCAACAATAATATTAACTTTACCTGGGTGGTAGTTGAGGCTCATGTCTTAATCCTTAAGTAGCTCAAGCCACCGCTTATTCCTAAGATTCAATTACTTTTATATAAACACATACTGCAAGCTCTTATAATCTGAATAAATATCCACATGCACCTTATACAGATAATGGCATCAGATTTTCAAAGAAAATACCACAACCACCAACTTAAGGTCATGAGTCAGGTAATTCTTCTCGTGAACCTTAAGCTGCCTAGAAGTATAGTCTAAAACCTTATCATGTTGCATAAATACATAACCCTGCCCCACACGGGATGCCTCACAAGATATAATAATCCCCTCAGTACCCTCTAGCAGGGTCAAAACTCGCGTAGAAGTCAACTTATCCTTCAACATCTCAAAACAACTATCACAAGAATAGAACCACAAAAACTTAACCTTTTTATGAGTCAACCTTGTCAGCAAAGTAGCAATAGATGAGAAACTCTCCACAAATGCCCTATAATACCCAGACAATCCCAAGAAGCTCCTACTATCAATTGGAGTCATGAATCTAGGCCATTTCTTAAACGCCTCAATTTTTTGTAGATCCACCTTGATCCCCTCAATAGAAACAACATGCCCAATAAAGGTCACAACACTTATCCAAAATTCACACTTAGAAAACTTTGCATATAACTTCTGTTCCTTAAGAGTTTGCAACATAATTCAAAGGTGATTGGTGATATTCTATGGTTTCATAGCACTTTCGATGCTTAAAACAATGAAAATATGCAAGTAACTTAGGTGTTTTTGTTAGATATGATGTGTTTTGTATTGTGTTTTGCAGTAAATCAGGTTCTGGAACTATTTTAGAGAAAAAGTGTGAAAGTTGAAGTTTTAGACCACTAAAGTAGGAACCTACGACCGTATTTACTACTTACTCAGCATAACTGCTAGAGTTGGGGTCAGAAAGTTGAAGTCTTGAGGCTCAGGAGCTAAAAAAAGAAGACCCTACCACTTACGGAGGGCACCTACTGCCCATAGGTACTACTTACGGTTCGTAGGTACCAGTGTATGTCTTAGAGGAGAAAACTACAGAGAAATATACAAAAGATTTTGTTCCAAGGAACCTACGTGGGACTCCCTACGGTCCTTAGGTGCCACCTCCGGTCTGTAGGTGTCCCAGTAAGTAGCCACCGATCTTGATTTTTCTCTTATGTTTGGGAATGATTTCCTAGGGTTTTCTTGTACTATATAAATACCATTTTGACATTTTTTAGTTAGTTTATGCACCCCTTGATACTTACAAACATATATTTGATTCCAGGATTTAATTTGATCTTGGGATTGTTTTGTTATTTATTTTGGTAGATTGTTCAGTTAAAGACTTTAGGTTTTATTCATCAAATATTGTGATATTATTTGAATGCTTTAAATTATGAATTCCTTTGATCGTTTCACGACAATGAGCAGCTAATTCCTTTATCTTAGGTTGTGAGAACCCTAGCTGAGTATGAAGTAGTGGAAGTGTTCAATCTTTCTAAATTGTTGTTTCTACATGCATTGTGGTTTTCTTTGAGTTTATTTCTTTCCTAATAGTTGGAAATATTAGTATCTAGCATGTATTTACTATAAACCTGATAGAGAGGTAGAGGTTGGGAAAAGAAGATCAGAACAGTGATTTAGGGTTAATTGCCAAAATAAGCTTACCTGCATTATCTACTTAAGATGATTAACTTAAACCTAATCAACTCAAAACCGAGAGGGGATAGTTGAAACTGGGTCCAGGGTATGGGTTTGTTAGGTGATACTCTAAGACTGAGAGAAGATGAGTAAAATTCACCAAAGTATGCTGAGAGGTAGTTGGTGATACCTAACTCACTAGATTTTAAATGCACAACAGTTTGATAGTTGGATTGAGCAGGAGAAGCCTACAAAGTTAGAAACTGGGAGGAACACAAACCTAGTGTACATTTTTGACTATTTACAACCAAATCCTTTGAGTTCGATTACTATTTATAATAATAAACCCCTCATTTACTTTTAGTTCTTCCTGGTGATCCCATTGAGAAAGATAATTCCACGTATTCCCTTATGATTCAATCCCAATCTAGTTGGGTTACTATATTTTTCTTCGACCGCTTTAGCCTTATTTGGAGGCATAGCTTTGGGCAACATCAAATTTTTAGTGTCGTTATCGGGAAATACGACGTTGAGTTGTTGATTAAAGTTTTTGGGTTTTTGTTTTCTATTTTTAGTTTGGTGTACGCTGGTGTATACCTAACACAGAGAGCAGAGTCCCATACTCCCATTGAATTCGAATTCAGATAAAATCTTGCAGTCGACTCGTAGGATTTCAGAGCCAATTCGTGATGATATTCTTGAAAGGGTTTGGGATGATACACATAATTTATCTCCCCCTCATCTATGAGATGTTCAAAACATTGTTGATCAAGGAATAAAGTAGTTATTAGGAAAAACAGCTACTGCTAATTAGATGAGGGACGAGGAGGCCCTTCATTTAGCTCAATATATAGAGCTAGCTAGGCCAAGACATGGAATTAATTGTTGAGCAGACCTCGTTAAAATTAGAGATAGATCGGGACGAGCTTAATTGATCCTAACATACCAGTACTTACCACCATATAATAAAGAGGAGGATATCGGATACATTAAGCCGGTTGAGACAGAAGCTATCATTCCTCCTTGACTACCCTTGAATGTGAAGTTTAATATTACCAGTTCCATAATCCAGCTCTTGAATCTAAAAGGTGTGTTTGCGAGCTTGGCTATAGACGATACAAATATACATCTTTCAAATTTTATTAGGCTCTACACTTCTTATACTATACCTGGGTAGATTAGGAGGCACTCAGACTCAGGTAGTTCCCTTTTTGATTGAATGGTGAAGCTTCATTATGGTTGGGGTAACTTCCTTGAGGATCAATTACTACTTGGAATAAGTTGTGCAAGAAATTCATAGATTGTTTCTTTCCTCTATCTAGAATGTTATAGTTAAAAATGAGATATATAACTTTAGGCAGCTAAATTCTGAATTGATATATGAGGCTTGGTTCCGATTTCAGAATAAGTTGAGCGTGGTACCCGGTCATCGCATTTCAGGGTTGAACTTGCTTGAGATACTTTATAGAGCCCTGAATGTCAATTCCAGGGCTATGCTAGACACGATCACTGGAGTAGCATTTATGTAGTTACGCTGGGAAGTAGCATCAGAGAGTTTAGACCAAATCTCTCTCACCAACCAAGAGCAGCATACTCGGGAGGCAGAGAGGGGTGTTGACACTTATGATATTAGGACTTCTGGCGGCCATAGAGTGGTTAATGAATCTATTGTGCAAGTGATTATGCAGCTTAGAAATGATATTGGGTTGCTAACGAAGTAGTTCATAATAGTGAATTCTGAGAAGGTGAATTCAGTAGGTTTACAAGGTGAAGCCTCTCGATCATATGAATCTAACTTAGGGGAGGAAGCAGTATCTTGATAGAGAATTGGTGGGTTTCAGAACTAAAGGCCATGGGGTTTACTAAGACTATTGGAATTATAGTCAAGGAAACCAAGGTCAAAACTATTATAGAGATAGATATAGCGATTGCAGTAGAGAGCGTGATGGTCACTAGAGAAGAAAAGATGACTACTAGGAAAATAAAGACAAGTATGTTCTGCCCGACAGTCGTGATACTGAATAGAGGATGAAGGTGATGTTGTCCAAGCTTGTTAAGGGTCAGGAAAGTTGCCTTAAAAATCTTAGGGAAGATGTCTGGAGATTGACCCAAAAGTTAGAATAGTATGCAACTGTGATAAAATAATTAGAATAGAAGTTTTGGCAGATGTCTGCGACTTTAAATCAGAGGCAGCCGGGTACCCTTCCGAGCAACATGGTTCATAATCCTAAGAATAATAGTCATTATCATGCTATCACCACTCAAAGTGGTAAGTCTACTGTTGATCCCTCTTTGCCTACTATTGATGTGCTGAGGAATGATAGAGATATGGTTGTTAAGAAACCTTACATGGATTCAAAAAAGGAGACAATTGTTAATAGTAGTAATGATGAGTATAAAGGTAAGAGAGAGGTCGATGATCCTGTAGTAAACAAAATTTGATAATTGCCCCTACCTTTCCTCAAAGGATGAAGCAGAAGAAGGAAGAAAGGAAGTTTAAGAAGTTCATTACCATACTGAAAGTGTTGAGCTTGAACATCCCTCTTCTTGAGGCTTTGGAGTAGATGTTGGGTATGCTAGGGTTATGAAAGAATTGATGATGAAGAAAATAGCATTTAATTTTTAGGATATTGGTGGATTGCACCATTGCAGTCCAGTCATTTCTAAGTCTTTAGCCCAAAAAAAGGGTGATCTCAGAGCATTCATGATCCCATGTACCATTAGGAAATCCAGGTTTACCAGAGCATTATATGACTTGGAAGACAACATTAATTTGATGACACTATGTGTTCAAATAGTTGTACTTGAGCCCTCCAGAACCGATGACTATGCGATTGTTGATGGAAAACCCCACAGTGAAGAAACCCATAGGCATATCATTTGATGTGTTGATGAAAGTTGATAACTTTATTTTGCTATCTGACTTTGTTATCCTATATTGTGAGGTTTACTTCAAGATGCCCATCATTTGGGAAGACTATTCATGGCCATGGGTAGAGCGATGGTTGATACAGAGAAGAGAGAACTCAAGTTCAAAGTTAATAATAAGGAAGTCATATTCAACGTCCGCAAAATTATAAAGCAGCTAACCAATATGGGGGTGGTGTCAGTTATTCATTGGGTTGATAACCTAGGAGGTTACCCTTTTGGGAACCTTGATGAATTCTGAGTAATCAAGGTACCCACACCGTACTGCATGGGAGGCAACCAATGGGCTTATTGGTAAAGTTTAAGTAACCGATACAACCACATCATGCCGTGATTCTAAATCAAGCATTGGGTAGGAGGTAACCACTATTTTAGTGTTCATGTTGTTTTTCTTTTTTGTAGGTATAGTAATATGAGGAATGACCTGGAACGTGGTAATACAATGTTTAATTCATAATATTCCATGTAAAGAGACTTCTTGACCCACTCATGGGCGTTAAAAGTCCAACTTGGGCCAAGTAAGTTGTGCATTGAATGTCAAAACATTTTCTTAAGGATTTTTGGGGTTTTCTGGATTTTAAGTTATGAACCTACTTACGGTGTCATAAATACCATTTATGATCTCATATGCAGTATAATAATTGCCAGAATAAAAGTCCAAGGAGTAGGAAAAGGGCCAAAAAAATTAGGCCCACCTATAGTGGGGCACTTACGACACGTAGGTGGTACCATAAGTGATCCAATTTTGGGCCCAGTTTTTTTTTAATTTCTAGGCCCAACCCAACCTAACCCAACCCAAAACCGACCCCCTTACCCGATTCATATGCCCTAAACCTCTTCTAACTTCATTTAACCTCAAAATTTCAAATTCAAACTTCCCTGCTTCCTCCACACTTCACAAAAGGCTAGATCTCTATTTTTTCTTGGTACCAACTTGTACAACTTTTACGTATTGCACATTAATGCTAGGGTTTCTTCATCTTTTCAATCTTCACTTCTGGTTCTTGAAACAAAAGGTTAACTTCTTGGCTCCTAATAGAAGTATAGTGTGCTAAACTTGAAATAAGTAAGTTAATATGTTCAATAAATTGCAAAATATGTGAAAATCAACAACCTTATGTATGGGAGCCTAGAATTAGCCTAAAATTGGATATAGGTGCATTGTTCTTGAACTATAACTTAATGATCATTCCCTAAACAAAAATAGTAGTTGAAAAGGTCGAGGAATCCAAAAAGTTTAGTATGCCTTGGTTGGAAATGAAAATTTGATTCTAGTTTTACGTGCAAATATTGGACTTGTTTGGACTGAGTATAAGTTATAGGGATGTGAAATTTAGGAAAAACTAAAAGTTTTCAAATGTTGAGTTTTTCTTCAAGTTCTTTCCCTTACTATCTTTCACAACTAAACTTGTTTTTTCAAGTACACATGGCACCAAAGGCTTCAACGAAGAAGGCTAGATCATCGAGGCAACGAGACAAATCCTTTGAGAAATCTGGCTCGGTAGAGGAGTACCCGATTTCCCCAACCAGAGCAATAAAACAACAGACCAGGTCTCAGAAGTAGGTTATGACTGAGACTATTATTAGAGCTACTTTAGTCATCAAGGTCCCACCAGTGTCATAGTGGGGCAAATGACCCATTTCTACTCGGCCTGGGGCTTAACCATAGATTAGTGTAGCAGTACCAAGGTTGAGGATAAAGTCAATCAGGATTTCACATCCACACTATACCTAGTATGAAGAGGAGAGGATGATAATGAGGAGAAGCTTGAGTTTGTGTCACTTCCAGCGGCAACTACACAAGGCCCCCAAGTCTGAGGAGGGGTCTTAGGATGAGTTCGTAGCACCAGTTCTCGGCCATCATCTACAGTACCCCATCATGAGGAGGGTATAACATAGATATCCCATTAAGATCTAGAACTAGACACAGAGCCACCAACTCAGATAGATCAGGCTTTAGACCATACTCACATCTTGGTCATACCTATTGATAAGGTAAACCTGAGGTGGTGTGTAGAGGGACTTTAGAGTATTTATGAGCGAGGCATATTTGTGACTAGGATCGGCCAGACCAAGCAGACTATTTATAAAGAGAGACAGATTGAGTTGTTCAAGTTTGTTGGAGCACTATTATTGCAAGTTGTGTTTGATAGGTATCAGCTGGGGTAGATGACTAAACCCCTAGGTTCATACAGCCAAATAGTGATGTGCGAGTTCAATGCTTTCTATGTTACTACACTATCATTGACCACACCTAAATGCTATAGGGAGGTAGAGCAGTCTCAATTAGATCAAATGTTAGTGAGAGGTGTTATGGTTGATATTTCAATGACAACCATCCGCTAAGTTCTCTTCAGCCCTAAGTACCCATTCTAGAAACTAATCTAGCCCACCAACCAACACTGGTTAGTATCCGACCAAGCCTTACTAACCATAACCCAGTATACGACATGTACCCCTAGTCATATCTTGACCAGAAACAAAAAATCCAGGAGATTTTCTAAGGGCCCAGACCCAGGGTGTTTTAGTCTCCCGCATTAGGATCATTCGTCCTCGAATGATGGACAAGGCAGGTCAAACATAAGCATGATTCATTTGCATTATCAAATATCAATCCAACCTTTAACCAAGTTAGATAATAAAGATGTGATCAAGAACACATACCTTCGGCATGAATATTCAGAGCAGAAAACAAATAAGGATATTTGGACTATATGTCCCCTTTCGCTTCCCATGTAGCCTCTTCTACCTTATGGTTTTCGACGTCAGGAATACATAACCTCCCTTGATACCACAAAGTACCATCACCATTGATCTCAAATACCATTACTTTTTTCCCACCAACACCACTCTTGATTTTCATCATTATGGGATCTAGCATATGTTTTTCCTTGATCTCTACAACAAGGGACGACCTCACACCTTCTTGTACCATTACACCACCATCATTTGAGTCCAAAAGATGAACTCCAAGAGTATCCAAGCGGTTAATAACTTTCACCAATTCCCGTTTTTCCTTATCCACATGAGCCAAACTCCTCATGGATAACTTGCTAAGAGCATCAACAACCACATTAGCTTTACCTGGTGGTAGTGAAGACTCATATCATAGTCCTTGAGAAGTGTCAACTATCTCCTCTGCCTGAGATTTAGCTCCTTCTAAGTGAACACATACTGTAGACTCTTATGATAAGAAAAGATTTACACGTGCACTCCATTGTAACAAAGGATATTGGCTAAGGCGCTTGAATCACACTATGTTGTTCATCCTGGTTCGTCAAAAATGTATCACAATCTCAAGGAAATGCATTGGTGGAGTGGTATGAAGAGGGATGTGGCCGCTTTTATAGCCAAGTGTATGGTGTGCCAATAAGTTAAAGTTGAGCACATGAGCCCTGGAGGGTTGTATCAGGAAATTAAATTGCCTGAGTGGAAATGAGAGGTAATCAACATGGATTTCATTACCGGTCTTCCTCAATCTCAGAATCAGTTTGGTTCGATTTGGTTCTTCGTGGATAGGATGACAAAGTCTGCTCATTTCTTGCCAGTGCAAACTAATTATTTGCTTGTGGACTATGCGAGGTTGAATCTTTAGAAGATTGTAAAGCTGTATGGGGTACCTATTTCGATTATCTCTGATCGTGGTGCACAATTTTCTTATCACTTTTGACGGTCATTTTAGAAGAGGTTGGGTACTAAGGTTAGTCTGAGTACTATTTTTCATCTGCAGATGGATGGATAAGCATAGAGGACTATTTAGACATTGGAGGACATGCTTCATGTGTGTGTGATTAATTATAGTGTCAATTGGGTTGAGCATCCACCTTTGGTACAGTTTGCTTACAACAATAGCTATCATTCTAGCAGTAGGATTGCCCCTTTTAAGGCATTGTATGGTTGGAGGTGTAGATCTCCGATCGGGTGGTTTAAACTTAGTAAGGTGGATATGTTTGGCCCAGATTTGGTTTACCAGGCTATGGAAAAGATGAAGATGATTTGAGAGTGATAAGGTGTTCCTAAAGTGATAACGTGGAGTTCAAGTTTGGGGATAAGGTGTTCCTAAAGGTATCTCCCATGAAGAGAGTGATGCGGCTTAGTAAAAAGGGAAAACTCAGTCCCTGATATGTTGGTCCTTATTTGGTTTTGCAGAGCATTGGTAACTTGGCGTATGAATTGGTGTTGCCTTCTAGTTTGAGCTCCATTCATTCAGTATTTCATGTCTCTATGCTGAGAATGTGTCTTGGTGATCCTTCTTCGGTGGTTCCTTTAGAAGGATTGGATATCTCATATTCTCTATCTTATGAAGAGATCCTGGTTGAGATATTAGATCGATAGGTTCATCGGTTATAGACCAAGGATGTGGTCTCGGTTAAGGTTCTATGGCAAATAATTCTTCTCATGTACCTTCAACTACCTGGAAGCATAGGCAATCACCTCCTCAAGCAGCATCAATATGCAATTGAGTCCCACCCGAGACACATCATAATAAACCACAAACCCTTCATTACCTTTAGGCAATGTCAAAATCAGAGCCGAAGTTAGCTTATCCTTTATCTTCTCGAAACTCCCCTTACAAGCATCTAACCAAGAAAACGTTACCATCTTCTGAGTGAACTTAGTTAATGGAGTAGCTATAATCGAGAAACTTTCTATGAATCGCCTATAATATCCAGCTAAACCCAAGAAGCTCTAAATGTCATTGGAATCATGGGTCATCCACCTTTTAACCACAGCCACATTTTATGGCTCCACCATAATCCCTTCATTAGAAATAATATGACCAAGAAAAGTCACAGCATTCACCAAAAACTCACACTTGGAGAATTTGGTATACAACTACTTCTCTTTCAAGGTTTGCAACACCATATAAAGGTGATTATAATGATCCACCTCACTCGTACAATACACCAAGATGTCATCAATGAACACAATGATAAAAAGATCCAAAAATTGCATGAAAACCCTATTGATCAAGTCTGTAAATGTCTTCGAAGCATTAGTCAAACCAAATGACATAACCAGGAATTCAAAGTGCCCATACCGAGTACGAAAAGTCATCTTAGGGATATCCTCCTCCATAATCTTAAGCTGATGATACCTAGACCAAAGATCTATCTTGGAAAAGAATTTGGCACCTTGATCAAACAAGTCATCTATCCTTGGAAGAGGATACTTGTTCTTGACTATTACCTTATTCAATTGACGATAGTCAATGCACATTTGAAGGGAACCATCTTTCTTATACATAAATAACATCGGTGCACCCCAAGGGGACACACTAGAATGGATGAAACACTTATACAAAAGATCCTTAAGTTTCTCCTTGAGTTCCCTCAACTCAACTGGATCTATTCTATAAGGGGGAATAGATATCGGGTGAGTATCCGGAACCAAATCAATACCAAACTCAATCTCTCTATCTGGAGGAACACTAAGAAGATCATCCAAAAAGACCTCAGGAAACTCATTTACCACCAAAATTGAATACAAAGAAAGACCTTCCGAGTTAGAATCTTTAACCCGAACTAAATGATAGAGAAACCCTTTGGAGATTAATCTCTGAGATCTAAGATAAGAAATAAACCTCCTCCTAGGATCTAAGGAGACAACCTCCCACTCAATAACTGATTCACTAGGGAACCTAAAGACAACCTTATGGGTCCGATAATCTAGGGATGCGTAACAAGAGTGTATATAATCCATCCCTAGAATAATATCAAAATCCACCATATCCAGTTCAAACAATCCACCAAAGTCTACCTACTACCAATAGATACCACACACCCTTTATAGACACTTTTAGCAACCACTGAGTCACCTACCTGGGTAGAAATAGAAAAAGGATCCAAAATAACCTCAGGATCAAAACCAAAATACATAGCCATCAATAAGGTCACATAAGAGAGTATGGACCCCAAATTAAGTAAATAATATATGTCATGAGAAAAGAGTTGTAGCGTACCAGTAATGACATCAGGTGATGCCTCAAATTCCTTCCGAGTAGCAAGAATATATAACTTATTTTGACTTGTGATGGTACCAGAAGCGGAAACAAATGTAGATGCATCACCCTTTGGTCAGGAGCAGAAGATAAAGCAAATAGTGCCTTACTCACTCTCAAAATACCCTTACCAACCGAATAATTTTTGAGCATATAGCCTAGATGGACATATTTGAAACACCTATCTCTCCCTTCATCATAAAAGCCCCTATACAGCCTACCAAATAACCAATAAGGAGGTTATAATGAGGCTGATTGAGCCCTACTTTCCTGAGATTAGGCACCCTGTGCTCGAAATTTTATCGCTACCCTACTGACTCTTATCACTCGACTGCTTCGAGTAAGGAGCACTAGCTGTAGAGAAGGAACCAGAACTCCCTCACCTCTTCTTTGGCCACGTACTATCTCCCAAACACCTTGCTATTGAGCCCGCCATATTCAAATGACCTGAACTTCTTGCCCCGTTTTTCCCCAAACTCAGCCTATTTCCTCTTTTCTTTCTCCACCTATTGCATATGAACCACCTACCTAGAAATATCCATATCCTTAATCAGCAATGCAGTTTTGCTTTCAAGGATCAAATCTCGAGACAGTCTAGAAGTGAAATTTCTCATCCTTGCCCTCGTATCAGACACCAATTTTGAAGCATACCATAACAGTTGATGGAACTTCAAGGCATATTCCTTGTCCGATATTTTCCCTTATCCTAAATTAAAAAACTCCCCCGCCTTTGCTTTTCTCAACTCTCGAGGAAAAAAATGGTCCAAAAAAGCATTAGAGAAAGCCTCCCATAAAGAATACTCCTCAACATAACCTCTCACCCTATCCTACTCCTTGTACCATTGGTACGCCACATCCTTAAGTTGGTAAGCAATAAAATTTGCCCATTCCATATTCGTGGCCTGCATACCCTAAAAATTTTCTTCATTTCGTCCAAGAAACCTTGAGGATCCTCTTCCACCTTCATACCAGTAAAAGTCGGAGAATTCATCTTCATAAACTGGCCAACCCTTGTGACCTCAGCAGACATAACACTAGATGCATTACGCTCAGCCTGATTGGCAACCAATTAAGTAATAACATGAATCGATTGACAAAATTCCATATTAGTCACCTCATTCTGAGGAGGACTAATAGCAACCGGTGGAACTCCAGAAATATTAGGGATGGGACACCTGGACTGAGTTTGGATCCCCTAAGTAATGCGTGTCCCTTCAACATTGTCCCCAGTTGGAACAGAAGAGTTACCTTGTATCTCAGATCGTCGAGGCATGATCTGAAAAGTGAAAAAACCTGGATTAGAGAAGATTCTAGGATTTAGACTCCAATCTTGAAAATATAATACTAAGAAAGTGAAATATTACTAAATACCTTATAGTCCCTTAGAGTGTGATGCGCTACACACCCTTAAAATATACTCTACTCGACACGACTTGTGGACTCCCAATTGATCATGAACCTAAAGCTCTGATACCAACTTGACATGACCCAAACCAAGGCCTTGTCATAATGGGTATCGAAGTCCATCCAAGACAGAGGACCACCCCCATTTCTCAACCCAACTTTCTAATATGCATACCCTGAGTCGGATGAATCATAAACGTATAACAACATAACATGTAAGCATAACCTGAGACTCCGGGATAGGTCCATAATCATGACCAACCCAAAAAAGTCCAACCATCCATTTTCCAAAAAAAACCATTACCATACCAAACCATGAACCAAATAAATTCTAATATAAATATATATTCCAAAATAAAAGAGGATGGAACAATCATAAATTCAGTCAAAAGGTATCATCCCCAATACCAACGCCAATACTAATTCTGACACTAATACTAATCCCCCTCATTCTAACCCATAGTAGTCACGCAAGCCTCTAACTAAAAGAAAAATAATATCCGACTGGGATATGCCTCCAACCATAGCTAAAACCAATATCTAAAAAATAAACCAATTATGTAAAGACATCCAGGATATAAAATAGGGCCTTTCAAAATATGAAAGCTCACTACTTCAATCCAATAGCTGATTTTGAATTCGATCACTAAGCAGGAGGAGTAGAACGATCGATTCCTACAGCGTATGGGGATGCAACCCAAAGACGGATTAGCAGGCGAACACTAGCATGAACTCAAGGTAAGAATTAAATAATGACATCCAGTAAAACCAAGTAAACCAACCATATAAATACAAACCATACATATATAAATATATATAACTATGTCAGGAAAAGGGTTCAATTTTGACGTGCCTTTAAAACCATTAACCTGGGTATGTGTATCTTAACCATCCTAAAACTACCCATGGGCTATATGGGTCCAGTGTAACCCCTGAATGAGCCCCGATGCGTGTATCGGGATGAATCGGATATACCATAAGAGTAGGGGATTCTCAAGTACCCTTCACTCTCTATGATACATATGTACAGTGTACTTAGAGGTTTCACATGTACCTTATAGTATCATTTATGGTCGTTATAACCAACCCTCATGTTGGCAAACATGAGTTTTTAATGTCCATCTATTAGACTCGTACCTTCATGATTAGCTATCACACCCCTCCATTATTGCCCAATTAAAATCATTACCATCCAACCAAACCATTATTCCATTATTATTAACCAAGGATTTAAGTAGTGGTATCATCATACCGACTATAGCTTGCAAACAATGCCCTTAGCCAACCTTTTTATGTAAAAGAGATTCCCATATACCCATAGATTATATTTTTAAGTTAACTTGGGGGAATCCCATGTACCCCACAAGTCTGCCATTATTAAGTTCGCTTGGGGAAATCCCATATACCCCAAAAGTTATTCATTAACGTGTTTACTTGAGGGATTCCCTTGTACCTTGCAAGGATGTTTAATTAACCATGACCATGACCACCAAACCTTACCCTTTAACCATTCTAAACCATTTATACTATTTAGGATCCCATTACCAAACCATACCATGCAATAATTCCCTTAAAAGTCCATTAATATAGTAAAAGCATTATCATAGACATTTTATCAAACATGTTGGGGACATAGTGTTTCCAAACCAAATC
This sequence comes from Capsicum baccatum var. pendulum, assembly GCA_030864225.1. Classification (NCBI taxonomy): domain Eukaryota; kingdom Viridiplantae; phylum Streptophyta; class Magnoliopsida; order Solanales; family Solanaceae; genus Capsicum; species Capsicum baccatum. The sequence continues at coordinate 83,196,051 of CM061557.1, read as the reverse complement.
CAATTACCAATTAACTATTCCCGTGCAACCAATTGTCCAAACCACTAATAAATTGAGTAAAAACATAATTAAAACATGGGGAAACCATAACCAAGCATTTAATACCAAAATCCCAACATATATTTGAAAACCCTAAAAATATACAATAATTATGCCATGTTTTTATATAAAACATGTCTTTAGTTAGAACTAACAATGAGGGAGGAGTACATGCCTTAGAATATGAAGATTATGGAGAGAAATCACCCAAATAAGCCCTAAATTACTCCTCTAGATAAAACCCTAGCCTTCCTTTACCCAAGAGCCTTAGAGAGAATTAGAGAAAGTTTCTAAGTGTTTAAGATTAGAATAATAGGGTAAATAATGTCCCAATAGTGATATAAGTCATGGGGCCTTAAGTGGTTAAATAGGGAAATATCCTGATTACCCTTAACATAAACTGTTTAAAAGTCCCGTTACCCTTTAATATGAGCGGTACCAACCACTTGTACCAAAGGCCCCCCTAGGACCAAACACTGTCTATCATAGGACTTACCCAACTCAAGTCGTATCCAACCATACAATCAGTACCCATAAACTGTATCCCTGATAGAATAGAATCAAAAGAGGTTTGATTATTATCTACCTTACAAGTCAATAGTATGACTCGTATCCTATTTTACAACCCTTGGTAAGCCACTTGTACTTAGATCTAAGTTAAGTTACTAAGTCTCAGATTAAGTAAAGGAAAAACCTAAACCATACGACCCGTATCCAACTATACGACTCATAAAACTGAGTCATACCCCTTCCAAAAACCAAACAAACCCACCAAACAACACTATTTAGCATACAACCAAGCCTTACCAACCGTACCCCAACATACGACCTATAACCCCTAGTCGTATCTTGACCAAAAACCAGACTTCCAAAAAATTTTCTAAGGGTCCAAACCCAGGGTGTTTCACTGAGGATATCCCGAAGGCAACTTTTAAGACCCGTTATGGTCAAATTAAGTTTTTGGGGCTGACTAATACCCCAGCTAAATTCATGGATTTGATAAACTAGATGTTTAGACCCGACCTGGACTTCTTCATTATTGTGTTTATTAATGACATTCTTATGTATTTGAGGAGTAGTGAGGAGCATGTGTAGCACTTGAGGATTGTGCTTTAGACATTAAGAGACCATGTGCTTTTTACCAAGTTCTCTAAGTGTGAGTTTTAGCTTAATTTAGTGTCATTAATTAGATATGTGGTATTTAGATCCGGTATCATGGTGAACCCAGCTAAGATTTTGGTGATTCGTGATTGGGCTAGGCCTATGTCTCCGACTGAGGTTCGCAGTTTTATTGGTTTGGATAGTTATTGCAGGCACTTTGTTGAGAGATTTGCCACTATTTCATCACCTATGACTAGATTAACTCGAAAGGAAGTTCCTTTTTAATGGTTCGAGGAGTTTGAGTTGAGCTTTGGAAAGCTCAAGAATTGTCTTACTTCAACTCCAGTGTGAGGTCTTCCAGTTGAGGGTGAGGGATTCACCGTGTTTTGTGATGGTTTTAGTGTTGGTTTTGGTTATGTTTTGATATAGTAGGGTCGTGTCATTGCTTATGTTTCTAGACAACTTAAAGTGCATGAGCGTAACTACCACACTGATGATTTGAAGTTAACGGCGGTAGTTTTTATGCTCAAAATTTGGAGGCATTATATGTATACAGTGCATTGTGAAATTTTCATCGATCATCATAGCCTTCAGCATCATATGACCCAGCTAGAGCTTAATGCTCGCCAGCATAAATAGATGGAGTTTCTTAAGGACTATGATATTTCCATTTTGTATCATCCGAGTAAGGAAAATGTGGTAGTTGATGCCTTGAGTTGCAAGGCTATGAGTATAGGTAGTTGATGTTCCGACATTTGACGAAATATTTTACACTTTTTACAAGGGATAATTGTATGTTTTTTAGCAATTATTAAAGCATTTGACATTGGTTTTTATGTGTTCTCAAGAAAATAACATGGAAAAGCATAAACTAGATATGTGATGGACTAAATGATGAGTTGTCAATCTATCGATGGGCCGTCACTATATCCATCGGCCTTAAATAGAATAAAGGTCATCAAAGGCTGAAACGACGGACCAGGAGATGGACTATCAGCCCAGTGATGAACCGTCAGAACTAAACAGAATAAAGGTTATCAAAGGCTGAAGTGATGGACCAGTAGATGGAACCCATCAAGTCATCGACGGACCATTACCTTAGCCATTGGAACTAAATAGAATTAAAGAAAATCAAAGCCTCAGTGATGGACTTGGTGACAGATCGCCAAGCTCTCGACGGGTCAACATTTTTGCCGTCAACTATGACACAATAGCCTGCATTTTGAATTTTAAATTCCCACTTCTTGGGAACCTATAAATTTCCAGTTTAGGGTTAGATTAGGTATCTTTTATATCTTGAAACAATTTGTAACTGAGAATTCTCTGAGAAACAAGATCACTACTTTAGATTTACATTTTATTCATCATCAGTTAAGATCTGAAACAATCCTTTGTATCTTTGTAAGTAATTCTGAATTGTTTATGATCAATATAGTGGAATATTTTTCTTACATTATGTGTGGCTAAAACTCTCATAACTAGGGTTAAGGGAGCCATGGTGTGATTTGTTGCTAGGGTTGTGAGAATACTCAAATTCCTCAGATAATTTCAATTGCATAATCTTCTCTTCAAATTAATGATCTTTCTTGGTTGCAAACTTAAAGGGTGTGCCCATGAACACCACTTGTTTTAGTAGAAAAGTTGGTGTTAGGAAAAGAGAAGAGTTACAAAAAAATCAAGGGCTTTAATCTTTGGTTTATGGGTTGGTGCCCTAGAAGGATTAACCCACTTGAAGATTGAATTGAACATTCTACATCACTCTTTAAGTTTGAAAGCATTAAAGTGGAGCCATCTATTAAGGTTGATAAACAATTAGATGGATTTTAGATTTCAATTAACCTTGCAATTGGAATTGTTAATTAAGGATTTGAAATAGCTCACAACCCTGATTCTATCAACACTTTGGTGACCATAATCCTAGTTCACTTAATCTCAATGAATTCATTCTGCAAAATAATCAAGAGTTCAAATACCAAGTGATACTCTCAACAATATCTGTTTCCTCTTTTATCTACGGAAACCTTTGATCAATAGTTCGTTAATAATCATACAACTTACTTAACACCATATTCCTTGTGGGATTTGACCCAGCCTAGTTGGGTTAGATACTTGACAACGACCGCTTACACTTTCTAAAGAAAGTTGTAATTTGGGCATATAAAATTTTGGCGCCTTTGTCAGGGAATACGTTTGTCGATTAAGTATATGAGCATTAATTGACCATTGGTTAAGTTTTTTAATTCTTCTTTTATTTCTTATTTTTGATCATTACAAGCTCTTTGTTCTGTATTCCATGAACCAAAAGGTCAGAAGGACCATTATTACCTTTCTACCTAGAACCGCAACTAATTGGGAGAATCGATGATTAACAAAAAGCTGAAAGATTAGCCGCTTTGGCTAATGCACAACTCAATCAACAAAATGCATCCAACCCAGGTCGGGTAGCTAATGCAGACAATGATTACCTGGGGGATGATGACTTGATTGATCCTGTGAACAAAAGACATGCAGAGAATGTAGTTGTACCAGTGAATCAAAATTAACCATCTAGAAGAAGAGAAAACCACCAACTTGTTGTGCAGTTTGACCTTGATGAAGATGATGATGCTTAATTAGATGGAACTGGTGCTACATGAGGGATTATTCCACCACCATTAGCACTAGGGGTGAAGTTCAACATCACAAGCACTATGATATAGTTGATAAATCTCAAGGAACTATTTTGTGGACTGCTAGGGGGTGATCCGAATATGCATATGGTAAACTTTATCAACATTTGTAAGTCCTTTGATAATCCTGGAGTGGGGTAAAATACAATCCATCTGCATCTATTCCTATTGTCTCTGTATGGGGAGGCAATACTATGGTTGAATGAGTTAGCCCCCAATTCTATAACAAGCTGGGGGCAACTAAAAGAAGCTTTCCTATTAAGGTTCTTTCTGCCTTATAGAATGTTACAATTGAGGGACGAGACTATTAATTTTCTACAGTTACGGAATGAAGCTCTTTATGAGACATGGGTGAGATTCAAGAAGAAGTTGACTTAATGCCCTAATCACAAGATGAATGACGAGCATTTGTTGGAAACAGTTTACAGGGCTTTGAACTTTATTACAAAGCCAAATATAGACAATTCTACAGGAGGAGTGTTCATGGACCTTACTTTCACCAAGGCTGCAGAGATGATAGAGAGAATGACTAAGACAAGTAGATCTTGGCATACCAGGGATTGTGAGGTAGCAAGCAACACTGGGTCTAGTGAAATAACAGCTGAGCAGCATAGGAGAGAAGAGAAATATTATTAGGATATGGATCAATAAAGACCCAGATGGATTTTCTCAAAAAGTATTTGCTATCAGGGAAGACTAAAAAGGTAAAAGCTATTGGGTCACAAAGTAGGGATCTAAATTAGATTTTGAGGAGAAGGTGAACTACTTGAATAATCAGGGGGTTTCCGAGGTAATTGCCAAGGGAATCAAGGTCGGAATTACTATGACAAGACTGGTTATAAAGATCGTGACCAAGGTTCCTAGAAAAATAAGAATGATAGGAGTGGATTGTATCTACCACCCAGAAACAGTGACAATGCTGCAACTAGTTCTGGTAAGATGTCAATGGAGAAAATAATAGCAAAATTATTGAAAGGGGTAGAGTCGATTGAAGCTGGAATAAGGGAGATAAAGAATGATTTGTCATCTATGAGTCAATTAGTTGACTCACACTCTACTTCTATTAAATAACTATAGCAACAAATGAATCAACTATCAGCAATGTTCAATCAAAGAAAGAGTGGAACATTATCGAGTGATACTGTGCAGAATCTGAGAAATGATAACTCATGCATGGCTACTACCACTAGAAGTGGTAAAATATTACCTGACCCTTGTTTGAGCAAACCTATTTTAGATGATGTAGTGGAATTAGAAGCAGAAGCAGATAAGGAACATCCAGTGGAGTTCGAAAACCTGGAAAAGGCAGAGAATCCGTCTAAACAGAAGTAAGTTGATGATTTGGATAAAGAGTACCAAAACTACCTCATCTATTTCCACACAGATTGTAGAAGAAGGCAGTTGACATAAAATTTAGCAAATTTATGGCCACGCTAAAACAGTTGACAGTAAATGTGCCTTTGGTTGAGGCGCTAGAACAAATGTCAGTCTATGCTAAGTTTATGAAATATTTAGTGACAAAGAAGATAACTGTAAGCTACGAACTAGTGGATAATATACATCATTGTAGCGTCATTGCTATAAGATTTCTAGTGCAGAAAAAGGCAAATTCGGGAGCATTCATTGTTCCATGTACCATTGGATCATTCAATTTTGCAAAGGCCCTTTATGATCTTGGGGCAAGTATAGACCTCATGCCGTTGGAGATTTTCAAAAAAGTGGGTTTGGGAGATCCTACACCCACCAATATGTAGCTTCTAATGGCGGATAGATCGGTGAAAAGACCGATGGGGATTCTTTATAATGTTCATGTTAGAGTGGCTAGCTTTATTTTCCCAGCGGACTTTATAATCCTGGATTGAGAGGTGGATTTTGATGTACCCATAATCTTAGGTAGACCATTCTTTGAAACAGGGAATGTATTTATCAACTTCCAAACTAATGAGCTGAAATTCAGGCTCAATAATGAAGAGGTCAATTTTGATGTTTGTAAATCGATGAAGCAGCAGAAGGAGATGAGCGTCTTCTCAATCGCTGATGTATTCTATAAAAATTAGCAATAAGGACCAGTTGAAGAGAGTTTGTTATGGAAATATTAGACGCAGTGTTGATGAACTTTGATAGTGAGGGAATCAACGAGTATGGTAAAACTGTGTGTATATTGATCAGGATGGGATCGTATTCTTATACCTCCAAGAAGCTGGACTTAGATTTGAAGAATCATCCAACATAACCGACCAAGCCTTATATCAAAGAACTATAGGTGTTGGAACTGAAGGAGAAGTTAGGTCATTTGTGGTATGTGTTTCTAGGCAATGGAAACACCTTACCAACTACTATTGCTGCAGATTTGGAAGAGCAGCAAGTTGAGGCTCTTATTTCTGTGCTGAGGCGATACATGAGGGCTATCAAGTGGACGATTGCAGACATTTTAGGTTTTTCACCAGGTATTTGCACACATAAGATCCAGCTGAAGGAAGAATGTATACCTATGATTGAGCATCAGTGCATGCTGAACCCACCTATACAAGAAGTGGTGAAAAAGAATATCATAAAATGGCTTAACGCTAGGGTAGTGTAACCAATCTTTGACAGTAAGTGAGTGAATCCAGTACAGTGTATGCCTAAGAAAAGAGGCATGACTGTTGTTTCAAATAAGAAGAATAAATTAATTCCACTCAGGCCAGTGACTGGGTGGCAAGTCTACATGGACTATAGGAAGCTGAACTCATAGACGCTGAAAGACTACTTCCCAATGCCCTTTATGGATCAAATTCTTGATCGACTAGCATGAAGGGGTTGGTACTTCTTTCTATATGGGTACTCGAGATACAATCAAATCTCAATTGTCCTAGAGGATCAAGAGAAAACGACCTTCATATGCCCATATGAAACTGTTGTATTCAAGTGCATGTCATTCAGATTATGCAATGCACCTACCATGTTCAAAAGGTGCATGATGTTGATTTTATTGGATATGGTGGAGGACACTTTAGCAGTGTTTAAGGATGACTTATCTGTAGTAGGCGACTCATTCAAACTGTGTTGTAACGACCCAAAAACACCTCCCAAGATGTGACACGGTGCTTAGGGCTACAAGTAGCCCCAAGCTAACCCTTTGAGCCTATCACTTCTTATAATAACTCATTATCAAAGAAATATATAAAATAATGGCACTGTCATATCAAATGAAAGGAAATATAACGATAATACTCGGTCCAAACGACCACAATACTAGAAGTCTCAACATAACAATAATCTGATACTAGTCTGACAAAGCCTCTACTACTCCATGAACTAGAGAGTCGTTGGGACAGGTCTCAAACTGACTCAAACTGAATTGAAAGTAATAATATAACCACTCAAATACTGAAATATCTGAAGATAGGTTCTCGAACCATGAGGACTCACCATTGTAAAAATATAGACAAAGGTACTCAAAAATCACTGACGAGGCTAGGACTGAGCACCTGAACCTACATTATAAGATAATGTAGCACATAGACGTACATGTGGATCAGCACTTGGGAATGTACTGAGTATATGGGGTGTATGCATTTATATAAAGCCATGTCAATACTCTTTAATCAAATCATGCATGAAATTATGAATGACTCACATGGCTTGAATAAGTCAAAATGTATAGCTCATAAATCATGTAGAATGAAGCAGGTAACAAAAATCTCGTGAGTCATTATACTTTAGCTTTAAAATTTGTACTCTTCTCTTCCTTTCATTACTCAAAGACTAAAGAAATCTTTAAACCATACTTTCAAACTCATGCATATATCTCATGGAGAGTAAAACTTCTTTGATGCTCAAGAAATTATAACTCTTTTGAACTGAAACACTTGGAACTCGAAATCATTTAACTTTGGTTTAAAAGTCGGTGATCAACTCGTACTCTTAGAGAAAACTACTTCCTTCTTTGGAAAATACTCAAAAAAAGTTCATTCATTTTAGAAAATATCTCATCTCAAAGATTTAGGGAAATTATTCTATCTCAATGGAAAATACTTTAGTTTAGGGAAAATAACTTATATCAAGGGAGGTTCTCTTAACAAACATAAACCATGTGAACTGCATGGAGTCCAACGCCTTGTCCTCCTAAGAAAGAAATCTCACGTTTGGGAGAGGCGTCATACTCTTTTCAAGGAGTATAACCTCAAATCAGTGATCACTTATCTCGGCCTCGGGCCCAATCATCTTGGCCTCAGGCCCAAAATCTCAATCCTATGGTGGCACGTAATTCTGGGGTAAGAAATCATAGTAACTTACCCAGCTCAGTGCTACATACTACTCTCTTTAGTTTATCTCACTTATCTCATGAAAATCCACTTTAGAGTAATGTCATAGTTAAATAAGAACCCAATTGTAAAATCTATAATCTCATGTAGTGAAGTGGATTTCAAAGCTCTATGACCATTAGGTCAAATCATTTCTCAATAATCTCAAAATACTTAAATCATGGGTGCTTATAGCACAAGAGTTCATAAAATTACAAGTCTCAAGTAGGGCTTAATGACCCATAATTCAATCTCAAGTTAAAACTCATCAAATGCATATTAGATAGCATATAGATTGATAAATCATATAGAAATCTAGAATTTACAGTAATTTAGCTCAAAAATTCAACATACTCATATACTTTAATATCTCAAATATTTCAACTATTAACTTCTCAAGGATAAAATCATAGGGTATAAACTCAGCTTCAATTTCTCAAGAAAACATGCAAAAATCATGTTGTTAGACACTTAATTCATGGGAAACATCAAAAGCTTTCAATCAATAACAATGGGTGAAAAACCCTAATTCAATTTCATGTAAAATCTCATAAGTTGCTGAAAATTATAGTTTAAATAAGCCTTTGGTCACAAGGGTGAAAGGATTACCCTTGTTCAAAACCCCACATACCTTATATTATGAAGTTGGATGAACAAACTTGCTCTAAACTCTTCCTTTTACTCTTGAGAGAGGGTTCTTGCAACCCTTGAACTTGAGGAACTCAAATCTCAACTCAATTTGTAGAATCTATAGTGAGTTCTTGGATTTCTTGGAGAAGGGTTTTAGATTTGTTCTTGAGGGAGAAACCATAGCCTTTGGATATTTTAGGAGATAATGAGGCTATCAGGTTCATTTGGAATATATCTGAGGGTTAAAAGGGAAAAGACCCAAAAGCCCCTTTTAAAAATGACTTAAAATACTGAACGGGGGCTGAGATGGTCGAAGCAACGGTCCATCGTAAGTCTGACGGTTCATCGGATTGTCCGTCGCACATTGGCCGGAAAAAGAACTCGCTGCCTCGATGCAACGGTCTCAGCGATGGTCCGTCGCAGTCTTGACAGTCCGTCGTCCTAATCGTTGCACTTGGGCCAGAAAAGGAAGCTACTACCTTGGTTGCGACAGTCCGGGCGAAGGTCTGTTGCACACTTGATGGTCCGTTAACCTGTTTGTTGCACCTAGGCGATTCCGACAACTCTTGATAAAACGGCCATAATTTCCCACCCTGATGTCGGATTTGGACGAAATTGGTATCGTTGGAAAGCTAATTCAATTCTCTACATGACAAAAAGTCAAATTTAAGAAAATTTTATATGGTTTAAACACCAATCACTTGGGAAGTCTCTTCTCAATCTTTTAGAGCCAGAATTACACTTCACTTAACACGCTCTAAGGCTTGGACTACGAGGGAACTTTGCGGGGTCTTACAGTAGTGCATAGACGTATATGTGGATCAACACTTGGGAATGTACTGAGTATATGGGGGTGTATGCATTTACATAAAGCCATGTAAATACTCTTTAATCAAATCATACATGAAATTATGAATGACTCATATGGCTTGAATAAGTCAAAATGTAAAGCTCATAAATCATATAGAATGAAGCATGTAACACAAATCTCGTGAGGCATTATACTTTAGCTTTAAAATCTGTACTCTTCTCTTCTTTTCGTTACTCAAAGTCTAAAGAAAGCTTTAAACCATACTTTCAAACTCATGCATATATCTCACGGAGAGTAAAACTTCTTTGATGCTCAAGAACTTATAACACTTTTGAACTCAAACACTTGGAACTCAGAATCACATAACTTTGGTTTAAAATTTGGTGATCAACTCGTACTCATAGAGAAAACTACTTCCTTCTTTGGAAAATACTCAAAAACAGTTTATTCATTTTAGAAAATATCTCATCTCAAAGCTTTAGGGAAATTATTCTATCTCAATGGAAAATACTTAAGTTTAGGGAAAATAACTTATATAAAGGGAAGTTCTCTTAACCGACATAAACCATACGAGCTACATGGAGTCCAACGTCTTGTCCTCCTAAGAAAGAAACCTCACGGTGGGCAGAGATATAATACTCTTGCCAAGGAGTACAAAATCAACTCAGTGATAACTTATCTCAGCCTCAGGCCCAAACATCGCGGCCTCAGGCCCAAAATCTCAATCCTACTGTGGCACGTAGTTCTGGGGTAAGAAATCGTAGTAACTTACCCAACTCGATGCTAAATACTACTCCCTTTAGTTTATCTCACTCATCTCATGAAAATCCACTTTAGAGTAATCTCATAGTTCAATAAGAACCCAACTGTAAAATCTATAATCTCATATAGTGAAGTGGATTTCAAAGCTCTATGACTATTAGGTCAAATCATTTCTCAACAATCTCAAAATACTCAAATCATAGGTGCTTATAGCACAAGAGTTCATAAAATTGCAAGTCTCAAGTAGGGCTTAATGACCCATAATTCAATCTCAAGTTAAAACTCATCAAATGTATATTAGATAGCATATAGATTCATAAATCATATAGAAATCTGGAATTTGCAGCAATTTAGCTCAAAATCTCAACATACTCATATACTTCAATATCTCAAACATTTCAACTATTAACTTCTTAAGGATAAAATCATAGGGTATAAACCCAGCTTCAATTTCTCAAGAAAATATACAAAAATCATGCTATTAGACTCTCAATTCATGGGAAACACCAAAAGCTTGCAATCAATAAAAATGGGTGAAAAATCCTAATTCCATTTCATGTAAAATCTCATAAGTTGCAAAAAAACTGTAGCGTAAATAAGCCTTTGGGCACAAGGGTGAAAGGATTACCCTTGTTCAAAACCCTACATACCTTAGATTATGAAGTTGGATGAACAAGCTTGCTCTAAACTCTTCCTCTTACTCTTGAGAGAGGGTTCTTGCAACCCTTGAACTTGGGAAACTCAAATCTCTCAATTTTTAGAATCTATGGTGAGTTCTTGGATGGCCCACTTAACCCAACCCGGTCAAACCCACCTAAATCCGGTTAAAAATTTGGTCAAACCCGGTAAAAAAAGCTTTTTTTAATGTACACTATATATACCTACCTATATAAATTTTAAATACATTAAACAATATATTTACACTATATATATAGTATATACTACATTAGAATTTAAAAAATATATACACATATACACAATTACACATATATGCGCATCATTCAATTTATATGTACTACTTTAAAGTTTAAATAAAATAGACTACAATATATATACATTACAATATATATATATATATATATATATATATATATATATATATATATATATAGTTATATACTAATTTATAAAATATATACACATGTATACATTAAATATACACGTCTATAGAAGATATATTCACATATATACGCTCTATTCAATGTATATGTACTACTTTAAATAAAATATACTATAATATATATATACATTACAATATATATATATATATAGTTATATACTAATTTATAAAACATATACACATGTATACGTTAAATATATACATCTATAGAAGATATATCCACATATATACGCTCTATTCAATGTATATGTACTACTTTAAATAAAATATACTATAATATATATACATTACAATATATATATATATATATATATATATACTAGTTTAGTATACGTGCGTTGCACGTGTATATAACATTAATAATAATAAATGCATGAAAAATAAATTGATATGTGTTCATTATATTATTAAGTATAACACTTTTAAAATATAACGCAAAGGATAATATGAATAAAAAAAATTATCACCTCTTTATCAACTAAATATCACAGTTTTTCGAGTACCTTCAATTTGCTGATGACCTTCATGTTATTTAATACTCCTTTCGTTCCTAATTATTGTCTTTGTTACTAAAATAGATGATTCATAATATGTATTTTATTTCTTTTAATTGTCATGTATACTGAAAATAGTTGTTTGCAAATACTGATCAATTTAAAAATTCAAGAAAGAATTATTTTTTTTACAAGTTTACCTTTAGCATTAACTATTCTATAATTAATAGACAAATAAATAGGCAAAGATTAATAAGGAGTATATGAGTCAAATTACACTCCTAATTAATTTTTTTTAATGATTGCGGGAAGTTTTATCATGTCAACTAAAAAAGAACATAGAAGCACTTGTCATTTTAGAAAACTAAGATATCATTAGTTTTTTTTTATCTTTGCCTTCATCATAAAATATGGAGGAACATTAATGTGGTGCAAAAGGGATAAGCACTGTATTTAGTTGAAATGAATAATAAATAGGATAATTTAATCAAATTACTCGATTTCGAGTTAAAGTTTTATTTATAAAATACACATAACAAAAATGACAAGTACTTGGAAACGAAAAAAATATATATGTTGCTTTAAAAGTGTAAATTGCATTTCCTTTATTTCCATATTTAGTGCAATAAAAAAACTAAATGTCAAGATAAAAAGACGGAAGTATTAAAAGTAGATAAATAAGGTATTTCATTTGTTTATTTTTATTTGTATCCTATTTTTAAAATTATTTTTTATTTTTACTCTCTTTATTCAATAATATTTGTCCACTATTCACTTGACACATATGTTAAAAAATAATAAATAATAGAGAAAATTTTACTATATCGCCCTTTGAATATAATAAATTTATTACGTTTAAAAATGCATTGAGTGATGAATAATATTTAATAGTAAGAAAAAAATGGATATAAAATGCTAAATTGTCCATCAACCTTTTAAACTTAACAAGTATTATTTGATATCTACTTTTAGTATAGTGAAAAATTATTATTGGACAAAGGAATACTTGTTATTTTTGACATATGAAGAAAAAATAATTATTTTTTTCATATTTTACCCTCAACTTTAATTAACATTAAAATATTATTTGATAATAGTTATATAACAAACTATAAGGACTCCTAAATTTATTTTGATGCACAAAAAGTTTACATTTTATTTTGATGCACGAAAAGTTTACATTTTTTTTTTATGTTACTTATTGATGATATTCTTTTTAAAAAAAATCATGCTATACAAGTTACATATAGAAAAGAGAAAATGCTCCTTTTCACCCTTGAACTATACCCAAAACGACCGAGACATACATCTACTTAAAGGGGGTCCTATTACCCCCATGAACTAATAAAAAGTGTAATTTTTACACCCTTAGTTCCTACGTGACACATACGTAACACAACACACTGAAGGGTCCACGTAGACACACGTGTGTGCCACGTAGGCACTAAGGGTGTCAAAATTATACTTTAAACTAGTTCAAGGGGTAATAGGACCCCCATTAAATTGGGGTGTGTCTCAGTCGTTTTGGGTATAGTTCAAAGGTGAATTAGGGTATTTTATAACTCAACCTCCCTTTATTTTTTTAGCTTCCTTTTGAAATTCTTCATTATGAAGAGCTTTTTGACATAGTTATGGCTATTTAAATAAGACGTGATCCTTCAAATAAAAAAAGTAGATTATTATGAATATGAAACTTTAATCGTATGTATAAGACACTATTGTTAAAATAAATGAAGAGTATTATAAGTTCATGGCTTCATGCAAATTCTATAAATATCAACCTTCATGTTTTTTTTTTTTAAATCAAATTAAGTAAAAAAATGTCTTGGGGCTTTTGGTTTTCTAACCTTTATTATAAATTGGTAAATCACATTAAGCTTGACAAATATTCATAACATTGATAGTCTCCTCAATTGTTCATATTTTAAATTTCTTAAATATTTTTTAAACTTTTTTTATCTTCTCTCCTTCAAATTCACACACACATGCATGTTTCAATCCATTTTGAAAAGAGCTATTATGTCCATTTGATTTCATATTTAATTTGAATAATTTAACATAATTATAATTATTTTGATATAATTATAATTCTTTTGATGTCACTTTTGCGTAATGAAAATATTTAGGATCCGCTCACTTTTGCTTGTTCGTTATTTCAAAAATCAATATTCATTTATAACATATATCAATAAAAGACAATTATGTTTTTCATGTTTTATTCTAAGATTAATTATTTTTTCATTAAATCAATTTTTAAAATATAATAATAAACATCAATTAATGGGGATTCATGTCATCGTTATTTTTTTAATGGGCATACAAAATCTAAATGTGACAAGCAAAAATGAATGGAGGGTACTATTAGTTGAAAACTACATAAAAATCTTCAAAAGAAGAAAAGATTAAACAAAAAAGAAGCAAAGGGAACATGACTAATTACTAATTATTGTCACACCCCAAATCCCATTGGAGCAGACTGGCACCCGTAGCCGAGGAGGCCCGGGAGAACCCGTTCATAACCTATACTTTCACATTCACATTACTTATGAAAATTAGAAATTTGGACAGCACTTCGTTGTAAATAGAAGAAAACAGTACCTGTATTAGCCCAGCAGACACGCATATATATATATATATAAACAGTAATTGGCCGTCAGAGCCATCACGTCTATCAACCAAACACTCCTATGGCTGTACAATATGTCTACAAAAGCCTCTACATAGATACACAACTGAGTTGGGGTCGGGACAAACTCCCGCCCACAAAAGACTTTTATGCAAATACCAAAAGTACATATAGAGATGACTTGGGATGCCCCGAAACAACTGGAGCTCACCACTAACAACAGAACGTCCTGGCTCTTACTGCGGAGGTGTACGACCTGAAGTACCTGTTCCTGCAGGCATGAATGCAGGTCCCCCGTGAGGGACGTCAGTACGGAAATATGTACTGAGTATGTAAGGCAGTGAGTATCAAGATGATATACAAAAGGTCAACAGAAACCAGATACGAGTGAATAAACAGTATGAGTAGACCACACTTAAAAGAACTGATGGGATACCTGCACATTACTTTCATATCATTACTTCCCGTAATCCTTATCAATACATAACATATGTCATACAATGGCCAACTGATCAGTGGTACTAATACAATACATCAGGGACCACCCCTGGAATAGCATATATATACATAATCTTTATAATACAATGGCCAACTGATCAGTGGTACTAATATAATACATCATATCATCAATTTAAAATATAGACATTCCATTTCTTAATTCAATTAATCTTTGAGATTGGTTACTTTGTGGTCACACTTTATTGAACTTGAAACCATGATACCTCAATAGGAAAAACATGTAAATAGGTAATCAATATCATGAAGATAATGTAGAGAATCATGGATACCTCATTAAACCATTTCGGAGTCAACAATAGTATATGGACATTTTTTTTTGACTAGCCGGACATCTTAAAAGTGAAAACAAGTTCAATTGGTAGTGTCGAAGATCATATGATGTTATTATGTGTCATGTGTCGTAGGACAATGTTGGAAGCTTACTTGAGAGTGCCATGGGTCATTATTCATGCCAAAGAGTAGATAGAGTATGTCTTACATACCTTGATATAACCACTTCAATACAAGTGACTTCCCGTACTCTTCGAACACTTATCTACAATAAGTCATTTGTGGCAAACTAGTATTAGCAACCAAACCTTATCATTTAGGTATTAACTTCACCAAATAATGTCTAGGAAATAATCCTTTAGCTCATCAATAAGAGTACTACATACATCCTCTTATACTCTTATTACATTCACATATCATGCATTTTCATGAAATATCCCTCAACATCACTCTTAGCCTTTATTTCCCTTCTTAATCACCATCCAATACCAACATGATCACTAGGCATACATAACCACTAATATAATGATATATCACCACAATTCATCCTCCATAATCCAATACAGCAACTTCCATAATTTACAGCAACTTCCATAATTTACTACTAACAATTTATACACAACCAGTCATAACTATGTTTCTAGTTATCTTCCAACATCAAGACAACACTCATAATCCTTTATAAATACTTATTCATGGATAAGAATCAAGAATAAACAATATTCATACCTTAACAATGAACTCTTGTATTTATGATCTTCCTTACATAACCATGGGGTGCTTCTTGAAGCTTCCGAGATGGTGAACACAACTACGGAACCAATTTGAATTTTCTACGGTTGAATCACAAAATATTTGGGGTTGAAATTGGTTAGGGTTTCCACCTTTCCTAAAATTTGGATAAAATCTGATAAAATTGAGGCTAAGTGCAGGTTTTTAAGACCAAATTTTCGTCCAAATAGAAAATGACCATTGTGCCCTAAAAATTGAAATAAATCCCGAATCTGTCCCCAGTGGACAGTTTTGACAGGCTGAAGTAAATCGATCATAACTCTTTGCTCCGATATCGGATTTGGGTGAAATTGGTATCATTGTAAAGATAATTAAGAGGTCTTTCATTTCATATAAATTAGGCCACCCAGTTCGTCCTGTACAAGGAGTTAGGATCGTTTGAAGTTGACCCTAAAAATCTGTTTTGAGAGGCTGAAGTAAAACGCGTATAACTCCTTACGCAGATGTTGGATTTGGATGAAACCAATTGCATTAGAAAGAAGACTCAGAGATCTTTCTATTGATATATGGTGTATCGACCAGATCATTATATTGATGAAGTTATGATCGTTCAAAGTTGACCCAAAAACTGGCAGGCCTCAGTATTTTCCTGCTAATTTACTGTTCACAGAAATCTGTTTTGAGAGGCTGAAATAAAACGAGTATAACTCCTTACTCAAATGTTGGATTTGAATGAAACCAATTGCATTAGAAAGAAGACTCGCGGAGCTTTTCGTCTATATATAGCAGCTCACACAGTTCTTTTTGTACAAGGAGTTATGATCGTCTCAAGTTGGAGTGCCTAGCTGCAGAAATTTTCCTGCAGAATCACTGTTCACAGGCTTCCCGGCCACCGTTTTGAAATTTCGAATGTGCTCGCTTATATGAAATACTCCTCTGTTTTGGGCAAACTTTATATCGTTGGAAAGCTTATTCCAATAACTACTCATACAACTATTGACGGGATACTTCCGAACACCATAAACTTAATTTAACCCATACGCAAGTCTTTAGGACTCCATATAATTGCGATAAGTGTACGAAAAAATTTACGGGGTGTTACAAAAATCCGGCAACTTTAACAATAATCAGCAATAAAATCTCCAGTATGTTTACGATCTTCATCATATAAAAAAGCAATAATACATTTTTGCATCACAAAACTGTTATTCATCCAGTGACAAGTAACGATTAAATAATCATTTTTATTTACAGCACGATCAAGATCATAAGTTAGGGACAATCTACATTGAATATTTTTTTAACAATGTTGATAAATAAAAACAATATTGTGAATGAAGTCTAAAAATATCAGACCGACAAGTACTTCTAGGAATACCATTAAACATAAGATTATAAATTGCTTGAATATAATGAATAAAGGCATTAGAAGAAGGAAAACTAAAAGGCAAACAACCCACCACTACCATTTTAGCTATCTTTTCCCAGTCCCTCAATTTATTATACTTCTTCGCTACCTGATCGGTTGCTGGGTCCATTCTAGTTTGCGTTGGCCCACCAAAATTTCCACCACCTTGTGCAATATTTAACTCTCTTTCGTGAGCATCACCTATATGTCTCATTAACATACCTGTACCCCCTTGCTTGCCTCCGTTTTTATGCTTATATATTTGTTGACAAATATTTCATTGTACCTCAATATCTGATATACGTTCAAAAAATTGTCATGCAATACTAGTTGTTTTACGAGCTCTTGGGGAACAGGGAGGACGGGAAGGGAGATTAACCGATTCAGATCTAACGTTAGAATTTCTTACTGTGGGTGTCTCACCAATATTTTCATCATCTTCGTCTAAATTAACCACATCTACTTCATTTTCTTCATCTATACCATAATTTTTCTGAGCTTCTACATAATTCATATCGTGAGCATCTACACCTATTTCTTCCTCAAAAGGTGTACCAAGCGGTATCGGAGGCGAAGGCTCATGGTTATATCTACTACTTGAAGTACCTCTACCGCTAGTAATCCGTTGTTTACTACCACTACCGCTTTTGGGACAAAAATTTTTAACACCTTTAGTAGCGAGGTTTCTTAATTTATCCATAATATAAATTAAAATAAAAAAATTCAAAATACACAAATATAATACAATTAAATATTCAACAATTAATACAATAAATAAAAATTAAATGTAAGAGATGGAACGACAATACCAAATTTTGGAAGTATCCAAAGACTGTGACTTTAGAAACTTCCACTCGTACTTAGTAATTGCAAAATTAAAAAATTAAAGTGAGCACTTTAAGAAATTAAATATATTGAATATTTGAGAATTGAGAATTGATATTTGAGAGAGAATGAGATTTGAGAGAGTGAAAATTGTGTGAAAAATGATTTGAAGGCGTAAGGTATTTATAGAATTTTTTTGGGATTAACAAATATTTTAAATAATTTTTTTTTTTAATAAATGGGCCCAAACTAGCCATTTGGACCCAAAAACGGCTATATAGCTGTTGGTCTAACGACTAGTTTGGCCCAAATATCAAAAAAAAATTAAAAAAAAACTTATCCGAGCCGGGCTGGGCCAGTTAACCGGCGGGCCTGGACCAGGCTTGGTCCGGGCCGTGTTAACTAGGCCTAACCAAATAATTTAATCGGCTCGAGACCCGATACCCTACATGATGGGCTGACCGGGCTGGGTCAAATCGGGCCGATTTTATTTAGTGGGATGGTTCGGGCCGGGTTGAACCGGGTCAACCCGGCCCGTTTGACAGGTTTAATTTATCTTGATGAAGTCTTAGTAATCAAGTAAGCTGAGTTATGTCGCGACATTAAATCAGGCACTAGTGAGAGGCAACCCACAATTTGTTGTTGTAGTTTAGTTAGGATTAGTTGTTTTCATGGTAAAATTAATGTGGTTGTCAAGTGTGCAGGAATTGTGATTCGGGGGGAAGGAATAGAACAAGCTGCAGTGTTGTGGCAAAAATATTGAATGGCCGTCAGCCACCTGATGGGCCGTCACAATAGTTGTCAAGGCCATGGGTAAAAAGTACTCATTCTGTGCGGTATGTGGGACGGACCTTTACCTAAGTGATGGATCGTCACTTTTACCGTCAAGATGAGTCTACTTGCATGATGTTCTGGTAAGGTGTGACGGAGTAGCCGATAGACCGTCAGTCTCCTGACGGACCATCAGCTTAACTGTCATAAATCCCCTAGTTTTTTAAAATAAAAAGCACGGGTCGAGCCAATTAAAGTCTAATGGGCTATTTTGAACTGGCCCAAAGGTCTATTAAATGAATAAAAGGAGTCAGAATGTCAGCTACATGCACGCTCCTATCTCTTCAGCTCCCAAAACTGTTGAAACTCCCACACAGTCATTGTTTAAATCAAATTCATCCTCTCTGATGACTCTTTACTTTCCTTCCACTCTTTTTTAAATAACCACCTATCACGGTTATCTTCGGCTGCATCAAAATATAAGTTCTTACTTTTAAAAGCAATAAGTGGTAGTTGTTCCTAAGTTTTGAAGTTACTGAAAAGTGAAGAAAACATCAATAGCAAGGTATGGTTTTAACTTTTTATCTTTGCTTAAAATACTGAACATTCCACAGTGTAATCTTATTGGCTTTCTGAAGAACATTTGTTTTGAATATGATTGTGATTCAAACACTGGTGCGATTTGTTTAGGGTGAAGTCTATGTAGCTCATGTCCTATTAATCCCAAAGATGGTTAAAAAATAGAGACATTATGGGTTGAAAATTATGTATGTGAAAATCAAGGCTATCAGGTATTCGATCGAATGCCACAAAAAGGCATTAAATAACAAGAGCCATGGGTGGCGGCTGAATTGACGGACCGTCACTGGGGCCATTGCCAATAAAAAATTTGAATTATATTCTGTTAAGCACTGACGGATAGAGCAACCGTACGTCAGTCACCTGATGGACTGTCAGCTAGTCCATCATTGGGTTTCTGAGTTATTGAACCATTGGTTAAGCTGTGATAGACAAGGCGATGGGTCGTCACTCACCCAACGAACCATCAGCCTGTCGTCAGTTCAAAGAAATGACTCATTTTTTCTGCTTATTGCAAATTGTTACATCTTCTAATTGGTAGTTTGTTTATATGTTCTATTTTCAGGCATAATAATTCAAAATTTACCTTTAAGAAGAGGTGGTGGGCAGTACCAAAAGTCTCATGAAACCACTACTCAAAGGGGCAGAGGTGAACAGGAATGGGGTGAAAAAGCACCAGCTTTTAACACCTGTCAAAGTGAGAAAAAGAAACAAGCACTCTTCCAATTTGAGGAGGAGAGTGAAAGTGAAAACCGCAGCAGCACAAGTTCTATCCCCTATATGGAAGGGGTTAAACTTCAAACCCCGACCCAGTTGAGGCGTCAGAACCTGAGGAAGGAAACGTAATCAAAAGCAAGGATCCGAAAGTGCGTAAATCCATTTGGTAGAAAGTTGAGGGGGCTAAAAATAACTTCTATGATGGGCTCTATCCAACACAAAATAGAACTATTAAGCGGACCATCTCAGAAGAGTACCAAATAATTACTTTCAACCTCCATGAGTATCCGAAGCGGGAAAGGAGGTTCAATGAGTACGAGTTAACAAACTTGAGCAAGCCTCCGGGATTGTACTATCCAAATTTAGTGCTGGAATTCTTTGCCAACTACTTGGCACTACTGGAGAAGGAATGTCCCAAGGGTACCAAACTAATAGACATGAGGAACAAAATAGCAGTTCCTGTGAGATGGATGATGGTTGACATCTCAGATCGCACAATCAACTGAATATTATTTGGCCTATATTATGAAGCACCGACAGTTACACCAGAGCTTGAGCATCGTATGTTGAAAACATCTAAACAAAGGCCTTGGCTGGCTAGGGTTTTCACAGATAACGGTAATCCATCATAGTTGTAGGGTAAAGATTGAATTTTTAAATCATCCCTAAGCTTTAGGGCAAAATTTTGGTTGGCCATTATCAGATTGCGACTGATACCGACTGAAGAAGATGCCAACTTGGATAATCAGAAGGTAGTGCTAGTAGCCAGTATGATTTAGGCGTTAAAGATTGACTTCAACCACATAATTGCTGATGAAATATTTATCCATGCTCATAAAATAGCAAACGCATTACCGTTTCCATGATTGATCACACAGTTGTGTAGGTAGACTAAAGTACCTATAATTAGGGGAGTTGACAATGAAGTTTGAGCTTTTAGTAACTAGGACCTAGAGCAGACAAAGGATGATTCTAAATTTGAATACGAGTCCATAAGCCAACGGCATATGAGACACAGTCTGCACCCGCTCTAGAGACTTCATAGATGCCTTCAGTTATTCCATTGCCATTAACCACTTATGTGCCACTAGATTATATGCTACTAGGTACTTTTGCAGGTTTGGAATCTATGCCTCCAGTGGGAGAGACATCAGACACTGCATCTATCCTACCAAGATATTCGAAGTACAGGTTGACACAGGAAAACTTTGCAAAGACTGAAGCTCGGAAGAAATTTGAGCTAGAATTGAATGCTTGGTCAAAAAAATTTAAGCCATTTATAGAACGGATTATCGTTGAAGCTCTCAATCCATATGAGAACCTACATACAAGGATGGATGATATGGATAAGTGGGTGAACAATCGGTTAAGAGAGCTATCCATTCTAGATTTTGCAAAGTTTGTGGCTGAATTTAAACAGGCACGGGCTAATATTGTTGAGTTAAAAGGACAACCACCACCAAGTGAATTTGACCCTTCATTGGTAGTAATAATGAAGAAGGTCTTATAGATCTCATGGGCAGGTTACTTAAGGATAAGGGTAAAATAATTGATGAAAGTGGTGACACAAAAACAGAGAGAAAGAAGAGGCGCAAGGATGAAATGCTGGAACAAAGAGCCATGAGGAAAGTAATGAAAATATCAAAGAGAGATGAAGAGAAGAGAAAGAAGAAAGCTGTTGATGAAGCAGTGGGGGTTTCCACTAGTTCAGCTCGAGGAAGTGGGCACATGCCAGAATTAATTCCTCTTTGATACGTTTTAATGAATAGGAAACTGTGTTGAGCACCCCAATCACTGAGAGGGTTGCTACTATTATACCCAAGGCTAAAGAAGCCTCGCCTGAATCGACTAATTCACAAGCCTAAGGGCTTCTCAAGTAGTCTGCTTCCTTGTACTTAAATTATAATACATTGAGGACAAGGACAAAGCATTGTTTTTAGTAAGGGTTGGCTACTTATTGTGAAGTTGGTCACCACGGGGTTTTTGTTGCCTGTGTTCTTTTCCCTCGTATGCTATCTAGTAGAACCGATATGTTTAGGTTGTTATTTTTCTGTAGTTTATCTTTGGTGTAACTTTTGTGATTATACATATGTTCTTTTTTTTTGTCAGTTTCATGTGTATTAAAGAAGGATAATGTGGTAAAAAACTGTGAACTTGTTAGTTTATGAAAATGCTTCTTTGTTAATGTGTGATGATCAACTATTGTTGATCTATGATTGGCATTAAAGTGTTGAGTTAGAGCAAGCATAATCATGTGATGCAAATCCGAGAGTCTATTGTATGAGTATAAGTTCATTGCCAATATGTGTGAGTATTTGATATAGTTATTACATTGTGTGTATAGCTAGAACTTTCCCAGTTTATTTTTTGTAGAATTCTGGTTGATTGAATAGGATAGGATAATAGGCCTCCTTCTAATACTAGTCCACTTAACCTTAAAAGCCCTACAAAAAAGAAGTAGTTTAGCCCTTTGAACCCTTTTTGAGCCTCTGTTGTTAGTTGTTTATTTAGTACCAATGATAAGAATTCACTCTCTTCTTAATGTTAATACTTGATTTTGGCCCTGGTCCAATCTTGGACATTGTGTTTTTCAACTCAGGCGAAATACGTAAGTTGAGGGTGGCTACTGTTTGGAAGTACCTATTTGAAGTTAGTAATTTGAGTTGTATAAATTCTCTCATTCAGCCTTGGTTTATTTAGATAATATGTACCTCAACTGATAGCATTAGCATAAATTGAGGATGGCTGATGAAAAAATATATAAAAAAAATGGGTGGTTTAAGGTTGAAGGATGAAGAGTATAGTTTGTAAAGAAAGTTGAAATAAAAAATGAAGTAGTCATGGTAAGTAGCATCAAAGTCAAAGAGGGTGAAGTCTGCACTTGAAGTCACTATCCCTAAAATATTCCTCACCTGTCACCAAAGCCTTATTATAAACTATAAGAAGTCCTATTTGATCCTTGTTAATTGACTGTAGAATACAAAAGATTATAAGGGTAAGCTTATAGGTGTACATTCTGTGTTTGAAACTTCCTTTGTGAGAGTGAGAGTCCTAGTTATAGTTCGCATGTTAAATGAGCAAGTATGGTGGATTTCTTTAAATGTAAGGGCAATCTGAGTTGTACTTGTCAATACTTACTTCTTTGATATATTGTGTTCATGAGCATGTATGTGTTGAATTCGAAGATAATGCCAATTGTGGATCCTTATGTATTGAAACTTCATGAGTAAGGTGCCAATTGAGTGGGTATGTTATAGTTCAACAGTTGAGTACCCGTCATTATTCTTGGTTATGCATGTGATATGGTGTTGAGTTGCTTAAGGATAAGCAATTGTCTTAATTTGAGGGTGTTGATGTTCTGGCATTTGACGAAATATTTTGCATCTTTTACAAGGGATAATTGTATGTTTCTTAAGCAACTATTGAAGCATTTGACGTTGGTTTTTATGTGTTCTTAGGAAAATGACTTGGAAAATCAGGAATTGGATGCATGTGATGGACTAACTGACAGACCGTCACTGTATCCATCGGCCTTAAATAGAATGAAGGTCATCAAAGGCTGAAGCGACGTGACAAGCGACAGACCGTTAGCAGAGTGATAAGCTATCAAAACTAAATAGAATGAAGGTCATCAAAGGCTGAAGTGACTGAACATCACCATGGCCATCGGAACTAAATAGAATTAAAGAAAATCAGAGACTCAACGAAGACTGGGTGATGGATTGCCAAGCTCTCGACGGGCCGTTATTTTGCCGCCAACTATGACGCGGCACCCTGCATTTTGAATTTTAAATCTCTATTTCTTGAGGACCCATAAATACCTAGTTTAGGCTTATGTTAGGTATCTTTCAACTCTTGAAACAGTTTATAACTGAGAATTCTCTGAGAAACGAGATCACTACTTTGGGTTTACATTTTAGTCATCATCCAAGATCTAGAACATTCCTTTGTATCTTTGTAAGTAATTTTGAATTGCTTATAATTAATACAATGGAATCCCTTTCTTATATTATGTGTGGATAAAACTCCCATAAATAGGGTTATCAGAGCCTTGGTGTGATTTGTTGCTAGGGTTGGGAGAATGCTCAAATTCCTTAGATAATTTCAATTGCATAATTTTCTCTTCAAATTAATGATCTTTCTTGGTTGCAAACTTGAAGGGTGTACCTATGAACACCACTTGTTTTAGTAGAAAAGTTGGTGTTGGAGAAAGAAAAGAGTTACAAGAAAATTAAGGGCTTTAACCTTTAGTTTATGGGTTAGTGCCTTACCAGGATTAACCCACTTGAGAATTGAATTGAACATTCCACATCACTCTTTAAGTTTGAAAGAATTAATGTGTAGCCATCTGTTAAGGCTGAGAAACAATTAGATGGATTTTAGATTTCAATTAACCTTGCAATTGGAATTGTTAATTAAGGATTTGAAATAGTTCAAAACCCCGATTCTATCAACACCTTGGTGACCATAATCCTAGTTCACTTAATCTCACTAAATTAATTCTACAAAATACTCAACAGTTCAAATACCAAGTGATACTCTCAACAACATCTGTTAACAATATTTCCTCCTTTTTATTTTCGGAAACCTTTGATCAATAGTCCGTTAATAATCATACAACTTAGTTAACACTATATTCCCTGTGGAATTCAACTCTAACCTAGTTGGGTTATATATTTGACAACGACCGCTTATATTTTCTAAAGAAATTTATAATTTGGGTGTATCAGTAGCTTGGAATGCATATTGATTTCTCAGAGGCCTATGGCAGGGGACATTTAGTCTTTATCCAATTTGATGGTTCACCTTGATATTTCGGATCCTACGAGTATTTTGTCTTGTGTGGAGGTGAGGTCCTCCCTATTTGAGAAGATTCGTGATCATCGGCATAAGGATAGCAAACTGTGTTTTCTCCATGAACAGGTGGTGAGTGGTCAGTCTGGGAGGCACATCGTTGATTTTGAGGGTATCTTGAGATTCCAGGGTCATATTTGTGTTCACCGGCTTGATGATTTGATTTAGTCTATTATTTACAAGGCTCACAGCTCTAGATATTCTATTCTCCCTGGTATATTTAAGATGTATAGAGATTTGAGGCAACATTACTGGTGGACGGTATGAAGAAAGATATGGCAGACTTTGTAGCTCGTTCCCTATGTTTTCAGTAGGTTAAGTCCAAGCATCAGCATCCTAGTGGATTAACTTAAAGATTACCCATTCTTGAGAGGAAATGATAAAGGATTACTATGGACTTATTAGTGGATTGCCTCGTTCTTCCCATGGTCTTGATGGTATTTGGGTAATTGTGGATCATCTGACCAAGTCGGCATATTTTATTCCTATTCAGATGACCTTCAATGCTGAGAGATTAGACCAGATTTATGTTTGGAAGATAGTTCATTTGCATGGGGTGCCTGTTTTTTCTATCTGAAGTGGGTGTTAGGTAGGAGCCCAAACGATCTGGCTAGTTAAGTCATGACAAGATAGTATCAAAGATCAAGTTTTTTATCTCCTAGTGCAAGAGAAAATATAGAGTTGAGTCTCGCGAATTAGCGTGTTGACGTCCACATCAAATCTGTAGGAGGCTAAGAGGCATCTAAGGAAATTGTTTTACTTTCTTCTCTCTTATTGTGCTATCTGAATGTTGTCTCCCTAGGTTGATTCCAACCAGTATCTTGTAGATTCTAATTGGTATCTCAACTACTACAACTGGTACTGGTTAACCCCAATTGGTATCTTGCAATGCTAACAAGCTGGAACGAGCGTTCCAACTAGTAGAGGCTAGTAAAGAGGTGTATGAGGTTGCTTAATGGTGTGTAAAAACTTGTTGTGGGATAACGGTGTGTTGATAGTCACTATGTATGTTGTTATGAATCTTAGTGAAGTGCAACTTGAATTGTGATGGTTAAACTCCTATGTATAGTTGCTTGTCATGTATGCTGCTTGAATTATATTTAGCCAAGGAACCTGAGCATCGTAGGGACCAGATGTGATATCGAGGGTGACTTTATTTTTGCGACTTGAGAAATGTCTTATCTCTTTGTGATTTGGAGTATTCCTTGACTCCTATTCGAATCCCGATGAACTACCCAAAAGCCTTTCCGTTTTGTGGAAAATATCATCGTGTTTGAGAGGAAAGAAAAGAAAAAGTTTATCAAAAGCTAATTGAGTTGAGGAATTAGTTGTGTTTATAATGGCTTGCATTGCGATATAAAATTTTAGACCTTAAAAACTCGGGTACATGAGAGTTAGAAATTGTAATAGTATTTAGGGGATAATGAGACCTTAAAAACTCAGGTACGTGAGAGTTAGAAATTGTAATAGTGTAGTGCGGAAGGGGCGTGGAACAGTTAGCAAAATGAGAAAAATAGAACCACTGAGGGTTGTCGCTATAACAGTACAACTATAGCGGTAGAATTATCCACTGCAATGGCTCTAGGAAGTGAACTGCCAGGGGTTCCCCACTTTTTGTAATTCTTTAAATTGTTGTGAATTAACCTGATTTTTGAATTAATAAAATGTCATAAATCAATCCAACACTCTTATAAGCTAAGGCAATTATTATTAAGGGCACAGGAATGATGAAAGTATTTAAAATGCAAGAAAAATAAATAAAAGAAATTATTTGTTACATGCTCATAATAAGGGCAACCCAAATTCAAAAATAATAAAATGTTAAGTAAGGGGGGAATCTCTAACTGGAGGGGCCATCTCTGAGGATCATGGCGTCTGACCCTTTCTCCTTCATGTCGCTCAGGAATGAGAACTCCTTAATATTTTTTCAAGTCAGCTTTGGGAGTTTTTTAGTGGGTAGGGGCAATCGAACATTACCTGGTTCGCCTTCCATATCCTTACCAGCATGTGATCATGGGAGAGACACTTTTTTTTAATTCATCTCCCCTTGAAGCACCACATAGGCGCAGGCCAGGTCCGGTGGGCAGTCAAACTCGAAGGATCCAATCTATTAGGGGGCAATTGGGTCCATCCTATATAGCCTCGAATAGTAGCCAGGTCAGCATTTCAACTACCGAGAGATACGGGAGCCTGTGTGAGAGGGGAACTCAACGCTCCAGCCCCATCAATTCGACTACTCTCACCATCTTTCCCCACCTTCATCTTTTTATTACTCCATTCGTATATTTCCTTACCCACAATACATTGTATGCCACCTCAAACTTATTGATGGTGTCCTAAATATCTCGAGGTATGTCTACTCTATCAGATAGTGTGATGACCAAAGAAGGCTGGAAAAGATCCCTTGATGACCTCTCCCTAGCATAAAAGTACTGCCACTTATTCATAATTTGAGACCCTAAATTTACCTTGATCCCCGCTATAACACACACCACTACTATAACCCGATAGAAGTCCATATCCATAATATTTGCCGAAGAATGAATCCTCCGGGAAACCAACTGTAACCATACACTAGACTTGGTTGAGAACTAAGTACTTTTAGTCCCTTGACACTGGATCATTTTAACTTATGAGCTCGCCCCTTTAATGCCAAAACCCTGGCTACCCACTATAAATCAGATTCCAAAAAAGTTTCCTCAAAGGTGAAATTAGAAGGGTTCGGGATACCTAGGGTACCATTAATGGTGAAAATATTCACTGCAAACTTCTTAAATCAAGCACAGACAGTACGGAGAGGCACTGACAAGTCCACAGTCGGAGGTTGGCATAAAACTCCCAAACGACTTTCATAATTAAAGGACTGTCTTAGTCAACATATCCCACCTGAAATCTTTTATCTGGTTGTAGAAACCCCCAAACCTTCTCCTCCACATTCATAATCATCAGGCCCCTTTGAAGAAGAAAGCCCCTAATATGCAACACTTTCTCGTAATCGTCACGATATTTAATGTTGGTTAATATACAGTAACGGGGTATGTTGGGCCATGATAAACCTAAAAAACACCACAAAACTAGGTTATAAATTAAGATGAGGTACAGAGGGAGGGAAGTAAAATTCAAAAATTGTAGAAAAGTAAAAATATGGGAATCTACTACATAATACCACAACGATTAATTAACACTGCAGTTGTGCCGATGCGATAGAACTTACCTATGCGGCGATACTGTTATAGAGAAAAAAGTTTACCTTTGTTGTAATTCACCATCTTCAACCCGCTAACCTCCCTTCCATGGAGGATTTTTGACTTCTCTCCATATTTTCAAGTTCTAAGTACATATCGGGTTTAGTAAAGTTCCCTATGAACCTTTTCACGCTGAAATGAGAATGTACAACAGTAAAATTCACCCCTAAATCACTCAAATCCATTGGGGAAGGTGGTGAACCTATACCTCCTACCCCCCCCCCTCATGACTGAAATTGACCATGAACTACATCAATCTTATGCCTAGGACTTTGTAGGAGCATTGTAGATGTAAGAGAACCTAACATACTCATCATTTCTTCAAGAACACCACCAAATTCAAGTTTAGTTCACCCAAACCACCCAAAATCTCCATATTCTAATGTAATTATATGATTCTATGATGAGAAATACATAAAAGAAGTAGTAGAGACGAAGGAATTATCTTGAATTCATTATCGGAGGGAGATTTTATAAAGAGAGTTGAGAGAGTTTGGAATAAAAATAGGGGAACTAAAAATTTCCTCCTATAACTATCGTAAATCGTTACTGCAATAACCAACAACTACAGCGACAAAATCTTATTAATGTCAGTTTCGTCCCAATTTTTTGTACGTTATGGTGTTGTGTCTTATTTGAGCAATCATAGAAGATAGTGATCTAGAGAATTAATTAGGTACACCTTATATGGGGAAATAGGAGTAACTGTAATGTCTAAACTAAGCAAGACATAACTACGTGTGAAAATGCTCCAAAAATAATTTATATTAAATAATATGCTCAAATTGGGCCCAAAAAATTAAAATAGACATGTAAAATGAGGCCTCAAGAGATTTGGACAAAAGGCCCGACAAAAAAACTATTGTAGTAGTACCCGACAGTAACCTATCCAAGAAAATTTTAAAAATCCTCTTCTCTATTACTTCCCCAAGTTGCTGGAGGAGGGGGGGTGCATCAGTTGATTCAAATCAATTTTGTGTATTATTAGTTAGGTTTATCAATTTTCAGGTTAACAACATGCTAAATCGATAACCAAAATAATAAGATATTTGCTATCAATTTTTGGTTTATCGATTTTGATCCTTAACGATTTGTTTTGCCAGTTTAACCGATAAGAAAATGCTCCTCTTATTTTTTTCACCTTCTCTTCTTATTTTTGTATGTTCTTATATATGTACTACTTTCATGCATAAAATCCTACACAAAGTACAAGTATAAGCAAATTAAAGTACATTATTACTAAACAAGTTTATTTCTTTTTTTGTTAAGTAACGAATTTGAATATAGTAGCAATCAAGTGATCTCTAAAAAAAAAAGCAATGTAGGTTTATAGTTTATACTAATGGGTGGAAAACCATATAGCCAACAAGTTTATAAAGAAAATTAAAACACTAAGAAAACAACTATAAAATGCAAAAAGTAATAGTGTATGTATTTAAAATATAAAGTCATTATTATATAACTAGGGATAAATATGTAATTTTAATATAATATTATTGGGTTATGGGTTTAACCGTTAACTAAAATCTTAAAATCAAAAACCAAATTGATATCCCAAGCAAAATTTTATAAAATCATCTAAAATTTGTTAACCCATTAACCCGATACCGATGAATCAATAACGATTTTTTTGGTTCGATTTATCGGTTAATTTAATTTTTGCACACCCCTAAAATCACCTCTTCCCCCAAAAAGTAATTTGAAAACCCCCACTTTTTCAATCATGAGATTTTAGAGACCGAAGTTCATGAGGCGGTTTTGAGGCACTCCCGGTGGGAACCCGACATGGAAAAGTGCTTAGCATTAGTGGAATAACTCTTTTCTCTTAATATCATCCAAATTTGACAATGAGGTACGTTATAGTTTTTATTTATCATACCAAGTACACTTGACCTAAATTCATTTAATATTGATAGTAATATCGGGAGTTATCATGCATTAGGCCTTCGGGCACAGTGATTCGAAGGAAGAAAATGATAAAAATCTGGCTAGACTATAATATGGTAATTAATCGTTGTTATACCGTAGTTATTAAATATTCCCTGATATGAAAGAGGTTGGATTTTGTGATAATCGTGTCTAAGTTGAGAAAATACTACAACTCGTAGGTAGGGTGTAAGTTAATTATAGTAAAAAGGGAGTTGAATTAAGCTACGGTATAATAGAAGGTGTCATAGGAAGTGTGATTGTTTTTGCTTTAAAAAAAGTTCATCAAACGAGAGTGAGAAGTAGAGGTTGAAAGTAACCTAAGAAAGAGATCTTTAGGTAACCTATGAAAAAGGGGTTAGAACTATCAAATAACCAGGCCAGAGATGTAAGGTCAAGTGTGAGAGTTTCCCAAAATAAGTTGTAGGAAGTCGTTGAATAATAGGTCGGAGATATGACCTATGGGCAAAACTTACCCTAGAGGCAAGACTTAAGCCCCAAAGAAACAAGTTATAACCTATGGGCAAGAGTTAACACTAGCTTAGGGTGTAATGACTTGGCAGATGATCTACAGCTCTTACCGTAGGGGCAAACAATAATACAATAAATGCATAAGTTATGCTCTATAACCAAGCATTGACACTAGATTAGTGTGTTATGATTTGGTAGATAATCTAAAGTCTTGCCCAAGAGGCAAGATTTTTAGACCCCAAAGGAACAAGTTATACCCCATAGGCAAGAGTTGACACTAGCTTAGTCTGTAATAATTTGGTAGATGATCTATAACTCTTGCCTAAGAGGCAAGACTTTTAGATAACAAAAGAACTTATACCCCATTGGCAAGAGTTGACACTGAATGTCTATAATGATTTGGCAGATGATCTATAACTCTTGCCCTTGAGGCAAGACTTAGACACCAAATGAACAAGTTATCCTTTCTGGTCAAGACTTAACACTAATTTAGTATTTAATGATTTGATAGAAAATATAACTATTTCCAAAGGGATAAGACTTTTATACCCCAAAAGAACAACTTATGCCCAATGGGTAAGATTTAACACTAGCATAGACAGATGATCTATAACTCTTGCCCTAGAGGCAAGACTTAGAGACCATTTCATGGTCAATAGTTGACACTGCCTTAGTATTTAATGATATAGTAGATGATCTATAACTATTTCCCTTGAAAAAAAACTTTTAGACCCCAAAAGAACAAGTTGTGCCCCATGGGCAAGATTTGACATTAGCATAGTGTGAATGATTTGGCAAATGATCTATAAATCTTTCTCTAGAGAAAAGACTTAGACACCAACGAAACAAGTGCATAGGCAAGATTTGTCACTACCTTTGTCTTTATTGATTTAGTAAATGATCTATAACACTTGCCCCATGGGAAAAAATTGGAAATGCCTTAGTTCTTAGCTTAACTATTTTTTAGCTTATTAATACATATTTTGTCACAAAAGAATAAGTTGTGCCCCATGGGAAATATTTGACACTAGCGTAGTCTGTTATGATTTGGCAGATGATCTATAACTCTTAGCCTAAAAGCAAGACTTAGACACCAATGAAAAAAGTACATAGGCAAGATTTGACACTGCCTTAGTCTTTATTGATTTAGTAAATGATCAATAACACTTTCCCCATGGGAAAGAATTGACACTGCCTTAGGTTTTAGCTTAGCTATTTTATAGCTTATAAATACATCTTTTAGATCACAAAAGAACAAGTTGTGCCCCATGGGCAAGATTTACACTAGTGTAGTCTATAATGATTTGGCAGATGATCTATAACTCTTGCCCTAAAGGCAAGATGTAGACACCAACGGAATAAGTGCATGGTCAAGAGTTGACATTGTCTTACTCTTTAATGATTTGATAGATGATCTATAACTCTTACCCAAGAGGAGAAACTTTTAGATAAGAAAATAGAAAGTTATACCCCATGGGCAGGAGTTAACACTACCTTAGTCTGTAATGATTTGGAAGATAATCTAACTCTTGCCCTAGAGGCAAGACTTAGACACCAAAGGAACAAGTTATGCTACATGGGCAATAGTTGACATTGCCTTACTCTTTAATGATTTTACTTATTGAAGATGTATATTCTAAATTAAACTGTTAGTAAGCTTTTGTTGTTTCATTTTTCATTAGGTTTGTGCTTGCAATGGATGAAAAAAATTAGTACTGAGCAATATAAGATAGGGAAATCAATTGAAAGTATTAACAGAAATAATGATATAATGGTCATTGAACCAACGTTAGAGATTGAAATAGCTGAAGAAATAGGGCAGTCATCCGAGATTATGAGGGTACGGCAAAAAAAAGAGGATAATCGATATTGAAACTAGTTTCCTGAGACACAATCCCTCTCTGAATTAGGTAAATGCCAAGTTGATTTTTCTTGACAAAGAAAATATGGTAAAGTTTATGTCAAATATTGCAATTACACACAACATTTAGTTTAAGGTTATCAAATCAGGAACAACAAGATAGTCGCTGAGATGTTTGGACGACAACTGTGTGTGGCGGTTTCATGCCTCGAATATTGCCGAATCTTTGCTCTTTCAGGATACATTATATAAAAAGGCTCACAGTTTCTTGATTGATTTCATAGTGTCCGACCATAGGAATGCGTCGAAGGTCATGTGTGACTACATACTAAAGCGCGTGACTCTAGTAATGTAATTACACCAAACTTTGTGGTAGATGAAATAAGAAGGAAATATGAAATAATCGTATCCTATAACAAAGGATGGTGAGAAATACAACATGCCTACACAGTGATAAGAGGAACACCTAAAGAGAACTACAATAGGTTGTCATCGTATCTTTACATGATGAAAGAAAACAACCCGGGCACATACACAAACATCAAGAGAAACAATGAGAACAGGTAAACATGCTATATTGTTGAAATTGAAAACTTTTGCCCATGAGGCAAAAGGTTATTCCTTAATTGCACTGCTTAGATTATTAACATATACGCAACTCTTGCCTTATGGGCAAGACTTAGTTTAGAATATTGTTGTACTGAGTATAAATATCAAATGCAAAATATTACCAATATTTTTCTATTCAACATAGGTTTCAGTATGCATTTTTTGCTTATGGTTCTTCAATCATCGGATGGACAAACTGTAGACCGATAATAATAGTAGATGTAATATTTTTAAAGTCAAAATCTCATGGTGTCCTCATGATAACAGTGTCAAAGGATGGAAACAACAACATATTTCCTTTGGCCTTTGAAATCGCAGACTCAAAAAATAATGACTCTTATAACTGGTTCTTCAATCGGTTAAGAAATGCAATTGGGGTACGTGAAAAATTGTCTATTCTATCAGATCACCACCCAGCCATTGCAAATACAATTGCAAATGTCTATCCAGAGTGTCAGCACGAGATATGCATTTATCATATGGAGAAAAATTTAAGAAAAATATACTTCTCAGATATAGTTCTGTCACTCATCTACAATGCAGCAACAACATAAACAACTAAATTTGATACTTTCATAGATAAGATAGAAAAAGTTGACACAGTTGCTGCAAACGACTTGAAAGAAGAACAACCAGAAAGATGGGTACGTTTATTTCATACCAACAAAAGGTACGATAAGCACACGACTAACAACGTAGAGTCCATGAATGCAATACTTATAAAAGCAAAGAAACTACCAATAATGGGACTGATTGATTACATTCAGAACAAATTACAAAGTTGGTTTTATGAATGAAAAATGGACGTGCAAGGAACATTTCATGACATTACACGTTGGGCGGAAGTGGAGGTGACTGACAAGATTTAAGCTGTCTTGAAATTGAAAGTAAGTAATTTCTGTTGGAACTTTTCATCTTACAAACACACATTTCTGTATTTAAAGGTTCCGGGAGAAGAACTACTATTTGTTGCATTTGAACTATTTATTTATCCACATGATGTGCAGATTTAAATTGTTGTGTTATTCTATTGCTAAGTCATTTTAAGTCCACATTTTACTACTTGTTAAGTTGTAAGGTTTTTTGTTAGCAGTGGATCAGTTAGAAGTAGCAGTAGAACTGATTTGCCTCTCAATATATGTAATTGAAAGAGTACTGAAGGTTTGACATAACTTGTATTTTGGTAATAGGGAGATATACAACAAAATCAGTAGATAATTAAGAAGAATAACCTCTACATATTGTTAAAAATATGATCTTTATAAAAGGATAACCTGCATCAAGTTAATCTGCTGCCCAAATAGTAATTTGCAACCAGATGACTCCTTATTCTTGCATTTTACATACACATGAGCACACATATAACATATAAATTTGTATGTCTCGTTATAATAGAGCTATAATCTCTTTTGTACTTGTTATATTTTGTATATCTTCATCTTTTTAATGCCATCAATGATATCACTTGCTTACTCAAATCAATGTCTCTATTTACGTATGGACGTTCATATGACTTTTTTATGTACAGGTGAGTTAATGATGGGAACCCAGATTCTGTGAATTGACTGTAGAGAATGTCACTAGATAATTTTTGTTTCTAAGTTAAACTAAACTATTTATTAATCTCTGTTACACTAAATCATTAGAAAGTGATGTGTTCATATCTGTGATTTCATGTTGGTTATTTTTGTTCTCGAGCTTTCATGGGCATAGCTTTCAAGATTACAAAAAATCTAAGTTGTCATTTATTTATCATTTTAATTACAGGTAAACCATATTGATGCAACAAGATTTGTTTTAAGAGAAGAAAGATTTGAATATATTGTAGACTTAAAGAATAGGACTTGTCAATGCTTGGTATTTCAAACAGACGAGATACCATGCACCTATGCAACTGCAGTGATAAATAGTAGAAATATGAACAAGTCTAGCTATTAGTCTCAAGCCAATTTTGGATATAAACATACCAAGAAGAAATCCAACCAGTTGGAATCACAACATCAAGGATTGTTCCAGATAGTATAAA
Source organism: Capsicum baccatum var. pendulum (assembly GCA_030864225.1). NCBI lineage: Eukaryota > Viridiplantae > Streptophyta > Magnoliopsida > Solanales > Solanaceae > Capsicum > Capsicum baccatum. The sequence goes on along the minus strand of CM061557.1, from coordinate 83,160,700 downwards.
GGATCTAATGATTAAATCCCCAGATATAAAGGTTCCACTAGGGAGAAAACAAACAATGAGATATCCTTGCAGAACAGAATCTTCAAGAAACAATTATAGATGTTCGAGATGCAAGAGAAACAGGCATAACAGATCAAATTGTCACTACACTCTGATCCTTCATCCATATGCAAGAAGATAAAGAAAGAAAAATAAAAAAACATAATTAGTTTACTTTTTATTCGAGATTGGGTCAAAATAACAGTTATAATAGGATTCTCCGATCCCCTATTTTAGTTAGTAACAAGTACTTTTGACTTTCAACAAAACAAGTTGCATGAATGTCTTCTTACTTAATCGAAGTTTTAACTTTTGGTGAAGTATTTAACTCAATACCTTCTTATTGATTGTTTGTGAAAGTTACTGCATGTTAAATTTTTTTATATATTGATGTGTAAAAATATATCATACTAATATGATTTAGGTAAAAACCACACCCCAAGATATGTAATGCAAATAATTCCACGGGATACACTTTAAAATTTGCTTTGAAGGCAAGATGCAGAAAAAGTTATGCCCCACGGGCAAGAGTTGACACTAGCTTACTCTGTAATAATTTGGTAGATGATCTATAAAACTTGCCCTAGAGGAAATACTTAAGCCCCCAAAAAACAAGTTATAACCTATGGGAAAGAGTTGACACTAGCTTAGGGTGTAATAACTTGGCAGATTATCTACAGCTCTTGCCCTAGAGGCAAAAAATAATACAATAAATGAATAAGTTAAGCTCTATGACCAAGCGTTGATACTAGATTAATGTGTCATGATTTGGTACATAATTTATAAGTCTTGCCCAAGAGGCAAGATTTTTAGACCCTAAAGGAACAAGTTATACCCCACAGGCAAGAGTTGACACTAGTTTAGTCTATAATGATTTGACAGATGATCTATAACTCTTGTTTTAGAGGAAAGACTTAGACATCAAAGGACCAATATGGGCAAGGGTCGACACTGCCTTAGTCTTTAATGATTTGGTTGATGATCTATAACTTTTGCCCAAGAGGCTATTAACTTAATTGCAAAGATGAGAACGCGTAATCAGTTCAAGGTTTTCTTGAAGGAAACTTAAGAATGAAAATTAGATGAATTAGTTGGCCTTTACGAGTTCCAACTAACTAAGAGCTAAATGTTAACTGTAATTATGTAGTAATGGTGGTTCAACTCACAATTTTTCAAAGAACATTCTTCCCCTACCATACAAAATATGTTTATAGGAATATTGCAATCTTACAACCGTGTGAGAATCAATCTTCAAGACCAAAAACTAAGATATTAAAAGTCAAGCACGAAAGCAATAAAGATTAATAATTACCAAAAGAAAAGCGTGGGGGAGTATTCAATTGCAAGTAGAAAAAAAGATGATACAAATTAACAAAGCAAGAATCTAACCAAATAAATAAAAGTGGAGAACTAATTAACGAGGAGGAGTAGATGGCCCTTAGATTACAAGGTCTAAACTATTTCTTTTTTTATGGCATTTAATCGAAGACAAATGTGATTGAAAAGTTCACAATGATCAAAATACTCATGTAGTAGTCGCACATAAGTAATGATGAGACAGCCCCCGTAGGTACAAGTTATACCTCATGGACAAGAATTGGCACTGCCACATTGTCTACTAATTTAGAATATACTCAATAACTCTTGCCTCAGGGGCAAGATTACCACAAGGAGAAGCAAAAAATATTCTTTGATTAATAAAACATAAATATATAAGGATACCAACAAATGAATCAGCAGTGATTCTACATTGTATACTTTACGTTATCACATTAAAAATAGCTGATTCAATTTAAAGGACTGTTAAAACTTTACAAAATCGCATAAAAATAGATAAAAATACTTGATGTGTAGTGATTTTCAATAAAAACAAAACTAAACTACTCCCCCTTGTGCGTCCTCTTCCTCTTTTTCTTTCCAAATAATCTGTCAACTTTTTCTGTAGTGCTGTCTTTTATACCAGCTTGTAGTTTTCTCTTTTCATAGTCACACAACAAAGCTCCATACCTCATGTGAACATAACCAATGTCAATCTCTTTTGAAATATCTCTACCATGAATGAAATATTTAGCAAAGGCACAAACAAATGCTCCACAATCATTGTTAAACAAAAGAAATATATTACGTGAATATATGAAAAACAACAATAAAAGAAGTGAAATGAACATTTAAAAATGAATGCAATAAGATACCATTAAGTTTGTTGTGGCATCTCATCAACCATTTTTATCAGCAAAGTGTCATTTTCAGATTTGTCAATGCCTTTCTCTAGATAGAAATTGACCTTTTGCAGAAACTATAGTATCAGTGTTTGGTAAGGTAACATCACTTTTTGAACAACTTTATCACTGCACCTGGTATGGCAGGAGTTGTATACTATATACATCAATCAGTAAAGTCAAAAACTCTAAAAATTCAGTGTCCAAGTTCAGATTTTTCTCATGGAACATAAATTGGACATAACACATAGTCAACCTTATTCCAAAGTACGTTTGCATCACAATAGAAGCCTCTAATATACTCCTCAACCTCGTGTTTCTCGGGGATGACAAAAAAATCTATCCTATTTTTCACAAGTTTTGATAAAGAGCATCAATCTTATTTCTAAATACAAAGTTGGTTGTAGTGAACTTCACAACAATATTAGGTTTATATTTCGCCTTCTTCCTTATATAGTAGAATATTATATCCAAATGCTGAGAAAAAATAAAAAGAACAGTGAATGAGAGCATTACATCACATTCATTACATAAAGAAGTAACCAAAGTAAGATGATCAAACCCCTCAAATAATTAGAACAATTAAACCTTCACAACTTCCATGCATATTGTGCGACAGTTAAAACTGCCACAAGCACCATTCTCAAGATTGAAAAATGTTATCATTTTCAATCAATGCAAATTACAAGGCAAGTAGTAGAAATTAAAAAAATGCATTGTGATTACATGACCTCATACTGATCTGCGATGTTACATAAATTAACTCAGAATCTTTTATGACGTATTCTATACTTATATGAACAATATTTTATCCAGAAAGAAATTAGATTATTAGAGTTATGATGGTTTCCTTCATTTCTAATCAAGTTCGGTTCAACTTTATAAAATTCTTGACAAAACAGGTATGCATTTTAGTTGCAGAGGCCTTAAGTGACATTCCTGAGGTAGAACAAGAAGTTGTAGAATTCACTGATGCTACAGTTTATAGAGATGGAGATGTTCTTGAATACTTTTTGGGATAAATAGAATATGCTTATATATCTGGAATTGTTGTATTGAACAAATTTAGGTCCACGATTCAGTATGAATATGGAGATGAGCTATGTTTTCCATTTGTGCTAACACACACACTAAAATTACAGAAGGCAGAAAGTTGCGACAATTCGCTTAAGGCTTGTGATGTTCTTGCAAGAGATTAGGGTTATGAGTATTTTTTCATAAGGGCTTATGAGAATGATTTTGGTACTCGACATTTGTATACAAATGTAGGTTATAAAATAGTTCCAAGTGATGCTCTATGGAAGACAAAGTGGATTGGTCGAAGAAGCGTTCTTATGATTAAACAAGGCATTGGTATGTTTAAAGTATGGCAAAAGTTAAAACATTGTAAAGAACCATTGAAACAACTAAAAGATCAGGGACTTGGCAGTATTGACAATAGAATTAATGTAGCTAGGAAGCAACTGATATTGCTTAGCCATGAATTGGTAAAGGGTTACTGCAATGAATGCTAGGAACCAACAAAATATTCTTAGTTCCAGTTAACTAACATAAAAATTTGAATTGTAAAGTTGAACAAAATGCAATTTCAAATTTTGTATGTTATTTAGACAACAAGACATGAAACTAGTAGGTAAAACAAATATTTTGTACTAGTTAAGGAGTGGAAGGTTTGCTTATCAGGAGAAATCTTTAAGTATTGGGTTGGGTGCCAAGGGAGCTTCTTACTATCCAATTTCTTCTATTTACACTACTAAGAATTTTGCATTTTCTTGAACAACACGATGATTATCTTTGCCTTATCAACCAAAAAAGAGTTGAAATTTGCTAAGTCAACTCATCATAATTAACTGTGTCTTTGGGTAAAGTTGCTAAGGTTTTAAATTGGTACAGAAGCATTACAAGGAACTACAATCCAAGTCGTTTTTCCCCAAGTTGATTGACTACATTACATCTGGTCTTGTTGTTTGTATGTTAGAGTTCTTCTGATTTAACTCTCGATTCTGTTATACACTGAGTCAAATCATTAATATCAGTAATGTGGTACATGGAAGTGATACGGGGGAAAACGTGAAATAGGTAAGGTTTTCCTAGCTTAGCACAGTAGTTGAATAGCATGTCAAAAATCACACCCTGCTTTGTTATGTTCACCTTGGTAGTTAATAAAATCTTTAATTACCAAAAAACAAGACTCACATGAATCCATTTATAGCATTATCATGAGCCTAAATTGAGTTTAAACACTTCAAATCAGAAATTCTCCACACTTTCAAACTCTTACCCCAAGAACCAGAAAGAATGTAACCATTACAAACAACTAAACAAGAAATACTATCAGAATGTTCAACCTACAAGAAGAAAGCGAGGAACAAAACAAAGGACAAGCCAAAAGCACATTAACCGTGAATAATCACATATGATATAAAGAACAATAAGGATAGAACAGGAAGGAACACATTAAAAATGTAGATTAGGATAGCAAGTGATAATACCGAGTCATTCAAAGGTCGACCGCAAGTTGCAAGCGAATTAAACCACTCATTCGAATCCAAAATAAAATAGCTAAACATTAAACACTCGGACAACACATTTTTTCCTTAAATGTTATTTTTTCGGCACTTAAAATATATGAAAAATAAATACAGTCAGAATATATGTATTACCATAAGTACAAAAATGACAAAACGAAAAGCTTAAAGATAGTAAACCAACTATTTTAACTTATTCAATCCATACTCGATGAATGCCCAAAAATCAGTGTTCAAACTTGACAGGTTATCAAATGCTTCAATGTCACAGATGAAAGGGTGCATTTGATAAAAAATGGATTGGGATGCACACGAATCAAAATATGTCACATATGGAGATTTGGATAACTGTCCTACAAATTTTTGTCTAACTGATTTTTTAGGAGTGGCGTCCTTAACTTCTACTTCTATGAAAGATGGAATGGAATTCAACTCGGAAGCAACATCACTAATGGCTGATTTGCTGCCTTTTTTCCTCCAAATGTATGTTCGTTTTTTCAGTGGAGATCCTTTACTTTTCAATGGAGAAACACGAGTACTTTCTTGTTCATCATGCTGAAAAACAAAGAAAGAATTAAAATTGATAGAAAAAACAACCTTAAGGTAATAAGGAAAATGAAAAGATAAATCTTACAGATATCTCAACATTACAAATTGTTGAATCACCTTTCACAAACTTCTAAGTTCCATCCACATCAGAAATCATGTCTTCTGTATTAACATTAATACCACCAAGCTCCTATTGAAAAAAACAAACACATTTTAGTGAATTAGTTTAAGCAAAGAAACATGTAAATTGGAATTTAAGACACTTACAGATCTCTCAGATTGAGTATTTTTGACATTAGAAGGTGTTGGAAAACTAAAAGTGTCATGACCCAAATGTCCATGAGTGGTACCCACACTAATCTTCCTGTGGGAGAACCATTTAAACCGAACCATTACCCAATCACTTAGTCAATATTAAGATGATATTATTATAAAATAACATAATAACAATAATCCAGGACTAATCATTAATAATGCGAAAGTCAAAACTACTTAATAAAATCCCCAAAACCCGAAAGTCATCGAACAAGAACTTCTAAACAATGATGATGTCCAAAAGAGATATCCAAAAATAAAGTAAATAAAGAATGTTTCATTGCCCGAAAGATGGACAAGAACAAATAATATGACCTATGGCAGCCTGGAGATGGAGTGCTTACCCTTGGATCAAGATCTGCTATCAAACTCTAGAGGTGAGATCATGTCTAAGCCTCTAGAATACTTTCTGCACTCAGCAAAAGAAGAGTTCAGGGTAGTATCAGTACAAACTACTATGTACTAGTAGGTATCATAGGCCAACTCAATTTAATAGCATGTATACAACATAAATCAAATAACAAATAGACAGGCATCGTCACATAACAAATATTCAATGAATCAACAATACAGCAACAACAGGTCAAAACGTGCTCACAAATAAGCCAAATAACCATTAAGAGTATCAACCATACCATGAACATCCACAAAATCAACACAAATATGTACACACATGCTATGGGAATTATTTTTGCCCAAATAGTCATGACCTGCAGGGAATAATCTACGTTCATGTACCGTACCGGCATGATACCCGATCCAATATATACATATCTGTACAGGCGTAGTACCCAATCCAACATAAACATAACCATACCGACGTGGTACCCAATCCAACATAAATATATCCATACAGGCGTGGTACCCGATCCAACATACATATCCGTACCGACATGGAACTCGATCCAACATATACATATCCGTACCGGCGTGGTACTCGATTGAACATATACATATCCATACCGGTGTGGTACCCTATCCAACATATACATATTCGTACCGACGTGGTACCCAATCCAACAAATACATATCCATACTGGCATGGTACCCGATCCAACAAGTACATATCTGTACCAGTGTGGTACCCGATCCAACATAAACAAGTAATATCAATATCAAATTTACACTACTTCACATCATACAGTACGACGTACCAAGTTTACAAGTACACTTAAAATCATAAGACAATTCCAACAAGTAAATTTTCAATAATCATTTATACATACCTCAACAATCCAAACATCATCAATTTCAAGCATGTCCGAATACCAATCAACAAGTATCCAATTTAGGAGCATATACATAATTAAATCGAGTCTAAACTCCAATTAAACCATAACCTAGCTCAACCGAAGAATCTGAATGTCATTAGTCCACAAGTTCCTTGCCCTTCCTTACAAATTCGAGATGTTCAAAATCTGTTTAAATATATAACTCCCATAAAAATATAAACTACTACGTTAAATTTCAACTAAAAGGAGTCATTATTCTTCCCCCAAATCAAGAATTCTTACCCAAAGAATCCTAGACCATAAATCTTAAATGTGACATTATATCTAATAATTATTCAGTTATTTTCGAACCAAAACTAGAGACAAAATAAGAGAAAACAAGAGTAGTAGTTGTCTGTTTCTGGACATTATGCATGATTGGGGACACCTTTGAAGGAAACTGCACCTAAATTACATGAGAAATATAACATTTGGCAATCTTTACATCATTATTATTCAATGACTAATTATTACATTGTCACAAAATTATTTATCAGCAATTAACTAATCCTTACATAGCCACCAGGTATTACTTGAGTAACAATAACCCATCTAAACTTATTTTCTTCATTCCACTGTATCGTACTATATGTATATTCAATTCATCCCTTATCCCACCATCATGGACCAATGATTGGTCATCATTACCTCATTATTAGATTGTCCTCTTATTACTTAATAAATTTTATAAGCACAACAAAGGTGCAACCAACAATTTTGTCACTGCCTAACCTCACTTAATCCCCACCGCCTTTGGTAATTAGTTATGCATATAGAGCTGTAGAAAACAAATTGACACCAATAAGAAGTTACCTAGGTCTTAAAGGGAGAGACCTTCTTCAAAGCTGCGAATTGAAAAACAAGAGCTTCTAACTGTATTATGGTAAACCCTAGCCACTTATATTTTTTTTCTTTTATTGACCACAAAATAAATAAATTGGCATTATAACCCATTAAATTACTAATTACACTAATTATTTAAAAATATCCCAACTTTTAATAAATTCGCAAAATTTATTCGAACCCCCATAGAAAGAAATTAAATATGTAAATTGACTAAAACGTATGTTCCGAAACAATTAAAAATATCAAAATTCTAAATCGAGGTCATCTTGACCAAAGGTTTCTAGTAATCAAACTTCAATTTATTAAACTCAATATTCCAACTAATGACTTCAATAACTTTCGAACACCTCAAGAATTGGTACTACCCATCCCATGAGTCATAATTCATATACACCAATTACGGGGAGAGCTAAAATAGGAAAGATGAGAAAATTTTACAAACGATAGGGAGGGTAGTTACATCAAATACCAATTAAACAATCGTTCATCCCCGAACGGGCAAACAAGCGACAAGAAAGGAAACTAAAGAATTACCTGAATCATCAAAAAGATGTGGATACTAGCTACGCATGTCTTCTTTGGTCTCCCAAGTGGCCTACTCAAAAGGAAGATTCTTCCATTGGACCATTACAGATGCAATCTCCTTAGTCCTCAATTTACCGACAACCAATTACCTAGACGAGCCTATACTACCCCAACCGCCTCAGACTCGGAAGGTTCTATCAGTATACAATAATACAAGGCATATTCTTCACCCATATATATGCAACCGTCCTATACCGGCTAATAAATATAGGTGCATACTGGTGATAGGAGATGCGCATGCAGAAATGAATGTAAAGTACACAATCAATATCATAAATCATCATAACTGTCCTTATCAGGACCATCATCATTGTAAACAACCTCCGGCCTTTCCGAATATTAGCACATCATCAATAGCATCCTCCGGCCTTATCGGGTATCAACATATTATAAATATATCCTCCAGCCTTGCCGGGTATCAATATTATTGCAATAGTCATTACTGAATAATATACACTAAAATACTCAAAATATAGTCATATCACCATAAAATATCTATCTAGTCAATACTTCCCAACTATTCGTTATTAGCTAACCAACACTTATTATAATAGAATCACTACTTCGCTAGTTATCACATAACCTCTAGTTATTAGCCTAAACATTATACTTCACATAATCCTTATTCATAGGATAGCAACCAACCACTATATATTTAGCAGCCAACATCTGACACCTAGTCAAGGTTCATCACTAGACCAAAACCGTCATTTATCCACCATTTATTATTATCAACTAATCATCCTATATCCGTTAATTATTACTAGACAATACATTACTACTTGTCACCTAACCATCTTTTATTAACTGCATCCATTCATTATCTAACCATCGTTTACCAATTAATCCTTGCTGAACTATTCATTAGTTACCATTTAGCAACTATTCAAAATTATTAACTAGTCACCTCTTATTACCAATATCTCTTCTTATCTAGCCTCATTAACACACAACTCCTTATTTATCAATAATCGAAATCATGAACTTAGTCATCAATACCAACTAATATTCACCTATGCTAGACCCAACCTCACCATGAGCCATGCATTAACCATCGCTAGCTACCATGTTTCAACTAAGCAAGATTCATTAACTAATACATTAGATTCCTTACCAGACAAGTGTTATAGTCCACTAATAGACAACTAGTTACCACATAGCTTAATCGTTAATTAGGCAGAACAATCATAAGATCATATTTCAGCTATAATCACATTAATTACCAATATAATACTCATGAATATACAAAATTTGTACATGCCATCACCAGTATCCAATCAATAAAATCGTAAGCAATATATTGCATCTTCCCCCATCCCATACCAGAGAAATATGTATAAACATATATGTATTCATAAATTATAATCATATCCTTTACACTGATGAACACTCCTTAGATATTCAATCATTATCATAACAAGGCCCTTGGCCTATTAATTTATCCAAAATAGGCACAACATTATAATCGCGGCCTTAAGCCCATATGCATATCCGAAACTCATATCGATAATCATATTTATAAATCATAGCATATCTCTAATCATCTCACATATAGGAGGTATAATATAGATAGATATGTAATCGTCTGTAGGATATATTATATCGATAGGTCATATATCATGACTACGAGGAATATTACATCTCTAGGCCAACTTGCATATCTAAGAGGAAATAAATCTCTATAGGTCAATCATAAAGTCTAGGAGGAAATAGCATCTCTATAGGCCATATAATGTATCTTGGAAGAATATCATCTCTAAATTCTCAATATCCACTTCCACAGGATGTATCATAACTATAACTCAAAAGCCACAATCAGGGAACATCAATACAAGTTACCAAGTTACGAAGTAACCTTATTCTAAGGTTTACTAGCCTCATCTATGTCTAATATCCGTAACAAAGTCCATAAGACTTAACATAAGTTTAGGCCTAAGTGGGCCAGACGATCCCACTTCTAATCCTCAATTTTCATAATTAGGCACACTACACCCCAAACTAGGTTAAGGTATCTAGTTCATCTTCTAGATGTCAAGTAAGTCATATTCAAGCCTAAGATAGCAACTTCAACTAGAAATAAGGGTACTCAAGTCAACTCTACCCAACTGACGAATTTCAAGACTACCACACTAGCTTAATAAGGCTAAATATACAAATCATGCTTCAAGTACTAAAACCACATCCCAAACAAAGGTTTACATCATAACCACGCTACAACTAATCTAAACTAGAGGGGGAAAGCAATAGGATTAAAAAGAGGTATAAACATGCCATTTTACGGGTCCCAAGCCCGCATCTAAACTCCCAACATTAAGAATTGAGGCTAAGTCATCCTAATCATAATCAAACCTAACATCCATATCCACACACAACATATATCACACATCATCTGTGAAGAAAAATAAATAGAAGCCTATAAGAACCCACACTTAGAAAACTTCACATCAAGTTTTTTCTCTTCTAACAAACCCAAAACAATCCTTAAGTGATTCTCATGTTCCTTTTTACTCTTAGAATAAACCAGAATATCATCAATAAAGACAATCACGAAAGAATTCAAGTAGGTCTTAAATATCCCCTTCATCAAACTCATAAAAGCAGTTGGGGATTAGTCAGTCCAAAAGACATCACAAGAAACTCATAGTGCCTATACCGGGTTCAAAAAATAGTCTTAGGAATATCGTCAGGCCGAATCTTAATATGATGATACCCAGAGATCAAATCAATCTTAAACAATACGGATGCACCCTAAAACTGGTCAAATAAATCATCGATATAGGGCAAACGATACTTATAATGGATCATAACTTGTTCAATTGCCTAAAGTCTATACATATACGAAGACTACCATCCTTCTTCTTCACAAACAAGAAAAGAGCACCCCATGGAGAGGCAGTCGGACTGATAAAACCCGTACTTAGCAAATCCTGCAACTAAGCCTGTAGCTTCCTCAACACAGTCGGAGCCATCCTATAGGGAGGAATAGAAATAGGACTAGTACCTGGATCTATATCATTACAAAAATCAATGTCACAACCTGGTGTCATACCAGACAAATCTTCAGGAAAAACCTCTTGGAACTCACATACCGCAGAAACTGAATCAATAGATGGGACCTCTACAAAAGTGTCCCAAAGATGTTACTAGGAAGGCCAAACAACCTCTCCCAATTAACCTCCTTACATGCAGAAAGGAAATAACTTTCATTAGAGTAGAACTATAATCACCCTCCCACTAAAGTCTATGTATTCCTGGCATAGCCACAATCACTGTCTTAGTATGACTGTCCAGTATAGCATGATACAAAGACAACCAACTCATACCTAAAATTATATCAAAATCTACTATGTCGAGAATCATAAAATCTGCCCAAGTTTGATACCCTATAAACATAACAGAACAAGAATGATAAATCCTATCAACAATAACAGAATCCCTAATAGGAGTAGACATGTGAATTGGAAAGTCAAGTAAATCACACACAATGTCCAATCCCACCACAAAATTGACAGACACATATGAGAATAAGAACCAAGAGCAAATAATATAGTAGTCATCCAATCACAGACAAGAATAGTACCTGTAATGACAACGTCTGATACCTCTGCCTCGGGCCTACCTAGAAAACCATAGATATGGGCCCTACCACTAATTTGAGCATCATTTTTATCAAGTTGATCACCACCCCAATGAGGTTGATTACCACCCCTACCTACCTGATGACCACCACGACCACTCTGTAAATGACCTTTGTCATTACCATCACCTCCCCTACCTGCTAGGATAGAGCTCGAGAAGTCTGCTGCTTGCCAAACTAACCGTAATGCCTCAAATTAAGAAAAAACTCCTAATGTGACTCACTCCACCATACCTATCTTCTAGAATAAGAATGAAAGAAGTCAGATACCAATTGGATTCACCACATATCAATTAAAATCAAGTAATAGTATGTAAGAAAGAAGAATTTAAATTTTCATAGTGACCTATAGCCTCTCAAAGAAAAGTACAGACATCTCCATACCGTTCTGCAAGACTCTACTACACATTTTCTTGTACGACAAGATCGATGAACCTACTAGGGATATGACACCAACTTTGTCATGACCCAAATGGTGATGAGTGGCACCCACACTAAGTTTCCTGTGGGAGAACCATCTAAATCAAACCATTACCTAGTCACATAGTCAATATTAAGATGAAATTATTATAAAATAACATAATAACAATAATCCATAACTAATCATTATGAATGCGAAAGTCAAAACTACTTACTAAAATCCCCAAGACCCGAAAGTCATCATACAAGAACTTCTAAACAATGATGATGTCCAAAAGAGATATCCAAAAATAAAGTAAATAAAGAATGTTTCATTGCCCAAAAGATAGACAAGAACAAATAATATGACCCATGGCAGCCTGGAGATGGAGTGCTCACCCTTAGATCAAGATCCGCTATCAAACTCTAGAGGTGAGGTCATGTTTGAGCCTCTAGAACACTTTCTGCACTCAACAAAAGAAGAGTACATGGTAGTATCAGTACAAGCCACTATGTACTGGTAGGTATCATAGGCCAACTCAATTTAATAGCATGTATACAACATAAATCAAATAACAAATAGACAGGCATCATCACATAACAACTATTAAATGAATCAATAATACAGCAACAACAGATTAAATAGTGCTCATAAATATGCCAAATAACTATCAAGAGAATCAACCATACCATGAACATCCACATAATCAACACAAATATGTACACAAATTATATGAAACTTATTTTTGCCCAAATAGTCATGACCTTTAGGGAACAATCTATGTTCATATATCGTATCGGCATGGCACCCGATCCAACATATACGTATTTGTACCGGCAAGGTACCCGATCCAACATATATATATCTGTACTGGCGTGGTACCCAATCCAACATAAACATAACCGTAATGATGTGGTACCTAATCCAACATAAACATATCTATACCAGCGTGGTACCCAACCAACATACATATCTGTATGGGCATGGTAGCCAATCCAACATATACATATTCATACCGGCGGGATACCCGATCCAACATATACATATTCGTACCGATGTGGTACTCAATCCAACATATATATATCCGTACCAGCATGGTACCCAATCCAACATATACATATTCGTATCGGCGTGGTACCCGATCCAACATATACATATTCGTACCAGCGTGGTACCCTACCTAAAATAAACAAGTAATATCAATATTAAATTTAGACTACCTCATAGCATACAATACGATGTACCAAGTTTACAAGTACACTTAAAATCATAAGATAATTTCCATAAGTAAATTTTCAATAATCATTCATACACACCTCAACAATTCAAACATCATTAATTTCAATCGCGTCCGAATACCAATCAACAAGTATCCAATTTAGGAGCATACACATAATTAAATTGAGTCTAAACTCCAATTAAATCATACCTTACCTCAACCAAAGAATCTAAATGTCACTAGTCCACAAGTGCCTGCCCTTCCTCACAAATTCGAGACATTCAAAATCTGTATAAATATGTAACTCCCATAAAAATATAAACTAGTACGTTAAATTTCAAAAAAAAGGAGTCATTATTCTACCTCCAAATCAAGAATTCTTACCCAAAGAATCCTAGACCATAAATTTTAAATGTCACATTATATCTAATAATTATTCAGTTATTTTTTAACCAAAACTAGAGACAAAATAAGAGAAAACAAGAATAGTAGTTGCCAGTTTCTGGACATTATGCGTGATTGGGGACACGTTTGAAGGAAACTAGACCTAAATTACATGAGAAATATAACATTTGGCAATCTTTACATCATTATTATTCAATGATTAATTATTACATTGTCACAAAATTGTTTATCAATAATTAACTAATCCTTACATAGCCACCAAGTATTACTTGAGTAACAATAACCTATTTAAACCAATTTTCTTCATTCCACTGTATCGTACTATATGCATATTCAATTCATCCCTTATATCACCATCATGGCCTAATGATTGGTCATCATTGCCTCATTATTAAATTATTCTCTCATTACTTAATAAATTTTATATGCACAATAAAGGTGCAACCAATGATTTGTCACTGCCTAATCTCACTTAGCCCCCACCGCCTCAGGTAATTAGTTACGCATATGGAGCAATAGAAAACAAATTGACACCAGTAAGAAGTTACTTGAGTCTTAAAGGGAGAGACCTTTTTCAAAGCTATAAATTGAAAAACAAGAGCTTCTAATCGTATTATGGTAAACCCTAGCCACTTACAGATCTCCCAGCTTAAGTATTTTTTACATTAGAAGATGTTGGCAAACTAGAAGAGGCTGCAAACACACTAGAAATAACATTATTTATTATTGAATCGACATCGCCACAGTTCTTAGTTCCATCAATATTGTCCCCATCAACTTTAATACCACCAAAGACCTATTGAACAACATAAAAAAATTGTGCATCAGATTAAAGAAATAGACTAGTAGAACAATTATCATTTTTTCTTGGTGATATGTTACTCACCCAAATGACTTTGTGAGAAAGTCTTGCCTCATCTTCTGAAGGTTTATTAAAAAGTAATTTATTTTTCAGATATATTACTGTGTACAATGGCTCCTATTTATAGCTTTAAATTAAAGAAACATTTATAAATATCACAACCTTTTTCAATTTATGATGATGTTGCAGAATTATGGTTTTCTGTTGGGCAGAATTATCATGACATATGTTTTCAAAATTTGGTTTTCTGTCAGGCAGAATTATGGTTGATTTACCTACAGCTAAGAATAGTAAGAAGATTTTGAGAACTCTTGTAGTAAAGGATAAGGCAGTAGATCTTCAGCTCCCACATTCTTTTCCTATAAGGAAGAATAATCAATAAGGTAATAAAGTAGACAATCAAAAAAGGTAAAGTTAAAGAAGAAGAATTGGGAGCTAGGCGCATGTATTACCAAATCTTTCTTCCTAGGAACCTATATCATTGATTTGATCATAATTTCCATTGTAACATCTCAAAATTTTAAACCAGGCATCTAAATAACTAAAAGGAATTTTTTTTTGGGTTTTGGTTTTTTTTCATCTACAACAAATCTCCTTGAATATCTGTTGGAACTCAGCTTTATTACGATCAGCCAAATATTGTCACTAATAACAAAGTAGAATAGCTAATTGCAACTTCTGTGGGTAGAACTACCAACATGAAACTTAATTTCAAAATCAAAGATATACTATATTGTTTATGAAATAGTACAAGGAACCCTACTTTCTTCATAAAGATATTCTATCCAAGAAAGTTTATGTAGCAAAAATTGCAATTTTTGATCCAAGATGGGCAAAGAGTAGCTATGAGATCAGATAAGGACCAAAATAAAACTAAAGAAAGAACTAAGTGCATCATATGGTCCAACCAAACGAGAGCAGGAATATTTTTATGATGTGGTTCAGCATCCTTGTGTTTTACAAATACTCAATGGACTGACAATATAAGGACTGGATTACCTGATTCTTTGCCTGTCTCATGTCTTCTATGTTTAGAGGCCTCAAACCAATTACTCTTTCTTCTATGACTTCTTCTTTATCATCTGAATGACCTTCTGTATTCTTCCCTTCTTCAACTCGCCACTTATTTTCCTATGAGAAAGAAGAATAAATAAGAGAACAAAAAAACATGCATAATAAAGCAGACAGTCAAAAAAGGTAAAGTTGAAGAAGAACAATTAGGAGCTAGAAGCATGTATTACCAAATAGTTCTTCCTAGGAACCTAGGTCATTAATTAGCGCATGTTAGAAGGATCTTTATCTTGGCTAATATTAGTGGAAGATCCCACCTGCATCTATTTTTTATATGTGCAAAAGAAAACTTTCAACATGCTCATTCACCTTGATGCTGTAATATAATAGAATATAAGTATGATAGATTCTCCTTGACCAATTTAATGGATGTTGAGAAGACTAATAAGCAAGATAGCACAAGAAGTATAAGGTCACATATACCAATTGAAGAGTAATCAATTTTCTTCACTAACCTTTGCACACTGTTTAGCATTATATTCAAAACTCCCACAAACAAAACATGGTTTCTTACATCTAGCTGAAGTACAGTTAGCTGCAGTGTGACCTTTTTCACCACAATTATAGCATGTTCCCTAACTCCCACAAGAACATAAAAAGATAAGTCAGGAAACTATTTACTTACAGATCTCTCATTTTCTATAGGTTTGTGAGAAGCATCAGATTGATCATGAACCATTGGATCATGACTTGGTTTAGCTTGTAGATCCGGTTATATATCTGATTGAATATCCCCATCTGCTTTAAGTTTTCCCAACAATAATCTTTTGATTTAAGATAATTCGGACTTCAAAATTTTGTTCACATCTAGAATCTTTTTAAACTTCTTCGAACAGGTGCTTCGAAGTTTCTGCATACAAAATACATGAAAAATTTAAAATAATCTATTTAACAGACAAGTTTGTAAGAGAGATTAGAGGGAAAAAACTGATGCATACATCAAGTTTCTTATTTAACACACTGAATCTCTTGTCTTCACTATCATTATTACTTGACAGCTCATGCTCCAATGAGAATTCCCCATCCACATCTTTCTATTAATAAAAAAAAATAGCATAACTAAGTATTACAATAAACATATGCTGATTAAATCCATAAAATAAAAATAAAATAAGTGTAGATACTTACCGAAGACTTTGATTTGTTTGAGTGAAAAAATTTGACGACTATTGTATATTGTGGAGTAATACATGTCACATAACGCAACATAAGAGGATATTTTTTTTAGAGACTATCTACACATTTTTTCCCTATATTTGGGGAAAATATCTCATGTCCATACCATAAAGGCATATAGAAAACCTACAAGCTGGTATGATGCTCCGACAATGGTTTTTGTTGGTTTCAATAAGCTTTTCAATGAACTTAAAGTTTCATCAAAAGACAATTCACCCCATCCAAACTCTCTACACAAAGTTTCATTCTCTAATATCATAATAAGATTAGCATAAATGACCTTAGCAGTCCTCCCCCCCAACAACACGCGTTCTAAAAAATAGATTTAGCTAGCTTGATAACATCTAAATCATTTTGGACTTCACTTTTCCTTGTTTCCATAAAAAATTTCAAGTCCTTCATTTTTAATTTCTCTGTGCCATCAAAGTAAGTGTTCAACACACGACTACCACCTCCTTTTTTTCCCAACTGATGATAATACATTACTTGAACTTTTAGTTGACAACCCAGTAACAAGACCAAAATCATCAAGTGTAAACTCAATTTAACTTCCCTGGACATAAAATGACATCGAATTCTTCTTATTACATCTTACTTCAGATAAAAACATGCAATGTAAAAGCATACCGGATGGATTTAGATTACCTAATTGCACAAAATTCTCAAAATCATATTTCTCTAATAATAACAACTAATTGTCATCCAAAAAGCTTGTTATAATTGTGTGATAATTTGAATCTCCTCTCTAACGGGGGTCTGATTTGAACCAATCATTAGGATCAATAAAGTACTCAACACGATTTGTCTTGCTAGACATGCTTTACAAAATCTGTAGAGTTACAAAGATAAAAAGAACTTTCAAAATAAAAATTAACAACAAAACAAGAATCAAGCTGCAAAATAAAATTTATCAGATAAAAAAATGAACCCAATGGCTATAGAAAACACCCAAAACTCAACTCTCACAAACAAACCTAAACAACCAAGTGACTGGATAAGAATGAGTTCACTGAGTACAGAAACCTCCAAAAACCCAAATCTCACCACCAAAAACACATTTTTATCAAGCTGATTTAGATTTTTAAAAAATAGAGTTTATAAATTGATCCATGCATTATAAAATGTGATTAAGAGAAGAGAAGAGTGATTTCCAGCTAAAAAAAATTGCTATGTAACAAATAGTTCAAATGCATTCTATGAGATTAAGAAAAAATTAGAGAGAATTACCTGTGCAAAGGAAGAAATTGCAAAGAGATGAGGGACAAAATCAAACACCCAAAACGTAAATGTGATTTCACCAAAGAGAAGGAGAGAAATCCAAAGCTTCGAGTTTTGCAATGAAATTTTTTGTAGCTTTGAGATGAAATTTGTTGTAGCTTTGAGATGAAATTTGTCTTACCTTGAGCTTTGTGCAGTGGGAAAATGTATTTTTAACTTTATTTTTTTGGTAGAAAATGTACTATATTAATCCGAGCTTTGATATGAAATTTGGTGTAGCTTTGAGATAAAATTTGTCCTACCTTGAGATTTGTGCAGTGTGTAAATATATTTTTAACTTTTTTTGGGTAGAAAAATGTATTTTAAACTTAAAGTTGGTGCAAATAAATTATGTCATTTAAAAAATAATTAATTTTTAATAAAATAATATATCTCAAATTATGTCTCATGGGCAAACGTTAACACTATTAATTTGTATTAAATTAGCTAATGTTCTGCAACTTTTGCCTTAGAGGCAAATTTAGACCCAACAAAATAAGTTATGCCACGCGGGTAAGAGTAGGCATTATTAGTTTGTATCGACATAATCATACAATTCTAACTTACGATGTCTAGTTTTACAATGTCTAACACAGAGTCCACCTAGATAAAAGTTATGCCCCATGGACAAAAGTTGATGTTTTCTTAGTTTGTAATGATTTGACAGATAATCTATAACTCTTGCCCTAGGAGAAATACTTTTAAATCACAAAAGAACAAGTTGTGCCCTATAGCAAGAGTTGACTTTGCTTTAGTCTGTAATGATTTGACTGATGATCTATAACACTTGACCTAGAGACAAGACTATAAACAAGTCCATGAGAAAGAGTTGACACTACTTTAGTCGTTAATAATTTAGTAAATGATCTATAACTCTTGCCAAGAGGCAAGACTTTTAGATCACAAAATAACAAGTTATGCCCCATAGGTAAGATTTCACACTAGCATAGTCTGTACTGATTTGGTAGATGATCTATAACTCTTGACCTAGAGACAAAACATTAGCCCTAAGACTTCAAAAGAACAAGTAATTCCTCATGGACAAGATTTTACACCAGTCACACTATGTGTAACTTATGGGGTATGTAGTAACTATTGTCATAGAGGCAAAACATAGTCGAATGACTTTTAAAAAAAATAGTGTATTTCACAAAGTTTAACTAATTGATTATTATACAATTCGGCTTAGACGCATAATGTGCAGTAATTGTTGTCTTACGTACAAAACACAGCACAAGGCTTATAAAAACTAACAAATACTTAATGGGCAATGATTTATGCTATTTCACAAAATCTAACTTATGGAGTATTATATAACTATTGCCTTGAGGAAAATGTAGCTCAAATTTTTTAAAAAATTAACGTATGCCTTATGGACAATAATTTATATAATTTTACAATGTCTAACTTATGAGATACGCTATGAATCTTGTAGAGAAGACTTAGCCAATGAGTTTTAAAAGAACAAGTTGAGACCCATAGACATAACATGTAGTAACAGTTGCTTTATAGACAAAACATAGGTCAAGGGCTATAAAAAAATTAATGAATATTTCAAGGGCAACAATTATACTATTCACAAAGTCTAACTAGTTGAATATTATGTAGTTCTTTCCTTAGATGAAAAATGTATCTTAGAAATTTTTCAAAAAATTAATGTATGTGAAACAATTTACACCATTTCACTGTGTCTAACTTATGAGATACTCTAACATAAGTTGATAACTCAAAAAAAAGAATATATCATGACCTTTATATAACTTGTCTTGACAAAAATAAACTCACAAGTAAAAAAGATCAAGATCGAAATTTGATATCAAAAAGTCGAAAGAGCAAGTATTAAACAAATAAGAAAAATAAAACAAGAAAAAATAATGCAACAATTTACAAAAGGATAAGCAAAAATTGTGGCAAATTAGTTGAAAGTAAAAACTGTCAATTGCAACTTGAGTGACCATCTTTAAACATCATAAAGAAACAAAAGATAAACTTAAATCCTCTTAAGAATTTTTCACGTCTTCGGCAGTACAAAATTCATCTTTTATAGAAATATGATCAAAAACATCGGGTGGCATTGGAGTTATTGAGTAAAACTAAGACCATAATATTCATCTGATACTTTGCACCATTTTCTTTTTCTAGAAAGCAAGTCATCAATATTTTCAGGAGGTATTGAAAGATCAATTTCTCCGCTTTAAAGCTTGGCACAAATCTGGGAACTGACTTCAAACTTGACTTCATCTTCTAGAATATGAACATTTTTCTGCTGCATTTCATCCACCCTCTTGAAATTTGCAATGACAACTCCTCGTCCGTCATGTCATTATTAAATCTCTAAATAAGCTCCATAATAGAATCACACTCAGACTCTAGATACTATAAAAAGAAATGAATAATGTCAACAACACAATCAACACAATTATTAATGTAATGATGTTGTTTCTATCGAATAATAAATCTAATATGAAATTTACCGTAATAGGCTCATAAACCCATCTAAATAATTATCAAGATGAGTCTTAGTAGAAGATGTAACTCTCTGCATGAAAATTGCAAAAGAAAAAGAAAGATTACTAAAGTAAGTTAGAAACTCAACATTGAATTATGATTTGAACAGTAAAATAATAAAGATATATTGAATTTTAAAGAAAAAGAGAGTGACACAAAGTCCATCCAGATAAAAGTTATGTTCCATGGGCGAGATTTGACACTAGAATAGTTTATAATGATCTAGTAAATGATCTATAAATCTTGCCCAAGCGGTAAGACTTTTAGATCACAAAGGAACAAGTTGTGCCTCATGGGCAAGAATTGACACTAGCATAGTCTGTACTGATTTGGCAGATGATCTATAACTCTTTCCTAGAGGCAAGACTTAGACAACAAAGAAACAAGTTCATGAGCAAGAGTTGACACTGCCTTAGTCATTATTGATTTAGTAAATGATCTATAACTCTTTCCCAAGAGGCTAGACTTTTAGATCACAAAAGAACAAGTTGTTCCTCACGGGCAAGAGTTTACATTGCCTTAGTCTACACTAATTTGGTAGTTGATCTATAACTCTTGCCGTAGAGGCAATACTTAGACAACAAGGAAATAAGTCCATGGGCAAAAGTTGACACTGCCTTGGTATTTATTGATTTAGTAAATGATCTATAACTCTTGTCCAAGAGGCATGACTTTTAGATCACAAAGGAACAAGTTGTGCCCTATGAGCAAGAGTTGACATTGCCTTAGACAGTACTGAGTTGACAGATGATCTATAACTTTTTCCCTAAAGGCAAGACTTAGACAACAAAGAAATAAGTTCATGGACAAGAGTTGACATTGTCTTAGTCTTTAATGATTTGGTAGATAATCTATAATTCTTTTTCAGGAGACAAGACTTTCAGATTACAAAAGAATAAGTTGTGCGTATGGGCAAGATTTGACACTACTGTAGTCTGTAATGATTTATAAGATGATTGAGAACTCTGCTCTAGAGGCAAGACTTTTAGCCCCCAAAAGAACAACTTATACGTAATGGGCAAGAGTTGATACTAGCTTAGTCTGTATTAACTTAACAAACTATGGAAAATTTAAGACTTGGAGATTACTATTTCAAGCTTGATAAAGAATGATAATATTTTGAAAACTTGATTATATCATGTATGACTTTTATATATATAGATTTACATGATTTACTATAATTAGGACATAAGTTATGTACAATCTCTAAATTTTGAAGATTGTTTTATTTATGTTGATCTATAAATCTTGGGATTGGCAAGGCTAAAACGATATCAAACATTCATAATATAAAAACAAGAGAATGACAAAGTTGACTGACAAGTTTAGCATCATTAAGTTCTCTAACGAGATTCCTACCTTGATAAAATTTATCTCCCCTACAACTTAAAATCTTGTCTAGAAAGGTCTTTGACCAGACAAGGAATAACATTACCAGATATTGATAAGAAACATTCAAAATATTGTAATGATCACCTTATCATTTTTAAACTGAGTACCTTTAGAACAAAACAGAGTACTTCAGAGGAGAACAAAGCTAGACCCACTTTGAACAAATCATAAACTTCAAAGATTGATAACATAATTGCTTACAGGAGCATACCAAAAAGGTAAATGCAAATTTAAGCATGTATTATGATACCATGTACATACACATTTGACCACAGAAAATGTACTTGACTACTTTTTATAGGCCTATCTAAGCAAAGTTACTTCTTAGAATTAGGAAAATATTGTAAATTTACCCATAAGCTTTTAATATCCAAACATAAAGTATGATTTCAAATATTTCTCTAGCCAAGCTAGAATCTTATAGAGATGATTTCTGACCAAAATAAAAAAGAACAAAATAAATAAAGTAACACACTAACACCTTTGACAGCAAAGTATCTAGGACACAATAAACACATGCACGAAACATGCAAACAAGCTGTCACTGTACTAACGCAGACACTTCGAAGCTGATGTGGAAAATAATCGTACCTCATTGCGAGCTAATTCTCAAGTCATTCCAGTTTACAAAATTAGAACAAAGTGATTTCATTAAAGTGTTTAAACAAATTTAAGAGAAAATCTTAATTATTGGCATATTTGACTTCAACATTCATCACTTGTACATAATATTACTAAGGTAGTAGATGATCTATAAATCTTGACATAGACGCAAAGACTTAGCCCCCATGGAAACAAGTTATGCCTTATGGGCAAGTATTGATCCTGCCACATTGTCTATTAATTAAATATTTGCTCAATAACTCTTGCCCTAGAGGCAAGATTTATCCCACAAAGAAACAACTAGCCCCTATGGATAAGAGTCGACACTATCTTGTTTTGTAAAAATTTGATAGATGCTCTATAATTCTTGCCCTAGAGGCAAGAATTAGCTCTCAATAAACATATTTAAAGGAAGAGAGGGTGACAGAGAATTTTTCATCTGTAAAATATATAAAAATTGAAGTTGCAATTTTTTTTAGTATACTAATAGACATTGATGTAAAATACATGTAAATGATAAAGTGAATTTAGTAAAAACTTACATCAACAATAATGTTAATTAAGTTTGAAGGCAAAGGTCCTGAAGAATTGGAAGCAACATCCACTAAGAGACGCTCTATTTCTTCATCAGAAGTAACACATGACTACAAAAGAAAAAGCATAGAACAATTTTTAATTTTTAAACATAAATGTATACTAACAAGAACACACTGGACATTTACAAACAACAAGAACACTATTATTTTTTCAATAAAAAATGCTGATTGTACAATCCATTTTTATATTATGCTATGCAGGTTAGAGATTTTCCCATTTTTAAATCAAACAATGACTTTAATTCAAAGTTAATTACAAACCCTAATACTCCCATTTAAGTACCCCTCAGTTTAAAAAATAATGACCTACTTTCCTTTTAATCCATTTAAAAAAGAATGACCACTTTTATTTTTTGGCAATACTTTAATTTCAACTTTCCATATGACATGTTTAGGACCACAAGATTAAAGGACATTTTGGTACATTTGACACAACTTTAATTTAAGGTCACAAGATTCATAAGTCTTCTTCATTTTCTTAAACTTTGTGCCTAGTCAAAGTAGGTCATTTTTTTTTAAACGGAGGGAGTAAAATTTATTAAAAATATACAAAACCCACAAATTATAACATCTTGAAGATGAAAAATTAGCGCAAGCTTGTCCATCTTTTCTCTGTATATCGCGAGTTAGATGATTTAAAAGAGATAGCAACAAAAAAAAAAGAATTACGATGAAGAGAAAGAGCAACAACGAGAAAGAGTAGGGCGTTGGAGAGGAGAGATGCGTTCAGGGGCATTAGAGAGAATAAAGATGAGTTCAGGGGTAAAGTAGTCCTTTTGATATGGCAGTAAAGCAATGACGGCTATTTACCTAAGGGTTTTTTAATTTAGGGTTAAATATACAAAGCCACCAAAATTTGGGGTCAACAAATGTAATTTCAACAATTTAAAATTAATCAATATTACTTAAAATCAAAACTAAATATTGGATCCATTGAAATAAATTCGACTCACACCATTAAAATAAAAATTAAACACATTAATTGAGTAGGTGTGGGTCAGAATTTATTTTAATGAGTTTTATTTTTAATTTAGAGTTTAAATAATATTGATCGATTTGAATTTGGTGATGTGGACCTTTAATAAGAACCTACGTGGTAAAAATGATTTTGCAAAATTATCTTTAAAAATTAAAAACACGAATGAATCTTTTCTAGAAAGACAGTGAAATAAACGAGCCAAATTTTTAACGAATGACATAGATAAGTCATTTTTAATAATTCGATAATATATTTGATCCTTTCAACATATAAATTTAAGTATTAGATATATTATATAATTATTTAATGATAACAATAATATTGAAAGAGAGTAATAAAATTCTCTTAATTTTATAAATTTAATAAGTAGTAAATTGAAATTATTCATTTTAGTAACGGGTCATATAAAATGAAAGGGGAAAAGTAGCTAAAAATCTATTTTTGAAATATAGTGTTAGTAAAAGTTTATAGATGGATAGAAATACAAAAATAATCTTGGCCTTAAAACTTAATAGGAACACGGCAAAAGTCAAATTTCCTATTGAGATTTGAGCATCAGTGGAGGAATATTCTCTGGAGCAGAGCCACTCTCCGCCCGACCTCTCTCTCTAATTTACCTTTTCCCCATTCCTAAGTCGTCTCAATTTTGGGTAAGAGTCTTTTTACTTTTTAGACTAGCAACTTTTTCTTTTGTATATCCATTCAAACTGTCTATTTATTATCCTAGTTATCCGCACCCCCTACAAATGGTATCAGAGCACAGTAATTTAAAAGATATGGAAGTGAGATACGTGTTAGAATTAGTTAGATTAAATTCAGTTAAGTTAGATTTAGTTATTTATTAAATTAATTATGAGAAGACCATTTAAAAATAGAGAAGCTTTTAGAAAAATTAAAGAATCTTTAGTTAGTAATTATTCAGAATATATAAGTCTAAATAAAACAAAAGAAAATCCACAAAGATTAACTTACTTAATTACATTAATATCTAGTATTGAAGCAAAATTAATAATCCATTTAAAATCTAGAAGAATGAGACACATACCACCTAATTATGATAAAATAAGATTTAGATATCCACCAAAATATTATAAATGAATAAAGAAGAATTTATAATAGATGAAAAAATATACGAAAATCACGAAGGATCAAAAATAAAAATAGTATTTTCGAATCTACGAAGAAGATATAAGAAAATAGGAGAACATTTATATTTAATGTTAGAAAAAGAAGAATTAAAATTAGAAGATAAATTAACAGCAATGGTAAGAATAAAAAAAGAAAATGAAGAAATAGATAGAAAAAAAGGAAATAGAAAAAATTGAACAACAAACTACGGAAGAAATACGAAAAATAGAAGAAACAAAAAATAGTAGAATTGTTGAATTAGAAAAAGAATTACAAATGTTAAAAGATTTATACGAACAAAGACAAAAAGAAAAAGAAGAAAAAGATAAAGAACAAAAATTAATAAACGAGATAAATCAATTTAAAGAAAAATTAGAAATAAATAATATAGAAGTAGAAGAGACAGATAATTATGATTCAGAAGATAGTGAAACATATACGGAAATATTAACAAATATAAAAAATCTAGAAATTAACGGAAAACAAGAAATAATTAATGAAGAAAATTTGGAAAATAATAACACAGAAATAAATACTCTTGATAAAAAAAAAAAGATGAAACCATAATACCTAATACAACAGAAATAAGAAAACCTATATATTATAAAAATAAATTTAAAAGATATAATGAATATGACAAATGGACACCAAAACAAATAGTTAATAAAAATTATAACTTTTTAGACCTAGACTGTGTAATAGATACAGAAAAAACAATACAATTATGGATAGGATATATGACAAAACAATTATTAGACAATAATATAAACATAACAGATACACCAGAATATATAGAAAAAATATTAATAGGATCAGTAAAACTATGATTTTCAAATTTAACTGAAAATAGTAAAAAAGTATTAAGAACTAATAAACCTATGGAAGGAACATCATCAACAACAACTAAATTAACACCTATAGAATTATTGAAAAAATATGAAACAGCTATAAAAGATGAATTTGGTAGTATGACAACATTAGAAGAGGAACAAGATGAAGAAAAAGATACAAATAGGAATTTAATGATAAAATTAACAATATGTAATATGTGTTATATAGATGAATATACTTGCGCATTTAAAGAATATTATTATAAAGGAGCATATAGTATAGAAGAAAGTAAAGAAATAAGAAAATTATATTTTAATAAATTACCCGAACCATTTAGTTCAAAGATAATAAAAAGTTGGGAAGAAGCAAAAATAGTAGATACATTAGGAGCTAGAATAAAATTTTTACACCAATGGTATAGAAACTTATGTGAAAAATATAGAGAAGAATTAAAAATGAAAAAAACATTAATAAGAAATTTAGCATGTTGCAAAAATAAAATAGCACCTCAATTTGGATGCGAAGAAAAATACTATAAGAAAAGAAAAAGACATAAGAAATATAAGAAATATAAAAAATCAAAATATAAATACAAAAAACCAAGAAAAAGATATTATGTTAAAAATTACAAAAATAAAAGACCATTTAGAAAGAAAAAATCTATAAAAGAATGTACATGTTATAATTGTGGAAAGTTAAGACATTTAGCTAGAGATTGTAAATTACCCAAAAATCCAAAAAATAAACAAATATCAGAAATAAAAATAGAAAATACAGAATATATGCAAATAGATTATATAGATTATGAACTAGAAAGTGAAGATAGTATATATGAAATTTCAGAAAACGAAATAGATACTGAAATAGATAGTGAAATAGATGAATTAAATGACTGAAGAAGATATAAAAATAATAACAAAGGAAGAATATTTAAATGACGAAGGAACAGAACAAAAAATAATATTTGACAGTAATATATTTGATGAAATAAAAGGAAAAGAGTTAGATTTAAGTGTAGAAAAAATATTTAAAATACCAACAATAAAAAATATTTTTAGTAGGAAAAAAGATGAATATTATGTAGTATGTCAAAAAGAACATGTAATAGACTGTAGATATGCAAAAGGAAAAGCTAGTATACCACTAGTAACAAAAAGAATAATTAATAAAGAAATAAATAATATAAAAAGTAAAGGAGATCCAATAAAATATGTACACCTCGGAGGTACAGAAATATTAATAAAAGCATGTTTTAGAGAAGGAATAGATACGCCGATAGAACTATATTTAGCAGATGATAGAATTATAAAACCTATAGAAAAAAGTATAATAACTGTCGTAAAAGAAAATTTAATATACCAAAAATTTAAATTTATAATAAGAGCAAATTATTCAGTAGCAGTAACAGATAGGAATATAGATAAATCATTAGTATTATATTGGAAGATATCAGGAATAGAATTAACCCCAGGAAGTAAAATATTTACAGCGAGATGTAAGAATTTATACGTATTAACAACAAAACATAAAATAACAGGGAAAAATAAGATTAACAAGATACAAATAGATAGCCCCTTTGAACAAATTGTAAAAACGATATATTATAATGATTATAGTTATAGAGACATAGATATAGAAGAAAATTTAGAAATAGTAAATGATAGAATAAGTACAACAAAAAGAATAGCTAATGAAAAACCAGAATCATCAAGCTCATAAAAAAGAATGAGTTATGAAACAAATTCAATAAGTAATCTAAATCAATATTATATAACAGGAAAGATAAATGAAAAAGAATATTTAATATTATTAAACACAGGACAAGAAGAAAATTATATAGCAAAATGTTTAGTAAAAAATGAAGAAATAAAAACCGATAATGATATATGCCCAGATCTACCAAGAAGCTTAATAAATAGTAAAGATATAGCAGAAAAAGAAATAATAATAGGAGGAATTAGAAAAATAAAAATAGAATTTGAAGTAAAAGAAGAAATGCAAAAAGCAGATATAATATTAGGAATAAAATGGTTAGAACAAGTAAAACCATATAATATAGAACATACACAATTAGCCATAACATATAAAAGGGAAAGATTATTCTTAAGAAGAGCTTTAACATAAAATGAAAATATATGTATTAATGAAGATAGTAGTGGAAGGATATTACAGTAGATATTATACGCCTATGATAGATACAGGAGCAGAAGCTAATTTATGTAGATATAATTGCTTACCAGAAAGTAAATGGGATAAATTAAAAATACCAATAGTAGTTAAAAGATTTAATAACGAAGGAAGCTTAATTACTTATAAAGCTAGGAATGTAAAAGCACAAATATGGGATAAGATACTAACAATAGAAGAAATTTATAATTATGAACTAACATCAAAAGATATACTTTTAGGAATGCCATTTTTAGATAAACTATACCCACATATAATAACAAGAAACGATTGGTGGTTCACAACCCCATGTAAACAAAAAGTAAGAGCAAAAAGAGTTAATAATAAAATAAGAAAGAAACCTGATTGGATAAAAGGAAGTGAAAAAATTACACAAAAGTTAGAAAATATAAAAAACACTGAAGATACAATAGAATTAGTAGTATTTTCGATAAATAAAACAGAAATAACTATATTTTCAATAAATAAGATAGAAATAGTTAAGAAAAAATTAGAACAATTATATAGTGAAGATCCATTAAAAGGATGGGAAAAACATAAAACTACCATAAAAATTGAATTAATAGATAAAAATAGTATAATAACCCAAAAACCATTAACATATAATTTTGACGATTTAAAAGAATTTAAAATGCATATAGATGAATTATTAGAAAAACAATATATACAAAAAAGTAATAGTAAACATAATAGTCCAGCATTTATAGTAAATAAACATAGTGAACAAAAAAGAGGAAAAAGTAGAATGGTTATTGATTATAGAAATTTAAATGCAAAAACTATAACATATAATTATCCGATACCAAATAAGATATTAAAAATAAGACAAATCCAAGGATATAATTATTTTAGTAAATTTGATTGTAAATCAGGATTTTACCATCTAAAGTTAGAAGAAGAATCTAAAGAGTTAACCGCATTTACGGTACCACAAGAATTTTATGAGTGGAATGTATTACCCTTTGGATATAAAAATGCACCAGGTAGATATCAACATTTTATGGATAATTATTTTAAACAATTACCTAATTGCATAGTATACATAGATGATATATT
The DNA here is from genome assembly GCA_030864225.1 of Capsicum baccatum var. pendulum. Taxonomy (NCBI): domain Eukaryota; kingdom Viridiplantae; phylum Streptophyta; class Magnoliopsida; order Solanales; family Solanaceae; genus Capsicum; species Capsicum baccatum. The sequence continues at coordinate 83,131,041 of CM061557.1, read as the reverse complement.
ATTATATACAAAAACCAAAGAAGAACATATAAAATTATTAGAACAATTTACGGATATAATAGAAAAATCAGGAATAAGTCTAAGTGAAAAGAAAGCCGAAATTATGAAAAATCAGATAGAATTTTTAGGAATTCAAATAGATAAAAGTGGAGTAAAAATGCAACAACATATAGTACAAAAAATAATAAATTCGAAAGAAGAATTAGATACAAAAAAGAAATTACAATCATTTTTAAGATTAGTAAACCAAGTAAGAGAATATATTCCAAAATTAGCAGAAAACTTAAAACTACTACAAAAAAAATTAAAAAAGGATATAGAATATAATTATAATGAAGAAGATAAAAAACAAGTTCAGAAAATAAAATTACTTTGCAAGGAATTACCAAAATTATAATTTTCAGATGAAAATAGAAAATTTACATATATAGTAGAAGCAGATGCCAGTGAATATAGTTACGGAGGAGTACTTAAATATAGATATGAAGCAGAAAAAATAGAACATCATTATAGATACTACTCAGGTACGTTTAACGAGACAGAAATAAAATGGGAAATAAATAGAAAAGAATTATGTTCATTATATAAATGTTTGTTAGCATTTGAGCCATATATTGTATATAACAAATTTATTGTGCGAACAGATAATACACAGGTACGCTGGTGGCTAACAAAGAAAATACAAAATTCAGTTACAACAAAAGAGATTCGGAGACTAGTTTTAAATATATTAAATTTTACATTTGTAATAGAAGTAATTAGTACTAACAAAAATGTTATTGCAGATTACATATCAAGACAAAGCTACACAAACTAAAATGATAGAAGAAAATATACATGAAAAGATACTCAACGCCCTGACTACGCTTTCATTGAAAGTGGACAGTATGGGTACTGAGATAGAAATGCTAAAGCTAAAGACTAGTGAAGATAAACTGAAGTCTATAGCTATGAATCAGCTAACTCAGCAATGCGCAGAGCTATGTCGATCGGAAGATAATAAAATTCCAGAGCTAGAAGGAGACGTTGGGATACTCCATAAAACCCATAACGTTTATCAATCTACTTCTACAGGTACAAGCAAAGGAGTTAGAAAAAATATGAACCTAAACAAGCTATTTGATAAACCATATACACCAAATACATCAAAAGACCCATGTTTATACCCCCACAAGTTACTACATATCGAGATAGTCTAAACCAAGACAAAAAGACATACAACTACACAGCCCGCACATATATAGAAAATATCTACAATGTACAAATCTTTTTAAATAGCAACCCAAAAGCTACAAATATCCAAGAACCAGATACAAACTATATAACCCAGAAATTGACCAGATACAATAAGCTAATTGCCTTACCTAAAACCAAACCCAGCTTAGTTAAAACTTGCTACGAATATGGATTACTTAGTACCGTATATACCACAGACGGAACTGAGATATCCACTATACCCGAGATATATGAAGCATTTACCACATTTAAAAGAATAACCAAAGGTACTTTATTTTTTATAAAAATCTACACGGCACCAACAGAGATATTATTTGACGAAGTTAAGAAACCTATACAAGTTGTAAAAATAGGAATGACACGAGATATGATTATACCACAAGATATTGGTACACAACCAGAGATACCCAGAATCGAGATACCCAAATTTTATGCAAACAAAAGAGTTATCGGACTATCTACGATTTTACAAGAACTAGCAAATACATACTGTAACCAAAATCCTATATGGAGTTATTATTCAAGAAACCATGTATTAATATATTCAAATTCAAAAGAGTTACGAGAAACAGATATGGAAACTATTAGGCAATGGATTATCACGTTGCTTAAACCAGAAACAGAACCTATCGCCAGAGCTATCAAAGAAAAATTTATTTCAGAAGAATTATTGACCAGATATTGCAAGACTATTGGACACAAATACCCAGATCACAGATGTTCAAAATGTAATGGAGGAGATAATGACGTCCCAGCAGTTCAGCTAGAATAAAAGAAGATAAGGACGACAGCTGGAAAAATAAGATCAGAACAATAATAGAGATACAACAAATACGACAAAATAAACGGAAGACAAGATATTTAATATATTTTACAAAATCTTTAATACATTTAATGTAATAAGACTTTAGCTTTTGTATTTAGAAGTACGTAAACAAAGTAGTTAGCATATTTATGTTAAGTTTGAAAAGTCTTTAGGTAGGTAGGACTTTTTAAAGTCTTTAGTTTTTTTTTAGTTTTTAGTTTTTTTTTACGAATGTAAAAAACTTTTTTACATTGTTCATTCTATAAATAAGAGCTCAGAAGGCATTGCAGAGGCAAGCCTTCCAACATTCAAGCAAAAACTCTCTCCATCCAAAGTACTTTTGCCTAGTTAATTAAATATATACTGCAATGGAAAAAGCTATGGAACAACAAACCTCAGAAATATCAAAGCTACCGGAACAGGTATATCTATTTATGATTATGAATAGCTAAATTTATAATTCCCGAAAATCATGATATGATAAAATAAATTCATATTAGTTACTTTATAGTAGAATTATTCGAAAAATAATATGTTAAGAAGTTTATTAGCAAAGTGGAAACGGAGAAAAATCCCTAAGGACTATGCCATCCTAAAGGTAAAACCAATGAGGCAAGAAGCCGTGGCGGGGAGTAACCAAAGTCGAGGCGCTGTTTAAGGGAAAAGTATCCGAATTACCGTGCTAATAGTGACCGAAGAACATGTTATTTAAGAATAATCTAGTATATAGTAATCTGAGATGACTATATTTTATTATGTATATGGTTGAAGGGAATATTTTGAAAAAGCAATTTTATGATAATGAATGATAATATATCTGATGTCATGGTAGATAAATTCAAGATACTTATTTTGTATGTACTTAGAGATATAGATGTTGCAGATATAAGAAAAATTATATTAGAAAAAGCATATTAAAAAAATTATACGGATAGAATAAATTATATACCACACATACCTAACTACTCTTATAAATACTTATTATGTTAAAATCACGTAGAATTTTTAAAGATATGCGAAATATACAGTTAATAGAAAAACAGATAAAAATAAATATAGTAAGATACATGGAAAATAAAAAATATATAAAATCTCTTAATATAAATATACAAAAATTACTAAGACAAAAACAAATAATTACAAAATATCAATTTTAGAAAATAGCCCATTTAGACTACCTTAAAGTTTTAACCTTATATATACTTAAAAATATAGAAATAATAGATATTAAGAAAATGATATTAGAAGAAGTAATAAACTACGAAATTGAAATGATAAATGCCACAGCACAAATATACGAAGACATTTACCCAGAAGGATATTATTCAGACCAAGATTGTGGATGTTAGAATATATTAGAAAAACTAGAGAAAACCAAGATAATCTAAATAACGAAATTAATTATAAAAACCATATTAGAAAAATAATGGAAGATCTAAAAAAAAAGTTAATATGGATAGAAAAAACCTTAGAAAATTTAGAAAAAAGCACATGTGACAGTTTATATAATATAAAAAACTCATTACGAGAAGAACAACACAAGATAATAAATGATATAGAAAATCTAGAATTAGATATATACTACAGTACAGATAAAATAAATTATTACACAGAAATTTGTAACTCAGCAGTTACTACAGGATAAAATAATAAACTAAATAAATTAATGGATACATCTCACAAACAGAATAACTTATTAAAACAAAATCTAAGAAATAACCACACACAAGAATAAATTTATTACCTATAATAAATCTATTTATTATCCTAATTATCCGCACCCACTGCCTTTTGCCACACCCGTGGATGCGCCTTGATATTCAATCTTGAGATTCTTGTGCATTTGTTTTATTCCTGTTTTCCAGGCTAAGGAAACATAAATCTGTATTTGCAGAGGTGTACCTCTAAATAAAGTGATGTCTTCTTTAATCAGTCAAATGGTTCTTCCATCAAGTAATGGTTACAAGGCATGGGAAGATCCTTATTTTTTTAAGTGGAGGAAAAGAGATTCTCATGTCCCACTCCATTGCCATGAATCAGTTGAAGGTAATGCTCGATTGCATCTATATAATGCTACTAGGAATGATCATGCTAAGCGTTTGTCTTGTTAGAGTTCTCCTCTTATGCCTATCAATAGTTTGGCTTACAGATATGAGTAGGACTGAAGTTTACAATGTTATTCTCACAAAAGTTGTATTTTTCATTCTTATTTTCTCGGTACCTGTATTTTTTTTTTTTTATGCAGTTTACGCTTCTATTATTGTGAAGTTATATGTTAATTAGAGAGAAGTAGGAAACCAATCAGCACTAAGATAGTGCTGTACTATATACAGTGAACAGGATTGACCGACAAAAGGCAAAAACCTCCCTACCTATCCTTGGAGGAAATCCATGAATTCTGAAACAGATTGGGCCTCATTTACAGTTTCCTGTTTACACCAAAAATAAAGCAAAATATATACAGTTAATTTTATCTTCTCAACTGAATTGACTTTGTCTTCAATAAGATTCAAATTTCTCCCATTCCAAACTGTCCACCATATTCAAGCAGGGATGACATTTCATATTTTGGTTAATGCCCTGGTTAATGCCTCTTGTATTACAGCATCTGAGTTGGTCCTGTGCAGTTTTAGGAATTACCCAACAGAAGACCAGGATGTTTATAAAAAGCTGCCAAAATATGAAATATTACACGAAAAAGCAAAAAAGTAGACTGATGCTTTATGGGTTTTCGTCACTCAAGAAACATGTGCTGCTAGCGTCTTTTCTGAAGATCCTCATGTGTTAGGCATGTTTCCTTATCCATCAACCAAGAAAAACAAGCTATCTCATATGGAACCTTTTTCCCTCCATAGTTATTTCCAAATCATACATTAGTTTGGTTTTCTGTTATTGATAGAAAACGGGAAGCACGATTTTACCCGAAGCATCCTTATTGTCTCCATTCCATATAAGATTAATCTAAATACGTTTGTTGTAGATTTAAGAAACTTCTCTTCCCAAAACTCACGTATTATATTCAATTTGTTTTATGAATACCCATGTTAACCCATTGGCTCATAAGATCCCTTGACATTATTTTTCGTCCTAAATTTTCCCCTGCCTGTAACGGTCTTCCACAGTGGCTTGGGGGGAGACTTTTAATTTAAAAAGGAAAAGGTCCAAATTTGCCCGTGAACTATGTGAAATGGTCTAGCTTTGCTCCCATTAATAGTTGGGGTCAAATGAGCCCCTGCTGTTAGCGGAAGAGCTCAAATACTAATTGGTCTAATTAGAAAAAAAAAGTCTAATTAGTCTAATCTTGATGTTTAGCAATTGCCACGTGGCATCATTTCAATCCCACATTTAATGTAGTATTTCTTTCTCTTCGCCTTCCTTTTTCTCTTCTACCACCATCCACACTTCTTCCACTTCTATTTTGCCACTATTTTGCTACTACTTCCACCACCACATCTACCTCTTCCGTTTCTTCCAAAATAACCAAATACCATACCTACAACAACATACCGAGTATACTCCTACATAGTGGGGTATGAGGTGGGTAGACTGTACACAGTCCATACCACTACCTCAGAGACGAGGTAGAGAAGCTGTTTCTAATAGACCCCCGGCTCGAGAAAAAAATAGTCTAGAAAAAAGACATAATATAAGAACAAGACGCAATAGGTAGTAACAAAACAGCAAATATTAACTAAACAAAACTCCTACAAAATAATACAATAATCGATCTACCCGAAACAAGCATTTCCAAAATTTCGCGAACAAGACATTGCAAGCATAGCACTACGATTACTAGCATGTATAACAAAACAACACACTCTCACCTATGCTTACTAGCATGGACACATTCCTTCCTACTAACCTTCTACCCTAATTCGTGTCCTCCACATCTTCCTATTTAGGGTCATGTCCTAGGTAAGCGGTAACTTCTCTATGTCATGTCTAATCACCTCCTTCCAATATTTTTCGATCTACCTCTACTTCGTCTGAATCCATCCATAGCCAACCTCGCACGCCTCTGTATAGGGGGTATTCGTGCATCTCCTTATCATATGTTTGAACTATCTCAACCTCACTTCCCACATCTTGTCTTCCACTTAATTCACTCCTACCTTGTCTCGGATAACCTTGTTTTTGATCCTATCTCTCCTAGTAAACGTACACATCTATCGCAACATCCTCATCTTCGCCACCTTCATCTTTTGGATGTAAGAGTTCTTGACTGGCCAACACTCCGCCCCATACATCATAGTTGATCTAACCGTCACTCTGTAGGACTTGCCTTTAAGTCCAGGACGCATCTCCTCATCACACAAGACTCCGAATGTGAGCCTCCATTTCATCCACCTTGCATGAATACGGTGAGTGACATCTTCGTCAATCTTACCATTTTACCTAGATCATAGATCCAAGATACTTGAAACTATCTCTCTTTGGAATGGCCCGAGTATCAAGCTTCACTACCCCATCAGCCTCATGTGTCGCCTCATTGAACTTGCACTCCAAATATTCTGTCTTTGTCCTGCTCAACCTTAGCTCTTTAGACTCTAGGTCTTTCTCTAAACCTCCAACTTAGCATTCACTCCTCCGCAAGTCTCATCAATCAAAACTACGTCATCTACAAATAACATACACCATGGCATACATTTTATGGTATCACACCATATACCATACCTTAACTTTTATTATAGCCACATTGTGCAAAAAACGAGATACTGTTTTGTATATGCCATTGGGTGATAAGAGGTTGGGAATGTGATTTGGTTTGGGGTTGGGGTGGTTGTGGGGGTAGGAAAGGGTGTCAATTTGTTTTCAGACTAGGGATCTACCATCTTGGCTTTGCATTGACGAGGGTTGTAATCCTAGTCTTCCTTGAAGCGATTTAGATTTTCCCCCTTAATTGCTTTTTTTTTTGTGTTTTTATTTTTTTTTTGGTATCAAGAAAAAAGGGTGTATGAAAGAGGAGATTACTGTCGATAATATTCTCTGGCTGGCCAAGAATTCTCCGGTGAGCTTCAATGCTAAAAATTGAGATTAGAAAATAATTAGTCTAACAGTTTTGGCCGTTAGCAAATAAGGGCATATTTGAGCTCTTCTTATAAGGAAAGGGGCTCATTTAACCCAACTATTAATGGAGGGAAAAGTGATACCATTTTGCATAGCTTATGGGCAAATTTGTACTTTTTCCCTTTAAATTAAAAGCCTCAGCTGCTGTGGAAGATCATTAGAGGCAGGGGCAAATAGAGGTGAAAGTAACTTTGCGGGATTTTATGAACCATTAAGTTACCGGAGGGTATCCATAAGACAAATTGAAAACGATAGGGCCATTTTTGTACTTTTTTCCCACACTAATGATGAATTGGAGCTACTTGACTTCAAATTTTGAATATTCTTTTCCTTAAATTGGTGATGGACATGTTGACACGGAGTATTCAAGGTGAGGTGCCTTGGTGTATGTTATTTGTGGATGATGTAGTGCTGATTGATGAGACGCGGGGGGGTGTGAATGACAAATTGGAGGTTTGGAGGCAGACCCTTGAGTCTAAGGGGTTTAGGTTGAGTAGGTCCAAGATGAAGTTTTTGGAATGCAAGTTTAGTGACTCGAGGTAGGAGGACGAAGTGATGGTGAGGTTGGACTCCCAGGATGTTTGTAAGAGAGATAGTTTTAAGTATCTTGGGTCTATGATCCAGGGGAATGGTGAGATTGATGAGGATGTTTCTAAACGTATTGGAGCAGGTTGGATGAAGTGGAGGCTCGCCTCGGGAGTGTTGTGCGATAAGAAGGTGCTCCTTAAGCTTAAAGAAAAATTCTATAGAGTGACAGTTCGTCCGGCCATGTTGTATAGAGCGGAGTGTTGGCCAATTAAGCACGTTCACATCCAAAAATTGAAGGTGGAGGAAATGAGAATGTTGCTTTGGATGTGTGAGCTTACTAAATGGGACAGAGCTAGGAATGAGATTATCCGGGAGAAGGTGGGAGTGGCTTCGGTGGAGGACAAGATGCGGGAAGGAAGACTGAGATGGTTTGAGCATGTGATGAGGAGGGGCGCAGATGCCTCAGTTCGTAGGTGTGAGAGGCTAGTGTTGGATGGTTTCAGGAGGAGTAGAGTAGGCAGAAGAAATATTGGAGGGAGGTGATTAGACATGACATGGAGCAGCTTCAGCTTACTGAGGACATGACCCTAGATAAGAAGGTGTGGAGGTCGAGGATAAGGGTAGAAGGCTAGTGTTAGTGTGTGGGTTGTAGCAAGCAGTTCGGAGAGTTCTTGTGTAGCCGGGTTAGTGATCATAGGACAGTGTACATAGGTGTCTTTGGCATGTGAGTGTATGTTACTACTAGGTGGGTGTCCTATTTCTTATTTCTTAGTTCCTATTTTTCTTATTCTGTGTTGCTCTTATTTCCTGTATTTCATGTCTGTGATTTTTATTTTATGATTTCTTATTCTTTATTTCGGTTATGTCATCCATCCCCTTGTTTACTATGCTTTATCTTGAGCCGAGGGTCTATCGGAAACAACCTCTCTACTTCTTCGGAGGTAGCGGTATGGACTGCGTACATCTTACCCTCCCCAGACCCCACGTTGTGGGAATACACTGGGTTTGTTGTTGTTGTTGATACATGTTGCTGCACTTTCTCCCTATGATGTAATGCTAATCTAAAAGTATATAGTAGCGTTACTATGATTATCTTAATTAATTTCTATCTTATCTTAATTAATTTCTATCCTTTTTAATTTCGTTTGATTAAAAATACATGAATTCATACTTTTTTCAATTTAAGTCATGTGGTGTTCGTGGGGTAGGAGGTTTAGACTCCCCTACCATGACTATTCATTCATAACAAAGACGGTAAGTCATGACAAGAACCATAAATCGATATAACTATGAGACTAAGTTAAGAAAAATATTAAACTTATTTCTGTTGTTATTTCTTTCTGTCTCGTTTATATAGCAGCGTTACAATCATTATTTTAATTAATCTATATCCTTTTTAGAACATGTAATATGCATACCATAGTTTGTAAGTTGAGTCACTTGGCATAACTAAGGTGGGTTTGTAAATACAGGGGTGTGAGCTTTTGCCCTTGGTCACTTTTGATTGTCTGAAACTGTATTACTCTCCATTGAATTGATTCAAGCTGTATTGATAGCTTAAATGGTCATTTCTGACCCTCTTGGAATAAGGTTGTTTGGTTGAATGGCGAGTTTGCTTGCTGCAACCTGCTTATACTCACATAATCCATGAGTAACAGATAAGTAGTCTTTCACTTGAAGCCATGAAGATCAATTCGAAGCTGCACATCCAAAGCTTTGTCATTTGTCAAGAACTGTTGTAGCAATTAATTGATTAGAGTGAAAGATCACACATGTTATACTTACCTAAGCTATCAGGGTCTTTGGTTCTTCCTGACTCCTTGCACTTTGCCAAGTCTTATGTTTCTCCATCTTCATTGTATTTGTAGAAATATTCTGCTCTTGATGATATTCTTCAGAAGATTGTGCAGTCATAGTGCTTACAACACCGTCTCCTTTTTATTATCAAGTAGGACTCTACTGCAACCCTGGGTCCATTGTTAGGAAACTAGATTAAGACTGATATTGACGTTGGCTCGCAGCAGTTTGGTAGTTGACGAAATTTAAACACCATAAGTTTTGTCTCATCTTTTGACTGGATAGACTTGCTTGTCACCCTTGGGTGCTCACTGAATTATTTGTTTCTGATGCTCCTACTACGTAACTTTTAATGGCACTCTGGTGCTATTCAGGATCTCTGAGATACTGGAAAGAGCGCAACAAAGTGGATCTATTGATATCAGAATCAGCAGTTTGGGATGATGGTGCTGTTTCTAGAGCTCTTGATTGTGCTGCTTTTTGGGTTAAGGATTTACCTTTCGTTAAATCTTTGTCTGGCATATGGAAATTCTGGCTGGCTCCTGGTCCTTGCAACGTTCCATTGAATTTCTATGATAGCTCATTTCAAGATTCTTCATGGGAAACAATACCAGGTATTATAGAGCTCTCTACTTGCTTTTATAATAAAGAGGTACCCGGCTCAGCTCATAGTCCTTCTCTGTCTTGTCTCTCTTGAATGGTTGAATTTTTTGAGCACTTTTTTTCTTTTTCTTATAACTGTGGTGTCCGGGCCAGCTTTCGCACACTTATTTCTCCATTACTACTAGTACCTTTATTGGTTGCGGACAGACCTCTATATGTCTTCCTTTATTAGGATTTCTTTCACAATAGTAGATATATTATATTTTGGAGATCTAAATTCTTGGATAATGTACTGCAAATGTCTAAGGTTTTTATCACCTTGCTTCAAGTAAAACAAGTACTCACTGTTGTTTCTGATATACTGTTGGATTTTCTGGAAGAAAATGATAGTAGAGTTGCAGATGTACTTTTACTGTTTTATGGATTATGCGGCTTCCTTGTAGCTTCGGTTTTGCTCTGCTCTTCTCTGTTCTCTTCATATGCAGTCCTCCTAACTATCGAGGTTACACAAAATTAAAAGCACAAAACAAAAACTATGCAGCAAATTGGGGTCGGGTATATCTACACACACATATATGGTCAGATGATAAAACTGTAAAAGTCATTTATCCTTGCAAGACCCATTTAGTGAAATAGTATGACAAATAACCAAAAACCTCTCAACAAAATCTGTATGAAGCATCTTTAAAGTTGATCGATGTACGCATTTTTCTTTTAACACTTCCTTTCTATTATAGTTACCACATCTAGGGTAGTGACTCTGCATACAGTGACAAGTTTTTTTGTTAGAAGGGATTGGCCAATCACAAAAAATAAGCTTCAAATGTCTGACTTGACAGCTAACATTTTGTGTTGCTTGGTGAAATGTGTATCACCAAGAAATGATTTGAATAATATTGCCTGCTTATGTGTGGAGTTGATAGGGTTTTTGGTCTCCTTGACCTTGCACCGACCTACTTTGATACCATCGTGCTTGCTTTTGAGTGGATATGGATCTACTTACTTTGGTGGCTGATATTATCTAGATGCTTGTTGGAAAATGTGAGAATGAATTTGCATGGCTTAAGCTTGCTTAACCTATTAATACCTGAAAATTCCTTTCCCCTTTTTGAGTCATTTTTTGTTGGGTGATAAGAAAATTTGTGACCTGCTTGATTTGATGACATAAAATTTGTCAAAACTGAGACTTTACTATTGAAAGATCCTGCCTCTGTGATAATGTTCTCTAGACTGTATTGTATGATTTGGACTTTTGTTAGTTTTGAGCAGACATGAAACATCAAAGTGACAATCGAATGGACTGAAGTACAACCAAAACTGACAGAACTTTAAAGCAATTGACAGCAGTGGAAGAGGATCCTTATAATAGATCTAATGTTGACACATGTACCAAAAAGCCAGGGACACGAGAAGTGGAGAAAAAGATGCTCAATCTAACACGACAGAGGAAGTAAGGACATAAACTAAGTGTTTATTAAGAATAATGTTCAACAAGCATTGACAAGTGGAGTGACAATGGATTGGAGAGGTTATTCAGTCAATTGTTCAACTCGAACCACTAAAATAAAAAAAGGACAGCCCGGTGCACTAAAGCTACCGCTATGCGCGATGTCCGGGGAAGGGCCCCACCACAAGGGTGTATTGTACGTAGCCTTACCTTGCATTTCTGTAAGAGGCTGTTTCCAAGGCTTGAACCCGTGACCTCCTGATCACATGACAGCAACTTTACAAGTTACTCCAAGGCTCCCCTTCAACTCGAACCACGAGAATAATAATTTGAATTTCCATACATCTGTGCTTGATAGAACTTTGGTTATACTTGAAGAATTACGTTGGTAGAGGTAAAAAATGCCATAAAATGTTAGCATTAGAATAGATTGTGGTCCAGATGTTATCCCATAGAGGTTCAGAAGTGTCTTGGAGAGGTTGGAGTAGGAAAGCTTACCAAGCTATTCATTGTTATACTAAGAAGTGGTAGGATGCCTGATGAAGGGAACAAGAGCACCCTGATTCCAATTTATAAGAACAAAGGAGGTATCTGAAATTTTGGGAATTATCGTGACAATTAACTTATGAGTCATATGATGGAACTCTGGGAAAGAATGATCAAAGTTAGACATAGGGACACTACAAGAGTGATTGAAAATCAGTTTGGGCTTATGTTCGGTTGATCTATAATGGAGGCTATATTCTTGCTAGAAGATTAATGAAAATTTATTTTGAGAGAAAGAAATATTCATATATAGTGTTCATTAACTTGGCAAAAGCATATAATAGATTTAGAATCCTAGAAAATATTTTCTTAAGCTTCGAGTCGATTCTATGCTCTACATCGCTCAAGTTGACTATTTTATATGATAGGAGTGATAAATTCACGGTTTTATGTTTTAGAACAATGAGGATATGTTTGGTGGCTGATTGGAATCAAATGGAACTGTTTTGTAGTTAAATTGGAAGCTCGAGATAAGAGGAGTAGGAAAACAACAAAAAGAACGGCAAATTTTAATAAGCGAAACATTTCCAAACTCCAAAAGAGCATAAATCAATGTAAATCGAATTTGGCAATGGTTCTGAATAAAAGTGTATCCCTTGATCTCTTGTTTTCAACACTTCAAACCAATTGTTATTTGGGATTTTCTATTAAAAGTTATGACCATTTTACTGAATTGTACGATTGGACAAAAGCTAGTACGATCACCCCAAGTAGAAAGGAAGAGGCAGTAGCCTTCTGATTGTGTTATGTGATTACCCCACCTAGGAATCCACATTCTGACTATTTAAAGACCCTCATAGATGGGATTTAACCTTTTTCCTTCATTTTTGCATCTTTCACAGAAGTTCTATTAGGGTTTTGTTACCCAAGAATCGTCGTCAACTCTAAGGTAAGCTCGCTTTAGCTATTTATTTTATTCCAACATCCTAAAGCTAATCCGAACACCAAAAATCATAATTTTTTGTTTAGATTCTTCAACGTCCCTACCAAACCACTAAAAGTACCAACTTTGGGTCCTCGCCGCCGAGAGGTAAAATTGGATTTTATTCTCAAATTGTATTGTAAGATTATAAATGGCATAAAGAGCATATGGTGGATAAAGTGGGAATGGTACGGGTAAATAATTTGGATTGGGACCACGACCCAATACCCAAAGGCTATAATTGGAAGGACTAATTCCCGCATGACATGTTTAAGTTATAATTGATGTATATTGACATGCATCCAAGGGTGTGACCTTCCATGAAGCTAGGTTGAGGACCATGAGCTCCCAGGTTCAATTCCCAACAGAGACAAACATTAGCTGATTTTTTTTCATCTGTTCTAGCCTTGGTGGACAGAGTTTACCTGATACCTGTTGCTGGTGGGAGGTAGCAGGTATCTCGTGGAATTAGTCGAGGTGCATGTAAGCTGGCCCGGACGCCACAATTATTAAAAACAAAATTGATGTATATTGACATCATTGACTTTTGGGAGTTGATATTATCCAAGGTTATGGTAAGTGGAGACATAACCTTCCTCGCAAACAGTTATAAAATCAACGATGTGATATGAGAGGGAATGTTGGGTTGCTAAAGTTCCAATCCATCCCCAAGATGAGTGTCGCAGAGATCTAGATCCAAAATGGGTGTCTGGTCATACAAAATTAGAAAAGAATAAAAATGATCACATCTGCCAGAAGGTGCAAGTAGCACACCTGGAGGATAAATTAGATAGTTTGGTCATGTCATGCGTTGACCTCTAGAAGACTGGTCCTTAGGTGTGAAATCATGGTGAGTGAAAGTGGCAATGTAGACCTTAAATTACAAGGGAGTTGTTCTGAAAGACCTACTACTCTGAAAATTCATGTAAAGTTAGCAAAAGGTAAGACACAATGAATGAAAAGGATCTATATAGTAGTTATTATCCAGAATTAGACCTATATAGCACAATTAGTTAAGAGTATGGTTTAGTCATGTTAGTACGTTTCTTTAGTTCCTATTTTTAGAGGAGTCTTATAGTCTTATACTTCTATTTTGAGATTTTTATGCCGTAGGAAACCTATAGAACTCCTGATACTTTTTTTTGTATAGTTTGCCTTAGCTGAATTTAGATGGAGAAGTATTTTGGAATTCTTAAATGTAGGGGGTTAATAAAAGTTAAATATTGAACTTTTGAAGGAGGGTGGAGAACTAGAGACCTGCTTTGCCTTTTGGGTATGGTCCGTTGATGAATATTTTGAAGGAATGGGATGTGTTTGGGAAAACATCTCATTTAAGGTCTAAGACGGGGCCAGGGTTAATTTATGGGAAATAGATGGCTCAGGGATTTCAAATTGAAAGATGATTTTTAGAGTATGTAGCTAATTTATTGCTAGAGAGAGATGACAATTCAACAAATTAGGGGGATACAAGGTGGAAAGACTTCTTGGGACTTAACAATTCACAAATTTTTTAAAAATATCTTTGGAAAGTATCTTCTCCCTCACAAAGGGACAATCAATCTCAATGTGCTTATTCCTCTCATGAAATACTAGATTTGATGCGATATAAAGCTGCTTGGTTATCACACACAAGTTTCATTTGATTGATTTCTCCAAATTTTAGCTCTCTCAACAACTGTTTAATCAAAACTAGCTCACAAGTGGTTACCGCGATTGCTCGATATTCTGTTTCTGCACTAGATCGAGCAACCACACTTTGTTTTTCATTTTTCTAGGACACCAAATTATCTTCTTACCAAAACACAATATTTGGATGTAGAACGTCCACACAAGGTGATCCTGCCCTATCACCGTTTGTATATCCAACAATCTGCTCATTACCTCGATCTTCAAAAAGTAGTCCTTTACCTGGAGCTGACTTAATATATTGCAGAATGCGAACAACTGTATCCCAATGCCTATTCCAGGGAGAATCCACAAACGAACTTACAACATTCTCATGATAGGAAATGTCAGGTTTGGTCAGTGTGAGATAATTTAACTTACCAACTAGATTGAGTGGCTCCTCCTATCCTAGCAAGAGTTTAGTATTTGGAACCATAGGAGTGTCAATGGGTTTATATCCCATTATTCTTGTCTCTTCGAGAAAATCTAAGGCATACTTGTGTTGCGAAATAACAGTACTTGATCTGGACTGATAAACTTCAATACCTAGAAAATACTTTAGTCTGCCGAGGTTTTTAGTTTGGAAATGTTGAAGAGGTATTGCTTCAAACTAATGATACGATGATCACTGCCTGTAATAACGACATCATCTAACCACCAAATAAATACATAGATTTAGAGCAGAATGTCGATAAAACACAGTGATTTGCATCACTACGAATCATGTTGAACTTTTGAAACCAGGCTCGAAGAGATTGCTTTAAACCATAAAGTGACTGATGCAATCGACACACCAAGCTAGACCCAGCAACAAAACTAGGTGGTTGCTCTGTATAAACTTCCTCACCATGGAGAAAAGCATTCTTTATATCCAACTGATAAAGAGGCCAGTGTAGAACAACAACCATGAATAGAAAAAGACAAACAAATGCTATTTTAGCCATGGTAGAGAAAGTATCACTATAATCAAGCCCAAATATCTGTGTACCCTTGGCAACTAGGTGAGCCTTAAGCCGATCAATTTGGCCACCCGGACCAACTTTCATTGCATAAACCGAACGACAACCAACGATTGATTTACCTAAAGGGCGAGGAACAAACTCCCAAGTACCACTCACTTGTAAAGTAGATATCTCGTTAATCATAGCCTGTTGCCATCCTGTGATGAGAAAGTGCTTCTTTTGTGGACTTATGCCTTATTTGTTTGCACTTAATAGAGGTCTGAATCTAAATGGTTCAGACTTTAGACCATTAAGTGCATTTGTTTTTTATTAAGATTTTAGCTCTTAATAGGTCTGAATAGGTCTTAATCATTCTAATCTAGAACCAAGTCTTAATAGGTCTGAAGAGATATTCTGGTGTTAGATAATATGCACCACTCTATTCATAATCAGCAGTCACCACCACTAACCACCTCTGCCACCGCCATCATTGTCAACCACCACCACCAACCACCTCTATCATCACAACCACCATCGATAACAAATATCGCTACCAATCACTATTGTCAACCGCTACCACACCTACTACCTCTATTTTTCTAATTACATTCACCACCATCACTGCCATCAACAGCACCACCATTATCAACAACTACCGGTCAATCCCTACTACTGACCAACTCATCTATCACAACTAGCACCACTACTAACTACCACTAATACATTACAACCTCCGCACATTCTTCGGCCGCCATCACCATTATCACTAGTAACGGCCCTCTACCACCACTTCAACCACTACCATGGTTACAATTTATCTCTACTAACAACCAACTCCACCATCATAACAAACAACATCTCCAACTAGCACCAATACATCGTCAACCATAATGCATTCATGTTCAGCCAACACAATCAACATCTTAAACTACTAACATCAAGCAACGTCACATCACAACCACCACCATCATCATAACAATCACTACAATACCAACTATCACAACTATCACCACCAACATTATTAATCACTAACACCAACCATTATCACCGCAACCACCATTATAAACTATCCCCACTATTACTAACAAACATAAATATTTTTTCTCAATCAAATAATAATTTTGTATTACATGCTTTTCAATATATAATTAATTTTTTATTTAAATTGTATTTTTTATTTTATTATATATACAAATAAAAAATTTTTGCACATTCAGATGTTGAAAAACAAACAATCTTAATCAATCAGTTTTCAGATCTAGAGACAACATCTTAATCATTCAGATGTGCATTCAGATTCAGACGTCTGAATCTTAATAAAAACAAATGCAGCCTTAAGGATGAAGCCAAAGGACAAAAATGATGAAATGGCATAATGGGGTGATGATAGATGATTATAACTTACTATTCGAAGTGCAATTGGTTGTTTAAGAGGAGACAAGTCTGTTGTAGGTCCAGGGTCAGGTGTAGGACGAGAATCATCTGAGCCTAATGTTGTACGTGGATGGCGCTATGAATGGAGTTGTAGAAGGTGTTGTAGATTCCTCAAAAGTCAGTGCAGGTAAGACTGATGACACTATGGATGGAGATGTAAAGGTAACGATAAGGTCCTCAAAAGTTGATATAGGTAAGACATCAGATATGTTAGGATGATCAAGATCAGAAGAAGATGTAAAGAAAGGTCGAGACTCAAAAAATGTGACATCAGCTGACATAAGGTGCCGATAAAGATCAGGAAGGTAGCAACGGTATGTTTTTTGTACTTGATAATAACCACGAAAGACAGATTTGAGAAACATGTACTACCAAAGATACGAGGGGAAGGAAGTATAGAGGTGACTGACCTCAATACTGAATAAGGAATTTGATTTTGAATGGAAGATGAGGGCATCCGATTAATTAAATAGCAAGATGAGAGACCTGCATTGCCACAAAAATGCAGGGGAACACTTGGTTGAATTAGAAGAGTGTGAGCAGTCTCGATAAATAATTCCTTGATGAGTCATTAATTGTTGAAATTGAGAGGACATATTCTAAGGCGTTATCACTATGAAAGGTAAGTATAGAGACGCCAAATTGATTTTGTATTTCAACATAATAACTCTTGAATATAGAAAACAATACAGAGCGATCTTTCGTTAAGAAAATCCAAGTACATCTTGAAAAATTATCAATAAAGTTAACAAAATAACGAAACCCTAAGGTTGAACTGACTTTATTAGGACCTTAAATATTAGAGTGATCCAAGGAACAAATAGTCAATGCACGACTCTTAGTACTATGTTGAAAGGTAGTTTGAGTGTGTTTCCCAAGTTGACACGACTCACAATCTAGTGTAGACAGACTGGACAAACTAGGCACCATCTTTTGTAGCTTGAACAAACTAGGATGTCCCAAACGTTTGTGAATTGCTTTCGGAGAATCTGTAATTGGACATGCTATGGAGTAATTAGAAGAGGTAAGGTAGTAGGGATCTTGTGATTCATATCCTACAACAATTGTTTGTTTAGGGCACGAGTCAAACGATTGACTGATACAAGATTAAAAGGACAATTAGGGACATAAAGATTAGATTATAAAGCGACAGAGGATATGGGATTAGCTTGTTTAACTCTAAAGTGACAACCAGAAGAGACGGTAAATAAACAATATCTGATAGAAGTGATTTATCACCAGAAATTAGAAGCGCCAGAGTCTACAGAGTCTACAACGCATGGTCCAAAGGTAGAAGACTGTGCAATTAAGGCTACTGGTAGGGATCTCTGCTTGCTCAATACTGAAGATAATCATTATATTCCTTCTTCAGATAAATACACCCATTGATTACCTGTGGTGTTAGACTGAGCAACATGGGTATTTTAGGTAGTCGGCATGCAATGAATAACATATTTTATGAGTATGTCCAAGACTATTACAATAATTACACTTAGGTCTAGAATAACATAAGTCACGAGTGTGTCCAAGCCTTTTACAATAACTACACCTAGGCCGAGATTTTCCAAACAACCCCTCTCTCGTTGATTATTCATGGTCTGTGACGTTCGATTTTCTAATCTCCCCATTATAGGTTCAGACATAATCACAGGACTAAACCGACAAAAAAATTTAGAAATATGTTGTCGAAATCTGGAAAAAAAGTTTTCAGTCGCCGGGATATTAGATCTAATTGTCGAATATTGGTCAGAATCAAAAAATAACTTTATGTGAAACCTCAGTATGAAGAGGCGATCTTATTGGAAAAAAAAGCTTGTCGAAGTGGTCGGAAAATGTTGCACGCACCGGCACGTGGTGACGCAGATCTAATTCTTCCGGCGGTGCGTGACAATGCATGAATGACCAGAACCCGGAGGAGCTTACTGGGGTTTGCCCGCTTGTGTGTTTCGTACCTTGTGGTGGTGTTGATTTTCTCACAACACTTACAAAACAGACGAGGACACAAATCAGCCTTGACAGTCACCGGAAATTGACGCACGATAACCTGTCTTACTGAGTTTCTTCCCTTTAAGTTTCTTGCCAATGCTCTGATACCATGTGAGAAAATAAAAGAATATTATTGAATTGATGAATCTACATTATTTCACTGAGACCCTATTTATAGACACTACATTTCAATCCTTTTTCAAGTAGGATTCTATATATGATTCTATTCCTACTCGTACTCCAACAATTTGCAAATACGTAAATCTGTCAAGGCGCTTCATCATAAAACTCGTTTTTTTTTCAAGTTGTTTATTTAAATTTCTGTCTTGCTCATTTATGATATATATTCATGTTTATGGTGGAAATGACGTACTGGTAGACTGTAGGCTTATCTGTCCTAAGCAGGTCATTCTTTTCGTTCTGACCTTTTTTAATCAGTTTCTCTTTCTGACTTTTGTGTTCTTCAAATCAATACAGTTCCTTCGAATTGGCAGATGCATGGATTCGACCGGCCTATTTACACAAATACGATATATCCATTTGCTTTCAATCCACCTAAAGTTCCAGATGATAATCCTACTGGCTGCTACAGAACTCTTTTCGTCCTTCCTGAAGAGTGGGAAGGTGAGGTTTTACGTTTTTCCATTTTGTGGCACAGTTAATTTGCTGTTTGGTTCCTATTCCATACTGGCATACTCATCTCTCTTATATATTCACCTATTGTATACCACATATAATATATATTTGAGGGAGGTACTTGTTTGTTGCTTTATTATCAAACTATTTGTAAGTTACCCTTGTTAAAAAAAATATCAGACTATTTGGCAAAATCTATCTCCTATTTTTTTTTAAAAAGGTATGATTTTATTAAAGAATTAATCAACACTGGGTTATAACATATACGGATGTAGTGGAATGACCCAAAAAAGATCCCGCATTATCTATCATTGGAGGATTGTGTGAATTCTGAAATAGATTCCGCGTTATCTGCAGTTTCCGGTTTACACTGAAAAGAAAGCAAAACTATACAGTTATTTTAATCTTCTGAACTAAGTTGGCTTTGCCTTCAAAACAGTTCAAATTTCTGTCTTTCCAGACCATCCGCCAGATACAAGCAGGGATGGTATTCCATAACCCGTGTTAAGTCATTTTTTATTCCAGCATTTGAGTAAGTCCGGTGCAGATTTAGGCATTACCCAACTGAATCCCGGGATGTTAAAAAGGAAAGGAGCTAAAGCTGAGACAAGATAATGCATAATAAATGACTGATACTTCCTGAGTTTTTTTTTTCACACAGGAAACTTCTACTGGACAACTTCTAGTTTTTTTTTGGAATGAGAATCATTAGACATGCTTTCTTAGCCTCTAACCAAGAAAAACAATCCACCTTATATGGAACCTTATCTTCCATAATTGTTTACAAGGCCATAATTTAGCTTGATTTCTACTGATAGAAACTTGCAACATGATCTAATGGTGAAACATCTTTTACTGTCCCCTTTTCAAATTATTTTGAAGACATAAACAGATGGGTGGTCAGATGGGATAGGATACTTGGATTTTGTGTAGGAGCTCTATGGGTGGGTGGCAGGAAAAAGGTGTAGTCGACAGTTGGAGGTGGTTTGATGCTAACACTGTGATGTTGAGTTAGCAATGCTAGTCTCACTCATGATATTGTCTTACCCCACGACGAAGGAATAACAAGACAAGAATAAACCAAATTGAGAATGAACATACAACAACAACATACCTAGTATATTCCTACAAAGTGTGGTCTGGGAAAGGTAAGTGTACGCAGTTCATACCGCTACCTTAGAGTGGAGGTAGAGAAGTTGTTTCCAATAGATCCCCGGCTCAAGACAAAAACAATCATAAAAGACATTGTATAGGAATAATAAGTATTAACACAACAAATAATAACAGAAACCTAACCCTCAGGGGTTGGCCTGGTGGTAATTGGCTTTAGCCTTGAGGTCAAGGTCTCAAGTTCGATTCCCACTGGGTGCAAACAATTTCTGAGGGCCATCGGACGGGGTGAAACCCTGAATTAACCGTGGTGCACTTGCAGGAAACTCCTTGCCGAGGGCCTGTGCACCCCCGGGATTAGTCGGGACTCGAAGAGTACTTGGACACCCGGTGCAAGTAAAAAAAAAAATAATAATAACAGAAACAAGTCTGCTACAAAGTAATACTCTAAACTGATCTATCCGAAACAACAAACATTAGCAAAATTCTACAAACACGACACTACAAACATAACACTATGACTACTAGCTTTGACCACTAGCACAGATACCAAAACAAAGCACTCCGACCTACCAGAACAAGGACACACGCCTTTGGACTTATCTTCTACCCTAATTTGCATCCCCCAAACCTTCCTATCTAGGGTCATGTCCTCCGTAAACTGTAGTTGCTCCGTGTCATGTTTAATCACCTCCCTCTAATATTTCTTCGGTCTACCTCTACCTCATCTGAAGCTATCCATATCCAACCTCTCATATCTACGTTCTGGGACATTAGTGCACAACCTCATCACATGCCCGAATTATTTCAATCTTGCTTCCCGCATCTTGACATCCACCAAAACCACTCCCACCTTATCTCGAATAACCTCATTTCTAATCCTATCTCTCCTGATAAATCCACACATCCATCTTATTATCCTCATCTCCGCCACCTTCATCTTTTGGATGTGAGAGTTTATAACTGGCCAACACTCCGTCGTATACAACATAGCAGGTCTAACCGCCACTCAGTAAAACTTACCTTTAAGTTTAGGAGACATCTTCTTATCACACAAGACTCCGGATGCGAGCCTCCATTTCATCCACCCTGCACCAATACAGTGAGTGAAATCTTCCTCAATCTCTCTATTTCCCTGGATTATACACCCATAATACTTGCAACTATCCCCTTTTCGGATAGCCTATGTATCAAGCCTCGCTTCCACGTCAGCCTCGTGCGTCACCTCACTGAACTTGCACTCCAAATTGAGAATGAATATTCCCTCTTCAATCACATTTCCTACTTTCAGTGATGAAATTGGGTTATTTTCCAATCTTGCGTTGCATTTTGAAAAAGAACTGCGTTTTGACAGGTCGCAGGATATTTTTACATTTTGAAGCGGTTGATTCAGCTTTCTATGCTTGGGTGAATGGAGTTCCTGTTGGATATAGGTTTGTGTTGCATTTTGATATCTTTATGCTCTTTTTCTCTTTTCTGATTGAGTTCTTTATTAAGATACCTATTTTAGGTTCTCTTATTTTCTTAATAGTCTTGCTTTTGAACATTATTATCGTATGTGTTGGTACATTG
Organism: Capsicum baccatum var. pendulum; assembly: GCA_030864225.1. Taxonomy (NCBI): domain Eukaryota; kingdom Viridiplantae; phylum Streptophyta; class Magnoliopsida; order Solanales; family Solanaceae; genus Capsicum; species Capsicum baccatum. The sequence goes on along the minus strand of CM061557.1, from coordinate 83,108,746 downwards.
AGGTGAGTCATGTACTATATTTGTGTAACTTTTTTGGTTTGTAAGTTGTGTTACTCTTAGGAGATATTTTACTAAATTTTTGAAGTCAAATGATCAACTTGCAGGTATTTTCGTGGTACTTGGTCCTCGTATTAGTTACATCTGTAACAAGCTCGTTATATATGATTTATATTCACCAGCTTGAGAGGGAGTGCTAGAATAGGAATAGGAACAAAATTTGTATATCGTGTCTTACATGGAAAAGGATTATATTGTACTGACTCTATATAGGTCTTATCGGAGGCAGCCTCTCTACGTCTTCGGGTGTAGAGGTATGGACTGCTTACATTTTATACTCCTCGGACCCCACTATGTGGGAATACATTGGGTTTGTTGTTGTTGTTTTATATAGGGCTTAGTGTAATGATATAGTTTATGCATCTTAATAATGTTTTTCTCAGCCTTTTCACATATTGGGAAGGAGGAACTTAAAACTAAGGAATGGGAATGTCCCCGGATTAGTGAACCACTCTAGAGTGCTTCCAAGTGTTTAAACCCAAATAAGTAAATCCTGAATTAATTTCTTAAATAATTGGTCTAGGTTGCCCTATTCCGTTTCCAGCTCATTGTCATTTCTTAAGTCAAATATAGTCCAAAAACATCAACTAATAGCTTGTTTGGCCAAGCTTCTATAATCAACTTATATTGAAGAGTGGTTATTTCAAAAGTGCTTTTCAAAAAAACACTTTTTTGTAAGAAGCAATTTGAGTTTGACCATTAAATTTAAAAAGCACTTTTGTGCAGCAATTATAATGTGTGGCCAAACTTTTTAAAAGTGTTTTCAAGTGTATTTTCATAAGTGCTTTTCGAATAAGTGTTTTTAGGAAGAAGTTATTTTTTAGCTTATGAAAAACAACTACTGCTATTTCCTAGAAGAACTTATTTTCTCTCAAAAGCTTGACCAAACACCTCACTTTTTTAAAAATAAGCATATTTTAGAAAAATAAGCACTTTTGAAATTAAAAAACTTGGCCAAACAGGTTATAAGTAGAGCCTATACTAAATTAGTAGTGTCATATAGGGAAAGTAATGAAATACCCAACAAGAATTGTGTGTATCTATCACATTCAGTACATAGTCACGTTCAAGGGTTCAGCTCATCCTAAAATCCTAAGCATAAAGACTAGCTACTCATGGAATTAAGAAATTCAAGCACCGGTAACATATACCCCATGAATGGCATTGAAGTAAGAGAGCATATTGCAAACTAAGGCAACTTCTTCAATCTTCACTCTCAACTACGATCTTCTTATACAAATCATCAAATTTTTATTTTGTAGAAAGTACCATTTTTTCATGAACAACATCACTGCCCTTGCCAACTCGAACATTTTTATTCTTCATGCGACGCATAACCCTCCGCTCTAGCATCACTTCAAATTTATTCGGACTCATCTTCAAGTGTTTTGTCTTTTGATGCCCCTCACTATTATTTGTCATGTCACACCTACATGGCAGCGACTTGAAGTTTTTATCTTCCTATTACATGGCACCGCACTGCTCTTCTAATGCAATGTGTTAGGGTTGCTGTGTACTTTGTGGAGTTTTGCCTACTTCTAGTGGCGTTTCAATTTCTTTCACTACGTCCCTTCAATACTATCGAAGGTAGCCAGCCGCTCTCGACTTTGCTATGCCTAAAATTGTTCTTCTTTAGCCGTCCTTCTATTGTAAGCTCCTTCTCTTAGAATTCCACATTCAGAAGAATTGGAAAGTTGAACACATATTTTCTCCCAGATCAAGAATCATAGGAAATAGAAAAAAGGTATCGTTTCCACCTCAAACTATACAAGAAAAGTCGAAGTCACACCTAAACTATACTAGTAACCTATTAAACACCTAAACTATAAAAAAGTGGAACATCTGACGTGGAAAAAACATAATTAAATAAATTAAAAAAGACGCGTCTACATTAAAAATTAATGCAAAAATAAAAAATAAAAAAAATAAAATACTCACTCTACCCAACCCCTAGCATCCATCTCCCCTCTCCCACCCCCAAACCATCATCTTCTTCATCACCCCCCACCCCCAAACTCCAACCCCACCCCAACCAACATATTTCTTCATCACCCCCACCCCCAAACTCCAACCCCACCGAATCAATATCAATTTCACTAATTTCGAAATCTCGAAACAAAATTTGAATTACTAATTTCGAACTAAGCTTAAACGAGCTTGCCGAAATTCAAATTGAATTTGTTGTTTTCACTTCGCCGGTGTTACGGCGAACTCAAACGATGACGAATATCCCCATATCCACTAATCCCATAGATAAAGCACCAAATTATCCCCATATAATCACCATTGAATCTTCCCTTTCCAACCCCAATAAGGGTGCTAGTACCACCACCACTACCCCTTCTTTCTCATCGTTCCCAACAAACACAACAACAACAACAACAACAAACCCAGTGTATTCCCACCTGGTGGGGTCTGGGGAGGGTAAGATGTACGCAGTCCATACCTCTACCTCTAAAGAAGTAGAAAGGCTGTTTCCGATAGACCCCCGGCTCAAGACACAAGATACCAGGCAAATACATATTAAAGCACCGAACAAGGTTACAAGACAACATAACATAAATAACATAACATAAATAACATAAATACGGCAGCCATAAATAGAAAGAAACAGAGGAAAGCACCCAGCCTCTTACTAAAACAAGGAGCACGGAATCATAACAAGAATACTACCCCCAACAAGTAAAACCCTACACTAGCGACCCAAACTGGCCCTAGTCTTCTGCCCTAATTCGCGTCCTCCAGACCTTCCTATCTAGGGTCATGTCCTCGGTGAGCTGCAACTGCTCCATATCCCGCCTAATCACCTCACCCCAATACTTCTTCGGCCTACCCCTACCCCGCCTAAAACCATCCAACGCTAGTCTCTCACACCTACGAACTGGGGCATCCATGCCCCTCCTCTTCACGTGTCCGAACCAGCGCAATCGGACTTCCCGCATCTTGCACTCCACTGGAGTCACACCAACCTTCTCCCTGATAGTCTCATTCCGAACTCTATCCCCCATAGTCAGCCCACACATCCAGCGCAACATCCGCATCTCTGCCACCTTCATTTTTTGGATGTGGGAAGTCTTAACTGGCCAACACTCCGCTCCATACAACATGGCCGGACGGACTACCACCCTGTAAAATTTGCCTTTAAGCTTGGGCGGCACCTTCTTATCACACAACACCCCCGACGCTAGCTTCCACTTCATCCATCCCACCCCAATACGGTGCGAGACATCCTCGTCAATGTCACCGTTCCCCTGAATCACAGACCCGAGATACTTGAAACTATCCCTTTTACATACCACCTGTGATTCCAGCTTCACGACCACCTCGTCCTCCAGCCTTACGTCATTAAACTTGCATTCCAAATACTCTGTCTTGCCTCTGCTCAACCTGAACCCTTTAGACTCAAGAGTTTGTCTCCACACCTCTAATTTGTCATTCACACCCCCTCGAGTCTCATCAATCAGAACTATATTGTCTGCAAAAAGCATACACCACGGCACCTCCCCTTGAATACGCCGCGTCAATACGTCCATCACCATAGCAAACAAAAAGGGGCTAAGAGTAGATCCCTGATGCAATCCCTGCAAGACGGTGAAATGCTCTGAGTCTCCTCCCGCCGTCCTCACCTGAGTTTTCGCTCCCTCATACATATCCTTAATTGCTCTGATATATGCCTGCGGGACTCCACTCACCTCCAAGCACCTCCAAAGCACCTCCCTGGGGACTTTGTCGTATGCCTTCTCCAGGTCGATAAACACCATGTGTAGGTCCTTCTTCCTTTCCCTATATTGTTCCACCGGCCTCCGTACCAGGTGAATTGCCTCCGTCGTCGAGCGGCCAGGCATAAACCCAAACTGGTTTTCCGAAATAGACACTATCCGTCTCAACCTCACCTCGACCACTCTCTCCCAGATCTTCATAGAGTGACTTAATAGCTTAATCCCCCTATAGTTATTGCAACTCTGGATGTCCCCCTTATTTTTATAGAGAGGGATGATGGTACTCCACCTCCAAGCCTCGGGCATCTTTGCCGTCTTGAAGATTTCGTTGAACAATCCAGTCAACCACCTTACGCCAGCCTCTCTAATGAACTTCCAAAATTCCACCGGTATCTCATCCGGCCCCGTCGCCCTACCCCTTCGCATCCTGCGAACAGCCTCTCTAACCTCTGCTACCTTAAAACGTCTACAATAACTAAAGTCCCGGCCCTTCTCAGAGAGCTCCAGTTCCCCTAACTCAATAGCTCTATCCCCTTCGTCATTCAAGAGCCTATGGAAGTACGACTGCCATCTATCCTTAACGTGGCCGTCCTCTACCAACACTCTACCGTCCTCCCCCTTAATGCACCTCACCTGGTCGAGGTCACGCCCCTTCCTCTCCCTCGCTTAGCGAGTCTAAACAACTTTTTCTCCCCTCCTTTCCCCTGTAACCCTGCATACAAGCTCTCAAAAGCGGCCGTTTTAGCTGCCGAGACAGCTGACTTAGCCTCCTTCCTAGCTAGCTTGTACTCTTGCCTGTTCACCACAAAACTTAGAAATCCAATTCCAAATATCCAATCAAAAATCACAAAACTCTGATAGGTTTTCTGTAATTACTCAACAAATTGATCACAATTTCAAGCAAAACTAACAAAATTCAGTTACCCAACAATTTGATTACAATTTCATTCAAAAATCACAAAATCCAGATGAATTTTCTTTAATTTGGTGATTCGGAGGTAAAATTAAGGAGAATGATAAAAATTGGTTGATGAAAAAGGGCTTGACTTTGAAAACTTTCAATTCCAAGTTGCAACACCCGATCGATCCCGAAGCTGTACACAACTTTACTCTCCACCGCATACAAAAAAAAGGTAACGAATAGAGAAGAAAGACGGGTGAGAAGACTAGTATAGTACTAGTCCAAAGAAGAAAAGAAAGAGGAAAACAAATATAAGGGGACATCAGTGAATAAAAATGGCAGTGAGTGATGAAGAAGAAGAAAGAATAATGGCAGATGACAAAAATAAAAATAATAAGGGGATTTTGATATTTTTATTATTTTTTTCGTATTATGCTGACGTGGCACTGACGTGGCAGCGCGTGTAAACCACCGCACCATATGCAAGTGGTATAATGCTTTATAGGGTGTAGAAAGTTCCACTTTTTTATAGTTTAGGTGTGTAATAGGTCACTAGTATAGTTTAGGTGTGGCTTCGACTTTTCTTGCATAGTTTGGGGTGGAAACGATGCCTTTTCTCTAGGAAATAGATAAATATGATTTTAAAAGAACCATAAAAATCCCACCTTTCAATTTTAAAAGCGTCCAGGCTTATTTTCTGTTCTAATGTACAATAACAACATACTCAATAAAATCCCACAAGTGAGGTCTGTGGAGGGTAAAGGGCATGCAGGCCTTACCATAACCTCGGGGAGGTAGAGAGGCTCTTTTTCGAAAAACCCTCAGCTCAAGTGTAGCAAATCCATGTACAAAGAAGAGGAACCGTGAAGAAAATATAGCAACTAACAAGAGAACAGTGCAAAATCTACCAAAAAACAATAATCAACCACAAAATAGTGCAATAGTCGAAACACAATAAACAACAACTATGATAGATATCATAAGTAAGGATTAGCTCCACCTTAACATCTACGACTAAACCCTAAGCTACCATACTATGACTAATGCGCAACAACACTCCTACTTTACTCTTAAGTTGTGTTGACTTTTCACTTTTGATGCTGCACTTGTGTAGATACTAGCTTTGGCGAATCCGACACGCAACCGTTGACATTTTTAAACAGTTCGAGCAACATAGACTTTACCATCCTTCTTATATAATACGTGTCCTCCACATCCTTTCATCTAAGGTCATGCCCTCATAACCTGAATATGCGTCATGTCCTATCTAATCACCTCTCCTCAATACTTAATCGGCCTACCTCTACTCATTGTACCGACTATATCCAACCTCTCGCACCTTACTACGGCGTCTGCATCTCGTCCCGCCACATGTCTAAACTATCTTAATCTCGTTTCTCATCTTGTCCACTATGGAGGCCACTCCCACCTTATTTGGAATAACCTCATTCCTGGTCCTATCACACCTAGTAAGCCCACAAGTCTACCTCATCATCCTCATATCTCAAACATGCATCTTCTGAACATGTGAGTTTTTGTTGGCCAACACTCCGTCTCATACAATGGCGGTCTACTACCACTATGTAAAACGTGCCTTTAAGTTCCGGTCGTATCTTTTTATCACACAAGACTCCGGAGGCAAGCCTCCATTTCATTCATGTCGCACCAATACGATGTGTGACATCATCGTCGATGTCTCTATTACCCTAGATAATAGTGCTAAGATACTTGGTACCGTCGCTCTTAGGGATAGTTTGTGTGCCCAGTCGCGCTTCCACACTTGCCTTATGCAACCTCTCACTGAATTTGCACCCCAGATGCTCAATTTTGGTCTGCTTAACTTAAATCCTTTTGTTTCCAGAGTTTGTCACCATGCCTTTAACCTATCATTCACTCCATTACGCCTCTTATCAATTAGTATTATGTCATTTGCAAATAACATACACCAAGGCACTTCATCTTGTATGCACTGCGTCAATACATCCATCACCACTAGTGCAAAGAGGAATGGATTAGGAGCTAATCCCTGGTGCAACCCCATTTCCACATGGAAATGCTCTGAGTCTCCTCCTATTATTCTAACCCGCATTTTAGATCCATCATACATGTCTTTTATCGCCCTAATGTAAGCCATCGATACACCTCTAACCTCTAGGCATCTCCAAAGGACTTCTCTCGAAGCTTTGCATAGGCCTTCTCAAGGTCAACAACAGCAACATACCTAGTGTATTCCAACAAAGTAGGGTCTGAAGAGGGTTAAAGTGTACGTAGTCCATACCACTACCTCAGATAAAGTAGAGAGGTTCTTTCGGATGGCCCCCAACTCAGGATAAATAATAGTACACAAAGCAAAAAACATAAAAACAAACAACAAAATGGGATAACATACCACTAGGTAATAAAAGAAACAAGACGCCCACAAAATGATACTATAAACTATCTATCCGAAAATCACAAACATCACGAACAAAAAACTACAAGACACATGCATAACACTATGAGTGTAGGTACGTCTACAAACAAAGCACTCCTCTCTACTAGTAAGGATGAATTCTTACCCACTAACCCTCTACCCTAATCCGCATCCTCCACACCTTCCTATTAAAGTTCATGTCCTTCGTAAGCTGTAACCAATGTTCTGGAATGCGAGCGCATCATCGCATTATGCGGTGATGCGATGCGAGGCTTTCCCGCTGCGAATAATAGATGCGAGGCTATTTAACAAATGCGGGTGCATAACCTCGTGATGTGAGATGTGAGTCGATGCACTCGCATCATGTTGATTTATTTGTAAGGCCATTTTAAATTAAAAATAAAAAAGTCGGGCCAATTTTAAAGTTAAAAAAGAGTTTGATCACTATTGCCTTCACTTCTGCGAAATTTTAGGGTTAGCTCTGAAGAGAGTCGCGACTGCACTGTTGCAACCTCTTTTCTTCACTGATATTTTATGGTAATTTTTCTTTCTTCTTTCGTCTTTGTTTTGCTGCTCACTGCTGTGACTTCACTAGTTTTTTTTTTTTACTTTTGTTGTTCACTGCTGCGATCAGTTACTGTTTTGCTCTATTTTCTTTCTCTGTTTTTCTTTTTCTCTGTTTTCCATTTCTTCAATTCTGCTCCTCACTCTTTTTTTCCTTATGGTTTCGGCGAACAAACCTGTGATTTTGGCATTTCACTTAAACTTTTGCTTATATATATCGTCTTTATTGTTGTTTATATAACTGTTGTGGTCTTTTCAGTTATGACTTACTGTGTAGATGCTACTTGGTATTTTTTCTTTTAAATTGCACTTCAGTTTAATGATGTGGTCACATTGCTTCACTCATCGCATAATGCGTGATGCGGAGCGTTGCCTTTTTTTCTGCATCATGCTTCCCTAAACACTGGTTGTAACTGTTCCATGTTATGTTTAATCACTTTCCTCTAATATTTCTTCGGCCTACCTCTACCCCGTCTGAAACCATCCATAGTCAGCCTCTCACACCTTTGTACTGAGACATCCTTGCATCTCTTCATCACATGCTTGAACCATCTCAACCTCATTTTCCGCATCCTGTCTTCCACTGAAGCCATTCCCACCTCTCGAATAATCTCATTTCTAACCTATCCCTCCTAGTAAGTCCACACATTCATCTCAACATCCTCATCTCCATCACCTTCAACTTTTGGATGTGGGAGTTCTTAACTGGTTAACACTCTGCTTCATACAACATAGCCGGTCGGACTACCACTTTGTAGAACTCTCCTTTAAGCTTTGGAGGTACTTCTTTATCACACAAGACTCCCAAAATGAGTCTCTATTTCAACCACCTTGCAACAATATGGTGCATGACTTCCTCATCAATCTCTCTATTCCCCAATCATAGATCCAAGATACTTGAAACTTTCTCTCTTCTGAATGGTCTGAATGGCCTGAGAATCCAACTCTACTACCACTTCCACCTCATGCGTCAACTCACTAAATTTGCACTTCAAGTAGTTCGTCTCCTCAAGGTCAATGAACGAATGTCTATTTTCGTTTCTTTTTTTCTTAGTATTTTTCCATCAGTCTCCTCACCAGATGGATGGATGGCTTCCACAGTAGATCGCCTCGGCATTAATCCAAACTGGTTCACAGTAATGGACATACCCTTCCTCACCCCTCATCTCCACCACTCGCTCCCTGACTTTCGTAGTGTGACTTAACAGCTTGATACCACTATTAAGTGTTGCAATTTTGGATGGCGCCCTTTTTCTTGTGCAATGGGACCATTGCATTCCACCTCCATTCTTCGGACATCTTAGCCGTCTTAAAAATGACACTAAACAATCCAGTCGACCACTCCATACCTGCCGTACTCGAGCTCTTTCGAAGCTCCACCGAAATCTCATCAGGTCCAGTCACTCTTCCCTCTTCCCCTTCCCCTGCTCATTTTACTAATAGTGGACGTCACTTCCTCAACCCTAATGCATCTATAATATCCGAAATTCCTATCTCTCATAGAGTGCTCCCAATCCCTAGCACAATAGCTCTATTACCTACTCCGTTCAATAGTTTGTGAAAGTAGCTTGCCATTTTTTCTTGATGCACTTCACTTGATCCAGGTCTCGGGCATTCTTCTCCATCGTCTTTGCAAGACCGTAAAGTTTTTCATCTCCGCCTTTGTCCCCTGGTCGTCTTAGCTTTTGTGACCGGTCCTTGCCACCTTATAAATCTCCTTATCGTCTGCCTCTCTTCCTTGTCCCTGCATTACATCCATTTAGCATAGGGTGCCTTCTTAGCTTCCACTTTGCATTGAACTTCTCCATACCACCACCAATCCCCTCGACAATCACCTACATTGCCCCTTGACACCCCAAGCACCTCTCTAGCTGTCTCTCTTATGCTTATAGCTGTCTTCTGCCACATACTAAAAAATTCTTTTTTTATTTTCGGAGGTGTATTGCTTGTCATGTCCTGTTTCATATTAACCAGTAGATCTCTCAATTATCGAGAGTATGCATTGTTAAATATGATATCATTACTAGATAATTTAGATATTAGAATATCTCTATATTTATTAAATAGTGAAGATGTGGAAAGATCTTCAAATCCCCACATTAGGCACTTAGAATTTTGTGTAATATTCTTATTAGTTTTTTTCCTTATTTACATTCTCTGTAACACTATTTAACCCCACTAGCTTGAGGGAATAATTAAGACACAAATTCTCAAATTCTCTTCTCTTCTCTTCTCCCTTTAATTTCTCATGGTATTGGAGACCTCCTTTCTTCAAATTTTCTTCTATTTCTCAAAACAAATTCTGCAAAGCAGAATTGCAGAAATAGATTCTGCAAAGCAGAATCATAGAAAAAAAAACCTACAAAACAGAGTTGCAGAAACAGTAACAGAATCACAGAAATAAAAAAAAATCTCCGCCAGTTTTTTGTTAAAGCTGGTTTCTACATCTTTTTGGTAAGTCATGACTCATGCCTCCATACGATAACGACCACCATAGATGCACAACAAATGTGGCTCATAACGGAAACGATATTTTGCCTGCACCTGATTTTAGGGATGGATCATCTATATCTATCACTATAACTGCAGCCGACTATATTGACTACTTACAATACAAAGCATCAAGGCAACAATCATCAACTTCATCAGCTGCTTGCACAATGCAACCTGGTAACTCCTTTGCTTATGTCACAGTCTTCATCTCAGGAGCAATGAATTCTTGATTCTGGTGCTTTGGACCATATTTCTGGTTACAAAAATACGTTCTCCTCTTACTACCCCCTTCCGTTCTCTCTAACATGACCTTGGCTAATGGATCAAAAGCTATAGTAAAGGGATAGGTATAACTCACCCTTTGCCTTCCATATCTTTAAAATCAGTTCTTTTTGCACCTGAATGTCTGTATAATCTTATTTTCATTAGCAAATTAACCAAAAATCAGAAATGTGCTGTAACCTTCCTTGACTTTATTCTTCTGCAGGACCGAGACCGAAATATGGGACATAACTAGAAAAAGACATGGGTCATAGGGATTGTGCTTGCTATCCACCCCTCAACCACATGCTACTTTCACTTCAACCACTTCCTCTGAATTTCTCCATAATCAACTAGGTCATTCGAGTTTCTTGAAACTACAAAATATGGTTCCCAAGTTATCTAGTCTATCTTTGTTAGAATGTGAATCGTGTCAACTTGAAAAACACACTCGTTCCTCTTTCCCAAAGCGCGTCAACAATAGGGCCACCTATATGTTTGAAATTGTTCATTCTGATATATGGGGTCCAAGTTGTGTCGGCTCTTCCTTAGGTTTTCATTATTTTGCGACTTTGGGCGTGGTTATTCTTAATGAAAAATAGGTCTGAGTTATTCTCCATCTTTCAGAAATTGTGTGCTGAAATTCGCAATCAATTTGGTATTGCCATTAAGAAGTTAATCAATGTCCCGAGAGAGATTATGCAATTATGCCACCCCCAGCTTGACCTCCTTTTCTTAAGGTCTATTCTCGATGACCCTAGCCTCCTCTTGAGCCTGCTAATCCAGTTAGTATTTCCAACTCTGATACAGGTACATAAAACATTCTTGGTGACTCATTACCTGCTCTAACAATGTCTCCTGCTCCAGTCGAGCACTCATTAAATGATCTTCCCATTACTCTTCGCAAAGGTACTAGAACTACTGCCAATCAAGCTCCTATTTATACTTATTTAAACTATCGGTTGTCACCTTCATATTATGCCTTAATTACTAGCTTATCCACTGTCAAAGTTCCCCTAAGACTGTGGCAGAAGCATTGATTCATCCGGGTTATGGCAGAAGCATTGATTCATCCGGGTTATCTTCAAGCTATGATTGAAGAAATGATTGCTTTGCATGATAATGGTATTTGGGAGCTTGTTCCTTTATCGAAAGGCAAAACCATGGTTGGTTGTCGTTGGGTATTCACAGTTAAAGTAGGTTCAGATGGAGCTATTGATCGTATCAAAGCTAGACTGGTTGCTAAGGGATATCGTCAGATTTATGGCATTGACTATGGAGATACTTTTTCACCGGTTGCTAAGATGGCGTTAGTTCGTCTTCTCATACCTATGGCAGCAATGAAACATTGACCCCTTTTCCAGTTAGACATAACGAGAACTTGCTAAAGAGGTTTATATGGAGCAACCACCAGGATTTGTTGCTGAGGCGGAGTCTGGACTAGTATGTAGACTTTGTCGATCTCTTTATGGTCTCGAGCAATCTCCTAGAGCATGGTTTGGTTGTTTTCGAGTTGTTGTCCAAGAGTTTGGAATGATTCAAACAGAAGTTGATCACTTCGTTTTTTATAGGCATTCATCTCATGGCAAACGTATCTTTTTAATTGTCTATGTTGATGATATTGTTATCACAAGTGATGATTATGAAGGTGTTTCTCAACTCAAACAACACCTCTCAAGTCACTTTCAGACTAAGGATTTGCGAAAGCTGAAATACTTTCTAGGCATTGAAGTGGCACAGTCTGGTGATGGTATTGCTATTACGCAAAGAAAATATTCCTTAGACATTTTAGAAGACGCATTGCAAACATGTGGACACTCCGATAGATCCAACTAGTAAGCCTATTCCAGGACAGGGGGAGCTTCTAAAGGATCCTAGTAGATATCGGAGACTTGTTGGCAAACTCTACTACCTTACGATCACACGACCAAACATCTCATTTGCTATTAGTGTAGTTAGCCAGTTTTTGCAATCACCTTGTGATAGTCACAGTCACTGGAATGTAGTGATTCACATTTTGCGACATATCAAAAGCTCTACCGGACAAGGTTTATTGTATGAAGACAAGGGACACACCGACGTTGTTGGGTATTCTGATGCAGATGGGACTGGGTCTTCTTCTGATAGTCGGTCCACTTCAGGTTATTGTGTTCTAATGGGGGGTAATCTAATATGCTGGAAAAGTTAAAAAACAAGATGTTGTGGCTAGATTAAGTGTAGAGACGGAGTATTGAGCTATGACATTGGCTACGTGTGAGCTTGTAAGGTTGAGACAACTTCTCCAGGAATTGAGGAATTAAAGAGGGGGAGGAGTTGAACTGATGAAATTGATTTGTGATAACTAAGCTGCACTGCACATCGCTTCTAATGCCGTATTTCATGAAAGAACGAAGCACATTGAGATAGATTGTCACTTCATTTGAGAGAAGATTGAGTTGGGATATATCTTCACAAGTTTTGTCAACTCGAAAGATCAGTTGGTAGATATTTTCACAAAATCACTCCGAAGATCCAGCGTTAACTATATTTGTGGCACGCTAGGAGCATATGACTTGTACAATCCAGCTTGAGAGGGAGTGTTAAATATGATATCATTACTAGATAATTTAGATATGAGTATTTCTATATTTAAATAGTGTAGATTTGGGAATGTACTCAAATCCCCACAATTAGGCACTTAGAATATTGTGTAATATTCTTTTTAGTTTTCTTCCTTATTTACATTCTCTGTAACACTATTTAATCCCACTAGCTTGAGCGAATAATCAAGGCACAAATTTTCAAATTCTCTTCTCTTCTCCCTCTAATTTCTCATGCATAAAGGCTTCTAAGTTGTTGAACTGTTGTTAAGCACAAATTATGCAGTTATTAAATGCTGGTTGTTGAAAGCAAGAGAATTGGTGCAATTTTATGTTAAGATGTTTTTGATTTCTTCTATATATTTAGGTTAAGATCTTTCAACATTGGAGAAGTGTTGGGTGTTTCGAGAAGTCGGGCAGGTCGCTTAAAGGGGGACTGGTGGTGGAATGAAGAAGTGAAGAATAAAGTGGAGATTAAGAAGGGGGCGTACGTTGAGTGGATTGAGAGTAAAAATGAAGAAGAGAAACGGGTGAATAGGGAGGCTTACAAGTTAGCTAAGAGGAAGGCTAAGTTAGCAGTTACGGCTGCTAAGTCAGCAGCGTTCGAGAGTTTGTATGCGGGGTTAGAGGAGAAAGGAGGAGAAAAAAGGTTGTTTAGGCTTGCAAAGGCTAGGGAGCGGAAGGGGAGTGACCTTGATCAAGTGAAGTGCATTAAGGGGGAGGATGGAAGTGTTCTGGGAGAGGATGTTCACATTAAGAAGAGATGACATGAGTACTTTCATAAACTTTTTAAGGAGGAGGGGGACAGATTCTTTGAGTTAGGGGAGCTGGAGCACTCAGAGGAGATCCGTGATTTCAGCTATTGTAGGCGTTTTAAGGTTGAAGAGGTCAAATAGGCTATTTGTAGAATGCGGAGGGGTAGGGCGACGGGGCCGGATGAGATTTCGGTAGATTTTTGAAAGTTTGTTGATGGGGAAGGTCTAAGGTGGCTGACGGATTTGTTTAACGACATTTTCAAGACGGCGAGAATGCCTAAGGCTTGGAGATGGATATGTTGATTCCTCTATATAAAAACAAGGGTGACATTCAGAGTTGCAACAACTATAGGGGTATTAAGCTGTTGAGTCACGCTATGAAGATTTAGGAGAGAGTGGTTGAGCGGAGATTGAGGAGAGTCGTGTCTGTTTCGGAGAATCAGTTTGAATTTATGCCTGGTCGCTCGACGATGGAGGCAATCCACTTAGTGAGGAGATTGGTGGAGCAGTATAGAGAAAGGAAGAGGGACTTACACTTGATGTTCATCGACCTGGAAAAGGCATATGATAAAGTCCCGAGGGAGGTTCTTTGGAGGTGCTTGAGATGAGAGGGGTACTTACACTTGGTGTTCATCGACCTGGAAAAGGCATATGATAAAGTCCGGAGGGAGGTTCTTTGGAGGTGCTTGAGTTGAGAGGGGTCTCGGTGGCGTACATCAGAGCTATTAAGGACATGTATGATGGAGGGAAGACCAGGGTGAGGACGGCGGGGGAGACTCAGAGCATTTTTCGGTCGAGATAGGGTTGCATCAGGGATCGACTCTTAGTCCGTTCCTATTTGCGTTGGTGATGGACGTGTTGACGCGGAGTATTCAAGGCGAGGTGCCTTGGTGTATGCTATTTGCGGATGATGTAGTACTGATTGATGAGACGTGGAGGGGCGTGAATGACAAATTGGAGGTTTGGAGGCAAACCCTTGAATCTAAGGGGTTCAGGTTGAGTAGGTCCAAGACAGAGTATTTGGAATGCAAGTTTAGCGATTCGAGGCAGGAGGATGATGTGGTGGTGAGGTTGGACTCCCAGGATGTTTGTAAGAGGGATAATTTTAAGTATCTTGGGTCTATGATCCAGGGGAATAGTGACATTGATGAGGATGCCACTAATCGTATTGGAGCACGTTGGATGAAGTGGAGGCTCGCCTCGGGAGTGTTGTGTGATAATAAGGTGTCCCTTAAGCTTAAAGGCAAATTGTATAGAGTGGCAGTTCGTCCGGCCATGCTGTATGAAGCGGAGTGTTGGCCAGTCAAACACTCCCACATCCAAAAGTTGAGGGTGGCGGAAATGAGGATGTTGTGTTGGATGTATGGGCTTACTAGAGGGGACAGGGTTAGGAATTAGATTATCCAAGAGAAGATGGGAGTGGCTTCGGTGGAGGACAAGATGCGGGAAGGAAGGCTGAGATGGTTCGGGCATATGATGAGGAGGGACGCGGGTGCCCTAGTTCGTAGGTGTGAGCTAGCGTTGGATAGCTTCAGGAGGAGTAGAGGTAGGCGGAAGAAATACTGGAGGGAGGTGATCAGACATGACTTGGAGCAGCTGCAGCTTACTCAGGATATGACCCTAGATAGGAAGGTGTGGAGGTCGCGGATAAGGGTAGAAGGCTAGCGGGCTAGTACTATTAGGACTGTGCGCATACGTGCCTATGGTTTGTGAGTGTTTGTTGCTTCTACGCGGCAGTCCCATTCATAATTTCTCCGTTCCTATTTTCTTATTGCGTGTTGCGTTATATCTCGTATTGCGTATTTCTCTGATTTATGTTTTATTATTCCTTACGCCTTATCTCTGTTATTTCTGTGTCTGTTATTTCTATTTCTGTTATGTCATCCACCCCATGTCTACTATTTTGTATCTTAAGCCGAGGGTCTATTGGAAACAACCTCTATACTTCTTCGGAGGTAACGGTATGGACTGCGTACATCTTACCCCCCCAGACCCCACTTTGTGGGAATACACTGGGTCCGTTGTTGTTGTTGTATCTTTCAACATTCTTTCGAATTTTTTCATTATCAAGAATCTTGATATTAGGTTATATTCCGTATTTATTAATAACTGTTGTTTCAATATAGTCTAAACTTCCTTGTTTCTAGTAGCCTAAACTCCAATAAGGATCCCTCTTTTTATTTTTTTACATCCAAATCAAAACAAGTTTTCCATTTCTATTGTTTTCCTGTATCTAAATAGCTTCAGTCTACCCGAAAAGGACCTTACAATCTTGTCGTAATTGTACTTTTCTCTTCTCATCTCCAAAAATGGCAACACCATATCTTCAGGTGACTGTATTGACTACTCTTCTGGCTCTTTTTCAAGCAAAACATAATCCTAAGTTTTTCTCTTCTTCTCGACTATATGAGGTTCAGTCATTGAGTCTCTCTTCTGAATTAAACTTCCACTTATCAGTGTCTGGTATTAAGTCTCTCTGGTGAACATTGAATTTCTGGCACTGCTCCAATGTGGTTGTGAAGTTCGTGTATTAAGTTGTTTCATTGATTATTGAATTTCCTGTCATGTTTGGGCAACTTTCTTGGTTATTCTTTAGCTGCCAATTTAAACCATGTTATAGATTTGCGTCATTTTACCTATTGTGGATTAAGTTTTCGACAATAACTTTTTCCCGCATACTTGACTTTCCCGTTTCAGTTTACAAGCGCAAGTACAGTTATATGTTAGTTGTTCTAGCCATATCCAATGTGTAGCTCTATAGTAGATAATTTTCTTCTTCACATAATTAGGAATTCCCACCATTTGTGTAATTTTCCTTATTTAATAACTTTCCTTCTATACACTTTCCTTGTTTCTAGTGTCGTAAACTCCTTTTTAGGGAGAGTTGTATTTTGTTACAATCAAATCAAGATCATTCTAGTTTATTTTCCTATATTTTCGTTGCTGGATGACCCTTGTGTATTAAACACTTAAGTCAGTGAGTTACATCTATAACAGCATATATGATGAGTAGTCCTCATAATGAGTTCAGTAGAATATTTTCTAGGATTCTAGCAAGAATAAGACAGGATAATCCAACATGCAGATGGACGTTGACATTGTGTATCAGAATCTTTAGTTAGCTTGTGTAGAATGAAAAATTGGATTAGACCATTTCTCCAAATTAGCTGTAGAAAAGGATCAAAGCTATAAAGATCTTCAAACCTGAGGTTGCGGCATTGTATCTTGTCACTTCCTTATTTCCAGTTAGTGCTGTCACTCATATTTTTCATAATATAGTTAAATGGCCCTTCTGCAATTATGTAGAAAGCTGTTGCAAGTTGTTAATAAGACCAGGAGTTCTTCACCTCGTATTTGTATTCTTGTTGATAATTCACTCTCTCGGATTTGGACTCCTAACATATTCCATTACATGGATAGTTTCTGAGATTCTTCATTATGCTTTCAATACTTACTTTTTTGACAACCGTGGTGTCCGCGCCAGCTACTTTTATATATGTCAACTCCTCCATTTCTCAGCTTATGTTGATTTTTTTTTTTTTTTGGATTTCAAACAAATATGGTATACCAGTTATGAATGTTTTCTCATGCTGGACTGAGAGGCATGAATATTAAATACAGATGAAAGTCTCAGTTACGTGGATCTTTGTAATGGATGATTGATCTGATTTTTATTGAATGGTTCAGTCAGGATAGCAGACTCCCTGCTGAATTTGAGATCACAGATTTTTGCCATCCATGTGGGTCAAAAGAAGGAAACTGTCTGGCCGTTCAAGTGATGAGATGGAGTGATGGTTCCTATCTTGAAGATCAGGATCATTGGTGGTTATCAGGGATACACCGCGATGTGCTTCTTCTAGCAAAGCCTAAGGTGTGAACTTTTCCTTTCAAATGAGTTCCGTATTTCCTTTTTCTCTGGAACTATATTTGGAATCTGGCGATGAAAAGAACACTAACTTCCTCGCAAGGTATTTCATTGTCTATCCACTTTTTTACTCAATATTAACAATAGAAGTACAGCAAAAACTATTGTACCCCCTTTTGCTAAAGATTTACCTCCCATCCCCTGCCTCTAACTACTCTGTCCTTATCTTACTTGCCTTCTGTATGATCACTTTCTCTGTGTTCACCAGTGTTACTTTGTTAACCAACTCAAGGGGCAGGGGGAGAGAGTTTGAACTGGTTCATACCTAATTCTCTCTCCTATTAAAATTTGCCCAACACTACTATAAAACCTAGTTGTTATGAGTATTTAGTTTGATAACTAATAACAGTAAAGTGCGAAATAGCAAGAAAGATTTATCGTGGTAAAACACCTAGCTAAAAGGTTCAAAAACCACATCCTGCCCTAGTAGGATTTAACTCCAAACACCACTAACAAATTGATCCAGAAAATCCGATCACAAAACCTTGCAATCTAAGACTTAACTCTTAGAGTTGACATCAATGGTCACCCAATTGCTATGCTCCCCTCAAATCACCGTGACTTGAAACAACAACAAAACGTTTCTTCGCAACAAACAAACAACGACCTATCAAAGTTTTTAAATTAGAACTCAAAATTCTAATACAATTGAACTAGGATCGGACTCGACGTATAGAAACATTAAGGACCGGAATCTTCTGCCTGGCTCTTCACTCTTAGATGATCAGTCTCCATACTTTCAAGAATACTCTGGACTGTTGTTGTACCTCTAATTTGTGTAACTGAATGATTTCTTGCACGGTAATAAGCATTAAGGACCTGGTTGTGATGGAAGGATTTTGTTAATGTCCAAAGTATATTACATGAACAATTATGGAGATATACACATTTTCCCATATATATTTTCCTAACTAATCTCGACACAATGAGTCAACACAGACTCAGCTTGCAACACGTAAGCATTAAGGACCTGGTTCTTAGCACAATTCCTTCACAAAGTACATCGGGTTTGTTAATCATCAAAAGATATCAATACTCAACAATCAACTTCCCTTTTCCCTCTTTCTTTTTCTTCTCCATCAAGGAGAAGGGAAAAAATTCTCCTTATAAAAATACGCAAAACGCTAATGCTAATAAAGTTCCTGAAAAAGCAGTTGTTTCAGTTCAGATTATCTAGTATCTTAACTTTTTAGAACGTCACTTCTTATTTATACCCCCAAAAAGGTACTTCCATCGTTTCAATTTATTTGGAGAAGTTTGAATAAGCATGGAGTTTAAAGTAAGAACAACAAAACTTCTTGAATTTGTGGTACTTAAACATTACATAAACATTTGTGGCTATTAAAGCTTCTTATTAAGAGTAAAATGAAAAGTGTAAGTTAAATTGTTTCCAAATCTAGGAAGTTACCAGTTTTCTTGTGAACAAATTTTAAAAAAATATATATATTTTAAAACCTCCACTGGAACGGAGGGACTTGCAGTAGAAATAACAAGAGTAGAACTTTGTAGAAATGACTGTTTGTCAGACATCTAAACAATGAATGACGAAATGAATTTGAACAAATGTAAGCAGGTCAGTGATCTGATGTTAGTCTCGGTAGTGGAATTTGGATCACATTTGAAACCATCTCATCCCAAGCGGTGGACACCAATAATCGAGATATGAGTCCTTTCATCTAGACCACGTAATTAGCACCTTTTAACGGAAGGTAAAATAAGTGGTTATCAATAAATTTCAAAACTTCTCCATTACCCTACACGCCACCCTTTCCTCTGAGAATCTTATTGTATTCAAAATCTCTCCCTTACACCTAGGGGATATCCGACTCTGCCATGAAGATAGCCATCTCCTCCCAGAAGCTCGCCTTAGATCCCTCCAATATCAGCCTATACAGTCCTCCAATACCCCTTATAACTTCATTCCCTTGATTTTTATTTCAAGCCGCAACCTTTAACTTTCTTTTTCTTACTTCCACTACCTCCACCATCCTCGTTAAAACTTTTCCTAGCTTATTAAGGGTAATATCTGGTTACCCGCTAATGATTAGGGGACTAGTTGGTTTATTTTTAAACTCAAACCGTTAGATCAAATTAAGTAGTTAACATGATTTCCTTATTGTTTAAAAAGTTACTGGTTTCAAAAAAAAGATTTCCTTATTGTTTAACTATCAACTGATTACTTCTTTCGGGTTCAATTCATGTCATTAGGGATTGTTCCAATTGAAAGCTCATTAATGAAAATTTATAAAGCATAAGGTTATTAAACAAATAGCCAATAACCAAGATCAATCAGACGAGAACACGTATATTAATTAATAACCAATAGGTCCATCAAACTCTAGATAGGGAATTTAGTCGCAACCTTTTTCAAAAGAACACATCAAGTCCAAAATATTCCATACTATGCATACAGGAAGAATTCAAGAGAAAATATGTAGAAAAACTCGACTTGGATCTTGATTTGTCACCTAGTGTATAAATTTCCTCTCTTCAAACCTTGATTTCCTTGCCAAAAGCTAGCCAAATTTGCATAAGATTGCATATTTATACGATTGGGGTTGGTCATATGAATTTTCGAACATTGCCTTTGATAAGCAAATGGATGCTGGGCTTAACTCAATCCCAAAAGCTAGCTCATGAAAGGAAGATTGCTCAAGACTATATAAGGAGACTCGAGGATCCTTTATCCCACTAATGTAGGACTCTAAGCACCCCTGCCAGCATGAATATGAATGGACATCTTGAGCATGGCCCAACATTAAAACAATGATTTGGGATAGGTCTGGTGTTCCTACTATGATACAAAACTGGATCTTGGGCCTAACACAACCCTAAAAGGTCGAAGGTAACATTTCTCCGTGAGGTAGAGGAAGCGCTAGAAACTATCATATGAGACAGTTTTTGTCTTGCAACAATGGAACATCATAGGTTCAGCGCATGGGAGAAGATGATCTATTTGTTGAACACACATTGACCTTGACTGAGGCCCAACGTGGTTTTCAATTTTTCTATACTCACCTAGACAACAGATAATTGCATTCATACCATGATAAATAAATAGATCTTGGACCTAATCCTACACCAAAAGTAGTTCAAGAGGTGAGGATTGCTCAAGACCATGAAAGGAGATCAAGGACCCCTTATCCTACCGACGTGGGACTTCAACACTCACGCACGCCCAGGACTGGACGTCTAACACATGAACAATATAAGGCAGGTGTTGCAACATCTGAAATGATGAAATGAGACGAGTCTGGCTTTGCTACCATGATAAAGATATGAATCTTGGGCCTAATTCAATGCCAAAAGCTAACTCATGACGATAGGATTTCTCAAGATCAAGGATCCTTTATCCAGCTGATGTGGGACTCCAACAACCTTTATAGATTACATTACAATTATGAAGGTTGTGCAGGTGCACATGCTTTTAGGTGAACTTCAAGGAGCTTTCTTATGTTGTGCATTGACAACCATGATAGTGGACTGTACACATTTTTTACCAATTCTCTGTTTTTGTAATTTCTTTTTTTGAGAAATGCGGTTTCCTTAATCATTTCATCATTTGGAATTTCTCGGGCTTGTGTGCACTTGGAAACTTGCGCTGAATTGCATGCATTGGAAACAAACTTTCATCTCTCTGGAGCTTCTTCAAATTGTGCAATTGCACATCAGAGTGGCGTGATTGCAAATAATTTTTCATTCCATATTTATTCCATTGTGTGACCATGCTCAAGGTCTGTGCAATCGCTTCGGCCTTTAAATTTTGTGCTCATGTTCCTTTTGAGCCTTTAATCCCTTCTTTGCTTATTTTGTACTTGTGTCTTCAATTCCTTTTTGTCCTACAAAGTAGAACAATTATAAAATATGTCATCAAAATGGTTACAATGTTATCAGCGTGACCTCAACAACAACAACATACCTAGTGTAATTCCATAAGTAGGGTCTAGGGAGTGTAGAGTGTATGCAAACCTTGCCCCTACTTTGGGAGGTAGAAATGTATTTTTCAGCAGACCGTCGGCTCAAAAAACAAAACAAAGAAGTCCGTAAAAAGAAATAACGGTAGTGAAGAAGCCATGATAAAATACTACATAAAGCATAATAAAGCAATTTGAAGAAAGGAACATAACTACCACCAAATAATACAGTAATTGAAGTACAAAAAAACAATAGACACAAATAGAAGGTCAAGAAACTACAAGAGTAGTATTACGACTACTAGTATGGACAAAGAAATTGGAAAAAGGAATTATGATGAAGTGAATATCAATTGTTTAGTGTTGTCGCCTCTCCAGGATTACGCTCATTGCCAAGGAAAAGCATGTCTTATAACCTTGATGACTACATTGAAGAGCCCATGTAGCGAGGTGAAGCGCTTGACATGTTTTGCATGTAGCGAGGTGAAGCGCTTGACATGTTTTGCGTCTTGCTTCAGGGCTTAAGTGCTCCTTTGACAACACTGAATGGTTAGGGGTCAAGCAGAAATCTCAGCAATATACCACTATAAGTTGATGTAAATAAACTTTATCACTGATATGGAATGAGGATTTGCCCAAACAAACATTCAGTTTATTATTTCTCTCTGCCGGATCATTTCCTTCAGTGAAGCATTCTGATAGACAACAACAACATACCCGGTGTAGTCCCTCAAAGTGGGGTCTAGGAGGGTAGACTGTAACCAGACCTAGCCGCTACCTTAGAGCCAAGGTAGAGAGGTTGTTTCCAATATACCCTTGACTCAAGGCAAAAATGGTCTACAAAAAATATGTAATGAAAGTACAAGAGACAATAAATAATAACAAAAACAATAGATTGTAGCAGAACAGTACTACAACAAAATAATACTATCATCAAACTACACAAAACAACAAAGTGCTTTAAAACATTCCATTAGACTTACTGGTTTTGCTCGCCTTTGTATTGAAAGAATGCTTTTTATTTATTTTAGGAATCACAATTCTTTTCCGTAATCAATTGGTCTATATCATTCTTTTTCACTTGTAAACCTTTTCTTTGATACTCTTTGTTTCTTTCACCTTCCGAACTTCCTTCTGGAGTCTTCCAAAGAGAAAGCAGCTTTTGATGAAAATAAATACATTTAATTGGTATCCCATCCATGGTACACTAACATCAGTAACTTTTTAAAGCTATTAGTCCATATAGATCCTATAAGCAATTGGTGAATTATGTGCAAGAAAACATGGGGTATGGAAAGAAATTTGTTGCATATTATTTGGCTTATTAGAAAAGATTCTTTTGTGTCTCTAGTCTTTACTTGATGACTTTTAGCTGTGACTTCGGCTGTAGCAAGAATATCCTTCCATGAATTAATTTCCCTTTTTAATGCTGCACAATTAAATAGGTGAATATGCGATAACTGCTACTTTTTGTTTATTTAAGAAAGCAAAAGTTATGGGAGATTTAAATTATTTATCGTAAGAGTTTTCTGGGTAGTTTCTTGAACTTATAAACATGTAAAGACTTTTACTTTACAGAAAATGGATTTTATCAGGAGAACATCCATATAAAAATCAATATTGGTTTTCGGACAAGAGAGTAGGATTCTATAATTGAGATGCTCTAATGGCTATAGCATGTTGCATTTCTTAAAGTGTAATACCAGAAGTGTCAGGATTGACTTCGTCCACCTTGAATCAAGTGTCGGAAGGTTTTGCTATCTCTATCTGGTGTGATGACGCAGTTCTTTTTTATTGCACTCTGAGTTCCAGGTCTATTGTAGTACTTTTTGCTTGAGAACCAGTCATAGTCTTTTAAACCTTATTTATCTGTCGACATATGGCAGTTCTTACCCTTTTTCATTACACTCTGGGCAAGTGTATACTCCATATGATTCTTGGAAGTCTGATTTATTATGACTTTATGCAGTATTTTGGTTGAGAACGGCTTATTTTCTTTTTACCCTTCTTTATTTCACTGTGACCGACTTACTACTCTTACTGTTGTCATCACTGATTATTAACCCACTTTGCTGATGCAGACGTTTATCGCAGACTATTTCTTCAGAACAAACATGGCGGAAGATTTTTCTTATGCAGACATAGAGGTAATCATAAGTGGGAATGGCTTTCTTAGATTCCCTTTGCTTTTTCGCTATCCTACTTGTGCAGTATACCTTACAAAATGTATACAATTCTTCCTCTGCACCAAATTATGGAAAAATTTTCTGGAATTTACTAGCCATCATCACCCTACTAAATGTGGAGAAGGCAGAGAGCCGATGGGCGATTGAGAATGGCTAGAGTTCTTGAATTTTGCTAATAAATGTTAAGCCTCTGGTAATCGAACCTTTGGTTTGTACTTTGTTCTTTCGAAACCTAGAAATACCCGAAGATCAGTGGTGCAAGGTTTAAAAC
The DNA here is from genome assembly GCA_030864225.1 of Capsicum baccatum var. pendulum. NCBI lineage: Eukaryota > Viridiplantae > Streptophyta > Magnoliopsida > Solanales > Solanaceae > Capsicum > Capsicum baccatum. Next base: position 83,084,708 of record CM061557.1, on the reverse strand, counting down.
TCAGTGGATCATGGGCCTCAATTCTACCCTTCTCCACTTAAATACTAGGGTTTTTTTCTGCGATAAGATTCATATCCATGACATTCGCCTAATTCACATATCACAAGCTGCGCTTCTACCACTAGACCAAAGCCCTGCGGCCTTTACTGTGTTACTTTTAGTGTTGTTTTTGTCTGCCGATATATCTTGTCAATCTTTATTTGCACCTCAGGTTAAGAATTTCCTTAATGTTTCACCAACTTTGGTTGGCTCTCATTTCCTGGTTGATTCTTTTATATGGGCATTAAGACTTTGTTTTGACTTCAAAGAAGAATGTCAGTTAGTCCATATAGGAAATTATAAAGATTAACCTTTGCTATGTACTATGTCCATTTGCATCAGACAGCAGACAACCAACTTCCATCTAATAGTTTCCCTCTGTATTGTTTCCTCATTTTGTTTGAACTATACAAAGTATGAGATAAAGTCTTGTGCTTCTCTTTTATTATCTTAACCTCTTTCCATTTACTTTCATTTCTTTCCGTGCTAATTTTGTTTTCCCTTGTTTTTTGGGGGAGGCAGAGATAAGCAAAAGGTTCGCCGTTTTGGTTGGCATTGTTTGTTTCTTATTTTGTTGGCTGCTGACAAAAAAAGTAGCTAAATTATCTTGATTATGTTGGTGTCCTGTCAGTCAACAGAGTTGTGTCCAAATGTGGACATGTGTAGAGATCAGATTGCTATAGTTACAACTACTCTGCAACCCCAAGCTAGTCGGTGTCAACTATATGAATTATCACTGTCCATATAGCTTCATTTAAGCGTATTATAGTCCAATATAATACAAAAGACGAATAAACATCAAATAGAAAACACTAGAAGTTTTTAATTTTTCTGCTATTTGAGTTCCCATATAGCGTGGGATGGGAACCTTGATCATCTTGTATGGTCTTTGACAATTTTTACCTCATTAGTTAGCTTTTGGGGTTGAGTTAGGCCCAATGACCATTACTTTACAACTCTAATGGTACTTGGAAACTTGTTCCTTTACCTTCGGGTAAATCTACTGGCAGTTGTCTTTGAGTATATATGGTAAAGTTTGGCCTGATGGCAAATTGACTATAGTGATACCTTCTCTCCTATGTCTAAGATTGCTTCAGTCTATCTCTTTTTATGTTGTACATTGCTGGACTCTTTACGAGTTGGATATTAAAAATGTCTATTTTCATTGGGACCTCGACGGATTTTGTTGCTCAGTAGGAGTTTGGTCACATGGTGTTCAGGGAACGATAAAAACTTTTTGTCCTGAAGCAGTCTCTTCATACATGGTTCGGTAAATTCAGCACGTGTCATTCGGGACTTTGATACAAGTCTCAGTGAAGATCATGATGTGTTTTATGGTCACTCTTCTCCAGATTTATGCATGTATTAAGTGGTTTATGTTGTTGATATAGTTATCTCTGGTAATGGTAAAGAAAAAATTATCGAATTAAAGCATCACCTCTTTCAGCACTTCCAGACTACGTATCTTGGTCGATTGATGTACTTCTTGGACTGTGAGGTTGCTCAGTCCAAATTAGAAATTGCTATTTCACTGAGGAAGTATGCTCTTGATGTTTGTTACCATTGAGAGCTTCTAATAAAGATCTTGCAATGTGGAATCCGGTGGTTGAGAGAGTTGAGAAGCGGCTAGAAGGTTGGCAAAAGAGGTGCCTGTCGAAAGGGGGAAAGAGAGTTTTGATCAAGAGCACCCTTTCTAGTATTCTTACATATTTCATGTCACCTTTGCAGGCCTTGGGAAAAGTGATTAAAACATTGGAAAGACTAGTAAATTTCCTATGGGGCTCAACGGAAGGTGTTAAAAAGTTTCATCTTGTGAATTGGAGAGTTGTCACATCTCCAAAGGAAGGGGAGGGCTTGGAGTGAAAGATCTCCAGGTGTACAAGAAAGCTTTGCTAGGAAAGTAGATTTGGGATGGAGGAAAATGCTTTTTGGAGGGGAATGGTAGTGGATAATTATGGTATAATGGATGGTGGATGGAGAATTAGAAACATTGTAACTCCATTCGGATATGGTATGTGGAGGGGTATCATGAAGGGAGGGGAAGCGTTTTATCAACATATCTCATTTAAGGTTACGGATGGAAGTAGAATTAGTTTTTGGGCACATTAGTGGTGTAGGGAGGTTGAGTTGAAGGAAGCTTTTCGTAGTTTATACTACATTCCTTCAAGAGAGATGATGGCCAACAAATTTGTAGGTCTCATGATGGTGAAAGAACCTTCATGATTGGGAGATGGAAGTATTTCAGTCTGTTAGAGCTTTTGTATGGGCTAGACATATCGAACAGCTTGTTAGATTCATGGAGGTGGCAGGAGAGTGGTGACGGCTTATTTATTATTAGCTCTTTTTATAAGAGGTTGCTAGTGAGAGTGGAAGGTACCTTTCTTTATGAATTCATTTGGATCCCTAGAGCACCAAGAAAGGTTAGTTTCTTTGTATGGTTGGTGGCAAGGGGTGTGATATTAATAATGGAGAATCTGAGAAAGAAGAAAATCACTCATGTCAGTTGGTGCTTCATGTGTGAAAGTACCGGCGAAAGTGTAGATCATATTCTTCTGTGTTGTAAGGTAGCTAGTCCGTTATGGAGGGTGGCCCAAAATTTTCTTTAGGATACAATGGGCAATGCCAGGCATAGTGAAGGAGGCTTTGCAAAGTTGGACTCCTAAAAGATGAAAGGAAAGCACGATTGCATGGAGCGTGACCTCCTTGGTAGTATGTGGGTCATTTGGAAAGAGAGGAGCAGGAGGGCTTTTGAAGGGGCAGCACTTGATTTCATAAAGTTAAAGAGTAGTGTTTGTACCTAGTTTATGTACTTGTTAAGTCCCCATTTGTATGGAGGATTGGATCTCTTTTGTTGAGAACCTATGTAGATCGGACTCTTAAAAAATGTCAACGGGTGCGTGTCGGATTTGCCAAAGCTAGTGTATTTTTGGAGAATCCAATACGGGTGCGGCATTGAAAGTGAAGAGTCCGTGCAACTTGGTTGAGAACTTTATTCTCCTTATGACAACCAATGAAATATAATTATTCATATCCTTTAATATATAAAATTTTCTTTAGCGAAAGAATTACTTTATAAAGACCGAGGACATGAATAAATTGTTGGTTATACAGATGCAGATTGTGTAGGATCACTCTCTAACATGCGATCTAATGGATATTGTGTTATGTAGTTGTGTGGTTGAGTATAAGAGAAAAATATCAACCTACGACAGGTCTTCAAGATCCTTTCGATGACCTATGTTGAAGGGATATCTATCTAGTCGATCGATTGCGTAAAGCTTCATCGAGATTTAATCCAAAACGCGATGGTATTTTCTTGTTCCTGAATGGGTCTGTTTCATCTTTTAACTGGGCTTACCTTAGATAAATGCTCTTTAATCATGCCTGTTTTCAAGCTAACTAAATGCCTATCTACTACTAGTTCTGTTCCACCTTCTAAATAGAAAGGAAGAGGTCTGTCACCAACAGGAATCCCTCTATTTCGGATCCAGTTCCTCCACCAATGCGAACTTGAACTTATATGGACCAAGTAACTACCAAAAGAATTGACATCTAGAGACATTCATAAAATGGAACTTTAGTGAAGCTGCATTCACATTGTATCTAATCCAGTGTTTCACGAGAAAACCAAATACATAGAAATTGATTGTCATTTTGTCAGTGAAAATATAGTCTAAGGAGACATTGTCACAACTTTTGTGTGGTCAAATGATCAGCTAGTATGCATTCACCAAGTCTCTTGCTGGTCCTAAAACAAGTTATATATGTAGCAAACTTGATACTTATGATTTGTATGCACCAACTTTGAGTGGGAGTTAGGAATCTCATAAATTTTCTAGCATTAGTGTAAAAATAGTAGATAGCTTGATTTTCCCCTTGTAATTATATACTGTCATGTATTGATTTCCTTTTCTTTCTGGGACATGCAACTTAGTTATTTAAATTCCAATAACTTTAGGGAATATCTTCCTTCTGTCTTTCACACATGGAATTTCAGAAATATAGGAGAAAAATATTATTGAATTGTTGTAACTACATTATTACAATGAGACCTTATTTTTAGACACTACATTTCAATCCTCTTCCAAGTAGGACATTACAATCCTTTTCCAAGTAGGATTCTATATACAATTCCTATTCCTACTCATATTCTAACACTCCCCCTCAAACTTAGGTCATATGCACAATGCTTGTGATGGATGTAATTGATACGAGGATTAGTGAGGGACTTAGTAAAGATATCTGCAAGAAAACTAATAAAGACTGCTCGGGACATCTGGGCAATCACTATTAAAAAGGAACAAACTGAAAAAGTGGTTGAAAAAGTAGTAAACATCACTTAGAAGTTGATTTGTTGCTGGAAAATTGTCGAAAACTGGTGTAAAAGTATATAGGTCATCTCTAAATCAAGAGATGAAGGTCATCTTGAACAAGAAAGTCACTGAAATACTCACTGAAATACTGGTCGGAACATGCTCACGTGCCGGATTATTAGATTTGACGGCAAAGAAGTGGTCAAAATGTGGGAAAACTTATCTGAGTAGGGTCGAAATGATGACACGATCCTACTGTATGTAAAAGAGAAATTATATGGGTAAGTTCGGAATGATATCACGACCTTCTGGAAAAGAAAAATTGTTGAACTTTCCAAATTACGCTCGAGGAGACTGTTTCAGACACGACCCCATGCAAATTAGATTTGCGGAGTCACCGGAAAGAGGCACAGAACTACGCAAATCAGATCTGAGGAGTAATCGAAAAAACACACAGTACTATGCAACTCAAATATGAGAAAGTAGTCCCAAACGATGCACGGTACTACGCAAATTAAATATGAGAAGTCGTCTAGATAGATGCACGGTGCTTACACAAATCAAATATGAAATAGTCCCCGAAAATATGCACGATGATACGCAAATCAGGTATGAGAAAATAGTCATTGGAAAGATGCACGGTGCTACACAAATTAGATATTAGAAGCCACCGGAAAAAAGCACGGTGGTCCAACTTTTGCTAACATAATCATTGGCCAGACAAGCAGCTTATATGGTTATAGCCACCCGCCGGTAGCAAAAGCTCTTTGATTTCCTATCAAGATCGTAGAGGCTCTGATACCATAAGAGAAATGTGAGAAAAAAAATTATTGAATTGTTGTAACTACATTATTACAATGAGACCCTATTTATGGAGACTATATTCCAATCCTTTTCGAAGTAGGACACTACATTACAATTCTTTTTCAAGTAGGACTATATACTATTCTTATTCCTTCTCATATTCTAACTGTATTATTAGACAGAGGTTGTGGGTTCTAGAATCACCACATCCATTATCAAAAAGTAATTTTACATGTTCAGCTTATGAAATAGAATCAGGTCCACGCGTGAAGGAACGGATTGAGACATAATATATTAAGTAATAAAAAGTGTGCTCTCTACTAACTTAAGATTTTACAATTACATGGTTACACAATTCAATTATGTGGAACTTTCATCTTTTATGGTCTCGGACAATGCTCACCTCTTGAGCTAGCTTTTTGGATTAAGTTGGGCCCAATGTCCATCTCCTTTCATTTATCAGAGATTCATCCCAATTCCCATGTTTATCTGATGTTGGGCCCTCAACTTTATATCTAGTTCTTGACGTGTCTGGGAGGGATTGAGTTCTCACATCAGGTGGGATGTGGAAGTTCGTGATCTCGTTATATGCTGTTGGTCAATCGTCCTCTCATGAAGCTAGTTTTTATGGTTGATTTTAGGGTTAATCCGGCTTCTAAAGCTATTTTTACATGCCCTCTTGACCTTTTCCCCTGCTAATTCCGGAGCCAGTCTCAATCAACTGGCCCCCGACTCTCCTAACCCTGATGGATCTCCAAATGGAAATAGAAAAATGTATTATGTCCTTCAGCGAGTCAAATATCTGGCAAGAGGTCCCTGCTGAGCGATTGACATCGAATAAGAGTGCACATGAGAAGAGTGATCAAATTATATTATAATATGGGTCCCTGGGCTGCTCTGCCTCCCCCAACCCCCGAAAAGAGAGAGAGAGAGACTGTATTTCTTCCACCTTCCCTGTATGAGTAGTGAAGAAGTATAGATAGAGATTCTAGGCCCAATGTCCATTTCCTTTCACCACTAACATATAAATCTATCTGATTAATCACGAATTTGAAATTCTTGTCAGGCTTGCAACCCATATTTTGTTTTAATTTCCCATTTCCTTTCATCCTATTATTCAGAGGTACTTTGACTGACATGGATTGAAATACTGTGAGGGAGAAATATTTGAACAGATTGCTTTATTTTATTTTGTTGTTGTTTTAAACTTTAATGAAGTAAGAAATGTTTGAGTAGATTTTGTATTGAGCTAGGTGGAGAACTTTAGAGAAGAGAGGTTACTAATGTGAAAATACAATAGTTGAAAGGATGGCCCTTCTGGTCAAATAAATATAAAGTCACAACAGCGTATACTGGTTTGATCATTACGGGTAGAAAGTTTCGTGACTTCAGGCAATCGGTCAATCAGGATGGCTTAATATTTTTAGCATGTTATTTTTATGGAAAGGAGGGATTTTTAAAGCTCATGACATAATCTTGCTGATTTTACCTTATTCTGTCTATAATGCAGGTGGAAGTGAAAATTGATAACTCATTCAAGAATAATGATATTGCTGACTTCAATATTGAAGCTTCACTCTATGACAGTGGAAATTGGCTTAGCTGCTCTGATCATATTGACCTGCTTTCTGCTAACATTGTTCATCTGGAGTTAGTTCTGTCTTGTGATCCTTGTCTGGGATTTAAAGGCTACATGCTTGTGGGGAAGGTGCAAGCACCTAAACTTTGGTCTGCAGAACAAGTAAGTGATTTTTCTTAGCTTTACAACAACAACAAGAACAACATACCCAGTGTAGTCGCACAAAGTGGTGTCTGAGTTGGGTAGAGTCTACGCAGACCTTATCCCTACCTCAGAGGTAGAGACACTAATCAATATGGTCACAAAAGTTTTGGAGATCTAAACCATGATAATGTTTTATAATTCTCTTATCCTTGTTCCATTATTTCATATAAGGCATATTCTTTGCTTTTCTTTTTTTTCTTTTTTTTTTGGTCTAAACTCAAATATTGCATCTCATTAGATGCCACACTCAAAACTCATTCGATGTAGGATTTGGGTTTAGAACTGATACTATGTTCCGTTACATTAGTAGCACTAGTACAATGTTAATCATTCATTATAATCTGGTAGTCTGCTTCTCCTGCACTCCCTTGCAGGGAAGGCTAGGGTGCAAGGAATCTTTCTGCTCTATTGAGCTGGGAAATCTTGTATTCTTTATCATGAAAATCGACTTCTACATTTTGAATGAACCTGACATGTATTGAATTCCTAAGCTTTATCTAAGATTTGCATGACTTTACTTCCAGTTATAACTAGGAAAAGATGCAAGACTTTTGATTCCCGTGTATAAACTTCACTCTGACTTTTTTATGTCCCTTTAGCAACATGGGGTTTGAGTACACCATGATACTGAGTATATCTCCATCTCCATGATTTTATCAAACTCACATTTGAAAGATTAAACATTGTATTGGGAAGTCAGCTTTGTAGTGTTGCTTAGGCAGGATGGGATTTGCCATTTAATTGCAGAAATTGACTGATGGTTTTCTCTGACCTCAAATTGATGTAATTTACTTTAATGTTCTCACTTCAACTTTGAAGAAATTCCTTATCCATCTGTTTCTTCTGTTAACAGCCAAATCTCTACACTCTTGTTATCACCCTTAAAGATGCATCAGGGAACTTGGTTGACTGTGAATCATGCCAAGTTGGTATGAGAAAAATATCAAAAGCCCCAAAACAGCTGCTAGTAAATGGGCGTCCAGTAGTAATTAGAGGGGTGAATAGGCATGAGCACCATCCACGTCTTGGAAAGACAAACTTGGAGTCCTGCATGGTCAAGGTTGGTAATTCCTTTTTCTTTTTTCTTTTTGTTTAAAAATGTGATGAATTTCTCTTCACTAAAAATTGCAAGCATGCTTATAAATTTTCATTGTACAATCTTCTTATTTTCTGTTGAAGACAAATCATATATCCTGTTCCTTCTTGTAGGATTTGGTTTTGATGAAACAAAACAATATTAATGCTGTCAGGAACAGCCATTATCCTCAGCATCAGCGCTGGTATGAGTTGTGTGATCTGTTTGGCATGTACATGATCGATGAGGCCAATATCGAGACACATGGTTTTTTTGATTATCCAAATTATAAGCATCCTACACAGGAATCTTGTTGGGCTGCTTCCATGATGGATCGTGTGGTCGGCATGGTTGAAAGGGACAAAAATCATGCCTGTATTATAATATGGTCCATAGGGAATGAGGCAAGCTATGGACCGAATCATGCAGCACTCTCTGGTATATACTTTTTTGTTATTTTTACTTTACATTTTCTGTTTTATTTACTCTTTGTTCTACAATAAGTGAAGTCCTAAGCCTTACAAGGGATGTAAGGACACTTCCTCATGGGTAAATACATGTGGCCACAACTTCAAAAACAGATGCTACTCACTCTTCAGTTTTCCCCATTTGAGCTATAGGTCTCTTACCGGTAGCGGAACAGTTGTTTAGCCACAAAGCCATCCCTGAAGGGACCGCCTTCAATATGCTTTAGCACAAAGCCAACCCTGAAGGAACCACCTTTAGTATACTTCCCTAACATTGCTACGGATTGTTTTATATGTTGCTTAAATTCATAACTGCTAGGTATATTTGATTATAGTTTATAGATCCGAACACATCTGAATGGCCAAAGTGCTTGTAAGTACCCTATAGATAGCCAAGTTAGTGGGGGATGCTTCATTGAAGAAAGTAAAATCAAGGAGCAGAGACTAAATGCAGAGTATACTTGATCATCCTGCATGTGATATTTGTGATCCTCTTGATGGTCAAAAAATATTAGATACATCATACTTCCTTCGTGATGTGTCAAGTTCAGAAAAGGCTGGCTTTTAGATCCATCCATGCAAGCTTTGCAACTAACACCCCTCCTTAGTCGGTCATGTTCACCAACCAAGTTAGACTCTTTTCAGGTTGGGTCCGGGAAAAAGATGCATCAAGACTGGTGCACTATGAAGGTGGTGGATCAAGGACATCTTCAACAGATATTGTATGTCCCATGTATGCACGTGTTTCCAAAATAATTGAAATAGCAAAAGATCCGACTGAACAGAGGCCTTTGATATTATGCGAGTAAGATCTTCATTATTCACGTCTTTTTCTTGGTCAATTTGACTGCTCACAATTTTCAATGCGATGACTTTATGTTGCAAATTTTTGTGTAAAACTGCTCAGATATTCACATGCCATGGGAAACAGCAACGGTAATCTCCATAAATACTGGGAAGCAATAGATAGTATCTTTGGCCTGCAAGGAGGCTTTATATGGGATTGGGCTGATCAGGTTTGTTCATCATTTAGGATTGGTCCTGTAATTATGGAATTGTTTTAGTAAGAGGAGTTAATTTAGTCGCTAAAATAAATCGCTTTGCAGTTTTTTCCCTTCCAACATATTTCATAGTTAGTTAGTTTCAGAAAGTGTTATCATGAATCTGTTTCTATGGCTTCAAGCTGTTGTCTGAGTTAAAAAGCATTTGTATGTTTATTGACCTAAGACATTTTAAAGATGCAAACCCCATGTAGGATAGATTGTAAATCAAATGCTAGGAGTAATGCCTGCTGTATTTAGATGGAATGGAACTTGGTGGCAGTCTCTAGTCTATCTGCATATTGCAAAAATTAGAATTGGTTCATTTAGGGGTCGTTTGGTAGAGATTAAAAAGAATAATGCATGCATTATTTTTGTATATTACTAATACATTGTTTGGTACACTTTTTTATCCTTTGTATTACTAATGCTTTGCATTAGTTATACACTCTATTTGGTAGTAAGGAGTGCATTTACTAATACATTGAAATCTATGGTATTATTAATGCAATGGATTTTAATGCATGCATTAGTATGGTTAAGTCACATTTATTTCTCAAAATCTTTTCTATTAGAAATTTTGGTGTATTTTTATTAGAAATTTTGCTTTTCATGTTATTTCTAGTACACCAAACCAAATACTGCATTAGAAAAATGCATGCATAACAAATGCAAGCATTACTAATACACCGTATTTTGCACTATTCTTATACACTATCAAATGACTCCTTAATACTTAAATCCTGTTTAGAAGGCACAATCTTTCTGATTTTGGATCTAACATTTGGTGTTGCAAGTGTAAAGTTTGATGTGAAATGCATGGTTGTTGCTATTTTTAACATTGGAACATGGAGAACCAAGCTAAAACCATTTGTCGCATAATTGTTGTGTGATATTCTGAAGCCTGCGCAGTTACAAAAAGCTTCAACTCCCACACGGAAAGTAGTAGGCATAGAGATGTTATATCTTTCTGTTTGTATCTTTCTGTTATTTTGGTTGTGCTTCCTTTTTTACTGAATGCTATCATGGTTGGCATTTTTTATAGGGGTTACTGAAGGAAGTATGTGGAAAAATGCGCTGGGCATATGGAGGTGATTTTGGGGACACTCCTAATGATTTAAACTTCTGCCTAAATGGTGTCGTATGGCCTGATCGAAGTCCTCATCCTGCATTACATGGTGAGTAGACAGCTATCTTGTTCAATAATTTGTTTTCCCCTTTGTCGTATAAAAAGCTTTCAAGACTAATAGATAATAAGTCCTGTCAACTAACCTTTTCTCAAAAAGTGTAGGGTGTGGAAGCATGGGACATTAAACAATGCTGAATAAGTAATTTTTTGTTTTAATTGTTTGGGTACTTTTGGGCTTAAAAGTTTTAGTTTTCACTCATATCTTATCTTTCATTTGATTGAAATTGCTTTCAGTGACTAGAATTTTATCAAATATGTCCCAACATGTTGACAGTCTTGTAAGTTTTCCTGTTGTCTCTGGAAATTTATGGGGGAGGGGGAAGGAGGGAACAATTGACTAGTATGCACAAAGCATGTACATGCCTGAGCATGTTATTTGCGTTGGACCTGGTAACTTGTAGTATTGGGGAGAGGTGATTAGACAACACATGGTGCAGTTTCAGTTTATCGAGGACATGACTGTAGATAGGAGGGTGTGGAGATCATGGATTGGGATAGAAGGGTAGTAGGTAGCAGTTTGTCTTGCTGTCCGTTTATATTAGTAGTCGTAGTGTTGCTCCGGTAGTTTCTTGTCCTTTTTTGTTACTATCTGTTGCTTTCTTGTACCTCGACTATTGTATTGTTTTGTTGTTCAACCTGTTGTTTCTTGTACTTCTGTTACTTCTATATCTAGACTGCTTTGGATTGTTTTTCCTTGAGCCGAGGTCTATCGCAAATCACCTCTCTACCTTTGAGGTAAGGGTAAGGCTGATAACACTGTACCCTCCCCAGAACCCCCTTTGTGGGACTATACTGGGTATGTTGTTGTTGCTGGTGCTCTAAACTCGAACATGTCTGACTATTTAAAACTTTTTTTGCCAGAGGTTAAGTTTCTTTACCAGCCAATCAAGGTCTCATTTAAAGAAGGAATTATTAAGGTACTCTTACCATACCACTTAATTTTCTGTTCACTTACATCAATATCTAAATAACAATTAGGCTTTTCTGTTCAGATAACAAACATGCACTTCTTTGATACTACCCAAGCTTTGGAGTTCAACTGGGTGCTTCATGGCGATGGGTATGAACTTGGGTCTGGAATCCTCCCTCTACTTGTCATAGAACCCCAAAGAAGCCATGAAACAAAATGGGAATCTGGCCCGTGGCTTTCTGCATGGACTTCATCTAGTGCATCAGAAATTTATTTAACAATTACAGCGAAGCTTTTGCACTCTACTCGATGGGCTGATTGTGGTCACCTCATTTCATCCACACAAGTTCCGTTGCCTAACAGACGTGAAGTTGTCCCTCATGTACAGCGCTCTTACTTCACATTTCTTATCAAGTCTGGTAGTTCTGTTTTCAGACATCACTGACTATTTTACGAACTGTTATTGTCTTAGATCATTAAAAGCACCGATGCCACTTTACTTTGTGAAGTTTTTGATGACATAATAAAGGTTGGCCTGAAGGACTTGTGGGAGCTGAAATTTAACAAACAAACTGGTGGTATAGAGGGCTGGAAGGTAAATACTGTATGCTTCAATAAGTTGAGCGTTGGTACAATATCATATGAAGCTCTATTATTTTGTATATTGTATAGAAAATGTGGCAGAAATGCGGATGTTGCGCTGGATGTGTGGGCTGACTAGAGGGGATAGAGTTCGGAATGAGACTATCAGGGAGAAGGTTGGTGTGACTCCAGTGGAGTGCAAGATGCGGGAAGTCCGATTGAGATGGTTCGGACACGTGAAGAGGAAGGGCATGGATGCCCTGGTTCGTAGGTGTGAGAGGCTAGCGTTGGATGGTTTTAGGCGGGGTAGGGGTAGGCCGAAGAAGTACTGGGGTGAGGTGATTAGGCGGGACATGGAGCAGTTACAGCTCACCGAGGACATGACCCTAGATAGGAAGGTCTGGAGGACGCGAATTAGGGCAGAAGACTAGGGCCAGTTTGGGTCGCTAGTGTAGGGAGTTACTTGGTGGGGTAGTATCCTTGTTATGATTCCGTGTTCCATGTTTTATTACGAACCTGGGTGCTTCCCTCTGTTTTCTATTACTTATGGGTGCCGTATTTATGTTATGAAATCTTGTTCTGTTCTGTGCTTTACTATGTATTTGTGTGGTATCTCGTGTCTTGAGCCGGGGGTCTATCGGAAACAACCTTTCTACTTCGTTAGAGGTAGAGGTATGGACTGCGTACATCTTACCCCCCCCAGACCCCACTAGGTGGGAATACACTGGGTTTGTTGTTGTATAGAAAATGTACCCCGAGTCTTAACTCCCAAAGGCTGGGTCATGAGGTAAGGGCTGCATGTGGTATATATGAAAATAACGCATTCCCTCATCCATTCTGGGCAACTTAATAGTTCTGATGATTGATGTGGCAAATGATAAAGATGGGTTATTTCTTAACTTTATTTTCTGTTCCACTCAAATGATTGCAGGTTAGTGGAGTTCCAATAATGAATAAAGGCATCTTTCCTTGCTTTTGGAGAGCACCAACTGATAATGACAAAGGGGGAGGGCCACAGAGTTACTTATCTAGGTGGAAGGCTGCTAATCTTGACAAGCTAAAACTTATGAACAAAAGCTGCTCTGTTGAAAGTATGAACGCTCACGAAGTGCAAATATCAGCCACTTATCATGGCGTAGCAAATGCAGAGGAGAAAACTCCCTCAAATGCAGAAACTTCTAGCGTTCTCTTTAAGGTTGACTTGACACTTTTCATATATGGTTCAGGAGATGTTGTGCTTGAGTGCAATGTAAACCCATGTCCTGATCTTCCACCTTTGCCACGTGTTGGGGTTGAATTTCAATTGGATTCAGCTGTAGACCAGGTTAAATGGTACGGAAGGGGGCCATTTGAATGTTATCCAGACCGGAAATCTGCTGCTCATTTAAGCATTTATGAGCTATCCGTAGGCGAAATGTATGTGCCATATGTTGTTCCGGGGGAATGCTCGGGCAGAGCAGATGTTAGATGGGTGACATTTGAAAATAAAGATGGAGTGGGACTTTATGCTTCCACTTATGGAGGCTCTCCACCAATGCAAATGAATGCAAGCTACTACAGCACCACTGAGCTCGAGAGAACTACACACAACGAGGATCTTAGGAAAAGTGAAAACATCGAGGTACTTCATTCCCTGACTGATGCACATGTTGCATTTCATTTTTCACTTGTATGTGCAATCAAATATTGAAAAATAATCCAAAGGATTTTTTGTAAAATGAAAAACCATCTTGAATCGCAGCAAGTGGAATCTTGAAATCATGTACTAATAGCATTGACATGATTTTCTGCATTGCAGGTGCATCTGGACCATAAGCACATGGGTTTGGGTGGAGACGATAGCTGGTCCCCTACAGTTCATAATGAATACCTTGTTCCTGCCGTGCCATGCTCTTTCTCCATTAGGTTTTTCCCCAAAACTGCAGCAACCACCGGCTCTGATATCTACAAGTCCCAATTCTCTGACAAGTGATTATTGATTACATGTCTACGTGTGAGATTCTTCAAATTTGCAACTTTGATTAAACTAAATCAAATGATTCAAGTGAAAAGCACTTTTAGAGTGCAGATCCTTTTACTTGAAGTGCATAATTGTTTCATATAAATCAACTCTTGTTTTCTCAAGTAAACTACTTTGTACTTCTTCAATTGGTAGTGTATTTAAGTACGTCACAGATTGTTGAGCATTGTGCTTCACAGCTTTACAAACTGTAGCAAATGTTACAACTCTGTTTTTAATTTTTTTTTTTTTGTGTTCATAGCCAGTTGAGGATTTTCAGCATTAAAATCACCATTGTTACAACTTACAAGCTTAAAAAGGTGGATCTTGCATTCTGAATAATGAGTTTAAATCAAGTGGTGTTGCTGGAAAAGCTTAAAGTCATTGGCATGAATAAGATGGGTGGTTCAAATTTCAAAAAAAAAAAAAAAAAAAAAACTGCTTCAAGCCCGAACACATAGATCTTATTCCTTGCAAACTTGAGACATTGTAGTAAGATTGGCCTTGACTAAAGTTTCAAGCAAAAATGTCGAAAGTTAGGTCATGACAAGCCAAATTTTATGAGAAACAATGTTAGTAGTTTGACCTTAGCAAACCCAAACTCATAACTGAATATTTACAATTTTAATCTCGTATGTCTGAAGTTGATTTCAGAGTGATTAAACTCGCGAATTTGTATACACTACAGATGACTTAATGGTAATCCCAAAATCAGAGCTGTCTGAGCACTTGCCTTGGTGGCTGATACGATTCTGATCAGCGTCAAATCTCTTGAGCATGTAATTCGAGGCCAATTCATGAAGAGCCAAACCATGGTCAAAAGAACATTTTTGAGCCCACATTAGAGCAATTTCATGTATGATTAATTGCTTGGGAGGAAAAGGAGGAGTAAATGGCATTCTGTCAAGGGTAGACGACTAGGTTGACAAGCTATCAACCTAGTGACGACTAAGTTGACAACATAGTCGACAAGCTATCAACTTGTTGACGACTTGGAGATGGAGGAATTGCATTCTGTTAAGGTGACGACTTGTCACTTGATTGACGAACAAAGTGACAACTAGTGACGAAGTTGTCGCTGAAAATCACCCTTGAGGTTATCTTTGTAATTTGCTCATGGGTCACTTTTGGGCCTTGTAATAGACTGTAAATAGATAGCTTTAGGTCTTTTCTTCATTAGCTTATTTTTTATTATGATGATGAACTCGTGAAAACTCCATTGCGAGTGTTGAGTGCTTAAAAAAGCCAATGTCGAACCTTGTTTTGAAGCGGTGGTTGTAAGGAAGATTCAATCCCCTTTGCAGTCAATGTAAGAGTTAGGTGCTAGTTGGTAATTCTTTAAGGGAGGTCTTAGGGTTTGAAACACCGTTTTGGTTGCCTTTTTGTTATCTTCGTGTGTCTGTCTTTCTATCATTGATACTATCCTTCTATCTTTCATTTTCTGCATTCAGATTCAAGTTCTCGTGGCTTGAATCGTATCATTTGGTATCAGAGCCGAGCTTAAGATCGTTCTCACGATTCTAGTCTTGAGTTTGTTATCTTGAAAATCACAAAAAAATGTCCAAAAACGTTTTTAGTGTTTTCCTAATTTTGAGTTTTTGATGTTTGGGTCATTTTGAGTTTCTAATGCTAGATTCTTGTTCCCTAGTACTATTAGAGTCAAATTCAAGAGTTGAGCTTATTCCAATGATATTTGAGTCATCTACCATTGTTGGAGCTTGAGTTGAAGAAACTTTGAGGTAGGTTCTCAAATCAGAGATTGGTTGATAGAATTTTGAGCTTAAAAACGTTGGTATTGTGTTTGGGAGGTTGAAGTGAGCTTGAGTTTCGAATTTCATCGAATTCCGGGTTCATTTGCATAAGGGTCAATTTTGAATGTTCTTGGTGTTCTTCATGTTCTTCAAATATTGTTGAAGAAGAACATTCAAAAGTGTATGTTTGATCTAAAAGAAAGTGAGAGAAAGGTGTTGTACTTGTTTATTTCAAAAGAATATTCTAAATCTTCCAAGGGAAGAAAGGATCAAAGTGGTATCAAGAAGGAATATTTCAAAAGAAGAGAACAAAAGAGAGTACAAAGGGAGGGTGGGGGGCCGCAAGGAATTCAAGGCTATCAAGAGTTGGATATCCATTGTTGAAGAATTCAAAGCCTTGAATAATCTCCAAGAAGCTATCAAGATCATCCAAAGAAGGAGAAAACATTGGACGACCCTCTACACCTCTTTCTTCACATGTTAAAGACATAGATGCACACTGGTTAAGGGTGACAACTTACTGACTAGTCGTCAACTAGGTGACGAGATGTCAACCTAGTCGTCAACTAGGTGACAAGATGTCACCCTAGTCATCAGCTAAAGACAACCCCAAACCCCTATATTGCTTAGAGTTGACGACAAAATTGTCAAGTTGTCAACTAAGTGACGACTACCAACCTAGTCGTCAACTTTGTTGTCAACTTGGACAAAATTTTAGTAAGCTCATTTTTGGATTTTTAGTCTCTTTTCCTTGATTCTTAGACTTCCTTTCTTGATTCTAAATGCTAATTAACAACTAGTAATCAACCTACTTAGTTGTGAATTAGTTTTTGAATCCATTTTCTTTCTTCGTCCTATTTCTTTTTTTGTGTTTTTTTAGTTTTTAATTCATTGTAACTTTTTTATTCAAGTCTGTAAGTAGTTTTTGTTTCTTTGAGTCGTTCAAACAAGAATTCACTTCAACAGCAAGTAGAGATTGACACATTATTAACCATCGGAGTATAAACAACTTTCAACATTCGCTGCTTTAATTGTGAGGATCACAAAGGTGAGATTCATACAAGTGTTGGTGGGGAGCTTTGCTACTAATCTTGTTTGTTCATTTTGTAGGTACAAGGTGATATAAGGAAGTATGCCTTCGATAGCCTCGGATAGTTATGACTACGACATAAGAGACAGTGATTGTGATGAAGATAGTTATGGCTACAAGGAAGATGGAGATTATGGAAGCTATGAATGTAGCCATGATCAAGAGCTGAGTGAGAATGAGGACTACTATTCTGAAGGAGAATATGAGATGAATGATGATCCTAGTTCTTATAGTGAGTATGGAGATAATGACGAGCCTTGTGACAGTTTTTATGAGAAAGATGGGGCATGTGAGGAGTATTACATTTCCCACTCTGAGTATAGAGGTAAGGTTAAGTATAACCTTCTTTCTTATACACCATCTAAGAGTCATGGTGAGAGTGCTTATGTGAAGTATGGAGATTCATATTCCTCACCTTGTAGTGCTTCTTATCAAAGTCGAAGTGGTGTGAATGGCTATACTAGCTATAGTAGAGGTTTCTCCATAGGACTAAAAACATTTGCATCTTCAAAACCTAGGGATATTACATTTCAAGCTTCTTATTCTAGTTCCTAAACGTGTGAAAGCGGGAACAAGGTAGAAATGAAGGGTATTGTAGGATTCATGGTCCTCCTACTCTATATATCTTTAAAAGAGAGAGAGATCCTGGAGTTTACCTTGATTGGGAATAATAATGCGAAAGAGTCTTCAAGGATTATGTTATGAGCGAAGTCGAACAAGCTACATATGCCCTTAGGTAGATTCAAGGTCCGACCTTAGGACAATATAAACTTGCAAGAAGGTCCACTCAAACATGAGGTGCTTTGACAGAGTTCTTGAGGTCAATCTATGTGCCGAATGGTTACACAAAGCTTTACAATAGTGATCTAAGAAGACAAATTTGTTCAAGATGGGTAGAAATTTGGGGAGTTCCAAAATGTGTTCTTATCCTTGATGATTGGTGTCATGCAAACTACATAACTCCTCTTATAGTTGATTATCTAGGGATATCTCATGTGTCCATGCATTTCCCATACTTCTTGGAAGGCTATAGAGTCTCTGAGAGCGTGAAGGTTTCCTTCACTTGAGATGGGTACTATGAGGAGGTGTGGTGTGACATATTCCCTTTGAAAGCTGGAGACTTGTGTTTGGGTGCCAATTGGTTTGTACAACATAAGGTTCCAAATATGCAAAATTGGCCTAAGATTGTGATGAACCTATGGGGAAATCATCTCTTCCCACCTACCCTTCACAAATCTCAAGGAAAAATGACCACTTACTCTGAGCCTAATAAAATTGAGAGAAAAATTATTGAGAGGAGTAAGGGAGTGCAAGGTGGCAACCTAAGAGAGAAAAAAGAAGAGGTTGAGAGGAGTGAAGTGAGGAGGTTTCCACCAAATTGAACTAACATTGTTTGTCCTACTTTTTGTAAGGATATGTGTGTAGGTACCAACATGGCAATCGGAGAAGAACAAACACCAAAAGAGAAGATCCCCTTTGAAGATTTGACAAGGGAAATCTTAGATGCTTCCAAAGCTTGTGGAGGACCTTCACATCAAGGTAAAAAAGAATATTCTCAAGAACTTCAAGGTAACATAGCTAACTTTTACACTTTTCTACATGTTAATGATAATTGTGCAGCTTGTAGCCCATTGAATATACGTAGCATCTTATATGTATTTAGGTCTCATGATTATTTACCTTTTATTGATAATGTGCCTATTGAGAGAGTCGATACACTAGTTGACCCCGTTTATGACCAAATTGACTCTTCTTGTGAGATCAATTTGTGTCACCTAGTGTTAAATCCCATGTGATGAATGATGGTACATTGTCTTGTAAAAATTGTGTTGACCAACTTGTGTGTGTAACTAGACCACCACTTGAGGATGTTTGTGATGTGATTAATGAACCTCAAGTGAGTGATGATGTTGAAAATGTTGGTCAAGTAAATAGGAGTGGCCCTTTGAGCATATCTTTTAATGAGGATCCTATTGCTTGCTTAGCTCATAAGGATAGCCTTGTGTATGAAACATCTTTAAAACTTGATAGTCGTTTTTTAGAGAGTGAACTTGCATATTTTAAATCTTCTTCATGGATAGATCCTTCTTTCTTTAAATGTAATATCTTGTTCAAAGATGACGAATTCACTCCTATTGAATTACCTAGTGATGTGGATAGTGTGGAGGATGTAGCTCATCTTGAGGGCTATATTCTATATAACAACCCACTATTATATGCTAACATCCCTCCTAAAGATGAAAATCTCTTCTTGGAAGATGAGAATACTCCTAAGGGAAAAGAATGTGAAGGATTAAAAGGTGATCTTTGTGTACCAATTGCCTATTCATCTTTGAGTGTTCCAATCTTTAAACATGCCCTTGATAATGTTATTGGGCCTTAGAGTGAGAATTTTATTGAGGACATCTTAGATGAAATCAATTTTTGTGATACATTTCTTTCAATTTTTATGATACATTTCTTTACTCTCTATTTGTTTTTGATGATGCTTATGCTAGTATGGAGAGTATATCCTTTTATTTTAGCGATGCCTTTGGGGAAAAAAAGTATTGTCTAGACCCATGTCTATAACCACTCTATCCATTTGATCCCGGTTATAAATTTAAATGTGGTGATGTTTATACATCCAAACTAGTGCTTGGTCAAGACGACAAGCAAAGTTTGATTATGGATGTTGGTATCCTTCCCTATGATTGAAAGTCTTTCTAGGGGATTTACAATCCACTTGATAGACCTAAGTTGTGCATAAGAGGTCTTTCCAACAAAGATCGGTGTTCATTAAAGAAGGGGGTAATGAAAAGATCCAAGAAAGTACACCCTTGAGTGACTCCATTCTTGACCAAGGTATCACTATTTGTAGGTCAAAGAGAGAGTTTCATCTTGAAAACATTTTATATGAATTCTTCTCACAGGATACCCTTCTTTGTGACTTGGTTGTGATTAGAGACCCCTTTCTCAAAGGTGGTTTCATGATTGAGGACCCTAGAGAATATATATCATTGCCTCTTCGGGGTGTTGCTTATATACTTGCATCCTTGTTTGACACACTTTTTCTTAAGTTGTATGGCTGAGGACCCACCAGCCCGCAGGACAGTTCATAAAGTGGCTATCCCACTTGTGACAAATTTGACCTCCCCTATTCAAAAACCATTTTCTAGAGGTAGATTCGAGTTGAAATAGAACATGGTGTAGCTTTTGATCAGTATTGGACAGTTTACCGGGCTTTCACATGAAGATTCACAACTATACTTGCAGAAATTTTTGGAGATTAGTGGCACATTCATCCCTACGAGTGTGTCAACTGACTATGCGAGGCTGACACTTTTTCCTTTTTCACTATTGTGGGAAGCGAAGGATTGGTTGAACGTTGAGCCGATAAGTTTAATCACAACTTGGGATGACTTAGCCCGGAAGTTTATCCGCTTCCTTCTATCTGGCAAAACTGCGAGACTTTGCAGTTACATTGTGAGTTTCAAATAGAGACCAGATGAAAACCTGTATCATGGTTGGGAGAGGTTCAAAGCTCTTCTTCAGGACTGTTCACATCATCAGCAGTCTAATGGGGTATTAGCTCACACCTTTGTTGAGGCACTTGACCATAACATGAAAATTTTGCTAGATTCAGTTGCAGGTGGTCAAGCATGGGAAAAGACATACGATGAGCTATATACTTTGTTAAACCAAATTGAAAAAGGAAATCTGGATTGGCATGTTGATGCCTAAAGAGGCTAAAAAAAAGGTTGTAGGTATGATTGAAGTTGATAGTGTTACAGCCTTGGCTGCTCAACTTTCAGCCATACAGAACTAGATAATAACACAATTAAGTAAATTAGGTATGAATCAAACTGCGGCTCAAGTTAATGTAGTGCAGTAGACCATAAGTTGGTGTGAGGTTTGTGGAAATAGTGGTCACTCTGAGCTATGCATGGTGCAAATCTCCAGTCGTTCATGTTTGTTGGGAATGCTCAAAAACCAAATTATGGTAATGCCTATAACCAAAAGTGGCAGACTCAGACACCAAATCAATCCTGGAACAACAACCAACAATAACAATTTCAGCAACAGCCGTAAAACACACAGGCCAGTAACATAAAGGACATGTTAAAGAAGATCATGGCAACCCAAGAACAGATAGTTGCTGAACTCAAAAATCATCAAGTACTGAAGAAAAATTTGGAGCGTCAGTTGTCACAATTGCAACAGACCCAAAACACTAGACCTCAAGGTAACTTTCCAAGTGACAATGAACCTCCTAAACAAGTAATGGCAATCACTTTGAGGAATGGTAAAGAGCTGAATGACAGGCCTCCAAAGACAACCAAGGAGGTAAAAGCAGAGTTGAGTTCTCAACTAGATGTAGACAAAGTTGCTGATAATTCGAGGAAGTCTGAGTACTTGAAAACTAAAGTTGCTGAATAGGTAAAGGAGTGACCACCATCACCATTTCTACAGAGGTTGAGAAAAGCAAAGGAGGATGCATGCTTCAAGAAGTTCTTTGACACATTCAGAGAGTTTCATATTAACTTTCCTCTTTTAGATGTTTTATAGGGAATGCCCAAGTACGCTAAGTACTTGAAGGACGTGGTCACTAATAAAGTTAAGTTGTAGGATGTTGAGACAGTAGCACTCATTAAGGAGTGTAGCTCTGTGGTGATGTAGAAGATGCCTAAAAAGCTCAATAATCCTGGGAGTTTCTCTCTCCCTATTCATATTGGTAATGGTGAGGTGGTCCATGCACTGAGTGATTTAGGGGCAAGTATCAATTTTATGCCCTTATCCTTTATCAACACTTTGGGTTTGGGTAAGCTAAGACCTAGCTCTATGATACTCTAATTGGTAGACCGAACCCTAGCCCATCCTGAAGAAATTATAAAGGATTTTCTCATTAAGGTTGGTAAGTTTATTATTTCTGTTGATTTTATTGTTTTAGATTTCAGGCAGATGAAAAGGCACCAGTCATCTTGGGATGTCTATTCTTGGCGACGGAAGGAGCATTGATAGATATGAGAGAGGGCACACTCACAATAAAGTTGGATGATGAAGAGGCAGTTTTCAAAGTTTAAAAACCATTCAACACACTATCCCACTACAAAGATTTGTGCATGATTACAGTAACTGAAGGGGATAAGTATGGGGTGGTGGAGTTTAGTCCACCAAAGACCTCTTTGGACTTTCTCATTGAGCAACTCAAGCCACAAATACCCCAACCCAAACTGATGCTGATTGATGAGTCTGGGAAGGTGATTGTTGAGAAAGTTGTTGACCTTGAGACAGAAACAAATAATATTGCTTCCACATAGGAGGAAGATGATGAAGTAAAAAAACTAAGTATGATGTTAGGTCATGATGCGACACTAAATCAGGCACTGCTTGGGAGGCAACCCAAGTTAAGGTAGGTATTTGCTTTTCTTATTTTTAGTTTTTACTTTACTAGTTTTTTTTAAGTCACAGGTTGATGGGAAGTTTGAGTATCGGAAACCTAAGTTAAATAGCATGGAAAAGACTGAGCGTAGGGTCCCTGAACCCTCTTGATGTATAAAAATGCTACTAGCTAGACCTAGAGGCCTCAGGGAGTATTTTTATATGTACTTCAAAGTATACTTTAGGGACAAAATAGATTTTTAAGTGTGGGGTGGAGGAATTCCTATGGGATAGGAGTAATTTTAAATTTTTTTATGTTAGAAAAAGTAAGATGTTCTTGTTAGTGCAGTATATGATTGCATGATGTTAGTATTTTTTAATGTAAAGAGTACGTTGATGGTGTTAATTACTACTTTTGAGATTCCTAGGCTCTAGTTTATGACTCTTGTGCTTATTGGCTTAATGTTTTGAATTTATGTTATTATTTGGTTGAAAGACTATGGTGATCCTACTTGAGTTGAGCATGTGCCATGTGTGCGAGAGGTTTTGTGTATTTCTTGTTAAATTTGATGTCTAGAACTTTCCTGGTGTGTATACAAAGTGAAATAAAGAGTGTAGGTTTAGGAGATGATATAGGCATTTATTTGATAGACATGTTTCATACCCTATTTTACCTATCCTTGTGCATAATTCTAGTTAACCCCATTGAGCCTTTAGCTTATTTTCTTTGGCAGCCTAATATGTAGCCTAATCATTTTTTTGATTGACCATAGTTTGATCCAAATCTCCTAAGCACTTTAGTTGGAATTAAATTGAGTTAATGAGTTTGAAATTCAAGTAGGGAAAGGTGAAATTGAAGCCCCAAAGTAATAGTTATTGGTGTGTACAATTTATGTGTTAAGGTTGGGAGAGAAAGAAATTTGTGCTAAAAAATTAAATTATGTATTAATAGACAATACTCCCTCCCATATTGTATGTGAGTAAGATTAATGAGTTGGAGCAAAACAAAAGATATAAGTAGACAGAAGTGGTGGAAATTGGTTGTTAGAGGTGTATTGAATGAAAAGTGTGATGTATTAAAGTGCTTAGGGAAGATAGTCACTATTACTGGCCAAAATAGTTCCTACCAGTCCCTTAGCCTACATTACAAACTATAAAGACCTATTTGATCTTAATCCTTAACATTATGATATTAGTGGAGTACTACACTAAGGGCAATCCTATAGTTCATCTTGTATAACTTATGAATTCTTTGTAAGAGTGAGTGTAACTTGATTCGTGTGCCTATTATGTGATAAATTGCATCTATGTGAGTCTTTATGGGTAACTCTCTTGTTGTAAGGGTAAATGTTTGATGATAGTTGGGTGATTTGTATGATGTCTTTGATTAAGAAATATGCATGAGTTTTTCAACTTGGTGAGTCAATTCTTGAGGTTAGGATGTTGTGGAGTAGTATTCTTGAGCTTTCAATTGTGTATATAACATGCTTAGTATAGAAACTTGCATTCTGTGTAGTCATTGTAGTACTGTATTGAATGTCTTCTGTGTAGTAGAAGTGTGGAGTCCTCTCTGATAATGATTCTTGGAGTAAAGAGTTGTTCAAGGACGAACAAAGCTTTAAGTGTGGGGTAGTGATCTGAGGTGGAATTATGCACCTCAGAGTTGTTATTCAGGCTTATTTAGTCTTGTTTTGAGGACTTCTTGTGATTACTGATTTATATAAATGAGCATCTAAGTGTTAAAGTACTTGAATACAATTTTTAATGTGTTTCTCAAACAAGCTTGTACTTAAATTGGTCACTTAGATTTCAAATAAGAAAACTAGTGTTACTAGCTTGAGCTAGGTGTTGTTCTAGTTGATCTCGATGAATTCTAGTGTTTGTAATGATTTACTAATGGTATGATTGTGTAATTATGTATGTAAAAACTTATTTATAATATTCAAGGTTCAATTGAAACAATCCAAGAGTCAAAACCAAGTTAAGGCTCAAAAGGGGAAAAACTAGTATTCTTAGCTTAAGTTTCTAGTTCACCATCTTAGATGTTGTGTTGTTTTGAGCTCTAATTCATGGTGTTTGATTCTATAGGATGATTTGTGAGTTGATTATGATGATATATTGATGATAGAACAACTTTAAATCAAGTGTAAAAAACACCACAAGACTTGGAATGGATTGACAAAAGCACGGGACAAGATTTGACATAAAACGGACCTCTTGGAGTTCACTAGCGCGTTGCAGGGCTTCGACACTACTATGGGGCACATTATACACATATTTAGAATACTAAGGGACCCAAAATAGTGTGTATCCTCTATTAGGGCGCGTATCATACCCTAGGTACCGCGAAAGAGGCCGTGACGCGGACCCTAGTCCAATTTCTATAGATTTGACCTCCTATAAATAGAACACTTAAACATGAGGCTAGATAACTTGGAAGACTTTGAAACTTTGAGGGAGGCTGGATAACACTTCAAATAGGGTTTTTATTCATTTAATTTAGTTATTTTTTTATGTATTTTATCATGTATTAATCTATCGTGATTAGGGTTATGTCCATGAGTGGCTAAAAGCCCTTTTCCGCGGTTAAGGCCAAGAACATGATTACTCTTGTTATGAATTGATTTGGTTTTGATCATTTATAATATTTGGTTATTTATTTATTCTTGTTATCACTATTTTAAGGATTCGCAACCCTTAGCATACTTCCATTGTCATCTTATGAGCCCGGAAGGAGGAACAAGAGGATAGAACGTGGGGTAAATAAAGTAGGAGTGTAATCTTCTACAGAATGAAGTTATAATTTTCACTTAGGTTAGGAATATACCTAAGTCACCTATTTGTTTCACTTACGGGATGAAATATGAATGCGTTTAACTTAGCTATCACATCCACGCTCAATGATGTAGCTGTGGGTCTAAGTTAGATAGGTGATTAAAGGCTCGGAAGACCATGATCATAATATCAATCCCGTTAATCAAAAACCAAGATTAGTAACCTAACCAATGAAGTTCATTAGCATAGTATGATTGTTCGTAGAGCCTTAACCCTGGGTTTCTCTTCATTGATTGTACAAGAACTTTACTTTTCCGTATTGTTTACTTTACTTTTAGTTATAACTCTCAAACTCTCATGGTTACGTTTGCATTAATTTAATATTAATAGTGAACTAGAATTGGATAGTTGTCAACATAAGTGTCTGAAGGATCGATATTCGGCTTTATTTAAGGCCACTATATTACTTGGTGAGACTACATACACTTGCGTGTGAGCTTGGGCGCAACAACTATCATACTTGCTAATGGAATCCCTGACATCCTGCACAAGATATTTTCAATGGAATAGTGACTGTAGTCTTTTGATGGTTGCTAATGTCACCCAAAACTACACCTCCTTGAAGTATAATATGGTCGATGTCAAGTGTAGTAAACCAATAGAGGTTGGGGTCGAACCCATAAGAAATATGTCAAATATCTCTCACGAATCTTTTGAAGTAGCTGGAAAAATATAGGAAAAGTAATTGGGGAGTTTTTTTTGTAAAAACAGTAAATTAGCAACAATTCTTGATCGCTTTAGTTGAAATTAATCTGAGATGAATACTAGGATAATGATCCCCTGGCTTCCTAACTTCGTAGACTTATCGTGCTCAATTCGACTGACTCAATGCAATGAATGCAGAATCTGACAGGAGGGGTATCATCAACCGTCCTGTGAACGCCTTGGTAAATTTCATGCTTTACCTTGTGAGTCTCAGAGTGTCGCCTTACTAACCCTTGTCTTTGGCCCCAGATCAACTATCTTCTTTTGGGTCTCAAGTTGATTAAAGGAGGGTTGGTAGCCTCAAATTACTATCGTATTTCATAATCTTGACCTCTTTTGTGAAGATGGTCTCAAATATAGGCGAGTCCTTAACTTTTTCAGTAGTTAAGAAAGCATACCAACTGGAGAAGATCACAATACATGCACACATATTGATTTGGAAAGACTTCAAACTTCCTCTACTTCGTTAATCAGTCAGGGTTCCCAAAGCCCTAGTTAGGTCATTTACCCGCCCATAGTTGTAAGAAAATCTATAGAATTCAATAAAGAAAGCATAGAAATAATCTCACAATAATTGAAGAACAATAACCAAATTCTCTAATGAATAATCAACCAATAAATCAAGAACAAAGGATTCCAAGATCAAAAGTCGAATCTTAAAATCAATATATGTTTGTGAATGTATAAAGTACGTATGCTAATACAAAAACATCAAAAAGGTATTTATAGGGTACATTAAACCCTAAATATCCTAACCAATACAAATAGGGAAAACTAGGTCGATGGCCACTTACGGACCCACTTACGAGTTGTAAGTGACACTTACGCCCCATTAGTGGGTTTCATAAGTGACTTGTACTCTTCAAACTGTAAGAGGCCCACTTACGAAGGTACTCACGAGAGGTAAATGGTACTTATGTCCCGTAAGTGACCCCATTGTAGGTGTCAAAAATCTCTTCAATTTTCAGCTTCTTTGAACCTTCAACTTCTGATACTTGCATTGGCACTTACAACATCGTAGGTAGTACCTATGAGACGTAAGTAGCCCTTCATCAATGTTAGGACAAAAATTTCTGTTTTAGGTTCTCTGGACTTGGCATCTCTGAAACATAAGAAGCCACTTATGATGGCCGTAAGCAGCACTTATTATTCTTTCAAGATCCAAAACGTAGTTTTCTACAAAGTAGACACAAAAACACATCATATCTACCTAAATGAACCTAAGTACATGTATATTTTCTGATTTTAAGTATCAAAAGTGCCATGAGACCATGGCACATAAACACTCTCAACTTAGAATGTTTGCATGTCCTCAAGCAACAAAAATACGACAAAACAACACAACAATTCTTAACTAAGAGATACCTAAGGCACCTACGACAGACAACTCAATTTTAGCTCAAAACTTTTCACCCCTTCATATTCTTAACTTTTCAAAAACCAACCGTGTGGATCTATGTAGCCTACCAGTGCAACACAAAGGAATTAAGATATGGCATTACATTAGCCACAAACAACCAAGCATATGTACAAATTATACTACCTGGATAGATAAATAGCTAGCAACACAACCCATGTACCCTCAATGCAGTGACGACCACGAGACATTCACACTCAGAAAAGGAGTTCCAATCAATGTGCATTGATACCATAGGCTTGACCTTATTTTCTTTACCTTAATTTTCTTATAGTCAAACTAGGATCACTATATGACTTTATTCGTCTTGTAACGTAGACTTGGGGACTGGTGTGGTACATTTAGGATTTTAGTAACTAACCCTTCTTGACACTACAATCATATTTTGGGGTCCATGTCTTACCCAATTTTTTCTTTATTCCCTTCTTATTTCTTCCTTTTTATTTTTATTGCTTATTCAGGTTGCGTACAGTTTCTTTCATTCATTTTTTTCTTTTTATTTTTCACTTTTTTTTCTTTTTGGTGTTTTTCTTTTTTTTATTCTTACCACACTCAATCGTTCTTTTTCTCTTATTCAAACTCTTCTTCATACCCAATTCTAACTACGCTCCCTTATGATAGCTACCCTCAATTTAGAAATTTTTTTTGAGTTGAGGTACACAAGGAGGGACCAGTACCAAAATAGGTTCATTGTAACTAACTGGGAAGGTGAAAGGTAAAAACAAGAAAATGGTCTATGTAGGCTCAATATCGGGATCAAGGGATATTTATTTTCATTTGGAAGGTCCTTTAGGCTAAGAGTGGACTAAATCAAGACGATCTATGATCCTTTTCTAATCGATTGTCCTATAACCTAGGCAAGACTAACCGAACAAGTTATGGATTAAATCCACAAAGGGAACTAGGTTAGGAATATCATGCACTCACATAGAGTATAGGGTTACGCTACCAACTACTACCTATCTAGTTCATGCAAATTCTAAGTTATGATTCTTATTTCCCTAATCCTAATACCATAACAAGATTCACAATGGTCATAAATATAAACACAATACACAGTTCAAAACATGAATTTCAGAGGGGTATCATTTTTCTCAAACATTTACATGTACTCAAAATACATCAACTGCCCTTAGGTCACTTGTTTTTATCCTACTTAAACATAAATAAAACATAACACATGCACGAATTAAACACAAAATAACCAAAACATTCCAGTTCTACTATGATAACGCAACCAATGAAAAAAAAAACATGGCAAAAAAAATCTTTAATCGTGGTACACCTCCACCCCAACTAAAAGACTACGCACTATCTTGAGTACGTAACTACGATATAAAGAAAGGGAATGAAGACATACCTAGGACTCTAGGCATCCGTCTCAGGCTTGCTCCCTTTTAGGGAAGGAGGTGGTGCAAAAATAAGAGGTATCTCAACTGATGGAGGTAGGAGTGGTGCACTACTAGAGGACACACCCACTGTTATCTCATGACGTCTTCACTCATAAATTATTGCAAACACCATAGAATCATGGGAGCCTTTTTCAAGGGCTAATCATATGGTACAATTGGGTCCTGCAGTTTTACATCTCTACCTCTCTTAGTCCCAACCACTGAGATTGTCTCCTTCTCAACGAACAGGTCAAACCACATAGATCTATATGGAGGCATAGGCTGAGTGAATGAAGGGATAATTATGAGAATGGCCGGAACCTAGATCTTTGCAAGAGAGTGTACCTTTGTACGTAGTGTGGTCACCTTCTCCAAAATCCCAGCTAAATTAGGAGCCTGTAAATCTCTAAATCGTGCAGACACCCGACTCTCAAAAGCATCGATCCGGGAGTGCAAATCCCTAGCATACTCCATTATCTTAGTTCTCAACTCCTCCCTCACCCAAGCCTCAACATTATCTAAAGTTTTTCGAACCTAAGGCCGGATCTGCCCATATAATGTAACAAGCTCAGACTTTACATTAGTAAGACGAGTGGTAGTCTCATTCTACCGCTCCTCTAGGCACTATAAGAACTCTCGTGGTACCTTAATAAAACCTATAGTTATGAGGTAAGGGGTGACAGTAGATGCCCCAATCGGCTTAAAAGTGTAGGTCAGAGCTAGAGTAGATGTAGCTGATGTCCCCTCCCCCTTAGTAGCAACCTTGAGTACATATCTTCGCTCACCAATATCAATATCAACATCAATAACTGGCCTATCAACATGATTTTCTAAAGTTGGAGGTCCCTCAAAGTGGATAGGAATCACAATCGGAGGTACCTGAGCACTTTGCATAAGGACCAAGTTTGTTGAATCCTTGATTAAGTCAGTATTAGCGATGCTCATCACCTCAATTATCCTATCAATATCCTGAATATCTGCCATACCTGTCATATAAAAAATCTACTAGATAAGGCAAGGGAACGAAAGAGTAGTGGTCTCACCAAAAGTACGCTCATGTATCTCTAATCGGATAAGCGCCGCAAAGTCAATCTCATATCCCACAAGCAAACTAGCAACCAGTGCAGCCCTATCCCATGTCAGAATATTATCTGACGCGGTCGAACACAACTTGAAGCGTACCATCATCCACTAAAATTTGGCTATAAAATGCAGCGCCGCCTTCTTAATCTCTCTCTTTCCCTTAATCTAGGAGGCATCATTACCCAAGTCTAAAATTTGATTGGCGATCCACCTCACCAAATCCAACCTTTGTCATCTTTAATTAACATCTCTCATAAAGAGTCTATCTCGCATGAATCTCACCCTAAAGTCAAACTTTGCAGTAGATGTCGGAGTTGCATACTCAGGTCCAAATAGAATGGTCACTGCAAAAATATCAACTCTAACTCCTCGCACCAAAGTATGCTCTAACTAGGGATGCTCTACACCTCTACGTCCTTGAGGTATAACTAAATAGATCGTAGAGGTGTAGGAAGCATAGAACTCCTTGACCAAGGTCTGGCTAAATGATCCCTGAGGTCGAGTCATCTACCTCAAGTGATACCGCTCAAAAGAGGACCTCAGGTCTGGTGCCCCTACTATCCCTAATAAATCTATTCTCTTCTCATCTGTAATACTCCTCTTAGGCTGATCCATCTCAGTAATATGGATATACTGCTAAAAAATATATTACATCCCCTCTGCATACTATCTTGGGTTTATCTCAGCTATAGGCACCGGATCAGCTAATGGTGGAATATGAGGATGAGCATCTTGTGTAGGTAGTTGTGTATTAGGTGTTGAAGATGATGAAAATTGATGTGGACCTTGAGTTGTACCCTCCTCAAGTTGGGGTACAACTGAAGCTGACTCACTAGATGAAAGGAACGCATCCTCTGATTGCTCCTTATACTGGGGGATGTGTGTGTCCTCCTCTAAAATAGAACCATAAACTAATCTGAACTCAACCTCATCTTTGGATCCATACAGCTCTTCCCCCTCTACATCATCCTCTGAAGCATGCTCTCTTTTCTTAGATTAGGGAGAATATAGTGATTAAGTACGGGCAGACTTTATCCTCAACCTAGAAGCTGGTCTAAGTGAGGTCGTCTATTCCCCATCTTATGTAGATGCAAGCTAAATGTTTGGCTGAGTCTGTATGGCGGTAGGATGGGTGTGGTAGGCACCTAATGCAGCTGCAACAACAACTGTTATAGCCTGGGCCTGTCTCTGAGAGCGACCCCTGGTCTGTGGGGGCCGATAGTCTCTCTAGGACGATCGAGTACTCCTTCACTAAGCCACTACGCTCAGGGCACTCATCCTGGAGCCTCGACTATCCAATATTCTTTTGGGATGCCTTGGGTTCTATGGTACCTGGCTTAGGTAGGGCTTATGACCCCCATAAGTGGGTCAATAAGCCTACTACCTAGATTTTTCTGAATTTTTGTAATTTCTTACCAAGTTTTAGGTATTTTCTCATGCTTTACACCTACAAAAAATAAAAATAATGTGAACACTAAAATCATGGGTTGCCTCCCACCCAACGCTTGATTTAACATCACTCACGACGTAGCTATGTTAGTTACTCAAACTTCACCAACAAACCCATGGGTTGCCTCCCATAAAGTGCCTAATTTAATGTTGAGGCACGAATCGGTTGCCTTGACTACATAGACTTCATCAAGGCTTACATCAACATAAACTTTTACTTCATCAGTATTCCTCTATAATGCATGATACGCTACCCGTTTACCGTTAATGAAGCTTCACCATCTCGTTTAAGATCAATAGTACCATGCAGGAACACCCTAAGCACGATGAATGGTCTATACCACCTAGACTTCAACCTCCAGGAAATAAGCGAAACCTTGAATTATATAACAAGACGATATCACCGGGATCAAACACCCTTTTCTCGATCTTCTTATCATTATACAGCTTTATCTTGTCTTTGTACAGAGATGAACTCTTATAAGCTTAGAGCCAAAATTCATCCAACTCGTTCATCTTACTTATCCTCAAGTTAGCTACATCATGTCACTCAAAGTTCAACTTTTTCAATACCCATATTGCCTTGTGCTCAAGTTCGACTGGCAAGTGGCATGCCTTACCGTACACAAGCTGATATGGGATGGCACCTATGGGGGTCTTAAAAGTTGTCTGGTAGGCCCACAAAGCATCATCTAATTTCTTTGACCAATAATTCCTATTGGCATTCACAGTCTTCTCCAATATGGACTTGATCTCATGATTGCAGACCTCATCCTTCCCACTCGTTTGAGGATTGTAATGTGTTTCCACCTTATGTTTCACACCATATTTGTCAAGTTGGTCCTTAAATAGATGATTACAGAAGTGAGACCCACCATCACTAATAATAGCACGTGGAGGGTCAAATTAAGAAAAAATATTCTTCTTCAAAATTATGGTGACCTTCTGCCCTCATTATTGGGAAGTACAAATGCCTCTACCCATTTAGAAACATAGTCTACTGCCACCAGAATATACTTCATCCCATAGGATCTTACAAACGGACCCATGAAATTAATTCCCCACACATAAAAAAACTTTAACTCCAAGATAGGTGTCAGCGGGAGTTATGTTTCCAAAAAATAGTACCTTGCCCCTAACACTGATCATAGGCTTGAGAAAAATCATGAGCATCCTTGTAGATAGTTATCCAATAATACCCACAATACAGAATTTTGTGAGTTATGCGCGTACTACCATGATGACCCTCAACTAGTGATGAATGACAAGCCTCAATTATGATTATCATCTCTACCTCGGGAATACAGTTCTGAGTAACTCCATCTACATAAATCCAAAAGAGCTAAGGTTCATCCTAGAAATACTTCCTCACCTCATACATAAACTGCTTACGCTACCAGAATAACAAATCTTCCAGAACAAGATCACTTGCCAAAAAGTTGGCAAAATCAGTAAATCAAGGGATTAAGTCTTGAGATGTTGCCAAGACCCGCTCATATAGAAAAGTGTCATCTATATCAGTCTCATCCCTTAACTTCTGCATTACCACCTTCTTGAGTCAAGATAAGTGATCCACAACCTGGTTCTTAGTGCCTTTCCAGTCTTTCACCTCAAAGTCAAATTCTTGCAATATGAGGACCCACCAGATTAACCTCAGTTTTGCATCCTTCTTCGATATCAGATACCTCAATGTTGCATGATCAGTGTGAACTATGACTTTGGTCCCTATCAAATAGGACCAAAATTTCTCAAAAGTAAAAACCATCGTGAGTAACTCCTGGCCAATGACTGTATAGTTTTTCTGCCCTGGGTTTAATGCTTTGTTGGCATTGTAGATGGGGTGAAGGATCTTCTTACGTTGTTGGCCTAGGATAAATCCCAAGGCTACACCACTAGAATCACATCACCTCAAAAGGTAAGGACCAATTAGGAAATACAATAATATGAGCCGAGATCAACCGCTTCTTAAGGCGCTCTAATTCCTTGATACATGCATCATCAAACACAAACTTCACCTTCTTATCTAAAAGCTTGCATAATGGATTAACAATTTTAGTGAAACCCTTGATGAATCTCTGATAAAACCCATCATAACCTAAGAAAATTCTGATACCTTTGACTAAAATTAGAAGAGGTAATTTTTCAATCACCTCTATCTTCACCCTATCAACCTCAATACACCTTTTTGAAATCTTATGTCCCAAAGTAATCCCTTTTTTTACTATAAAGTGGCACTTCCCAATTTAAAACCAGGACACACTCCTCACATCTCTGAAGTACATTGGCCAAATGGTCTAGACAATCATCAAAAGAGTCCCAAACAACTGAAAAGTTATCCATGAAGACCTTTATAGTGTCCTCTATCATATTAGAATATATTGACATCATAAAATGCTGAAAGGTGGCAGGAGTATTGCGCAGTCCGAACGACATCCTCTTGAATGCAAAAGTACCATAAGGGCAAGAAAAAGTATTCTTCTTTTGGTCTTTAAGGGTATAGAAATATAATTGTACCTCGAATAATCATAAAAAAAATAGTACCAACCCTCGCCTGCAAGTTTGTCTAGCATCTAGTCCATAAATGACATAGAAAAATGGTTATTGTATATCCAAGTGTTCAACTTCTAGTAGTCCATGCACACTCTCCATCCAGTAATCGGTCTCATGGGCACTAGCTCATTCTTGTCAATTGGGACCATAGTGATACTACCCTTCTTAGGTACACATTGATTCGGCTGATCCACTTTCTGTCTGCAATGGGGTAAACCATGCTTGATCTGACCACTTTGTGATCTCCGTCTTTACCACCTCTTATATAGGTAGATTCAAACAACATTCGTTCTCGATGCTAGGAACACAGTCCAGTTCAAGCAAAATTTTATGAGTATAAATCCCGCATTGAATCCATATAATGTCTGCAATAGTCTATCCAATGGCCCTCTTAAATTTCTACAAGACAAAAATAAATGCCTCAACCTGGGAATCTACTAAATTAGCAGTAATAATGACCAACAAGGTATTGTCGGACCCCAAAAAATAAATATCACAAGTAAGATGGGAGGGCCTTCAATTTCAACATAAGTGGCTCCTCAATAGATGGCTGAGCTGGTAGAGTATCTCTATTCTTTTAGTCAAGATCCAACTTCATCGGAGCATAGAATAAGAGCATCTACCATACAGTGTGCTCACTATCTCATCATATTCATCGAAACCATCACTTTTGAAGTTCATAATAACCCCTTCTATTGCCTTAACCCTAAGTCTCTCCTCAATAACAACATTCAATATATCTTCATCAATAGTGTCTATCATAGACACCACCTGTATAACCTTCAGTTGTTGCATCGACTGATATTCATTAAAATTCACCTATTCGTCATTGAGTTTGAACTTCATCTACCCTATCTCCATACCAACCAATGCCTTACCCATATCTAGGAAGGTCCTTTCAAGATATTAAGGACTTAGAAGTCCACCTCACAATTAAGGATCACAAAGTCAACTAGAAATATAGAAAATGCCGCTTTCACCAACAATCATATAATACGCCAACCAGTGTTTTCATAGTACGGTTGGCCATCAATAGCCTCATAGAGGATGGTTTGGTTGCTCCCAACCCTAACTACTTGTACACAACCAATGGCATCTGATTAATACTAGATCCTAAATCATATAAAGCTCGAGAAAAGTTGAAGGACCCAATAATACAAGGAGTAGTAAAAGCTTTGGGGTCCTTATATACTCTACTAAAGATCGAGAAGCAATAGCACTACAATGGTGCAGATTATCAGTGGGCTCAAAAGTGTCTGTTCGCTTCTTAGTAACCAAATCCTTCATGAACTTTGCATAGCCTGGCATCTTCTCCAATGCTTCCATAAGAGGAATATTAACAGATATTCCTTCAACGTCGAAATAAAATTTTGATATTTTTCTTCAGTCTTTAAAGAAAAGGAGGAGGAGGTCATTGAATGCTCTTTAATATAGGATCCACTCTCTTCCCTTTTCATTTATCCTTCTCAGCTTTTCTATTAACACCCATTGATATTTGTGATAAGTAACCACTAGTCACCAATTTTAATTCTGCTTTGGGTGCATCATCAATATCAACAACATCATCTTAAACTTTATCAACTACAGGCATAGGGGGATAAATAGTAGCCTTACTACTCAGAATGCTGAGGACCAACTAGTGACTTCTATTTTTTGAATTTTGCATAGTATTACTCGAAAGAGTGCCCAATTAATGTTGATTCAAGGTCACCAAAATTTGACCAAGTTGATGCTCAAGTTGCTTATTTGCAGTAACATATGATTCCACTTCCTGGCTCAAACCTGAAATATTTGCCTTAATCTCCTTAAGGAAATTTTCTTGATTTTTTGACCCCTTCATCAACTTAGTGAGCAATTCCTCCATCATTGACTTAGTGTCACAGTTCCCCAGTGGTACATATATGATAACACCCAAGCTATACCTTTAATTTGAAGATAATGCGGTCGTTGTCAAATATAGTAACCCAACAAAGGTTGGGGTCGAATCCCAAGGGAATATGTGGACTGTTGATCTTAACTGTTGTAATCAACGGATAGAACTAGAAAAGTAAATGGGGGATTGTAGTGGCAATATTGAACAAGTAACAAATATCAACTCTGGTTGTAATCAGTCATAGATGAACATTAGGATTGTGTTCCCCCAGGCTTCTCAATTCAATAGGATTATGTGCTTTATTGGACCAAACTGATACCTTCCATGCAGAATTTAATAATTTGTGTACCATCAACTATCTTTTAGACTTGTTGATGGATTTTACCCTTTACCTTTTGATTCCCAGAATATCGCCTTACTAACCCTTATCCTTGATCCCAGTTAACTATTACCTTTTGGGTCTCCAATTATTAGAAGATAGTTAACGATCTTACGTAGATTATACCTATTAGTGTGGATCAACAGTTAATATTCAAATTACTATTGTAATCATCTTTTTCTAGTCACTGCTCCTCTTTTGAAGTAAGTAGCAATAATCTAGGCGGGATCCTAAAGTTTGCAATTGCTAAGACATCTACCAAATTGAAGATAAAACAATACATGCATAGGTATCGTTCAGAACAATATAGCACTTCCCCTACTTCATTAATCTGCCAGGGTTTCCATAACCCTAGCTAAGGGTTTTGGCCGCTCATGCTTGTGAAATAATCAACTACATTCATATTTGAAATCATAAGATGAAATCATAATAATCATAACTTAAAATCAAAACTTCAACTGTCTTAACAACCAAAATTAATACAAAATATTTCCAAGATCAAATTCGAATCTAAGAATCACAATATATGTTTGTGTGTATAAAGAATGTGTAGCCTCTACTAAAAACAGATAAAGGGTATTTATAGTAGATGAGAAAACCCAAAAAATCAAAGCCCAAACAAAAAAGGACAAACAGAGTTGGTAGCCACTTACTTGGGCCACATACAATCCGTATGTACTATATACGGTCCGCATGTGGACCTAGGTGAGTGCCAGAAAATTTTCCTGCATTGTTTGCTCTCTAGATTTTGGACTTTTCGCACTTACCTTACACATTTGTGGTCCGCAAGTACTACATACGGTCCACAAGTAGGCACAAATAAGTGCCAGAAATTTTCTTTCAGCTTTTGCTCTCTTTGGATCTTCGACTCTAGCACTTACCTTAGCCACATACGATCTACAAATGGACATAGGTAAGTGTCAGGTCTTTAAATTCCTGCAACCAAGCTTCTGGACTTCAAGTTCTGGTATATGCTTTGGTCACATATGCCCAATAAATGCAATAAATATCCAAAAATGGTCAAGTAAGTAGCCCAAAACTCAATTTTTCTAGTAAGTAGCCCAAAACTCAATTTTTCATCTTTTTCTTGAACTTAGCATCCAAAACCTAGTTTCCTACAAAACATGCCCAAAACACATTATATCTAACAAAACAACCTAAGAAACTTACATATTTTCATTGTTTTAAGTGTCAAAAGTGCTATAGTTCTATAGCACATCAACACCTCAACTTAGAACATTTGCATGTCCTTAAGCAACATAATAAAATAAAACAAAAAAACAATGTTTAACTAGAAGAAACTAAGCTATCCATGGTAGTCAATCAACGCTTTTAAACTCAAAACACATAACCCACTCCTATTTTAAAATTTTAAAACCAACTGTGCACAATCATGAAGCATAATAATGTGACACAAAGGCATCAAGATATGACATTACACTAGAAACAGACAACCATGCATATATATAAGTCACATCTACCCAAGCAAGTATGTACCTTAGCAATATAGCCCATGTGCCCTAACATCAAAGAAGTTTCCCTCACTCGTATATGAAATCAAGCATGCCAATGCAGGGACAATCAAGAGATATTCTCATTTAGAAAGAAGTTCCAATCAATGTATGCCAACTACCATAGGCTTGCCCTTATTTTCTATACTTAGTTTTTAGACAGTCCTGTTAGGATCACTTTTGGACTTTATTCCGCTTGCAATGAAAGATTGGGGGCTAGTGTGGTACATATGAATATATCAAGTGACTAAGCCTCCTTAGCACTAAACTAGCTTTGGGGTCTACACTTTAACCAATTCTTCACTTTATTTTTGGTTTTATTTCTCCCTTGTTAATTTAAAGCACATTCAGGTTGGGTTTGTTTCTTTATTCTTTCTTTTTCAAATTTTTCACATTTTTCTTTTTCTTTTCTTTTTTACCACACCCAGCCTT
Source organism: Capsicum baccatum var. pendulum (assembly GCA_030864225.1). NCBI lineage: Eukaryota > Viridiplantae > Streptophyta > Magnoliopsida > Solanales > Solanaceae > Capsicum > Capsicum baccatum. Next base: position 83,046,680 of record CM061557.1, on the reverse strand, counting down.
ATTATCTTTTTCTCTTATTTTAGCCTTCTTCATACCCACTTTACATCACACACTCTTATAACAGTCGCCCTCAACTTAGGTGATTTTCTTGAGTTGAGGTGCACAATGTCCAAGGAGGACCAGGGCCAAAACAGGTTCATTGTAACACAAATAGGAAGGTGAAAGGTGAAAACAAAAAAATACGCTATAAGGCTCAAAAGAGGGATCAAAGTATACTATTTCACAATAGGAAGGTTATTTAGGCTAAAAGTGAACTAAAATAAAAAAAGGCTTATGATCCTTTCCTAACCAACTATCTTACAACCTAGGCAAGACCAATCGGACAAGTTCTGGATTTACCACACAAAGGGAACAAAGTAACATCTCACACTCACAAGGCACAAAGTCAATATTACAAGCTACTACTTATCCGATTTATGCAATTGTTAGAAAATGATTATCATGTCCTTAATCCTAAATCATAACAAGATCCACAATACTCACACATATATACGGTCACACAGTTCTAAAATAATTTTAAAGGGGTATCATTTTTCTAAAAAATTAATCCAAAATATGACAACTAGCCTAAATACTTAAGAATATCTAATTAAACAAAACACAACACAATATGAAATAAAATACAATACGACACAAATTTTTAACCTAGACATACCGGTTCTGCAATCATACCGTGGCCGACAAAAAAATAAGCACGGAAACAAAAACTCACGATGGCAATGGTTTGCCCCACCCCCAACTAAAAGTCTGTGCACTGTCCCTAATGCATAAAAATAAAGTAAAACAAGGAAAGTAAGAACATACTTAGGACACACTAAGCGTCTGTGTCATCGACATCCCCAGATGGGGTATATCCATAGGTGGAGGCGGTAGTGGTGGTGGTACACTACTAGAAGAGGAACCCACTATCTCGTTATGTCTCCACCCCTCAATAAATGCAGTCTCAAGAGAATCATATATGACCCTATTTAGGGCCAGCTCATACGTCATATTTAGATCCTATAAGTCCCCCTCTCGTTCTCTCTTGGTCCCAATAATAGGGATCGTCTCATCATCCTCCGTAACTAAATCAAAGTATCTAAGACCACATGGAATTGATAGCTGAACAACTAGGTTATGATAGGAGGATGATAGTCATATGACTCTTTGTGAGAGAGCGCACCTCTGCTCTCAAAGTGTCCATCTCCTCTCTAATGCCTCCTAGAGCCGAAATTCAATCATTGTGAACTTGACAACCATACATCTCTCAAACAAATCAATACGTGGCTGTAGATCAGCACATAGCTGTGACATAGCAGTTGTGTGTGCAGACTCCCATCTGGCCTTGGCCGTCTCTAGTCTGTTCTGGAACCATGGTTGGATTTTCTCATACAAAGTAGCCACCTCTGTTTCTATATTCTTTAGTTATCTGGTGGTGATGCTCTAGCTATCCACTAAGCTCTACAAGAATGTATGAGAAACAAACATCATACCTGATGCATTAGCTGAAGTAGATGGGTGAGTGGGCCCTAAAGATACGCCAGCTGGCTCTAAGGTAGAAGCCGGGGCCGATGTGGATGTCACTGGGGTCCTCTCACCCTATGTACTCAACTTATGGGTATCTCCTTACTCTCCCAAATCAAAATCTATACTAGCTTCCACATCCTCTCTTGTACAACATTGGGCTCTGTGGAAATTGAAGGGCCCTCGATCTGGGATTGAGGTACTGTGTCGTGACCCAAAGCTGCCCCTAAGTCATAACACGATGCTTAAGGCCACAAGTGACCCTAAGCTAACCCATGATCCGGTACCTATGGTAAGCACTGAATAAAATAGTAATGGGATAACATGCGTGGAAGATAATCTAATAAAATGTTGGTATGATGTAATACTGAAATATAATTCAACATGTCTGAAATAATTAAATGGACTAAAAACCAACTAACTGTTTATCTGTCTGAAAGCCTCTAGAAATCATAAGGAATGGGTGAGATAAACCCCTAACTAACTTTGACTGATTGAACATAAAGAGGTGTTGAAATAATGGTAATAACATGCCATGTCCTTGATGGATGGGGAATCACCACTACTGCTACTGGGTAATCCTGAACTGTCTAAGAATGGTCGAGGAACTGAGCATCCAAACCTATGTTATAATACAACATAGCGAAAGAGAAAAGTATGCAGTCAGAACTTTGAATGTACTGGTATGTGAGATAAGGACTAACTAAAATACATATGACAACTGAACATGGATGCATGAACATGTAAAACTGAGAATGCAAGACCAAGTAAAGCGTGAACTGAATTTAATTTTCAAAACTGACTGACTGAATATCTAAAAATCTAATTACTAGCAAACCTAAATTGATATAGACTGAGTACTAACTAAAATTGTGGGAGCTATCATGTAACCGACATGCCCCAATCTGAGCTAATCAGGGTCCAACCTGTGACCCCAGTTAGAAGGGTGTCAGTACCTTGCCATGGGTACTAACATTGGCTGTGTGGATATAATAAACTAGTGTCCCGAAGGACTAGGGAGTCAATCTCTAGTGGCAGGTGACCCTAAGAGAATGTCAGCCATCTACTAGCAGGAAGACCACTCAAAACCTATGCTGGATATGTAGTTTTGGAACTCAGGGATTTCTACTAAAGTCACACCCTCTACTGGAAGGTGAGCCCCCATCCCTGAGTTTGATCGGTGCTAAATCCTACTCCCAACTAAATTGACACTGTTTCTAACTAAGGTTAACTGAACATCACAACTGATAGTGTTCAACATGATCATAACAAACTGAGTATGACAATAAAATCATAAATGCACTGATCATTACTTTAAAAGGCTAAAATATAAGTAAACACATAGGTAACGGGTGTTCATAATTGGTCGGCACTGAATGATTACAAAATATGATAACAACACTTGAAACAGTGACATAAATACCCAATTCAAAGACCTAAAACATAATACGTGTCACCAAACTGATAAAGTCCATCAATTTGAATATATAAATGTATTAAACTTGGGAGGATAACAATTTCACATGGTTTAATTCATAATTTGATAATTTGAAATGGGAGAAATTGAATATGACATAAGTAGTTGAAATTCAAAGCATGAAGTAATCTAATTATTATGGGGAAAATATGTTAACACAACTTGAATTCAAATTTCTAAGATGACATGGATTAACTTCATGATTTACGTAGAAAATTTCATAAAAGAAGATTTAAAATCCATATTTGAACAAAAAGGGGATTTTGGGGACACAATGGGTGAAAGGAACCCATTGATGAATACCCTACATACCTGGAATTGCTTGACTTGTGAAAAGAGCTTGAATTTTGAGACTTGAAAGATGTCTTAGTGAGAGAAACCCTAATCTTGATGATCTTGAAGATGAGAGGAGAAAAGTGTTGTTAACTAACTGAAAGTGGAGGAAAATAACACTCCTTTTTTGGTTATAAGTCGTGGGTTAGGAGTTAATAGAGGGGAAAAGACCAAAAGGTTGTTTAACTAAACATTACAGAAATTGTTCGCCAGTATCTACGAGTCAACCATACGACTCGTATTGTGAAGGTACGACTAAGCCTCCTGACTCGTAAGCTTGGCAGGATCTAAGATAGTACATACTGGTCAACATACAAGTCCAAACCTACGACTAGTATCATATCCATACGACTTGTAGTCCCCTACTCATAACTTGGACAGAATCAAAGAGAGCCTACACTGCTAAACTCACGACTTCACTTTATACGACTCATATGTTATATGTACGACTCAAGGAAAGGAATCGTACCTAGAAAAAAATGTCAACCAATTCACACTGTCTTGGATACGAATACAACATATGACTCGTATGTTGTATGTATAACTCAAAGGCATGAGTCGTATGTAGACAGCGACATTTAGGAGTGGGCATTACAATATATCCCCTTGGAAACATTCATCCTCAAATATGATCGGTTAGGCTGAGAGTACTAAGGAAACTAAGATCATGTGTTGAATGCTTATGAACTAAAACATGATCAAACGACTTAGTCTAAATCATGATACATAGATTGAATCGAATTTATGAATGCATGTTATGACATAAGGATGACTATATGAATGAAATAGAAAATGAGAGAGTCAACTTATGAGTAATCATTACCTCCAACCAGATTTGAGTTTGTGAAGAATAGATGAGGATATTTGATTTGCATATCTGCTTCAGCTTACCAAGTAGCTCCCTTAAAGGGCTGATTTCTCCATAGAACTTTAACAAAGGGGACCTCTTTGTTCCTCAATCTATGAATCTGTCGGCCAAGGATCTCAACTAGAATTTCTTTGAAGGAGAGACTATCCTTTACCTCCACACTCTCTAAGGGCACGATTGAAACTGGGCTACCAATATATTTTTTTAGAAAAGAAATAAGAAACATCAGATGCACTGATATCAAATTTGTAGGCAACTCTAACTCATAAGCTACCTTCCCAAAAAGGCTCACAATTTTATATGGGCCAACAAAACGAGGACTAATTTCCCCTTTTTTGCCAAATCTTTTCACTCATTTCATAGGCGAAATTTTTAAATAAACAAAGTCACCAACATCAAACTCAAGATCCTTACTCTTAACATATGCATAAGATTTCTGACGACTTTGGGTTGTCTTCAGCCTCGCTCGAATTAGCTAAACTTTCTCCATTGCCTCAAACACCGAATCTAGCCCTATCAAAAAAGCCTCACCTACTTCAAAACAACCAATAGGAGAGCTACATCTGCTCCCATAGAAAGATTTAAACGGAGCCATTTGAATACTGGAGTGATAGTTGTTGTTGTAAGCAAACTTAATCAAAGGTAAGTAGTCATCCCTACTACCCTTAAAGTCAATAACACAGGACCTCAACATGTCCTCTAAAGTATGAATGGTCCGTTCTTCCTGACCATCTATCAAAGGATGTAAAGTTGTACTGAGATGTACTTGGGTACTAAGGCCCTTCTGAAAAGTCTTCCAAAAGTGAGAGGCAAACTGAGAACCTCTATCCGGAATGATAGACAATGAAACTCCATGCAACTTCACCATCTTCCTAAGATAGAGTCTAGCATAATACTCAACTGAAACCGGAGTATGAATTGGCAAAAAATGAGCTGACTTGGTCATTCTATCTACCATGACCAATATTGAATCATGCTGACAACGCATATCAGGAAATCCTGTCACAAAATCTATGTTCACCATCTCCCACTTCCATGTAGGGATGTTAAACTAGTGTACCACTAGGCCTTTGGTGTTAACCTTGATCTACTGATAGTTTGAACACTTATTCACAAACTCTATAATATCTTTTTTCATACCACTCCACCAATATATCTCTCGCAAATCACGATACATCTTAGTGGCCTCTGGGTGAATTGAATACCATGCACCATGGGCTTCGGCTAGTACTCGTTGTCTTAGATTATCAACACACAAAACACAGAGTCTGCCTAGACAATAAAGCACACCATTTCCTTCTTGGGAGAAAACCTCCACCTTCTGATCTTTAACTGCCTCCTTCAACTTGACCCAACTAGGTTCCCTATCTTGTTTTTATTTTGCCTCGGCAACCAGTAAAGAATTGAAATATTTTGAACCCATATACTACCTTCGGTCGAATCAACCAACCGAACCCCTAACCTAGCAAAATGGTGAACCTCACAGACTAACTCTTTCCTATAATTCTTAACATGAGCATCACTACCTATAGACAATCAACTAAGGGCATCCACCACTACATTGGCCTTGACTGAAGGGTACAACACACTTATATCATAGTCTTTTAATAATTTAAGCCACCTTTTTGGACAAAGATTCAGGTCTTTCTGCGTGACCACATACTATAAACTCTTGTGATACATGAGAATATCAACATGAACCCTATAAAGGTAATGCCTCCAAACCTTTAAAGTAAAGACAACAGCTGCCAACTCAAGATCATTGGTCGAATAATTCTTCTTATAGGGCTAAGCTATCTAGAGGTGTAGGCTATGACCTTACCTCTCTACATTAGCGACACGAGCCAAACCAAGGCCTTGTTGTAATGGGCAAGCCTAAGCCCAACCAAGACCGAGGATTACCCCTATTTCCCAACCCAACCACCAAATACATACCTTGAGTCGGCTGAAGTACGAACATATAACAAGATAGCGTATCCAACCATGTGGTGACTTTAAGATAAGTCTATATCCGGGACCAACCCAACCAAGTCCAACCACCCAATAACCTAACAAACTAATAAGGAAATAATAAACCAATACCATGATAATAAGCCAATATATGTATGTAAATATAAAAAAACTATCCATACCATACCCAAGTCCACAGTTGTCCATACAAATCCTCTAGACCAACCAAAGAGTACCTAGTTGGGATATGCCCCCGACCATATCCAAAACTAAAGTCTATAAAAGATAAGAAGTATGTAAAGTAAATCATGACATAAAATAGATGCCTTCCAAACAATGGAATCTCGCCACTTTAATCCAATATCGACTGTCCCCAAATCCGATTACTAAGAAGAAAAAGTAGAATGCCCGATCCCTGCGTAGCATGGGTATACAATTTCCTGAAGATGGGTTAGTGGGTGAATACTAACATGCCCTCAGGATAAGCATAAGATAATGTCATTTACAAAGCCAAGTAAAACCATCCATAATGCATACAACTATACATATATATAACTATGCCGGGAAAGGGACCAGGTTTAGCATGCCATTAAAACCTTTACCTGGGTTATGTAGATTTGTCATCCTAAACCACCCACAGGCTATATGGCTTTAGCTCCCCCTTCTGAAAGGGCCCCAGTGCGTGTAGCCGTACGACCAGGGAAGAAAACCTGGGATGACTAGTACATCGCCTAAAATTGTAAGACCCTGTAAAAATTGCATGTCAAATTCAGCTCGTAAAGCTTCATGAGAGATTCCAACAGTTAGAAAAAAAATTTTTGCTAAGTGTTCAAGTTCAACACTTACTCTCATTTTAGATCTCCTAACTTCTGGGATTTATTTGATGACCTTCCCGACCTCCGTTTTTAGATTTTCAAGTTGCATTATGATGGGGAAAGTCCCTAGTAAGTATTGGACACATTCCAGGAATATTTTGGGCATATTTCAGTGGCTAACTCATTGGTTTGAAATGCTCCCGCATTTCGGGCGCATTTCAGGTCAAAAATTGCAATCAACTTCAAACTATCATAACTTGCTGTATATAATAAATTGTGAGAGATGCTATATATAAATAGAAAGATCTTTGAGTCTTCTTTCCAATAAAATTGGTTTCATCCCATTTGTACATCTAAATAAAAAGTTATGATCAATTTACTTCAGCCTATCAGACAGTTAATTAGGGATAAATTTGACCTTAATTGTTCCTTAGGGGTATTTTGGTCATCTTCCTCCCCTATATATACCCCAAACACGGGATTAAGGCTTATTTGCAGCAAAATATACTCCTCTTCTCAAAATCCTCTCAAGAACTCAAGCTAGGGTTTCAATTTGAAGACCTAAATCCCATTAATTGAAGAAAATAACTCCTCATTTATCTTCAACATCAAAAGAAGGGTTTCTCTCAAGATCATAACCTATAACAAGAATCAAATCCTTCTTAAAGAATATATGATTTTCAAGTTTTTCAAACTCAAGAGACAATTTATTTTCTCTCAAAGGAACAAGAACCCTAGTCAAGGAATCAAGAACATGTCTAAAAATTTCTTCAAGATTCTTCCACCTAAGATATGCGTAGTGTTCATCCACGGATTCCTTTCATCCATAGAAGTCCAAGAACCATGCTTTAACTACTATATTGTGATTGTCTTGTTGAGATATGATCATATACATGTTGATGGTTGTTGTTTATGCTTCAAGATGTTAATTTAGGGTGATTCTCATGAAGTATGTGTGCTTGTAGTTAAAACCTATGAAATTGGGTGGTTTAAGATGACTAAATTATTAAGAACACCTATAACATAATGTGTGCATGTAAGGTGTTCGACGAAATGCCTAGAATAGGCATAATCATGTTTTCATGATTTAAGAGTGCTCAATTAACAAGTCCTTACTCCATGTTTTATGATTTCACGTGAATTCCATGTTGTGTGAATAAAGTTTGAATCTGTACATGTTGTTCATGATACCATGATATTTTGTGGATTCAATTGGTGGAATTGAGTTGAATTATGGTGTTATGGTGTATAAAATTGATCATTAGACCTATGCCCTAAATTGTGCATGCAAGGTGTTTGTTAAAATGCCTAAGTGAAGAAGAATTGAGCACTTTGACCTATTTGTGATCTAAATGATGATTCCATGCCATATCCATGTGCTTAAGTTAAATCCCATGCTAAAGATATGCCTACCATGTGTTTGATAATGTGCCTCAACGAATAAATGATGATCAAGTACCTAGTCTTCATGCTCCAAGATTTTGCCATGTCTCTTAAGTTATGCCATGTCTACTTGATCAAGATGATTTCTATGCTATTAATGTGCTATGAATATGTTGTCTTGTCATGATATTAGAATTTACCATGATGTTAGATATATGAAAAGGTTATAAAAACCACATGATTTATGAATTCCCCGTAGATGTTATATTATGGATTGTTAATGTTGGTCAAGTACTCTTGTATGTCCAGTCATGTTAGTTTCCTTCCATCGAGTCCTAGGGGTATTCGTACCTGAAAAATATAGTTGTGTGCCTAGAGTCGTGTCATGTTTTCACGATACTCGCAGTCAGGCCATGTTCAGTTGACTTCAGTCAGCTAACAGAACTCAGTAGCATTTAGTCAGTTAACAGAATTCAGTAGTGTTCCGCTAGTCATCGGAACTCAATAAACTTAGTCCATGTTCAGTTCAGTTAAATAGAACAATCAGTAACAGTTCAGTTAATTCTAGTATGAACTAGGAAATCAGTTCAGTGTCATTGAGTTGAGAGTAAGATTCAGCACCAAGAGAACCCAAGGATGGGAACTCACCTGCCAGTAGAGGGTGTGATTCTTAGAAGCAGTCCTTGCATTCCAGAACTATCAAGCCAGCATAGGTTGAGATATCAATACCTGTCAGTTGAGGGTAGATGAGGTGGCTTAACCTGTTAGATGATGGTTCCCACCATTCTTATTAGAGTGCCTGCCAGATGAAGGTCACTCAGAGCTTGTCCTTACCAGTGGTGTGGTATTGACACCCTCCCAATCAGGGAAGAGATTGGACCCCAACTTAGCTATTATAGCGTATTTGGGGCATGTCGGTTAGATAACTACTCCCCAAAGTTTCAGTATCAGTCTCAGTAAAAAAACTCAGATAGTTCTTTAGGATATCAGGACTGTCAGATACAGTAAACTCATATACAGTATAGAACTCAGCTAATTCCATCAGATTTAGGACTATCAGATACAGTCATTCATGCTATCAGTTATCAGAACTCATGTTATCAGATATATCAGTTATCAGAATTCAGTTATCATTCAAGATATGTGATCAGTAAATACATGTCATCAGTATTCATACTCAGTAGTCATGTTATCACGAGCTCAATTTCAGGACTGTTATATACGGTTAATCAAATCACTTCTTCATGATTAGAACTATCAAAAACAATCATTTCTTTATCAGTAATATAGTATCAGTCTCCCAGTATTCAGTAATACAGTATTAGCTCCTCATTTATTAGTGAATTACATATCAATATCAGTAAGCTCAGTCATTCAGTATCTCAATATCAGTAAACTCAGTCATTCAGTATCTCAGTATTAGTAAAATCATGGTGTCAGTATTCAGACTCAGTAGTTAGTATCACCACGAGTTTAGTTGCAGTTACATATGTATATATGTATTCTCATGTTCATATCAGTCAGCATTGTTCATGCATATAAAACCCTTTGCATTTAGCCTACCTCACTCATATATTCAGTACATTCAGTCGTACTGACACATTCGCGCTATGGTGTTTTATTTGATGCCATAGGTACAGAGGCACGAGTTTCAGAGCAGCAGTAGCATTACAGATTTCAGCAGTCAGTGCTTCTTTTCATTCAAGGACAATATTATTATTACTTTATTATAGTATTTCAGATTACTTTTTCAGTTCATGGAGTTAGTTGGAGACATGTTCCTGCAACTCCTTATTCAGTTCAGTTAGAGGCTTTCAGATTAGATGTTTAGACTTCAGTATTTATGTTTCTTTTTGGTATTGTTATACCATGTTTTTCAGATATGTATCAGTATTGAACCTTATGGCCTTACAGTTCATGTTCCTGCATATTTTATGAGATATTATGCAGTTTACAGGTACAGATATCAGTCATGGGTTAGCTTGTGGTCCTTCGGGGTCATAAGCACCGAGTAGCGTTTAGGTTTAAAAATAGGGGCGTTATAAAAATATAGTATGACATCATGCACACGGTCACTAAGACCAACCTCACATCGGTAAATATGAGTTTCCAGTTTTAGTCCCCCCGGGACCTCCACCTTCCACAGCTTTACTACACATCCCGCCTTTATTTCCCAAATAAAACCATTACCAAGCAACCAACCTATCCATTTACCATTTATTAATCAAGGCCATTTAGTGGTGGTATCATCATACCGACCATACTTGCAAGTACTATCTATAGCCCACCACATATAGGTTTAAGGAGACTTCCAAGTGCTCTTGCATTTACCATATTAAACCACTTAGAGAATTCCATGTATCCCACAAGCATAACCATTTTCATTGCCACCAAGGTTTTACCATTTAATCCTTCCAAACCATGTACACCATTTATATCGTTTAAAACCATTTTAGACCATTCCAAACATTTAAAACATTTATATCATTTAAACCATCAAAATCCATTTAAGGTTCTATTACCAAACTAAGCCATGCAAGAGTTCCAATGAAAGTTTAACAATAGAGTGAAAACATTCTTTGAGGATTTTATCAAATATGTTGAGGGTATTCCTTTACCAAGAACAAAACCAATTCATACACCACCATAATTAGGGTTACTCAAAACCCATTTGTTAAGCCATAACCAACTAATAACCACATATGCAGATCATTACCAAAAATCTATAAAAACATAGTTTAAACCAATACCAAACCATGTACATCAAGACCCTCAACATATATTTTAAAAACCACCATTCATGATCCATAAATAATGTTTAAAACACAATACGTATGCCTTTAGTTGGAACTTACAATGAGGGAAGGAGTACATACCTTAAACGAAGATGATGATGGAAACAAATCACCAAGACAAGCCCCAAATTAATCCTTTAGTTGAAACCCTAGCTTCCCTTGCCCAATAGATTTTAAGAGAATTATAGAGTGTTTAGAAAAGTTTCTAAGTGTTGATGAATGGAATAATAGGGTAAATAACCTCCCAAGTAGGTTAGAAGTCATGGGACCTTATAAGGATAAGTGGGAAAATATCCAGAATACCCCCACTTAAGTACACAAAATCCTATCCCAAGGGTATGACTGAGCCTTATGAGTCATACCCTCCAATACTATTGGTACCCTCCACTCGTATCCTAGCCTCAGCCATTTGGATCCAACATTGTCCAGCATATGAATCATCCAGCCAAGTCGTATCTGAAGCATACAATCTGTACCCTTCACCCATATCCCTAGCAAGATAGAATCACAGAAATTTTAAACACTGTCAACTATACGAGTCCTGGGTAAGACTCGTACCCTAGCTTACGGCTCATTGTGAGTTACTCTTACTCCGCTCCAACCTAAGTAAACAAGTTAATATTAAGTTAAGGAACCAAATGATCCGTATCTAGGAATACGACTCATACCCCTAAGTCGTATTATTCCAGTAACCAAAATACATCCCACTAACCAACATTGGTCAGCATACGACTGGACCTTACCATCTGTACCCCAACATACGGCTCGTACCCATGTGTTGTATAAGGTCCAGAGACCAGAATTTTGGAAAATTTTCTAAGGGTCAAAACCCAGGGTGTTATAGTCTCCCCCACTAGGAACCCTTGAATGATGGGTAAGGGTAAGAACAAGCATGAGATAATGCATTAACACACATCAAACTTTTCTCCAACCAAAATAAAGGACAAGAACACAGACCAAGATGAGAAGGTCATCACATACCCCGAGTACGATTTACACCCAGCACCTTTATTTTGACCTCCATCTAAGTTAGAAAACAAATATACAAGAGGAACCATTCCTCGCCTTTAACCAAGTTAAAAACCAAGATATGATAAAGAACACATACCCTACGCACGAGTTTCTAGAATAAAGAACCAATGCGGATACTTGGAATCTATGTCCTCCTCTACATCCCAAATAACTTTCTCGAACCTTTAGTTCCACCATAGAACCTTTACCGAAGTCATACCTTATTTGTTCACAACCAACAAACTTACCAATCCAAGATCCTCATCAGGACCTCCCCAAAAAAATAAAGAACCTGAGATACAAATACCACCAAATGAAACCAACCAACCTAGGACCATCCACACCTTGCCCCAACACAGCACATAGATTACCGGATGAAAGGACTTATGCTAAAGGGCAAGTCTAAATTGATTTAGAATTTACCAAGACACACCACCACGAAAGCTCGAGTCTAGCTATACACCACCGATTCCATGTTCAAGCCTATCCAAAGCACGAAAGAGCTAACTTAGGCCACCATGCTTTACTCCTTACCCCTACCCCGAAACACTACTCTACTTCTATCACCATTATAATATGGGAACCATAAGTAAAGTACATGGACAAACCATATCGAACCATTATAACCAAAACCTCCATCCTATAATTAAGAACCCAAAACCATACTATGATCAAACCATGAAAGCATTGTATAAAACCATGCCTGTCCAAACCTCTCAAGTACCCAACACAACTATTGGTACATCTACCAATCACAACATTCAAGCCTACGACTTATATACCCGTGGTATGCTCTATCCTTCCAGAGATCTAACACTATTTAATATTTCACAACAACATCAATTAAAATTATTAAATCCTAAAACATTATATAATGCAGGATATTTTTCTACAGATAATCAGCTATATAGACATTATAGAGAAGAACAAATATCAGCTAAAGTAGAAGATTTTAAAATACTAGACTTAGTAAATGCTAACTCTTTAAGACATATAAAAAATAATAAAATGATACTAATGCATATGGGTTTAATTGTTATAGGAATAAAAGGTCTAACTAGAAAAAAATCTAGGATCTAAAGTGTTAATAACAATATATGATGATAGATGGTCAGGCATTAAAAAATCAATAATGGGATTAATTGAAGTAGATATGACAAATAATGGAGGAATATTCTATATAAGTCCAGATTTTTTAATGAACTTAAAAGAATTTGAAAAAAATATTAAAATAAGAATCCAAACTAAAGGGTATGAAGAAATGAATAGTGGTAATAATTTATTAATGTGCATAGGATTTATCAAAAATTAACTTCAAGTAGTACTACTAAATTTAAACTAAAAGTAAATGATGTAGTTGAAATAATGGAAAATAAAGGCATAAGTTTAATAAAACCAATAAAAATAGATCCAGAAGTATATGCAGGTTTAGAATGGAATCTAAATAAATTTAATAAACCAAAAATCCTCACACCAGACTCTCATTTATTATACACTACAAGTAAAGGAGAAACTTCAGTTAGATTTACAGATTATAGTTATATAACTAAAAGAAATTTAGACGATGTCGAAACAGAAAGTAATATAGAAACAGAAAACGAATTTATGAATATAGAAATTCTACAAGAAGGTTATGAAGTAGATACGGTAATAGAAAAAGCTCAAAATTTAGCAGAAGAATATAAACATATAACTTTTAAATGTAAAGGATGTCAAAAGGATGAAATGAAAATAGAAGAAAGTATCGAACATTTTAAAAATTGTCTAGAAAGAAGTGATAATTTAGGATATAGAAATAATAAAGAACTATTTCTTGAAAGAAAAGATGAAGACACAATATCTGCATTAAGTTTTACAATAAGTTATAAAGAACTAGCAGAATTAGAACCAACTAGCTCGTCAAGTGCTAGCCCATTTCAACAGACAAACCCTAATCCTCAACCAATAGATTATAGTACAGGTAATGTACCTAGAAGATCGGCAATTAGGATAAATCCAGATATAGAACTTAGAGGAGATAATATAAGACCAGCAAGTAAGAGAATGCCAACAGAAGAACCAATTAAACTACAAGAAGGAGGTAGTAGAGGTAAAATTCTAAATATAGCAGCACACGACCCACAAATGTGGGATACAGTAATAGATCTATGGAAAAGAATAGTAGCAGCAGATTACTTAAGACATTATACAGAAACGGATACGAAAACAATGTACAAATATTTGAAAACCTTTTTAGGAGAATCTGCAAAAGCCACATGGGAAAGTTTTAAGACAAACTGCCCATATGATTTTCAGGTTCTATTAAGTATGAGACCAAACCCCTATAATTTCACAAATAAAATGCACATGTTATTAACCGGAAAAGATCCAAATAGTGTATTATTAGCATTACAAAAAGAAGCATTAATAAAACTAGAACAACTAAGCATTTCACATTGGTTATATATAAAGAAATTTCTACAAGACTATTTTTATTATTGTATTGTCAGCGAAACACTTTTAATGAAGAATTAGGCAAAAAATTATTTAATAAATTACCTGGAGCTTTAGGAAGAGAAATAGAAGATAGATGGTATAAAAGAGATGGTGTAGTAGCCAACCCAAACCTAAAATGAACAATAGGACATAGAACACAACATATAATGGATATACTAACAGAAAAATGTACAAATAAACAAATACAAAAAAAATTAAAAAGAAATGAAATGAATTTCTGTAAATCTGTTATATACACAACCCAAAATTATGATAAAAAATAATATAGAAAATATAAAAAGAAACATAATCAGAAACCATATAGTCGTAAACAATACTTCTTAAGAAAATCAAAAGCCAAAAAACCATGGTTAAATAGAGATAGACAAGTTAGGAAATATAGAAATGATAGAAACTATAAAAATAAATTAGAATGCTATACTTATGGAAGCATAGACCATTTAGCTAATGTATGTCCTAAAAGAAATAATAATAGAACTAGAAATTCTCAATTAATAGAGGATTTCCAAGAAACTTTACTAAATGTAGACGAATACATGTCAGATACGGAAAGTATATACTCAATAATAAGTATTGATATAAATGATAAAGATAATTCTAAATCTGATTCTTCAGAATCAGAAGAAGATAATTTAGTAAATGAATTAGGACAGGAGATAGAAGATCTAGACTTAAACAATATAGTAATCAACAATTTAATGAATGTCACACAAGAATGTGTACATGAATTCCAAAGAAACAAAGGTTTAGATAGTAATAGATGTCATATATGCAATTGGTATCCAAGTAAAGACAACAGAGCTAAATGTAAAAAATGTTATTTAGAAGCTTGTATAAACTGTATAGAAAACACTTTAAAGATAAAAATAGAATCAGAAATAAATAGTGAACAGAAATATACAAATAATCAAATCTTAAATTTAAGAGTATCAACTCTAGAAACCCGAGTAAATAATCTAGAACAAAAATTAACCATCCTAGAAAAAGGAAAAAACAAAATCACTATAGAAGAATCAGATACACAAGAAGCTACACATTTAGAAAAACTAGAGGCAGAACTTATGAACTTGGAAGATAATGACACTAGCCTAATATGCAATGAAGATAAAGAATTCTCTACCATAAAAGTATTAGTAAAAATTAAAATTGAAGACGTAGAGATAGAAACTTTAGCACTAGTAGATCCCGGATGTACTAGCTGTCTAATTAATAAAGAAATAGTACCAGAACATTTACTAAAAAAACTGAAAAGACCTATAACAGCTACCCAAATTGATGGATCACAAAATATCTACGATTATTGTATAGAAAATGCACAAATAAGTTTCTTAAATACATGTAATAAATTCTACAACCCAATTTACAATGTTAATAGAATATTAGCAAGGGATTTAAACATAGGCTTAGACTTTGTTATAGGACTACACTTTTGTATCCAAAATAAAGGAGGATGTCTCTTAACAAGAGATGAAATAATGCTTTTTAAAAATCTAACTTATACACCGGTACAAATAGTAACATTACCAACATTATATAAAACATTAAAAACACATAAAAAGAATTCAATTTCTAAACCATGTTGCTAAGATTACCAAAATAACCAATGCCAAAATAGCAACCTGTTAAAAGAAAATAAAAATTTAGAAGATAACTTAGAAGATTTTAAAAATTATACTCTACTTAATGCAGAGGGGCAAGAATGCTTAAAAGACTATACTTTAATAAACATTGAAACTCAATTTGACAACTTTAAAAAAGGAATAAACACAATAGGAATAATAAATAATCCGAAAGACTTAGACAATGTAATAGCAATTTTAGATAAAATAGAAATAATAGGAGAAAAACCTTTCGCACATTGGCATGCTAACGAAATAATATGTAAGTTAGATGTAATTAACCCAGAATACACCATAAAGACAACATCAATAGAAGCTAATAATGAAGATATAGAAGAATTTGAGAAACAAATTAAAGAATTGTTAAAGTTAGAAGTAATTAGAAGATTAATATTTAGACACAGATCAACAACATTTATGGTAAGAAACCATAGCGAGCAAATCAGGGGAAAAACTCGTATGGTAATAAACTATAAAAGACTAAATGATAACACTAAAACACACACATATAAGCTACCAGATAAAAGTGAATTAATTAATAGAATACAAGGTAAAAAGATATATAGTAAGTTCGATTGTAACTTCGGGCATTGACAGGTAAAAATGCACCCAGATAGTATAGAATTGACAGCATTCACCTGCCCAGAAGGACATTATGAGTGTCTTGTTATGTCGTTCGGACTAAAAACAGCCCCACCCATTTTTCAGAGAAAAATGGATGATAGTTTTAGAGATTATAAAAACTTTGTGTTAGTATATGTAGATGACATTTTAGTATTTAGTAGAGATATGCAACAACATTTAGGACATTTACAAATGGTTTTTAGACTATTTGTCAAACACGGAATAATAATTAGTAAAAAGAAAATGAAACTATGTAAAACACATATTAATTTAGGAATAACTCTAGGAAATGGGAGGATTAAACTTCAACCTCATATATTCAAAAAGGTATTAGAAATGCCAGATAAATTAGAAAATACTAAAGATATACAAAATTTTTTAGGATTAGTAAATTATGCAAGAAATTTTATTCAAGACTTAGGAAAATAGCCGGACCATTATATGCTAAAACTGGAAGCAAAGGTCAAAAATATTTTAATAATGAAGACATTAAATTAGTTCAACAAATAAAAGAAAGAGTAAAACATATTCCAGACTTAAAAATTCTACTAGAAACTGATTACTTAGTTGTTCAAACAGACGGAAACAAATTAGGTTGGGGAGCCATATTAAAAGCAAGACCTAATAAATATAGTGATAAAAATGAAGAAAAAATCTGTGCATACTAGAGTGGACAATATAAAGAAAAAGGAAATATACCTAGCATAGATTTAGAAGTATTAGCCATAATATATGGTTTAAATAGTTTTAAATTATATATCTTAAATAAAGAAGAAGTTTTAGTAAGAACAGATTGTGAGGCAATAGTTAAACTTAGTCAAAAGATAAATGATAAAGCTAGTAGTAGAAGAAGATGGTTAAACTTTATAGACACTATATCAGTATATTAAAACATAGTTTTAGAATATATTAAAGGAAAAGAAAATGAATTAGCAGATAAATTAAGTAGGTTACAATTAAAAATAAAATCTGTTTAACCGGCTAATATTTGTTTCAGCATGCGACCAACTAATCAACATGCAGCAGACAAAGGCAAGGGAACAACGTCTTCCTCGTCTCAAGACATTTATTTTCAGACAATGCTAGAAAACGTTAGATTTAGATCCCAAAACTCTAAGAACTCCAAAACTCCATGCAACCACTGGAGAGAATAAACTTTAGGCCTTTTAATTTAATTGCTTTCCCACCTAGTAATTATTCTTTTAACATAAGACCAGAACATATTTTAGATAGACCCCAAAAATGCCTAATAGACAATTTGTGGATAGCACACCATAAACCAGACCATAAACATTTTTTAGTCGCCATGAATGCTTTATGTCAATATATATCAGATAAAAGTAAGCCTAGATTCAAATATTATGCAATTATACATGGTAAGACAAATGGAATTTTCCAGATATGGATAGAAGTACTAGACTCTATAAGTGGTATAAAAAATCCTCTTTACAAATGTTTCAATGATTTCTCTGAAGCTTCTGATTATACAAGAGGACACCTAGGACCTAATTTTTTCTTATCTCCAGCATTAAGACAAAATCCTAACCAGATTCCTCAGTACAATATCCCAAAAGACTTAAGCCCCATATATATATATATATTGATAGTCCCTTAAACTTGTCCCTAAAATTCACTTAGACCCCTAAACTAAGGCTTGTTGTACCTATCAAACCCCTAAACCGCCCAATTTTATTTCAATTGGGCATTTTTTGCTTATGTGGCACTCCGCGTGTTGTCCACTCACTAGGAGCGCATGAGACATGTTTTTTTAAATAATTATCCAATAGAAAGGTGCCAAGTGGCACTGAGCCCAAAAAAATATTAATTGAAAAATTTATATTTAAATTAATTTAGTAATATAATTTTTAATTTCTTAATCTTTTTTTTCAAAAAGCACCCCACCCCCTGGTATCATCTTCTTCACAGCACCCACCCCCATCCCACCCCCTATGTCTTCAACCCCAACCCACCCCGCCTCTTCATTGTCTTCAACCCCACCCCACCCCGCATCTTCATCATTTTCAACCCCACCATATCCCCGCATCTTCACATAAATAATTTCTTTTTAATCCACTATAATTATCCTCATTTCTTGAACAATTCCAATAAAATTCATTTTTTTTCCTCCATTAGTAGCACCATTTCTTAAAAAATTACAACAAACATCACTTTTTGTTGAAAAATTACAAGAAAAATTACTTTTTTCTCCATTAATATCACCATTTTATGAAAATTTTTAAGAAAGATGTTTTTTTAAGACCCCCTTTAAATTCTTGAAGTAGATTTTAAACAAAAATTTTGTGTGTGTATTTTTGAGGTTCACAGTGAAGCAAAGTGGAAGAAGATGAACACAGGGGGAAGAGAAAATGAATGCCAAGGGCGGGGCGGGGCGAGGGGGGAGGGGTTGAGAGAAGGTGAACGCTAGGGGAGAGGGACTTGGGGGAAGGTGGGGATTAGTTTTTTATTTAAATTTTTTTAATTTTATTTTTATTTTTTAAATAAATTTATAATTTCTTTTAAATAATTAGTTTATTATTTTTATTTTTAAATAGTTTTATAATTATTTTTTAATAATTTGGATGCTCTAATGCCATTATTTATTTTTATTTTTTTTTAAAAATTTTTATAATTTATTTTTAATAATCAGTTTTTTATTTTTATTTTTTAAATAATTTTATAATTATTTTTTAATAATTTGGATTCAATGCCATTTTTTATTTTTATTTTTTTAAAATTTTATAATTTCTTTTTAATGATCAGTTTTTTATTTTTATTTTTTAAATAATTTTATAATTATTTTTTAATAATTTGGATCCACAATGCCTTTTTTTATTTTTATTTTTTAAAACTTTTATAATTTTATTTTTATTTTTAAAATAATTTTTTTTTTTTTAAAATTTTATAATTTCTTTTTAATAATCAATTTTTTATTTTTATTTTTAAAATAATTTTATAATTATTTTTTAATAATTATTGGACCCACAATGCCACATGTCAGCTTTCAATTAGCCATTTTTGCCACATCATCGCATGTGTGCAACACACACTTTCAGGTGTTAGCTGATTGCCAAAAAAAGGTCCAATTGAAACAAAATTGGGCAGTTTAGGGGTTTGATAGGTACAAGCCTTAGTTTAGGTGCCTAAGTGAATTTTAAGGATAAGTTTGAGGGGCTATCGATGTGTTTGACCTATATATATATATATATATATTATATATATATATATATATATATATATATATATATATATATATGTATGTATGTATGTATGTATGTATGTATATTCTACACAACAATGATACAATTTCTATCGATATTATGTACAAGTACATATTTTATACAACAATGATACATATACATATTTTAAATATTAATGATATAGTTTGTATACATATCTTATACCAATACATATTCACTACAATATAATATCTATATATATCAAATACAAAATACATATTCTATACAACAATTATATAATTTTTATACACCCTTTAGCTACAAAAATATTTTTAGATACATATTTTATATAAAATTATATAATTGTTATACACATTTTATATATATACATATCATATATAATAATTATATAATTTTCATAAATATTCTATACATTTGTATCTGCAGTAATTAGTTAGATACATATTCTATATAACAATTATACAATTTTTATACATGTTATATTTATATATATATATACATATACATATTCTATACAATAATTTTATAGTTTTTATATAAATTTTATACAACTTTTAGCTACAATTATTATTTAGATACATATTTTAAATAATAACTATATAATTTCTATACAATTTTTATATAGATACGCACTTTATAGAGAGATTACATAAATTCTATATAATTATATTAAATTATTTTTTTAAAAAATTAGATATTTTTTGTTCAAAAAAGTAGCAAAAAGTAATTTAAAAAAAAATTAAATTAAGGGCCCAAAATAAGCCATATAAAAAATGACCAATAAGTGAAATTAAACGAAACAAATGTGGTGTAATTTGTTCAAATGTCCAAACTTGCCCATTTGTTTTTAAAAAATATCCTTTTCCCTTTTTAAATTTCACAACTTTTACGTGGAATCACCCGCCGCGAACATATGAATTTTGCACGGACTGCCTGATAATAGATACTTCCAAGAATCTCCCAACTGTTTCATCAAACACCATTGCTGCAGCCAACCCAAAGAAAGGATGAATGCCTTTTGGGTTACTCTATCTGCTTCTGTTATCCTCATTCTTTCCATAGCTTCACTTCCTCTTCTCAACAGCAACAATGCCAATCACTTTACATGTAAGTACTTAGGGGGCGTTTGAAATTTAATGATGATATATCCCACCTTATACCGCACCTACCAAACAAACCCTTACTTTTATCAATGCTTCTTATCCACTTTTGTTTGTACAATTTCTTTTATTAATTTCCTTTTTCATTTCTTAGTTGCAGACTTATTGAAATGGAGAAGAAGTTCATTTTTGAATGAAGTTGCAGATTTACTGGTGACAAATGGGACCATTTATACGAGTGATGATACTCTCCCTTTTGCTGATTCTATGGCCATTCGCAATGGCAGAATTCTTCGTGTTGGGAGTTACTCTTTTACAAAGGTTCTTTTTTAATTTCCAGTTTTCCTTGTATAAATTCTCCTTGGATCGCCATAGCCATTAAATAAACCCGTGTGGTTCGGCTTTCTTACATAAACTATTGCCACAGCCATTGAAAATGTTAAAGGCTTTCCGGAGAACCCTTTTTATCTAGTCTATTAAAGTTGTGTTTGGATATTAGTTCTTCATTTGTGTATGCATTGTTTGTGATAAGATAAACCTTCTAATGCACTAATTTAAAGGAACTTCCTATTAAGCTCAAAGTTGACTAATCTATATCTTACAAAATTAAATATTCCATTGTGATATTTGAATTCTGTAGTATAGAAGAATAGAATAAATAAAGTTGTACTTAAGGAGGATGAAATTGAACAGAGAAGTGTAAAAGTGAGTCGTTAATATGTTATTATGTTGAAAAAGTATTACAGCAGGACTGTTTTTACTTTAACCCGAGGGTCTACAGGAAACAGCCGCTCTGCCTCCAAGATAGTGGCAAGGTTTGCGTACATTCTACCATCCCCAAACCCCACTGGGAGTATACTGGGTATGTTGTTGTTGAAAAAGTATTACAGCTTCACGTTTAGGGTCAAGATATACATTTCTGGACACGTCCAACAGGGAGAGTAGGAGGAGCAATTTGTGATGGACAGAATAGTAGTTTCAGATAAATAGCAGCAGACCTATTTTTTCTCCTTAATTATATAAAAGAGTGCTTTTTGTCGCTTGCTTAAAATTAAGTGAAACAAAGGTATATTATATGTGATGAGATAGCATGGCTGTTTAGGATGACTAAGAAGGTTTGGATGGGTAAATTTGCAGTAAAGATGTGTTACTATTCAAGTCATTTGCTACACCTAATAATCTAGTGTCCAAGGAGCAGATGCAGGTTTTGCATCTAATTCAATCCCTAAGCAGTCTTTGATGTTCATTAGATTGCAGCTTGCACGTAGTTCCATTGTGTCACTTTAGTTTTGAAGCTAGAAGTTTACTATTTGATTATGTGTATTGCCTTTTTCAACTGATTGATTTCATGAACTTTCCTCTGGATATATGTCGATGCCTTCACGAGATCACATTAATGAGACCCATTAATATAAATGCATGTTGGTGTTTGTGCCGATTTTCAAGATTTGTGTATGATTAGGATCTGAAGGTCTCTTTGCCATCTTAGAGCTAACCTGGGATTAAAGTGCAATTTATATTTTTGGTTTCATGGATGAACATTTGATTTCTAATTTATTTATCCCTTCATCTTTTCTCAAATGCTAAAGAAACACAATACTCCCTCCGTTTAAAAAAGAATGACCTACTTTCCTTTTTAGTCCGTTTAAAAAAGAATGACCCCTTTCCTTTTTTGACTTTAATTTCAACTTTTCACATGGCATGTTTAGGATCACAAGATTAAAGGGCATTTTGGTACAATTGACACAACTTTAATTTAAGGCCACAAGATTCAAAAGTCTTCTTTATATTCTTAAACTTTGTGCCAAGTCAAAATAGGTCATTCTTTTTGAAAGTATGAAGATTCAAGTAGTAGGTGAAGCATACACTCTATTTAGAGCTTATGTCCTGGTTACATGTAAATGCAGGCATTGACAAGACCTTGGACTAAGGAGCTAAATCTAGACGGAAAGATTGTGGTCCCTGGATTTATTGATTCCCATGTGCACTTCATCCCTGGGGGACTACAGGTTTGCAGCAGTCCTATCATCTCATATCGGTGTTTCTTTTCAAGCTTAATCATTTTACTAGGTTCTTCATAAAGTTACGCTGCAGAGTTGGTAATTTACATACTTTATGCTTGGTTGTGCTACTGGATGCACTGCAGAAATCCTCTTGAGATATGGTAGGGGGTCATTAAAAGTGAAAAAGAAGATATCTTACTTGAAAGTATCATTGTAATCAAGCCTAAATATCTGAGTGTACCCCTTGGAAACATGGCGGAGTTTAAGCTGATCAACTTGGCCATTCGGACCAACTTCGATTGGATAAACCCAATGACAACTAATAGTACACGACTCTAGTCTAATGTGGATAGACTAGACGAATTAGGTACCATCTTCTGTAGCTTAGCAAACTCGGATGTCCCAAACGTCTATAAGATTAAGTTTGGAGGATCGGCGACTGGACATGCTGCGGAGGAATTATGAGAGGTAAGGTAGTGAAGGCCTTGTGATTCATGCCCTGAGCCAATTGTCTCGTACTGTAGTCCTGCATAACAAAAGAATCATCAAGAAACATTATGATACAATTTAGGACACAAGTCAAACGACTAACAGTTGCAAGATTAAAAGGACAACCATGGACATAAAGAACATAGTTTAAAGTGACAATGGATAGGGATTAGCTTGTGCACTCCTTTTGCTTTAGTTTGGAACTCATTGGCGAAAGTAACAACGGAATGAGATTGTGAATATAAAACATTTGACCAAAGTGATTTATTACCAGAAATATGATTAAAAGTGCAAGTCCAGGACCCACGGTTCCTGGCGTATGTGCATTGATTATCGCGAGTTGAATGCAAAAACGATCAAAGATAAATTTCCTATTCCAGTAATTGAAGAATTGTTGGAGGAACAGTTTGGGGCTAAATATTTCTCTAAATTAGACTTACGCCAAGGTTATTATCAAGTTCGGATGAAAGATGATGATGTGGAGAAAACTGCTTTCGTAGTCACCATAGCATTTTGAGTTTCTGGCTATGCCCTTTGGCTTAACCAATGCTCCATCTACGTTCCAGTCATTAATTAATGAGGTATTTCAGCTTCACTTGAGAAAATTTATTTTGGTATTTTTTGATGATATTCTTGTGTATCGTTGTACCTGGATCGAACATATGTATCATCTGCGACTTGTCTTCAAGTTACTCTCAGATCATCTTTTCTGATGCAATCCAAGTGTTCATTTGCCCAAACTAAAATTGTTTATTTGGGCCACCTCATCACTGCTGATGAAGTTTCTGCTGATTCCAGCAAAATTTCAGCCATGACTGAATGGTCCAAACCTACCACTCTTAAAGGATTGCGAGGTTTCCTAGGTCTCCAGGATATTATCGTAAGTTTGTGGAAAACTATGGATTTATTGCTGCACCATTAACAGCATGCTCCTTAAGAATTCATTCATCTGGACAGATCAATCAACACAAGTTTTCGAAAAACTCAAGGTTTCAATGACAACTACACCTGTCTTGGCGCTATCAGATTTCTCTCAACCTTTTGTTATTGAATGTGATGCTTCTGATCTGGGTATTGGGGCCGTTTTATTACAGAATAACAAACCCATTGCACTCTTTACCAGAGTATTGGCAAGACAACACCAGCTGTTGCCCGCTTATGAAAAAGAATTGACAGGTCTAGTGAAAGCTATTCGGCATTGGCGCTCTTATCTATGGGGGCAACACTTCTTAGTCCGTACTGATCACTACAGTTTGAAGATTTTATTGGAACAAAAGGCACTAACTCCTCCACAACAACATTGGTTGGCCAAGATTCTGGGTTACACATTTTCTGTTGAATACGGGGCTGGTCGTTTCAACGCTGTAGCCGATGCCTTATCCCGTCGAGATAATGATGAAGCTATGCTTCTTGCCATTTCGATGCCTCAATTGAGCTTTTTTGATGATATCAGAAGTGAACAACAAAACTCTCCAGTTGTCCAGAAGTTAATATCTGCTATCTATATTGGTAATCCATCAAATCAATGGAGTGTCAAGAATGGGCTGCTTCTGTATAAACGCCGAGTATTCTTGGCATCAAACTCTCCTTCAATTCCGACAGTCATGGCTGCCTTGCATAACCAGGGACATGAGGGATACCAAAAATCACCTTTTTGGATTGCAAGTGATTTCCATTGGACAGGTATGAAGCATCATATTCGCGACCTTGTTCGTGCTTGTGATGTTTGCCAGCGACATAAAACAGAAACTTTGCAACCTGTCGGTCTTCTTCAGCCTTTATCAGTCCCAGAGCAAATATGGTCAGATGTTTCATTGGATTTTGTCGAAGGCTTGCCTATTTCACTTGGGAAAAATGTAATCGTGGTGGTGGTAGATCGTTTCTCTAAATATTGTTGTGAGAAATATAGGTGAAGAATATTATTGAATGGTTGTATTTGAATTATTACATTGAGATCCTATTTATAGACACCTAAGTTGCTCGGACTCTCCAAAAATGTTCCACACCCATGTCAGATCCTTCAAAGATACACTATTTTTGGAGGATCCGACACACACCCGTAGACATTTTTGGAGAGTCAGAGCAACTTAGATAGACACCACATTCCAATCCTCTTTCAAATAGGTTAATACATTACAATTCTTTTCAAAATAGTTACTACATTACAATCCTTTTCCAAGTAGGATTCTATATGCTATTCCTATTCCTACTCATGTTCTAACACTTCCTCTCAAGATGGTGCGTACAAGACATATTTACCAAGCTTGTTATGGATGTAACTAATACGAGGATCAGTGAGGGTCTTTGGTGAAGATATATGCAAGAAAATTAATAAGGACTGCTCTGAACGTCTCGGAGACCTCAATTGAAAAGGAACAAACTGAAAAAGTGATCCGAAAAGTAGTAAACATCGCCGGACAGTCAATTTGTCGCTGCAAAATTGCCGGAAACTAGTATAAAATATATGGGTCATCTTGAAATCAAGAGATGAACAAATCTTGAACAAGAAAGTCACCGAAGAACTGGCTAAGACATGCTCACGCACCGAATTATTAGATTTGATGGCTGAAAAATGGTTGGGTAGGGTTGGAATGATGACACGACCCTACTAAGAAAATGAATTATATGGGTAGGGTCAGAATAATGGCACGATCCTACTAAGAAATAGAAATTATATGGGTAGGGTTGGAATGACGTCACGACCCCATTAGAAAATAAAAATTTTATGGGTAGGGTCGGAATGACGTCACGACCCCACTGGAAAATAAAAATTATATGGGTAGGGTCGGAATGACAGCACGACCCTACTGAAAAAGGAAAATTATATGGCTAGGGTCAGAATGATGGCATGACCCTACACAAATCAGATCTGAGGAATCACCATAAAGATGCATGGAACTATGCAAATCAGATCTGAGAAGTCACCGGAAAGACACATGGTGCTATGCAACTCAGATATGAGAAAGTAGTCTGAAAAGATGCCCGGTACTATGCAAATTAAATATGTGAAGTAGTCCGGAGAGATGCATGGTGCTATGCAAATCTAATATGAGAAAGTAGTAAGTAGTCACCAGATAGATGCACGATGCTACGCAAATCAGATATGAGTACGAAAAATATACTATGACCCACTTTTGCTAACATAATCATTGGCCAGACTGGCGACATGTGGATTATAGCCGCGTGTCGGCAACAAAATTCTTTGATTCTTGATCGTGGAAGCGCTGATACCATGTGAGAAATATAGGTGAAGAATAATATTGAATTGTTGTATCTGAATTATTACATTGAGATCCTATTCATAGACACTTCATTCCAATCCTTTTCCAAATAGGTCACTACATTACAATCATTTTCCAAGTAAATTCTATAAGTTATTCCTATTCCTACTCATATTCTAACGATTGTCACTTGTTGTCAACTGCTCATCCATACTCTGCAGTAAGTATTGCCAGACTTTTCTTTACAATATTTTCAAGTTACATTGCTTACCAGTAAGCATGGTTAGTGATCGTGATGTGACTTTTACAAGTGCTTTTTGGAGAGAAATCTTCCGCCTGAGTGGTACGAAGTTGTTTTTTAGTTTAGCATATCGCCCTCAATCTGATGGCCAAACAGAAGTTGTCAATCGGACTGTAGAGATGTATTTGAGGTGTTTTGCCAGTGCACATCCTACCAAATGGATGGACTGGTTGTCATGGGCAGAATATTCATACAACACCAGTTTTCCCTCTTCCTTGAAAATGACACCCTTTGAAGTGGTGTATGGGCGTCCTCCACCACGTCTTTTGCCTTATTGCCCTGGAATTTCCAAGTTGGATGCAGTGGATACGGCTTTACGATCTCGGGATCAAATTCTTCAGTCCTTAAAACAGAATTTGCTGCAAGCTCAACAGAGAATGAAGGCTACATTTGATTCCAAACATCGACATGTTGAGTTTCAGGTGGGGGATAGAGTTCTATTGATGCTACAACAAATAGACAGCTTTCTGTGGCTGCTCGTCGTCACCAGAAATTGTTGCCCAAGTTCTACAACCCTTACAAAATTGAGCAGCGTATTGGGCCTGTGGCTTATAAATTGGAATTTCCCATGGGTACAAAACTTCATCCGTTTTTTCATGTCTCTAATTTGAAGCTTTTTCATGAAGGAGAAATTCTAGTAGTTGCTACAGTTCCTTCAAGTTTGCCAGAAGTTCCCTCACCCCAACATTTAACCGTGCTTGAACGTCAGGTGGTTCGTAATATACCCGAAGTCTTGATACATTGGCAACATACTTCTCCAGCTGAGGCATCATGGGAAACTGTTTCTTGTATGCAGCAACGCTTTCCACACTTCCTGCTAGAGGACAAGCGTGATTTGGAGGAGGGGAGTAATGTTAGCACCCCTTTAGTCTACCAACGGTTTACACATGGAAGATTTAAGGCAGTTAGAAAGTAGATTACTACAGCTTATCAGTTTTTAATTTTTCCTATTTATGTGTAGCAGTTGTTTGTAGTAAGGAGGTTATTCCTCCACTTTCTCATTTCAGTTTTACTAGTAAGTTATTTCCTTGTTTAGATGGGCGGTTAATCCATCAGTGTTTTATTTAGTGTGTTTGAATTCAATGAGAAAAGGCATCCAGACAATCATCAAGTTATTTGAGTACTTTAACTCAAGAGATCGCAGGTTCTCCCTTAACCAACCAGCACCATAGGTCTAAAAAAGAAAACCTCTTTCCAGACTCCCAATTCACTTCGCTTTATCTCTGATTTTGTCTTACACCGTCCCATAACTAGATCTGTAACAGGAGACTGTAACACAGGTTGAGCACTCCAGGCTACTTGTGAAGATATCTGCTTACTATCTCAATACTGAATTAACTCGTTATATTCCCCTCTAGATAAAGAAAAGATAAGGAAAATGCCTGCCTATCCAATGGGGCTATTAGAGAAGCTACTTTGTTTCGTGACTTCTATTCTTAGTCAAGCTTCCTTGTTCCTTTACCTGCAGTGTCAGTTTGGGCAACCCGAGCATTCTTAGGCGGTTGACCTTGCAAAGAATAACATAATTCAGGAGTGTGTCCAGGCCTATTACAATAATTATACTTAGGTTAAGCTCTTACAAAACAACTTTCTCCTCGTCGATTCTCCATAGATTGGGATGTCCGATTTTGTATTGTCTGAGATGCGAGAAAACAGCGGAGTCAATGGTTGGTAATGAGACATGAGTAATTGGGTGGCGCTGCAAGGTGAAGTAATCAAGAGAACTGTTCATCAACTACTCGTGAAGGTTCTGATACCATGTGAGAGAATAAGACAAAGAAGAGAATTGAGAGAAACTCAGCTTGGTTATTCACTCAAGCCACTGGGTTTAAATAGCGAATGTACAAATGCCACATGAAAGAAAATATGCTGACTACCTAATTATGGGAACGAATCAACATAATTAACTCTGACTAATCCTAATTGAGACACATTACAATTTACAATATCATGGAGGTGCATAGAAAATACAATAAAAAGGCTAAGACCGACACAACGAAAGGATCTACATAAATATATACCAAATGAAGAAAGAGCTATGAACAGAAAGAATCCACGAACTTCAGCTACTCTTTTATCCCTTTTGCTCACTGTTCTTTATATGACCCCCCTCCCAAAAAAAGAAAAGAAAAATAAACACACACACACAAAAAAAAGAAAATAAATACAAACACACACACACAAAAAAAGAGAGAAGCAGGACACATTCAAATTTTAGTTTGTGAATCGGGTAAGCGGAACCTTTAATTATCTTTTATTTCTCTACTTCCACAACCTTCAAGCAAGCAAGATGGAACCATGTTTCAAATGCTATGTCTATGCTTTCCAATACTGATCAACAGAGGAGTTGTCACAAAGGATCAAACTCTTAGATTTTTTGTTTTTTAACTGTATTCACACTTAGACATATATAGTTGTATGAATAGTTACTGAAACACTCTATTGATCAAATGCCATTAGTTTGTTATAGTAGTTCCTCTACAAACCAAAGCATAATATTTTATTTCTTTTACCTGTTTTTAACTTTGGCAGATGGCAAGAGTGGAGCTTCGTGGAGTAAATACAAAAGATCTCTTTGTGGACAAAATTAGAAAAGCAGTTGCAAGTAAGTTTGTGGCCCCCCAGCTTCTCATAAAGCTATACTGTTTGTCGCTTTGACATGCTCCAGATTGTATATTCCTCCTTGGAACCAGATATTTTCAATTAATTTCCATTTATTACAACTTTAAAAAGGGACTAAATTAAGTATTTGACATGACTCGACCGGGGACCTTGTCGTAATTGGCATCCCAAGTCCAACCAGGACCGGGGACCACCCCCTGTTACCCAACTCAACCACCATTAGCATACATTAAGTCGGCTGAGTATCGATCAAATAGCAAGATAGCATAACTGGACAAGGACTGACTTTGGGATAGGACTATCCCTAGGCCAACCCTATTAAGTCATCCCGTCACACCCAACCGTACCAACCAAACCACCAAGCCAAACCAATACCGAACCAAGGCCGATAAATCATGCCATAACCAAATAAATTCCAAAACATAATGTGATTAATCCCAAAATGAAATACGATGGAACAGTGAGAAATTATGTCCAATGATGTCAGCCCAATTCAAATGCCAATATTAAGGCCGACACCAATACCGATCCCGCCCATTCCAACCCATAACAGTACCCCAAAGCCTCTAACCAAAAGAGTAAGAATATCCGGTTGGGACATGCCCCCAACCATATCCATAATCAATATCCAGAAATAAATCAAAAATGTCTAAAAATATCCATAACATGAAATGGAGCCTTTCGGAAAGATGGAAGCTCACCACTTCAATCCAACAGCTGTCCCCGAGTAAATCACTATGTAGGAGGAGTAGAATGACCGGTTCCTGTATAGCGTGGAGCTGCCCGAAGACGGGTTAGCGAGAGATCGCTAGCATGAACTCAGGACAAGGATAAAATAATGCCATTTATAAAACCAAGTAAAATCATCCATATGCATACAAACCATACATATATATATATCCATGCCGGTAAAAGGGAACCGGGTTTAGCATGCCGTTAAAACCTTTACCTGGGCTATGTAGATTTGCAGTCCTAAACCACCCACGAGCTATATGGATTCAACTTCTGTCACGGCCCAAAATCCCATCGGGCCGGACTGGCACCCGAAGCCGAGAAGGCCCGGGAGAACCCGTTCAAATACCTGTACTTTCACTTACATGTCATCAAAAATTTGGGCAGCACTTCGCTGCATATAAAAGGGTCTAATTACCTGTATCATCACAACACGCACAAATATATATATATATATATATATATATATATATATATATATATATATATATATATATATATAAAATACTTGGCCGTCGGGACCACCCCATATACGAATATAACATCACTATATAAACTTCCATGACTTTACCCTTCCTTATGTCTACAAAGCCTCTAGGATATACATGACATAACTAGGGTCGGGACAAACCCCCGCCCACACATGACTCCTGTACAATAACAAAATATAAGGAACTGACTCGGAAAGCTCCGAAGTAAACTGGAGCTCACCAACAGTAGCTGTATGACCTGGCTCCTACTGGTGCGGTGTATGAGCTGAGGTACTTGTGCCTGCAGCATGAAATGCAGGTCCCTCGTAAGGGACGTCAGTACGAAATATGTACTGAGTATGTAAAGCTGTAAATAATCATATGTGATATGGGGGATCAAGAAAATCAGACACAAGTGAATAAATTATAATAGAAGTGAACCACACTTCATAAACATTTTTAGGATCATAAACATTATCATTAATCTGAATTGGGTTCTTGAATTCAAACACATTTGTGGAACGGTATACGTTCGTTCATTTCATTCTTTACAATTATTATTCGCCATTACCTCCTCCTCCCGAACCTCCAACCACCTAACAATAATCAATACTGTACCGTACTGTGACCATTAGGCTGCCCCCAGTACATATCAATTGGGATCGACCCATGCTAGGCTTATGCCCCTGGGATACCACCCATAAACACATAAATAGGGATCGACCCATGCTAGGCTTATGCCCCTGGGATACCACCCACACGTATATCAAGTAACACATAGAGATTTTTCCAATAACTTAGTTCAAAAGCTTTTGAGATTATTACATTAGTGTTCATGCCAATATTAGTACCTTTGGAACAATGATACATCAATAGGAATCAAGTAATAGACCTTCTATACAATAACGATGTAATAAGGACTCATTGGTACATCAACAATATGTTTCAGAATCATCAATATCACAACAATGAAATAGGAGCCTTTTGGTATATCAATGAAACATTTTGACACTTTATAGAATGGAAACAACTTCATTGGTAATGTAGAACAATACATGTGTTTGGATAACCTCGGAATCTTACTTGATGGAACATTGGTGTTTTCATGCCAAAGAACATCGTTAGAGTATGCTTTACATACCTCGTTGTAGATTCGGCTACCAATTCAACACAACTTCCCGCCTTTACAAGTCACTTATCTACAATGAAATATTTGGCATCTAGTATTAGCAACCCAACACCGCAATTCTCTTCCATAATTCCATACAACCAATATTTGCAAAGCATTCCAAAAACCAACTTGAACAATAGGTTTATGTGTATATATATATATATAATCATCATTTCAATACCATATCATCAATACCACATCATCCCTTCACAATTCAACATAATTCAACCATGCACAAGAATGATCCAACATCATTTCCAATCATCTTTCAACAACAATCAAATAACATACTTCTTATGCTCACATGCATATATATATATATATATATATATATATATATATATATATATATATATACATATCCATATAAATAACACCAACATAATTTACATCCTTACCATAGAATGGCCCTTTGGGTTTTGAAGTCCTGTTGGCACAAATAAGGGGTGCTTCTCGAAGCCCCTGAGACGATGAACACAACTACGGAATCAATTTGGACTTTTCACGGTTGAATCACAAGATAATTAGAGTTGAAAATTAGGCTAGGGTTTGTTCTTTCCTATAATTGATGATGAATATGAGTTTTTGAACTCATATACATGTATATATACACATATTCCCGTCCATAATACCATAGAAAATGACCAAAGTGCCCTTAAAATTTAAATAATGTCAAATATGTCCTCCGGTGGACTGTTTTGACAAGCTGAAGTAGATAGACCATAACTCTTTGCTCCGATATCGGATTTGGGTGAAATTGGTATCATTGTAAAGATAATTCAAAGGGCTTTCATTTCATATATAAATTAAGCCACCCAGTTCGTCCTGTACAAGGAGTTATGATCGTTTGAAGTTGACCCTAAAAATCTGTTTTGAGAGGCTGAAGTATAACGCGTATAACTCCTTACGCAGATGTTGGATTTGGATGAAACCAATTGCATTGGAAAGAAGACTCAAAGATCTTTCTTTTGATATATGGTAGCTCTCCCAGTTCATTATATTGAGGGAGTTATGATCGTTCAAAGTTGACCCAAAAACTGGCAGGCCTCAGTATTTTCCTGCTAATTTACTGTTCACAAAAATCTGTTTTGAGAGGCTGAAGTAAAACGAGTATAACTCCTTACTCAGATGTTGGATTTGGATGAAACCAATTTCATTAGAAAGAAGACTCAAAGATTTTTCTTTTGATATATGGTAGCTCGCCCAGTTCATTATATTGAGGGAGTTATGACCGTTCAAAGTTGACCCAAAAACTGGCAGGCCTCAGTTTTTCTGCACATTTACTGTTCACATCCCGGCCACCGTTTTATAGTTTCGAACGTGCTCGCTTATATCCGAAACTTATCCGTTTTTGAAAATCTTTATATTGTCGGAAAGCTTATTCAATAACCTTCGTATGGAAACATCGACGGGCAAATTCCGATATAAATAAAGTCGATTCCTATACCCATATAATCAAACTATACACTTGAAATCATCTCAAAATAATCAATACTCATACTTAAACTCATATATACCTAACTTAGGATCAATACATATACTCCAACACATATAACAATGGCTAATGCACGTAATTAAGTACGGGGTGTTACAACTTCCCCTGCTGAAAGGGCCCCAAAGCATGTAGCCGCACGACCAAGGAAGAAAACTTAGGATGACTAGTACATCCCCCAGATATAAAGTGTGACTTCATACACGCGGTCACTAAGAACAACCTCACATCGGCAAATGTGAGTTTCCAGTTTTGGTCCCCCCGGGACCTCCACCTTCCACGGCTTTGCTACACACCCCTCAATTATTGCCCAACTAAAACCATTACCAAACAACCAACCAATCCATTAACCATTTATTAACCAAGGCCATTAGTAGTGGTATCGTCATACCGACTATACTTGCAAGATTTGTCCATAGCTGACCATATATAGGTTTAAGGGATTCCATGTACCCTTCACGATTTCCAATTAACCAAAACCATGGCCACCAAGGCCTTTCTAATCCATTTAAAACCATTTAAACCATTCATATCATTTAGAGTTCCATTACCAAGTTTAAATCATGCATAAGTTCTATTGAAAAATCAATATTATAATGAAAACATTGTTAAAGGCATTTTATCAAACACATTGGGGGCATAGTTTTTCCAAAACTAAAGTCCATTACCAAAGAACCATTCCCATGCAACCAATTATCTAAACCACCATTAATGCATACAAAAACATAATTAAAACATGGGAAAACCATAACCAAGCCTTTATAACCTAAACCCCTAAATCATATTTAAAACCCAAAATCATACAACAATGAAATCATAAAAATATTGTATAAAACCATGCCTTTAGTTGGAACTAGCAATGAGGGAAGAGAACATGCTTTAATTAACAAAGTAGACAGACAGAAACCACCAACAAGATCCCCAAATTAGTCCTATAGTTGAAACCCTAACTTTCTTTCCCAAAAGCTTTGAAGATGATTATAGAGTGTTTAGGAAGAGTTTTTAAGTGTTAATGAATAGAATAATAGGGTAAATAACCTCCCAAGAGAGTTAGAAGTAGTGGGACCTTATTAGGATAAGTGGGGAAATGTCCAGAATACCCCCACTTAAGTTGCACAGAATCCCGTCACAGGGGTACGACTGATCCTCACGAGTCGTATCGATTGGTACCCTCCACTCGTATCCTAGCCTCAACCTTTGGACCCAACACTATCCAGTGTATGACTCGTCCTACCCAAGTCGTATTGACAGCATACGATCCATACCCTTCACCCGTATCCTTGGCAAGATAGAATCACAGAAGGTTTGAACACTGTCCACCATATGGTCCTGGGTATGACTCATACCCTGATTTACGGCTCTTGGTGAGCCACTCGTACTCAGATCCAACTTAAGTTACCAAGTGTAAGGCTAAGTGAAGGAACCAAAAGATTCGTACCCACTAATACGACTACCCTTAAGTCGTATCCATTCCAGTAACCAAAATCCATCCCACCAACCATCACTGGTTAGCATACGATCGAACCATTCCATCCGTACCCCAATATACGACTCGTACCCATGAGTCGTATTGGGTCCAGAGACCAATTTTGTAAGGTCTAGAACCCAGGGTGTTTTAGTCTCCCCCACTAGGAACATTCGTCCCCGAATGATGGACAAGGTAGGGGTAACCACACGCACGAGTCATTTGCATTATCAAATATATTTCCAATCCTTAACAAAGTTCGAAAATAAAGAGGCAAAAATATTAATCTTTTCTTTAACAAACTCAGAAAGTAAAGATGTGTTGAAGACACATACCATCCGCATGAATCCCAAGAGCAGAAAACAGATGCAAATACTTGGACTTTATGTCCTCCTCCGCTTCCCATGTAGCTTCTTCCATCTTATGGTTTTGCCACAGGATTTTAACCGAAGCCACATCTTTGGTCCGCAATCGACGAATCTGCCTATCCAAGATCTCAACCAGGACCTCTTCATAAGACTGAGAGTCCGAGATATCCAACCCCTTCAAAGTTACAATCGAAGAAGGATCACCAAGACACTAACCAAACTCAAGCTAGAAGGTTACTCCAACTCGTAAGTAGCATTACCAACCCTCCGCAGAATCTCATAAGGACCAACATATCGGGACTGAGCTTTCCCTTCTTACCAAACCACACTACTCCCTTCATGGGAGATACCTTGAGGAAAACCTTATCCCCAACCTCAAACTCCAAGTCTCTACGCCTAACATTCGCATAGGACTTTTGGCGACTTTGGGCAGCTTAAGCCTATCCCGAACACCTTCACTTTCTCCATAGCCTGATAAATAAAGTCGGGACCAAACATATTCTCCTCCCCAAGCTCAAACCAACCAATAGGAGATCTACACCTCCTACCATACAGTGCCTCAAAAGAATCCATACCAATACTAGAATGATAGCTATTGTTGTAAGCAAACTCTACCAAAGGTAGATGCTCAACCCAACTGC
This sequence comes from Capsicum baccatum var. pendulum, assembly GCA_030864225.1. Lineage (NCBI taxonomy): Eukaryota > Viridiplantae > Streptophyta > Magnoliopsida > Solanales > Solanaceae > Capsicum > Capsicum baccatum. The sequence goes on along the minus strand of CM061557.1, from coordinate 83,010,534 downwards.
CACCATAATCAATTACATAAGCCCGAAGCATATCCTCCAATGTCTGAATAGTTCTCTCTGCTTGTTGATCTGTCTGCGGATGAAAAACAGTACTCAAACTCACCTTAGTTCCCAGCCTTTTCTGAAAAGACCGCCAGAAATGAGACGTAAACTGCGTGCCACGATCAGAAATAATCAAAACAGGTACCCCATGCAGCTTCACAATCTCCTGAAGATATAACTAAGCATAATCCTCCACCGAAAAAGTAGTTCTCATTGGCAAAAAGTGAGCAGACTTTGTTATCCTATCCACGATGACCCAAATCTAATCATATTGATTTCGAGACCGAGGAAGACCGGTAACGAAATCCATATTGATTACCTCCCATTTCTATTCGGGCAAATCAATCTCTTGATACAATCCACCGAGTCTCATGTGCTCAACCTTAACTGTTTGACACACCAAGCACTTGGCCACAAAATCAACCACATTCTTTTTAATACCATTCCACCAATACATCTCCTTGAGGTCATGATACATCTTCGTGGAACGGGGATGAACAACATAGCGCGAGTCATGTGCCTCAGCCAAAATCCTTTGCCGCAAGCCGTCGACATCAGGAACACATAACCTCCCTTGGTACCGTAAAGTACCGTCACCACTGATCTTAAACACCATTACCTTTTGCCCACCAACATCACCTTTGATTTTTATCAGGAAAGGATCCAGCACTTGTTTCTCCTTAATCACTGCACCAAGAGATGATCGAACGACATCTTGTATCATTACACCTCCATCCTTGGAGTCCAAGAGGCGAACTCCAAGATTAGCCAAGCGGTGAATATCTCTTACCAATTCCCGTTTTCCTTCCTCCACATGAGCCAAACTCCCCATGGATAACCTGTTAAGAGCATCAGCAACCATGTTAGCCTTACCTGGGTGATAGTGAAGACTCATATCGTAGTCCTTGAGATACTCCATCTCCTCTGCCTGAGATTAAGCTCCTTCTGAGTGAACACATACTGTAGACTCTTATGATTAGAAAAGATGTCCACGCGAACACCATACAAAAAATGCCGCCATATTTTCAAAGCAAACACAACCGCCAACAGTTCCAAATCATGAGTAGGATAGTTCCTCTCTTGTACGTTCAACTGCCTGGAAGCATAGGGAATCACCTTCCCATGCTGCTTCACACACAACCAAAACCTACTCGAGATGCATCATAATTGACCACAAACCCATCATTGCCTTCCGGCAAAGTCAGAATTCGAGCCAAAGTAGCTTATCCTTCAACTTCTCGAAAAACCCCTCACAAGTATCAGACCAAGAAAACTTAACCTTCTTCTGAGTCAACTTAGTCAAAGGAGCAACTATCGACGAAAAGCCTTCCACAAATCGCCTATAATACCCAGCCAAGCCCAAAAAGCTTCGAATGTCTGTTGGAGTCGTGGGTCTAGGCCACCTCTTAACCATAACCACCTTTTGCGGATCTACTATGATCCCCTCGTTAGAAATAATATGACCAAGAAAATTCACAGCGTTCAACCAAAACTCACTTGGAGAGCTTGGCATACAACTGTTGTTCCTTAAAGATCTGAATACCACACGGAAGTGATTAGCATGATCCACCTAACGTTTGGAATAAACCAGAATGTCATCAATAAACACAATAACGAAGAGATCCAAGAACTGCCTGAAACCCTGTTCATCAAATCCATAAATGCCACTCGGGCATTAGTTAATCCAAATGACATCGCCAAGAATTCAAAGTGCCTATATCGAGTATGAAAAACCGTCTTAGGGATATCCACCTCCCTAAGCTTTAGCTGATGATACCCAGACTGAAGATCTATCTTAGTAAAGAACTTGGCACCTTGCAGCTGATCAAACATATCATCTATCCTTGGAAGCGGATACTTGTTCTTGACCGTCACCTTATTCAACTGCCTGTAGTCAATGCATATCCGAAGGGAACCATTCTTCTTGCACACGAACAACACCAATGCACCCTACGGAGATACACTAGGTCAAATAAACCCCTTATCCAAAAGATCCTTAAGTTGCTCCTTGAGTTTCCTCAACTCAGTCGGAGCCATTCTATAAGGAGGAATCGAAATTGGACGGGTGTTCGAAACCAAATCAATACCAAAATCTATTTCCCTATGCGGAGGAACACCAGGAAGATCATCCAGAAAGACCTCAGGGAACTCATTTACTATCGAAACCGAATGAAAATATGGACCTTCCGAGTTAGAATCTTTAACTCGGACTAAGTGATAAAGACAACCTTTAGAGATGAACCTCTGAGCTCTAAGATAAGAAATAAACCTCCCCCTAGGAGCTAGGGAACCACCCTCCCACTTTACAACCGGTTCACTAGGGAACCTAAAGACAACCTTACGGGTCTGACAGTCCAAGGATGCGTAACAAGAGTGTAACAAATCCATCCCCAGAATAACGTCAAAATCCACCACATCAAGTTCCAACAAATCCACCAAAGTCTGCCTACCACCAACAAATACCACACCCCCTCTATAGACTCTCTTAGCAATAACCGAATCACCTACCGAGGTAGAAACCAAAAAAGGTTTTGAAACAACCTCAGGATCAAAACCAATACATACAACCATAAATGGGGTCACATAAGAAATAATGGACCCCGGATCAATCAAACAATACACGTCACGAGAAAAGAGTAGTAACGTACCAGTAACGACATCAAGCGATACCTCAGATTCCTGTTGAGACTCCAAAGCATACAACCTGTTCTGGCCAACACTAGAACCAGGAGTAGTAACAGAAGTAAACGCGGCACCATCGGGTGCAGGAGCAGAAGATGAAGCCACCGATACCTTATTTGCTCCCGTAGCAACCGTATTAACCGGACAATCCCTGAGCAGATGGCCTGCCTGGCCACACCTAAAGCATTTGTCCCTCCCTTCATCGCAATAACCCCGATGAGGATGACCACAGAATCGGCAAGGAGGGCATGAGAAAACTAACTGGCCCCTACTCTCCTGAGATTGGGCACCCTGTGCCCGAAAATTGTCACTACCCTGGTGATGCCTGTCATACGACTGCTTCGTGTAATGAGCAGTAGCAGTAGATAAGGATCCCGAACTCTCCCACTTTTTTTTCTGCCATTTGCAGCCATCTCGATTACCCTGAGACTAAGCACCTCCCTGATCAGAAAACTTGCTCCTCTTACCCTGCCGATCTCCGAACTCCGCCTGTTTCCTCTTCTCATCCTCTACCTGCTGCATATGAATAGTCAACCAAGAAATGTCCATATCTTTAATCAACAAGGTAGTCTTGCTTTCTAAGATCAAATCCCGATTCAACCCAGAAGTGAACTTGCTCATTCTCGCTCTTATGTCAGCCACCAAATCAGAAGCATACCTTGACAGACATCGTCCCCTGCTTGAGGTTCACAAACTCCTCCATTTTTGCTTCCCTCAGCTCTTGAGGAAAGAAACGATCCAAAAAAGCTCCAGAAAAAGCATCCTATAAGAATGACTCCTGCACATCTCCTGTATCCTTATCTCACTCTTCGTACCATTGGTATGCAACATCCTTGAGCTGATAAGCTGCAAAGTTAACACATTCCACATTAGTAGCTTGCATCACCCTAAATATTTTCTCCATTTTATCCAAGAAACCATGAGGATCCTCCTCCATCTTCACACCAGTAAAAGTAGGAGGATTCAGTTTCATAAACTGACCAACCTCTGTGGCCTCAACAGACAGCCCACCAGACACATCCCGCTTAGCCTGATCAGCAACCGATTTAGCAGTAGTATGAATAGACTGGCAAAATTCCGCATTAGTCACCTTACCCTAAGGAGAACTTGTAGCAACTGGAGGAATTCCAGAACTATGGGGGATAGGACCCTCAGATCGAAGAAGAACTTCAAACGTAGGACGTACCCCATCAACATTGTCCCCAGATGGGACTGAAGAGTTTCCTTGTGTTCCAGATTGCTAAGGCATGATCTGAAAAGTGAAAAACCAAGGATTAGAGAAGAATTCCAGGACTTAAGACTCTAATCTTGAAAATAAAATACCAAGAAAGTGAAACATTACTAAATGCCTTCTAACCTCTCTCTTATAAGTGTGGCGCGCTATACACCCTTAAAAGAGACTATACTCGACACGGCTTTATAGACTCCCAATTGACAATGAACCTAAAGCTCTGATATCAACTTGACCCGACCGACCGGGGGCCTTGTCGTAATGGGCATCCCAAGTCCAACCAAGACCGGGGATCACCCTCGTTACCCAACCCGACCACCATTAGCATACCATGATTCAGTTGAGTACCGATCAAATAGCAAGATAGCATAACTGGATAAGGACTGACTTTGGGATAGGTCTATTCCTAGACCAACCCTATTAAGTCATCCCGTCACACCCAATCATACCAATCAAACCACCAAGCCAAACCGATACCGAACCAAGGGCGATAAACCAGGCCATAACCAAATAAGTTCCAAAACATAATGTGATTAATCCCAAAATGAAATACAATGGAACAGTGAGAAATTATGTCTAATGATATCAGCCCCTATTCTAATGCCAATATTAAGGCCGACACCAATACCAATCCCGCCCATTCTAACCCATAACAGTACCACAAGGTTTCTAACCAAAAGAGTAAGAATATCCGGTTGAGACATGCCCCCAACCATAGCCAAAATCAATATCCAAAAATAAACCAAAATGTCTAAAAATATCCATCACATGAAATAGAGCCTTCCGGAAAGATGGAAGCTCACCACTTCAATCCTATAGCTGTCCTTGAGTCAATCACTATGTAGGAGGAGTAGAATGACCAGTTCTTGTATAGTGTGGGTATACAGCCGCTCGAGGACGGGTTAGCGAGTGATCGCTAACATGAACTTAGGATAAGGATAAAATAATGCGATTTATAGAACCAAGTAAAACCATCCATATGCACACAAACCCACATATATTTATCCATGCCGGAAAAGGAAATCGGGTTTAGCATGCCATTAAAACCTTTACCTGAGTTGTATAACTTTGCCGTCCTAAACCACCCACGGGCTATATGGGTTCAACTCTTCTTGCTGAAAGGGCCTAGTGCGTGTGGCTGCACGACCAGTTAAGAAAACCTGGGATGACAAGTACATCCCCCAGATATATAGTGTGATATCATGCGCACGATCACCAAGACCAACCTCACGTCGGCAAATATGAGTTTCCAGTTTTGGTCCCACCGTACCTCCATCTTCCACGGCTTTGCTGCACACCCCTCCATTATTGCCCAATTAAAACAATTACTAAGCAACCAACCAATGCATTAACCATTTATTAACCAAGGCAATTAGTAGTGGTATCGTCATACTGACTATACTTGTAAGATTTGTCCATAGCCAACCATATGTAGGTTTAAGGGATTCTATGTACCCTTCATAAATTTCAATTAACCAAAACTATGGCCATCAAGGCCTTTCCAATCCATTTAAAACCATTTAAACCATTCATATCATTTAGGGTTCCATTACCAAGTTTAAATTATGCATAAGTTCCATTGAAAAACCAATATTATAATGAAAAGATTGTTAAAGGCATTTTATCAAACATATTGGGGGCATAGTTTTTCCAAAACCAAAGTCCATTACCAAAGAACCATTCCCATGCAACCAATTATCCAAAACCACCATTAATGCATACAAAAGCATAATTAAAACATGGGAAAACAGTAATCAAGCATTTATAACCCAAACCCCCAAATCATATTTAAAACCCAAAATCATACAACATTGAAATTATAAAAACATTGTATAAAACCATGCCTTTAGTTGGAACTAACAATGAGGGAAGAGAACATGCCTTAATTGACAAAGTAGACGGAAAGAAACCGCCAACAAGATCCCCAAATTAGTCTTGTAGTTGAAATCTAGCTTTCTTGTCCAAAATCTTTTGAGAGGATTATAGTGTGTTTAGGAAGAGTTTCTAAGTATTAATGAATAGAATAATAGGGTAAATAACCTCCCAAGAGAGTTAGAAGTCGTGGGACCTTATTAGGATAAGTGGGGAAATGTCCAGAATACCCCCACTTAAGTTGCACAAAATCCCGTCACAGGGGTATGACTGACCCTCACGAGTCGTACCTTCCGATACGATTGGTATCCTCCACTTGTATTCTAGTCTCAACCTTTAGACCCAACACCGTCCAATGTACGACTCATCCTACCCAATTCGTATTGACAGCATACAATCCGTACCGTTCACCCGTATCCTTGGCAAGATAGAATCACAGAAGGTTTGAGCACTGTCCACCATACGAGTCCTGGGTACGACTCATACCCTGGCTTACGGCTCCTGATGAGCCACTCGTACTCAGATCCAACTTAAGTTACCAAGTTTAAGGTTAAGTGAAGGAATCAAACGATCTGTACCCACCAATACGACTTGTACCCCTAAGTCGTATCCATTCCAGTAACCAAAATCCATCCCACCAACCAACATTAGTTAGCATACGACCGGACCACACCATCCGTACCCCAACATACGGCTCATATCTGGACTCTGTTTTGAAGAGGGGGACTCTAAATAATATATAACTGACAATAGACATATAGACGTATATGCTAGTGATTGAGAATAGGACACCGACAAAAGTATTTGCATCTGAATAGCACCATACACTGACAAAAGTATTTGCATCTGAATAGCACCATGAGGTCTTCAGGTTTAATTCCCAACAGAGACAAACACTAGGTGATTTATTCTCATCTGTTCTTGCCTTGATGGACAGAGTTACCTGGTACCTGTTGTTGGTGGCCGTGGAATTAGTCGAGGTGCGCGCAAGCTGGTTCGGATACCACGGTTATCAAACGAAAAAGTATTTGCATCTAAAACATAAACCAACTCATTCTTTTACATAGTAAATTTAGTTTGAAATTTGTCGTGACTTTGGATAAAGGTTATGTATAAGGAGCAAATGTCACGTGATATACCCTATTTAGCTTGCTATAAATTTTGGCAATGCTAATTATTGTTATTTTGCCTATCAACTACGAATGAACTATTTTTTTAATGCAACTAACATATTTGTTATTCTTTCTTTGAGATTATCTCGTCCCTCTCTAGCTTTTTCGAGAGTAGCAAACTTTTTGAATTATTTGAAATAGTTAGCTAAAATGCCTTTTAAGTTTTCTCCTTTTATTTTCATCAGTGAAAGATAAGTCGATCAAGTGTGACATATGCTAAGAAAGAAAAGTATGCACTTAGAAGATGAGGAGGCTCAATACTGAAAGTCCATTGAAGATTTTGTCTAAAGAAAATGAATGATAAATATCTATACGGCATAATACATAGACATGCCCTTTAACTTAACCTCAAATTACATCTATGACCTCTAACTTTGGGTGTGCACAATTAGGCCCTTAAACTTGTATAAAGTTGAACAACTATACACATACGTCCTATGTGGCATAATACACCTAAGATGTCATGTAGGACAAGAATAGGCCACGTAGGATGCCACAAAGGACATATGTGTCTACTTGTTCAACTTTATACAACTTTAAGTGCCTACTTGTGCACACCCAAAGTTGGAGGTCATAGATGTGATATGAAGCAAGTTAGATGGCATGGGTATGTATTGTGCCTATCTATACTATTGACTGTCTTAAATGCCCCTACTTTATGGGATTACACTGGGAAAAATGGGTGGTTGTTGTTGTTGTCTGTCTTAAATTGACACTAACCTAACTAGTATCAAATGTCTTTCTTTGAAAATTCTAATAGATATGAAACAAGGTTATTGGTTACTGGGTGGTGGTTGGAATAATGATATTTGGGGAGGTGATTTACCAATGGCATCGTGGATTGATAGTATTACTCCTCATAACCCTGTAAGACATTTTCATGAAATTTCATTCTTTCGTTTTAGAAGTTACATCGGTCTCTTGTTAAGATTTGGCATTTCACATGCAGGTCTGGTTAACAAGGATGGATGGTCATATGGGCTTAGCTAATACATTGGCTCTAACACTTGCTGGAATTTCACGTATCAATGAGAATCCAAATGGTGGAGCTATTGTTAGAAACAATGACAGGGGTAATTCGGTTCTTCTTTTTATATATCGCCGAGTTTCTTTGTTCAGCAATACAGATCTTAAAACGGCCACTTGCTAACAGCCATTAGGTAGGTCAATGAAATTATGATCTCACTTGAACCTAGACTTTTTTCAGTTCACCTAAAGGTTCCAGCTATTAGCGTTTACCAATATGGCTCACTTTTTTTTCGAAGTATACCTAAATTTTAATCCCATTGCTATATATAAGTACTTTTATTTAGGAGACCTATGGAGTTCGATTACTGTTGATTACTTGATTCCTCAAAATAAATGAAAATTTTCTACTGCATTCGGATCATTGTGTGCTACCGGAATTTGTAGATGTTGCCTTGTCTATGTTTTTTATGTTTTATAATTCATCAAAATGATTTCTTTCTTTTTTCTTCTAACCATGCGAAACAGTTTGAAAGGGTGTTTGAGTCTGTAATCATTTTTAATGAAGATAATAGTTTATTCAACTGATGGGAACTCTGTATAAGATATTTACAGAAGTGTAGAATCCTACCTAAGAGTATGAATTTCTATAAAGATCATTCAATCATCAATAGTGATTGGAATGTCATATTTGCACTTCATTAAGAAGAAAAATTTTCAACTAATGTGTATAAAAGGTATTTTCAACTCCTTTAGAAGCTCTTGTTTTCCTCTATCCTCATTCTATGGGTCCACATGAGTACAAGCGAGCTACTTTCCTTGACCTTCTTTTCACATTTTTGGCAGCAGCTACTCAATTCCAAACATTTTCCACAAGATATAGTATAGCCAGTATGTAATGGAGCAGCGAAACGATCAATGATTGATATCCTCTTTCTCTTTGTTGACATAAAGCACCATCTGATGTAGATTATCCTTCTCAAAATTTCTGTTCTGTTAGGGTCGCTTCATTGCCTCTGTTAAAGTGAATTAAGCACTTACCTCGGTGTCTTAAGAGCCCTTATTGAAGAGTGAGGGGATTCCCGATCCCTCCTTTTAGGATTATGACATAGAAGGACTTAAATGTGGTGATCCATTCCTCTATTTTTTTTTTCTTCTTTATCCATAAATGATATTCTTTTGCGGGCATAGCAAACCAAAAAATCTGTTGAGCTCTTCCAGCTCTAATCTTGCAGGTTTCTCCTAAAATTCAGGTCCTATAAATTCCACCTTTGTTGTCCGCAAAACTGGGCTAATGCTGGTGTCTACTGAGCAGGATATTGGAGATGAACTTAGAAACTATTCTAGTTCCATGGTCTATAAAACTAAAATCCAAGAACTTTTATTGTCTTCCTCCAAAGAGTTGCATTGTGCAGCAACATAACCTGGTTAGTCCAACTATCCACTTGAACTCTGTACTTGTCGATAATGACTGTACTCTACAACACAGGACACCCCTTGCCAAAACCTCTAAATGCATTTTCCCTGGGAGCTCTATAAGTCAACCATCAAGTCCTTCATCCTTATCCATAACTTTTACACATGATATTTCTATTTTCCAATTCACTAGATGGTATCCTATAAAAGGTTTGTCTACAGTTTTTCTGATATTTTTGCAACAATTCCAATTGCAGATACTAAAGATGCGTGGTATGTCTGTAGACTGGATAGAGTGCTCTTAGTCTATGCTCGCTCTACTAGTGCTGTCTTTCCCCTTCCGTTGGATCTTTTTCTGTCACCTTGCTATTCTCTTCTCACTCTCTCGTCACTAGATTCGATAGGTGAGTTAAGACTCCGAAAAAGAGCCAACTTTACAGCCCTGACCTTGCTAAATGTTCGATGTTCTGTATGTCACCATTGGAATGATCTTTCCCTTCTTCAGATTTATTTTCAGGCTCAAAACTGTCTAAAACCATAGCAGTTTCTTCAAGTGTTGGAGCTAATCACTACCCCATCTTTCCTTTATTTGATAGTGTGAAATGTGAATCCCTTCAAGCAGCCTCCAACAGTTTCTCTATTGTATTACTCCTCCCGTCCCAATTTATGTGACACCATTTGACTAGGCACAAAGTTTAAGAAAGAAAGGAAGACTTTTGAAATTTGTTGTCTAAAACAAACCTTAGACATTTGTGTGGCTGTAAATCATTTCATTAAGGGTAAACGGAGAATTTTAAAGTTAAGTTGTTTCTAATTAGAGAAAGATGACATTCTTTTTGGGACTGACTAAAAAGAAAAGTGTGCCACATAAATTGGAATGGAGGGAGTATTTTTTAGGTGCTTCCATGACCATATTGAACATCATGTGGATGTAGGATCACCTTTTTGTAGACCCTCTGAACTTTCGAAGAAACCTATGGAGTTCTTGAACTAGGTCTAAGAATTCGACAATAGTCTTCCTAAATTTATCTAGTGTGTCCACTCTCCGAACCCTTAAATAGTCACTGCTTTTCCCAGATTCAATTTGCACAGTATACTTGCTTCTTCACTTTTTGTCTTGGAGTGCATTAACAGATTTGCAATTTAACTTGCATCTAAAATCTGTCTTCCTTTCACAATTAGCATTTCGGGATATTGCCGTCATGGCATCTATGGCCTTCGGGTGGGAATACACTGGGTTTTTTGTTGTTGTTGTTGTTGCTTTCATTTGGACTTACGAAGTCCATAGATGCCATGACGGCAATATCCCGAAATGCTAATTGTGAAAGGAAGACAGATTTTAGATGCAAGTTAAATTGCAAATCTGTTAATGCACTAAGACAAAAAGTGAAGAAGCAAGTATACTGCATTTTGTGAAAATCTTGTAGATGTTTTCCAATTAACTTGTAGGTCTAAAGGATGTTAAGTTTCCCATTCTTCTTCATTATAAGTGCAATAAAAATTGCATTTACACTCCTCTTAAAAATTTGTACAATGGAAATAATTAAATGCACTCAGGACATCTTATACCCTGTAGCAGTATTTTCGGGGGTATAATTCGTCAGTAGTTAGGCGTCTTTTGTTAATCACCAATTTCATGGAAGTGCCATGGTTTAGCTTCAATGCACCTCGGTCATGTTTTTCGTGCCACAGTAAGTTTCTTATATAGTTTACTAAGCTTTGGGGTCATGTGGGTCAAGAAATAAGTGACCTATTACTATGCAAACCTTATATCGCCTCAAGTATCGTTCATCATTTAAGCACCCAATGACATGGATCTATGTACTTTTTGATGTTTCTGTGTTGGGTTAAAATAGTCAATGCCTTTGCATTAGTATTGAGCGAAGTGTCTGCTCTACAGCTCAACACAATGTAATGTGATTTTTAATATTTCTGAAGCATGCCTACAATCTTTTTCGATTTTTTAGTGAAAGTTGTTCAGTTATGCATACATGTATGGCTTTATCTTTTAAATCATACTAAAATGTAGTAGTGAAAACACGTGTCACAATTATGATTAACAGTCTGGAATCAATGAAGTACCCAAATTGACTGCCTTAAAAAAACAGATTTTTTTTTAACCCAGATAAAATGCACCAACTTCAATGAAGTTGCTAAAATTTTTCATCCTCGAGCAAGTTTAGAGAAGATCCTTACTTTCTTTGGGTTTTTTAATGCAGAACCTACTGGTCTGTTTATCGATTCTGCTATGAAGCTTGTCCTTCCCCACATCCCAGATGCGTCAGTTGATGAAAGGAGGGAAGCTCTGTTAAGAGCCAGCGATCATGCATTAAAGAGGGGTGTGACAACAGTTGTGGACTTTGGCAGATACTTTCCAGGGTCTTTACCTGAGTACCCATGGCAGGACTTTTCAGGTTTCAGTTCTGACAAGAAATAAGATGGAATAAAATCACTTTATTTTTCTTTTTAGGAATACTATGGCATGGTTACTTTAGAAGAAGGGAATTGCAATACTGGAACTTTTAAACATTTTAAAGATAAAGTACTTGCTCAGAGATGAGATAAGAAAATTGACTAGCTTTCTAGCTTTTCAACTAGGATATATAAGTTGGTCCCATTGAACCTGTAAAAAATGAAGCTTAACTGCTAAAGTTTTTGAGAGGACTAATGGAGAAAAAAATATTATTGAAAATTGTGTGTGTACATAATAACATCCAGTCCCTATTTAAAGACACTACATTATAATCCTTTTCCGAGAAGGATTTTATTACAATTCCTATTCCTACTCATAGTCTATCACTCCCTCTAAAGCTGGTGCATACAAATCATATGTACCTAGCTTGTTACAAATGTAATTAATACGAGGACCGGTGAGGGACTTCGTGAAGATATCAACAAGTTGATCACTCGACTTTACAAACTTTGTAACAATATCTCCTGAGAGTATTTTTTTCTCTGACAAAGTGACAATCAATTTCTATGTGTTTATCCCTCTCATGATACACTGGATTTAATGCGATATGAAGGGTTACTTGATTATCACACACAAGTTCCATCTTACCGGTTTCTGCAAATTTTAGTTCTCTCAACAGTTGTTTGATCCAAACTAGCTCAAAGGTTGCTACAACCAACAACAACAACAACAACAACAACAAACCCAGTGTATTCCCACCTAGTGGGTCTGGGGGGGGTAAGATGTACGCAGTCCATACCTCTACCTCTGAAGAAGTAGAAAGGCTGTTTCCGATAGACCCCCGGCTCAAGACACGAGACACCACACAAATATAAAGTAACGCACATAACAGGATTTCATGACGTAAATACGGCACCCATAAGTAGTAGGAAACATCGGAAAGCACCCAGATTCGTAATAAAACATGGAACACCGAAAGCATAGGTTGCTACAACCATTGCTCGATATTCTGCTTCTGCACTAGATCGAGCTACCATACTCTGTTTCTTGCTCTTTCAGGACACCAAATTACCTCCTGCTAAAACACAATATCCGAATGTAGAGCATCTTATCAGAGGGTGATCCTGCCCAATCAACATCTGTATATCCAGTGATATGGTCATGATCTTGATCCTCGAAGAGTAGTCCGTTACCTGGAGCTGACTTTATATATCGCAGAATACGAACAACTGCATTCCAATGACTATCATAGGGGGAAGTCATAAACTGACTTACAACACTTACAGAAAAGGATGTGTCAGGTCTAGTCACTGTGAGATAATTCAACTTTCCAACCAACCACCTATACCTTTCAGGATCACTGAGTGGCTCCATATAGACTTCTTTCTCAAGATCACCATGCAGAAAAACATTCTTAATGTCCAACTGGTAAAGAGGCCAATGACGAACAACAACAATAGATAAGAAAAGACGGAAAGATGCTATTTTAGCCATGGGAGAGAAAGTATCACTATAATCAAACCCAAATATTTGTGTGTATCCTTTGGCAACAAGGCGAGCCTTAAGCCGATCAACCTGGACCGTCTGGACCAACTTTGACTGCATAAACCCACAGCAACCGACAGTGGATTTACCTGCAGAGAGGGAAACAAGCTCCCAAGTACCACTCATATGGAAAGCAGACATCTCATCTATCGTAGCCTGCTTCCATCCTGAATGAGATAGTGCTTCACCTATAGTCTTAGGGATGGAAACAGAGGACAAAGATGATACAAAAGCATAATGGGGTGATGATCGACGATAATAACTCAAGAAAGTATAATGTGGATGAGTATTACGAGTGGAACACATACCTTTTTGAGGTGCAACTGATTGGCTAGGAGGAAGCAAATCCGTAGTAGGAGCAATGTCCGACGCATGACATGAATCATCTGGGAGTAATGTTGGATGCGAACGACGATGATAAGTCAGAAGTGGTGGCACTGCCGCTGGAGATGTAGAAGTAAGTGGTGGCACTGCAGCTGGAGTTGTAGAAGCAATCATCGATTCCTCAAAGATTGGTACAGGTAAATCTGGAGATACGGGCAAGACCTCAAAAGATGTATAGTAAGGTTGAGATTCAAAAAACGTGACATCGACGGACATAAGGTATCTACGAAGATCCAGTGAATAACAATGATACCCTTTTTGAACTCGAGAGTAACCAAGAAACACACTTGAGAGCACGAGGGGCTAATTTATCTTTTCTCGAGGCTAATTTATAAACAAAGCATGTGCTTCCAAAGACACGAGGGGGGATAAAGTAGAGAGGTGACTGTGGAAACAATATTGAATGCGGAACCTGATTATGAATGGAAGATGATGACATTTTATTAATTAGATAGTAAGATGCAAGGACTGCATCTCCCAAAAAATGCAGCGGTACATGGAATTCAATGAGAAGAGTGCGAGCAGTCTCAAGAAGGTGTCTATTCTTCCTTTCTGCTATACCGTTTTGCTGAGGGGTGTATGGACAAGATGTCTGGTGAATAATTCCTTGATGGGAACTCTTGAAACTGAGAGGATAAGTATTCTAAGGCATTATCACTATGAAAAGTACGAATAGAAACACCAAATTGAGTTTGTATTTCAACACAAAAATTTTTGAATATCGAAAATATCTCAGAACGATCTTTCATTTAGAAAACCCAAGTACATCTTGAAAAGTCATCAATGAAACTAACAAAATAATGAAAACTTAGTGAACTGACTCTACTTGGACCCCAAACATCAGAATGAACTAATGAAAAAATAAACTCTGAATGACTCTCAATACTACGTGAAAAGGTAGCACTGGTGTGTTTCCCAAGTTGACATGACTCACAATCTAATGTGGATAAACTAGACAAACTAGGCACCATTTTTTGTAGCTTGGATAGACTCGGATGTCCCAAACGTTTGTGAATTAGGTCTGGAGGATTTGTAATGGAGCATGTTGTGAAGGAATTTGAAGAGGTAAGATGGTAAAGGCTTGTGATTCATGTCCTGTGCCAATTATTTGTCCCGTATTGAGGTCCTGCATTAGAAAAGAATCATAAAAAATGGTTATGCCACATTGAAGGGCACGTGTCAAACGACTAACAGATGCAAGATTAAAAGGACAACCAGGGACATAAAGAACAAAATCTAGAGTGACAGGAGACAGAGGTTTGGCTTGTCCAACTCCTTTTGGTTTTGTTCGGATCCCATTGGCTAAAGTAATAGTAGAAAGAGATTATGAAAAACAATATCAGACAAAAGTAATTCGTTACCAGAAATATGATCAGAAGCACTTGAGTCCACAACCCATGATCCAAGAGTACTAGACTGTGAAACACAAGCAAAAATATTACCAACAACAGAAGCATCAGGCCGGGCAACTGAGGCTACTTGTGGAGATGTCTGCTTACTTGCTCGATACTGAAGGAACTCATCATAATCTGTTTGGGCAATATGAGCATTATTGGATGGTCGATTAGGCTGTGGAGATATCTGCTTACTTGCTCGATTACGAAGGAACTCATTGTATTCCTTTACAACAATAGGATCATAACTGGGTGGTGGACCATGCAAACTATGATATATATCCTGAGTGTGCCCAACTTTATGACAATAACTACACTTCGATCTAGATTTTCCAGAACGACCTCCTCTTTGCTGATTTTCCATAGGCTGATATGTTCATTTTTCTACAGTTTGAGATGTAAGAATAGATGAGTCAACAGTGGGTGATGAAATTACTTTGTGACTGAGAGGCGCGGCAAGGCGAAGCAGACAAGAGAATAACTCATCAATTGTAAGAATCGTAGGACTAGCTAAAATTTGATCACGTACAACATCATGGTCAGTAGATAGTCCAGAAAATGTAAGAACTAAAAACAACATTTGTCTGTGCTCTTGCTATTTTTCCACATCCGCAGTGATGGACATCAATGTATCAAATTCTTCTATGACTGCTTGTACTTGTCCTAAATAAGTAGACATATTGGACTCTGGTTTCAAGTTGGTCATTCGAGATATCACATCATAAAAATGAGATATGTCATCTGTAAGGGTGTACAAACCAACAACAACAACAACAAACCCAGTGTATTCCCACCTAGTGGGGTCTGGGGGGGTAACATGTACGCAGTCCATACCTCTACCTCTAACGAAGTAGAAAGGCTGTTTCCGATAGACCCCCGGCTCAAGACACGAGATACCACACAAATATATAGTAAAACACAGAACAAGATTTCATAACATAAATACGACACCCATAAGTAATAGAAAACAGAGGAAAGCACCCAACAACAACAACAACAAACCCAGTGTATTCCCACCTGGTGGGGTCTGGGGGGGTAAGATGTACGCAGTCCATACCTCTACCTCTAAAGAAGTAGAAAGGCTGTTTCCGATAGACCCCCGGCTCAAGGCACAAGATACCAGGCAAATACATATTAAAGCACCGAACAAAGTTACAAGACTATAAATAACATAACATAAATAACATAAATACGGCAGCCATAAATAGAAAGAAACAGGGGAAAGCACCCAGCCTCTTACTAAAACAAGGAGCACGGAATCATAACAAGAAAACTACCCCCAACAAGTAAAACCCTACACTAGCGACCCAAACTGGCCCTAGTCTTCTGCCCTAATTCGCGTCCTCCAGACCTTCCTATCTAGGGTCATGTCCTCGGTGAGCTGCAACTGCTCCATATCCCGCCTAATCACCTCACCCCAATACTTCTTCGGCCTACCCCTACCCCGCCTAAAACCATCCAACGCTAGTCTCTCACACCTACGAACTGGGGCATCCATGCCCCTCCTCTTCACGTGTCCGAACCAGCGCAATCGGACTTCCCGCATCTTGCACTCCACTGGAGTCACACCAACCTTCTCCCTGATAGTCTCATTCCGAACTCTATCTCCCCTAGTCAGCCCACACATCCAGCGCAACATCCGCATCTCTGCCACCTTCATTTTTTGGATGTGGGAAGTCTTAACTGGCCAACACTCCGCTCCATACAACATGGCCGGACGGACTACCACCCTGTAAAATTTGCCTTTAAGCTTGGGCGGCACCTTCTTATCACACAACACCCCCGACGCTAGCTTCCACTTCATCCATCCCAACCCAATACGGTGCGAGACATCCTCGTCAATGTCACCGTTCCCCTGAATCACAGCCCCGAGATACTTGAAACTATCTCTTTTACATACCACCTGTGATTCCAGCTTCACGACCACCTCGTCCTCCAGCCTTACGTCATTAAACTTGCATTCCAAATACTCTGTCTTGCCTCTGCTCAACCTGAACCCTTTAGACTCAAGAGTTTGTCTCCACACCTCTAATTTGTCATTCACACCCCCTCGAGTCTCATCAATCAGAACTATATCGTCTGCAAAAAGCATACACCACGGCACCTCTCCTTGAATACGCCGCGTCAACACGTCCATTACCATAGCAAACAAAAAGGGGCTAAGAGTAGATCCCTGATGCAACCCCTACAAGACGGTGAAATGCTCTGAGTCTCCTCCCGCCGTCCTCACCTGAGTTTTCGCTCCCTCATACATATCCTTAATTGCTCTGATATATGCCTGCGGGACTCCACTCACCTCCAAGCACCTCCAAAGCACCTCCCTGGGGACTTTGTCGTATGCCTTCTCCAGGTCGATAAACACCATGTGTAGATCCTTCTTCCTTTCCCTATATTGTTCCACCAGCCTCCGTACCAGGTGAATTGCCTCCGTCGTCGAGCGGCCAGGCATAAACCCAAACTGGTTTTCCGAAATAGACACTATCCGTCTCAACCTCACCTCGACCACTCTCTCCCAGATCTTCATAGAGTGACTTAATAGCTTAATCCCCCTATAGTTATTGCAACTCTGGATGTCCCCCTTATTCTTATAGAGAGGGATGATGGTACTCCACCTCCAAGCCTCGGGCATCTTTGCTGTCTTGAAGATTTCGTTGAACAATCCAGTCAACCACCTGACGCCAGCCTCACCAATGAACTTCCAAAATTCCACCGGTATCTCATCCGGCCCCGTCGCCCTACCCCTTCGCATCCTGCGAACAGCCTCTCTAACCTCAGCTACCTTAAAACGTCTACAATAACTAAAGTCCCGGCCCTTCTCTGAGAGCTCCAGTTCCCCTAACTCAATAGCTCTATCCCCTTCGTCATTCAAGAGCCTATGGAAGTACGACTGCCATCTATCCTTAACGTGGCCGTCCTCTACCAACACTCTACCGTCCTCCCCCTTAATGCACCTCACCTGGTCGAGGTCACGCCCCTTCCTCTCCCTCGCCTTAGCGAGTCTAAACAACTTTTTCTCCCCTCCTTTCCCCTGTAACCCTGCATACAAGCTCTCAAAAGCGGCCGTTTTAGCTGCCGAGACAGCTGACTTAGCCTCCTTCCTAGCTAGCTTGTACTCTTGCCTGTTCACCCGCTTCTCTTCTTCGTCCTTACTCTCAACCAACTTAGCATACGCTCCTTTCTTGATCCCCACTTTCTTCTCCACCTCTTCATTCCACCACCAATCCCCCCGATGGTGCCCGACTCGGCCCCTAGAAACACCCAACACCTCGCTTGCCGTCTCCCTGATACACGAAGCCGCCTTATCCCACATACTATCCACGTCCCCCCTATGCTCCCACACCCCCATTCCCGCCAACTTCTCCCCTATCTCCCACGCCTTCACTGGAGTCAGGCCACCCCACTTAATTCTAGGCTTACCCTCCTTACTCCTCCTCTTTCTATTCTTCTTTATACCCAAATCCATAACCAAGAGCCTATGTTGGGTCGAAAGATTCTCACTCGGAATGACCTTACAGTCCTTACACAACACCCTATCCCATTTCCGTAGCAACAGAAAGTCGATCTGGGTCCTGGCTAACGCGCTTCGAAAGGTGATCAGATGATCAACCTTCTTCGGGAAGCCCGAGTTCACCACCACCAGCCCAAAGGACCTCGCAAACTCCAATAGGGTAGTCCCCTCTTCATTTCGATCCCCAAAACCAAAACCACCATGCACATCCCCAAAGCCTCCCGGCAACGCCCCGATGTGCCCATTGAAATCTCCTGCTACAACAATCTTCTCCGAGCTAGGCACACCTCTCACCACCTCCTCCAAAGCCTCCCAAAACCGCACCTTCTCCTCCCTCTCCGAGCCCACTTGCGGCGCATATACACTACACACATTCAGAGTGAGCCCCCTGATGACCAACTTAATAGTCATCAACCTATCGCTGATCCTCTTCACCTCTACGACCTGGCCTCTAAGCTCATCGTCTACTAAGATGCCAACTCCATTCCTACGCCTCTCGCTCCCAGAATACCACAGCTTGTAACCATCCACATCCCTAGCCTTAGTCCCTACCCACTTGGTCTCTTGGACACACGCAATATTGATCCTCCTCTTCCTAAGGATCTTCACAAGTTCTATGGACTTACCCTGAAGGGTCCCTATATTCCAAGACCCAACCCTCAGCCTACCATCACTACCCACACGCCCTCCTGAGCCATCCCCACGGCCAAACCTTGGCCTCCCTCCCACTCCCGCCCTTTCCTCCTCCCCCGCCCCCACAGCAACCCCACTCCCCAACCCCCTCGAACATGACCCTATCCGACCATTACCACCCACAGCCACTACTACGAGAAAATATACAAAAATATAAAAATATCCACGATGGTAGTAGCAAAGCAGCAGAAATACAAGGCTCACACAAAATCAAAGAGATAATCAAGAACCAACCCAAGCCAATAACCCAATCCAAAACAGTGTAGGAAACGACCACAGCAACAGCATGCAACAGTTAATATCAACAAATCACACGCAAATCAAGGTAAGGGAACAATACCAGCAAAATACAAAGGCTGAAATAAAATAAAATGAAATAGAATCAAATAAATTAACAAAGGTTAGAGGTAACCGGGTGGCCGATCGACGGCCGAAGATCGCGCTGTGGCTTCTGGAGAACCGGGCGGCGCCTGCTGGGTCTCGCCGGAACCGGCCGATGGAGGTCTCGCCAGATCTGGAGACCGGTGGGACTGCTGGATGTCGCCGGAGCCGGCGGCCGGCGGGAGGGGGTGCGCCGGAGCTGGAGCCGGCTGTTGGAGGGGATCTGGGGCCGGCTGTTGGAGCTGGAGCCGGAACCGGCTGTTGGGGGGTCTCGCCGGAACTTGTCGGCGACGGTGGGGCCGAGCCGGGGACGCGCCGGAGATGGCGACCGAAGGCGGGGGGGGGGGAGCTGGAGCCGGTTGTTGGGGGGACTCACCGGAGTTTGTCAGCGGCGGCGACGGGAGTCGGGGGTCGGAGCCGAAGATCGGCGACGGCGACTCAGTTGGGAACCGGGGGTAGGGGGTAGGGGGGGGGAGAGAGAGGGAGGGAGAGAGGGAGAGAGAGAGAGCCGTTAGAGAGAGAGGGAGAGAGCCATCAAAATTCACCAGAGGAAAGCACCCAGATTCGTAATAAAACATGGAACACGGAATCATAACAAGGATACTACCCCTACCAAGTAATTTCCTACACTAGCGACCCAAACTGGCCCTAGTCTTATGCCCTAATTCGCGTCCTCCAGACCTTCCTATGTAGGGTCATGTCCTCGGTGAGCTGTAACTGCTCCATGTCCCGCCTAATCACCTCACCCCAGTACTTCTTCGGCCTACCCCTACCCCGCCTAAAACCATCCAATGCTAGCCTCTCACACCTACGAACCGGGGCTTCCATGCTCCTCCTCTTCACGTGTCCGAACCATCTCAATCGGACTTCCCGCATCTTGCACTCCACTGGAGTCACACCAACCTTTTCCCTGATAGTCTCATTCCGAACTCTATCCCCTCTAGTCAGCCCACACATCCAGCGCAACATCCGCATTTCTGCCACCTTCATTTTTTGGATGTGGGAATTCTTAACTGGCCAACACTCCGCTCCATACAACATGGCCGGACGGACTACCACCCTGTAGAATATGCCTTTAAGCTTGGGTGGCACCTTCTTATCACACAACACCCCAGAGGCGAGCTTCCACTTCATTCATCCCGCCCCAATACGGTGCGAGACATCCTCGTTAATCTCACCGTTTCCCTGGATCACGGACCCGAGATACCTCTATCCCTCTTACATACCTCCTGTGATTCCAGCTTCACTATCACCTCATTTTCCAGCCTCACGTCATTAAACTTGCATTCCAAATACTCTTTCTTGCTTCTGCTCAACCTGAACCCTTTAGACTCAAGAGTTTGTCTCCGCACCTCTAATTTGTCATTCACACCCCCTCGAGTCTCATCAATCAGAACTACATCGTCTGCAAAAAGCATATACCACGGCACCTCCCCTTGAATACGCCGCGTCAACACATCCATCACCAAAGCAAACAAAAAGGGACTAAGAGTAGATCCCTGATGCAATCCTGTCAAGACAGTGAAATGCTCTGAGTCTCCTCCTGCCGTCCTCACCTGAGTTTTCGCTCCATCATACATTCCCTTAATTGCTCTGGTATATACCAGCGGGACTCCACTCACCTCCAAGCACCTCCCTGGGGACTTTGTCGTATGCCTTCTCCAGGTCGATAAACACCATGTGCAGGTCCTTCTTCCTTTCCCTATACTGTTCCACCAGCCTCCGTACCAGGTGAATTGCCTCCGTCATCGAGCGGCCAGGCATAAATCCAAACTGGTTTTCCGAAATAGACACTGTCTTTCTCAGCCTCACCTCGACCACTCTCTCCCAAATCTTCATAGAGTGACTCAATAATTTAATCCCCCTATAGTTATTGCAACTCTGGATGTCACCCTTATTCTTATAGAGAGGGATCATGGTACTCCACCTCCAAGCCTCGG
Source organism: Capsicum baccatum var. pendulum (assembly GCA_030864225.1). Taxonomy (NCBI): domain Eukaryota; kingdom Viridiplantae; phylum Streptophyta; class Magnoliopsida; order Solanales; family Solanaceae; genus Capsicum; species Capsicum baccatum. The sequence continues at coordinate 82,988,895 of CM061557.1, read as the reverse complement.
GCATCTTTGCCGTCTTGAAGATTTCGTTGAACAATCCAGTCAACCACCTTACACCAGCCTCTCCCACGAACTTCCAGAACTCCACCGGTATCTCATCCGGCGCCGTCGCCCTACCCCTTCGCATCCTGCGAACAGCCTCTCTAACCTCTTCTACCTTAAAACATCTACAATAACTAAAATCCCGACACTCCTCTGAGTGCTCCAGTTCCCCTAACACAATAGCTTTATCCCCTTCGTCATTCAAGAGCCTATGAAAGTACGACTGCCATCTATTCTTAATGTGGCCGTCCTCCACCAACACTCTACCGTCCTCCCCCTTAATGCACTTCACCTGGTCGAGGTCACGACCCTTCCTCTCCCTAGCCTTAGCGAGTCTAAACAATTTTTTCTCCCCTTCTTTCCCCTGTAACCCTGCATACAAGCTCTCGAAAGTGGCCGTCTTAGCTGCCGTGACTGCTGACTTAGCCTCCTTCCTAGCTAGCTTGTACTCTTTCCTGTTTACCCGCTTCTCTTCTTCGTCCTTACTCTCAACCAACTTAGCATACGCCCCTTTCTTGGCCCCCACTTTCTTCTCCACCTCTTCATTCCACCACCAATCCCCCCGATGATGCCCGGCCCGACCCCTAGAAACACCCAACACCTCACTTGCATTCTCCCTGATGCACCTAGCCGCCCTATCCCACATACTATCCACGTCCCCCTACACTTCCACACCCCCATTCCCGCCAACTTCTCCCCTATCTCCCACGCCTTCACTGGCGTCAAGCCGCCCCACTTAATTCTAGGTCTACCCTCCTTACTTCTCCTCTTTCTTTTCTTCTTTATATCCAAATCCATAACCAAGAGCCTATGCTGGGTCGAACGATTCTCACTCGGGATGACCTTACAGTCCTTACACAACACCCTATCCCCTTTCCTAAGCAACAAAAAGTCAATCTGGGTCCTGGCTATCGCGCTTTGAAAGGTGATCAGGTGATCATCCTTCTTCGGGAAGCCCGAGTTCACCACCACCAGCCCAAAGGACCTCGCAAACTCCAATAGAGTAGTCCCCTCTTCATTTCTCTCCCCAAAACCAAAACCACCATGCACATCACCTAAGCCTCCCGGTAACGCCCCGATGTGCCCGTTGAAATCTCCTGCTACAACAATCTTCTCCGAACTAGGCACGCCTCTCACCACCTCCTCCAAAGCCTCCCAAAACCGCATCTTCTCCTCCCCCTCCGAGCCCACTTGCAGCGCATAAGCACTACACACGTTCAGGGTAAACCCCCGAATGACCAACTTAATAGTCATCAACCTATCGTTGATCTTCTTCACCTCTACTACCTGACCTCTAAGGTCTTCATCTACTAAGATGCCAACTCCATTCCTACGCCTCTCGCTCTCAGAGTACCACAGCTTGTAACCATCCACATCCCTAGCCTTAGACCCTACCCACTTGGTCTCTTGAACACACGCAATGTTGATCCTCCTCTTCCTAAGAATCTTCACAAGTTCTATGGACTTACCCTAAAGGGTCCCTATATTCCAAGACCCAACCCTTAGCCTACCATCACTATCCACATGCCCTCCTCTACCACCCCCGGCCAAACCTTGGCCTCCCTCCCACTCCTGCCCTTTCCTCCTCCCCCGCCCCCACAACGGCCCCACGCCCCAACCCCCTCGAACATGACCCTATCCAACCATTACCGCCCACAGCCACTACTACAAGAAAATATAAGAAAATATAAAACTATAAACGATGGTAGTAGCAAAGCAGCAACAAGAAATACAAGGCTCACACAAAATCAAAGAAATAATCAAGAAACAGAAGTAAACTCAAATAGGGAACAAATACCACTGGACTCAACACCCACAGCCCCAAAAAAACAAACAAAGCCCCAAGCCGATAACCCAATCAAAAGCAGTGCAAGAAACGACCACAGCAACAGCAACAACAGACCATTCTTGGTTTGGTTTGGTGCTAACTTTCTCCCATTGTTCTTTAGCTTTCGCATCTTCCGCGCTAGATTTTGCCTTTTCTTCCGCGCTAGATTTTGCCTTTTTCATCTACCACACTAGCCGTGTTCTTTAAGTGATCTTGGACACCTTGACCTTTGCACCACAACTCAATCGAGGAAACCCAGACTAAATAATTTGAACTTCCCATTAAAGGTTCAGAAGTGATCATAGGACTTGAACTTCCAATTCCAGTATTTTTGGAGCCAAAAATATCATGCCCAAAAGACATCTTGGGAATTTGACTTGAAAATCCCAAGAGACAGTTACTGAATGTCTGAAAGTAGTTACCAAAAATATGAAGTCGCCGGAATTTAGGTTCCGGCGATCGGAATCTCAAAATACTTGGCGGAATCTGGAAAAGAGTAAGTGGTCGGAGTTGTAATAGATTGGCGACCCCAATGGAAAAAAGAACAACTCAAAAATTCGATCGGAGATGGGCTCACGCGCCGGCACGTGATGAAGATCTCGCCGGAATTTTAGGATTTCAGCTGGCGCGTGGGGGGGAGCGTGGCAGGTACTTTTCCGGCAGTTTTGGTCGGGTTTTTGTCGCCTGATCTTTCCGATCCTCTTGGTGGTGTTGTATTTTTCACACAACCCACAAAATAAAATATGACACAAATCAGTCACCGGAATTGACGCACGGTGACTAAGTTATCTTTTCTGATACCATGTGAGAACTAATGGAGAAAAAAATATTATTGAAAATTGTGTGTTTGCATAATTACACCCAGTCCCTATTTATAGACATTCCATTATAATCCTTTTCCAAGTAGAATTTTATATACAATTCCTATTCCTACTGATATTCTAACAGTTTCTTTTACTTCTCTTTCACTACGGACCAAATTTTTGAAGGAATTGCTCCATAATCCAGCAGGGGCGGGTATTAGGGGACAAATTTGATGTTAAGCATCTGTAGGCCTCAGCATTGAAACTTGACCCATGGAAATTTCCTGTAAGATTTAGCAGTGTATGCCGTGATTAATATTTAGTTTCTTGCAAGATATAACTAAGATGATGAAAGAAGCGTGGGAACCAAATCAGTTATTGAAAATTTTATCACATATCAGAGAAGAAATCAAGGGAAGATAATGTTTCTGTTAACATGCAGATTAGTTGAGGTCTAAGGTAAAACTGCAATGACATCTAATCTATTCCAATTTCAAAACCCCCCGGTCTTTTGCTTTCTCATTCTTTTGGTGGAACTTGAGAGTTGGGATTCCTCCAAAAAAATAATCAGAGACTGCATCCAGTTCTTGGAGGGGAAAGGGAGTCTGAAAGCAGGCTGTGGGCTGAGAATGAGAGGCCACAAAGAATGGTTCGGGGCTGGGTGGTTGAATGCTAAACACTGAACATCTAGCTCTCTATTTTTCATGCTCATTTTGTTATTCGTCTATCTACTGGTGGAACATTTATGTAATCATTAGCTTAGTCAATGCTTCCCTTATGATTGCAGATGTATATAAATGGGCAGATCTATCAGGAAATATGATGACCAGAGTTTGCTTATTCTTTCCAATGGAGACTTGGCCGCGGTTAGTGGTATGTCATGATTAACAATGCTTTACTTTTAGAGTTTTTCCTTGCATATGTAGATCTGATCTTTTGACAAACCAGTCAACATGAACTCCTGTGCTACCCTTCAGAATATGTAAAATTGATTTAAGAACATACTAAAAACTGAAGTGGGAAGACTAATGTTGCATACTGTTCTGCATCCTATCTTGGTCAGTGAAAGTAATACGTGGAAAAGGTGCAGATCTTCTGATTAAAAAGAATTCTGAGGTTCTAAAGTTTCGTATTTGTCTTTGCAAATTCCTCCCCAACCTGTCCTTCACACTTGTAGGATTAGTATGTGAAAATTTGATTGTTAAAAGTAGGTCAGATTTATCACCATTTTGAACAGTATGTCAGGTTTGTTTCAACATATCGATGGGATTTAGATAGCACCATATAGTTATCGTAAGTCTGGATAAAACAATTAGTGCCAAATGCAGCCTTTCCCTTTGGCATCCCGTACTAACTTCCATTATTGGTTAGAGAGCTCTACTTATCTGAAGTATAACTGATTCCTTTGTTATTTATTCTTTTATCATTCTTTGCTTCCCAGACCCACTTTGTGGGACGATACTGGGTATGTTCTTGTTCATGTTGTATCCTCCTTTGCTTCCTAAACTTCTTTCTTCTCTCTGCTGTGTGCCAAGGAACTTCCTGCTTCTGTCTGCCACATTTATTTGTCAAGTATTCTGGTCGATAATGGATTAGGGGGTAGTCTATTGAAATGTTTTGGTGCTATCAACTAACAATCAATCGAAAACCCTTTTTTCAATGACACTTTAAAGCACAAGCTCCTCCCTTGATCATAGTTCTGCATATTCTGATTTCCATCTGATGCACTCACGCTCATCTCTATGAGCAATCCATCCATTGCTGTGACGCCATATAGTTTACTACTATGTTGCTCGGACTCTTCAAACATGCCACTGGATGTGTGTCGGGTCCTCCAAAGAAGTGCATTTTTGGAGGATGTGACACGGGTGTGGCTACACTTTTGAAGAGTTCGAGCAACACAGGTTGACGATGCTGTATAAATTTCCAATTTTCCTTCTGAAGTTCCCACGATTTTACCGTCAGTCTTATGCGGTGTATGGTTCATGTAGTAAGGGGTGAACAGAAGCGGATATGAGCAAGGACAATATTAATTTTTCTAGTTTAAAGATAAATCTAATCAGTTGCACCTCATTGGTTGGGTGCAAAAGTGAGGAGACTGAAGGTATTGCTGGCCCTCCACTTTATTCATTGAAGAGGGAAATTATGATAGGAACTAGAACTTCCTCTTTCTTCTCTATTATCCAACCAAGCTAGGTGTAAATAAGTTCTTGTCGATTCATCAATGCCTCACTCAGTTGTTGCAGTTTCCAAGACATTGAAAATAATTTCTGCTGAAAAAAACTGACCTCAATGCCATCTGTTTTAATGGATCTGCCACTCCACTTACACACACAACACTTGGCATTTTACCCTACTTTGCCTGTGGCTTGCTGATTAAGATATTCGATCAATGACAAGGATAGTGTATCCAGGATTTCATGTTTTTTCATTGTCAGCTTAATGTCATCTTGCTCTTCTTATTGTTTTATTAGTTCCAAACTTCAATTTGCAACCATTCTGCTTCATAACCATTATCAAACGAGAAAGAACAATTCTCCAGATCTTTATCTATGTACATTTTACGCAGTTAATAATTTGTCACCCCTAAGAAAATACGATAGATGCTGAATCACCCATTAGGAGATGATTGGTAAAGTTTGCATGCAACAAAAATATGTTGTAATGGACCTTTGAACTAGTTCAACCCTTAAATTTAGCTCATGAGGTGAGAATTGCTTAGACCGTATAAGGAAACAACACATTTTCTCAATCAATTTAGGGCACTCAACATCTTTCATGTTTAGGGTTGGGCATGTGGTGCGTGGATATTTTACATGAGGCCCAACATTGGTGAACCAAGAATAGCTACGAGTCTGGCTCCGATATTTTATAGAATGAATCTGAGTATCTGGGCCAAAATGTTAAGGCCATGGGTGGAGTGACCCAGAACATCATAGGCCCCTTTAGAAGCTCTTACGAAACCGCTGTGGGACAAGTGTATCTTTTAACACCCTTTCGCATGTCTAACTAAGATCTAGGGTTTACACGTGGACTGGAATTTTTCTTCTTCTTTTGAACTTACTTTTTTCTTCACCCTTTTTTTAAAAGAGAGTGGATGGAGAGAGAGACAGCAAGATGAACAGTAGTCCTGGAGCAGCAAGAGTAGACTCAATAGGTTGAAGAGTGAGCCTGGAGTAGAGAGAGTAGGCTCAATAGGTCGAAGAGTGAGCCTTGAGAAAAAGAGAGTAGGTTAAACAGACTATTGCGTGGGTTGGAGCAAAATTAGTGGCTTGATGGGCTAACATTAAGAGAGAAGAGAGAAGCCAGTGAGTTGAGAGTGAGAAACCCAAATCAATACATAAGTTAAGGGAAGACGGTTTTCTTGTCAACGGGTTTATCAAAGTTTGGCTCTGATAGTGTTAGGAATGGATTTTGGGTTTAACTCAGCCCCAAAAGCTAGCTCATGAATAGAGTTGGCCTTTGTTCTATGGTTATTCTTATTCTAGCTGATACGAATTTTCAGTGGATTATGTTGCATTTCTCCTTAGATGCATTTTAACTAAGCTTGATTTTTAAAATCTTGTACTGGTATTCAGGATCTTATGAGCAAGTCAGGCCGCGTGCTGAGCCAATGGATATATTTGGGTGGTGTCAAGGCTTTTGCTGATGGGTCTTTAGGATCTAACAGTGCATGGTTTCATGAGGTAAGAATAAGATGCTTGCTGGTTTGGAAGAGCCTCTCTATAACACAAATTTCTCTAAATTCTCCTTGTGGGTTCTATCTTCTCTATGTCTTGGTGGACCTAGGTGACCTGCTTGTTTGTCTTTGACAATTATTTTTCTGAATACACATTCCGTTATCATTCTGCATGGGCAGTTAAATGTGACAGGGCCCAAACCTCAGGTGGGTGGGTGGGGGTGGGGTGGTTGGGGGTGTGCTTCATTGTATTTGGTGTTCTGATATCTGTTATGTCTCTTAGCCATATGCTGATGATCCAAACAATTACGGGCTGCAAGTGGTGGATCTGGATGGTCTATACAACATGACTCTTTCTTCAGATAAATCTGGCCTTCAGGTCTTCAGCTCATCATTTTTATCTACCATTTCATCTCTTTTGAAGTTGCAAAATTCACTTCTCTTCGGGCTATAATTTACATTTCAGGTCAGCATCCATGCTATTGGTGACAGAGCTAATGAATTGGTATTGGATATGTATGCGTCTCTGGCGTCGGAGAAACGAAATAGAGACAGAAGATTTAGGGTATACCTAATTACTGTAAAGATTAGAGATTAATTAGAACTCTTTTGAGGTCAGTGGTTCCTTTGAGGAGTACAATCTTCTAGTAATCTTCTAATTATTACTACTACTACACAGATTGAGCATGCTCAACATTTGGCTCCAGGAACAGTAGCTCGTTTTGGTGAACAATCTTTAATTGCTTCAGTGCAGGTTATTTTTCAGATGTTGTATCTCATTCTTCACTATTGAGATTAATTATGTTCATATAGATAATAAATAATGAGGATTATGGCGTGTGTGCTTTAAATGCACTCCAGTGGTTAAGTGTTTAGAAACTCACATTCAAATCTCTATGTAAATATATGCAAGAAGCCAGGACTAACAAACTCTATCACTATCCATTTTCGTCAGCATTGGCAATTCATGTCAATTTCTAAGTTTTCAAGATGCCTCGAATAAAATAATATAACAAAATCCACATGAACAGCCAGATCACTTACTGGATGATGCTGATTCTGCAACTAAGAAACTTGGTTCTGAAAGGGCAGAAAGAGGAGCTTATCTGTTCAAGTCACTCCTGACGAACAATGCTCAATTGGCATTTGGCTCAGATTGGCCAGTATGTGATTTCTGGATTTCATCTCTTAATGTTTCTGTCAGTAACTCAGTACTAAGGGGGTGTTTGATTGGCTTTTTTAAAGTGACTTATAAGCTAAAAGCTTTGGCTTTTAGCTTTTTGTGTACTTTTTAAGCCTAAAGTGAAGTGCTTAAAAACACTTTGTATCTGGGGCCAAACACCTCCAAAAATAAAAAACTGCTTAAAAATAAAGACTTAAAAAGAAGCCCGTCCAAACACCCTCTAATTTCTTGTTAAATTCTGTTCTCTTTTCAGGTAGTAGATATTAATCCATTGAAAAGCATAAGAACATCGATGAAGAGAATACCTCCCCGTTGGGAAAAGGCTTGGATTCCATCAGAATGCTTGTGTCTCAAGGATGCATTAAAAGCGTAAGTGATGTTGTTCTGTTTGAGTCATTTGTTATTTCAGCAGTCCACTCTTATCTGCGCATTGAGATAATTCTTTATGTAGCAAATCTATGGTATTTTTGGTTGAGCCTGAAACTCATTTGAGCAGGACCCACGAGAAGCCACTTAAACTGGTCAACAGGGGGAAAAATCAATATTATAGTCGATTAACTGATCTGCTGCTATTAGCTCAGCTCTCTGGTCCGTTTGAATTTAATTTGACATTGGAAATGCTAACAATTAGTTACAGCTAGGTCTGATTTCATAAGAGGTACACAGTGAGAAGATAAGAACCTTCATAGATGATACAGTAGTGAGTTACGTCAATTACACATGCTGGATGAGTCGTGTTAAATTGTTACTTAGAAATCAAAGTGCAATTCATTTTCTGTAACCAAGGGTGTGTCCTAGTTTTCAATGAAGTGGGTTCTTCCCGTCTTCCTAGACCCTTGTGGACAGAGTTACTCGATACCTATGAGAGCTAGCCAGTAGCCGATAACTCAAAAAAAGAAAAGAAACAGAATAGTTGCAATTAATTCTCTTTCCCACCAAAAATAACATTTCTAAATGTCGCTGGCTTGTTCTCCCATATTTCTCTTTTTAATTTTTCAATCTTTATCTGGTGAACTATGCCAGTGTAACCATGGGGTTCAATATATCCGTGAATTGTTTTTTTCTTTCGAAAACATGCTTTCTAAAATTCTGTTACCTATCCTGGCTTATTTTTATCTGTCAGGTACACCATCTCGGCTGCTCATGCATGTTTTCTTGATAAATATGTTGGATCATTGTCTCCTGGAAAATATGCAGATTTTGTGGTATTGTCAACTAGTTCATGGGAAGACTTAGCAACTGAAGTTTCTGCTGATGTTGAGGCAACATATGTTGGTGGTTCTATGGCTTACTCCATAAAACCTGATGTTAAACGTGAATAGCACAGGCAACAACAATTATGCTTAGAATGATTACATAAAATGGAAAACATTGTGCCAGCCAAGAAGCGCGATATGCTAATTGAACTTGGCTGACTTCAGCCGCATTACGATTCTTGAAGCTGTTATAAAGGCGTTTGTGAATTTTATTAGTGAAATTTTGTGGCTTTTATGTACTGGAATGTGATTTTCCTTTTCCTTTTTTCAGCCTCTGCTTAATATATGTTTCTATAATCATGAGTGCAAGTGATGCAAGATTTTCGGTTTGTAGTTTTATTGGATGTCTCCATGGTTAAATGTTTTAGATCACTTTAATCCGCCTCCATTGAATAAGCAGCGTTCCATTCACTCTCCCAAATGACTTAAATTTCCAATCTATTTCTTTTTTAAAATAAACCTATAGGTTTCTTTAAGGTTTGTCAATCAGTATCAATTAGTTTAGTTCACATTCATCCATTTTCATGTCTTCCATAACCTGCCATTGAACTGCTTTCAAGGTACACGGACCAACCTCACTTTAGTGTATATGCAGTTACAATTGATGTTCATGGATGGATAGATATTCCATTGGTTCTTAATTTTTGGGCTGAAAAAGCTCGTCTTCGGTTCCGCTTATCGATTCGCTTCGACTTGACCAGATCACAAGATAACTTGTCTGAGCTTTTTCTCGCACTCTGCCTCAACTATTCATTCAATGATCTTTGCAATTCCAGTATAAAGAGCTTCCTCAATAATTCCCGGAAAGCATGGAAGTACTCTTTCAGCCAAGCTAGTCAATTGTTACACAGGACGCTATTCAATCCCTGAGCTTTTGGGCGTTGAGAACCGACATTTTAAGTTTTGTTTAAAATTTTATTTTGAAAGCCCGAAGGCTGATACCCCAATAGGAAAGACGTTCATTCATAGATTTTCAAACTTCTGGTAAATGTCATACCGATTAGTTGGTTTAGTGGTGGTATATAGTAGGGCTGTCAAGGAAAGACGTTTCTGGCAAATGTCATACCAATTTGTTTGTTTTGTGGTGGTATATAGTAGGGGTTGTCAAAATGTTGAATCACTTTTTTACGTCGCGCAAATGATTTTTAATATGCTTCTTTCTTTGTCGACACTATTAAGGACCTATGATTTGCCCCATTTACCTATTAAAGATAATTAGAATTAATTATTCAAACAAAATAGCTATTTTTTTTTCGCCGAAAATAACCTATAGATAATAAAACAAAAAAGTTCATACTTTTAAATTCTATCCAATAGTCAATTGATAATGAGAATTCTATACTTTGATAAGTTGGATAGAATTTAAAAGTATGAACTTTTTTATTTTCGCAGAAAATAACAAACTTGTCTGGAAAATTCTTTAGATCTTGAATTAATTTTGCGTGATAATTTCAAACCTAAAAATTAACCACAGTAATCCAAATTGGATGAAAGCACTTGAATTATCGTGGTTAATTTATAGCTTTAAAGTTATCATGCAAAATTTATTTTAAAATCTAAAAGAATGTTGCAAACGTGTAGACTATTTTGCCAGCGAAAACAAAAGTTCATACTTTTGAATTCTATCCAACTTATCAAAGATTGTTATATGATGTATATATAACCATGCAATATTATGTGGCTAATATAGTGGCCAAGCTATTAAACTTGGCCTCCCCCAAGGACTGTTGGCTATAAATAGACATTTGATTGTACATTGTAACATATGAACAATACAATGAAATAATTGTACTTCCTACTCCATTCTATCTCTTTAAATTGTCTTTGCTTGTTTTTCTTAATTTAATATCTTGTTCTATTTTATAACACATTATCAACACGAGCCTTTGTCATTTTGAGTAAATATTTTTAATTGTAATAAAAGTAAGAAACTTATTTTTTTAAAAAAAATAATGTCGAGTCTATCTAACAATGAATTTGTTGCCCTAGATATATCGAATAAAACCTACTTATCTTGACACTTGATTCCGAAATCCATTTAGATGTGATGGGTCAGGTAGATACCATCAAAGATAAAAAGCAAACATTGAATCCAGTCAGTGCCAAGGCTATGCTATTTCCTCGTCGTCACCTTGATGAGGGATCAAAAAGGGGTATTTCATTGTTAAGGATCCTCTTGAAGAGTGGAATAATTTGAAACATAGATATGACTACATGAAGATGGTCAGATTACAAGATTTTAAAGATATAACTCCGTATAATTACCATGTTTAGAATTATTTCATAGTTAAACTTATGCGGAGAAAATATCACAGATCATGATATGCTAGAGAAAACATTCTCCATCTTTTCTGCGTCAAGTTTACTATTGCAAAAATAATATAGAGAAATGAGATTTAAAAAGTATTCTGAATTAATTTCACATCTTTTTATTGCTGAACAACATAATGATCTTTTGATGAAAAATCACAAGAGCCGAGCTACTAGTAATGCTCAATTTTCGAAGTGAATGTTGCAAGTTTTTGCCAACCCAGGTATGAAAAGGTCCTGGTCGTAGTCGTGATTATGCCTGGTCGTAGTCGTGATTGTGGTAAAGGAATAAATTCTAATCATGGTGATTACCTTGCACCAATAGTAATCTTCCTCACCAATAGTGTAACGCCCCGAGTCTGTACCCCAGACGCTACACGGTGCTCATAATTCCGAAGGACCATGAGCTAACCCATGACTGATTCCTGCTGCAATAACTGAGTAATAATATGTTATAATGCAGAATAATGGGATGAAATGCCATAAGGTTCAAATAACTAAAATAAATCTGAAATAACTGTCTGAATATCTAGTCTGAAAAGCCTCTAGCTGAATTATCTAAACTATGGAGTTGATGGGACAATCCCCTAACTAACTCCATCTACTAAAATACTGAATGTAATGAGATAATAAAATAAATGAATATCCTTGAATGATGAGGACTCACTGCTAGTCTACTGCTGCAGGCTAAATCTGAATCTACCTACGTGTGATCAGGAACCTGAGCATCCAAACCTATGGTATAAAATATCATAGCGCAAGAGAAAAGTATGTGTTAATACGCGTGAATGTACTGGTATGCAAAGTGAGGTAGACTGAATGTAAAGGTTCACATGCATGAACTATAACTGACCGAATAACATGGACATGGCTGAGTGAGAAATACATGCATAAGTACAGAAGTTGTAACTGAAGTCATAATAATACTGAATACTGAGTTTACTGGTAACATGGATTACTGATAACTGATATACTATTACTGAGTGACTGTTTCTGACAGTCCTGACTTTGATGAAACTAGCTGAGTTTTGTACTGAGCTGAATGACTGTATTTGACAGTCCTGAAATCTGTAGAACTATCTGAGTTCTTTATTGATGACTGAGACTGAGATTGTGGGAAGTAATCATCGAACCGACATGCCCCTTTTAAACTGATTTGGGGTCCAACCTATAACCCCAATTGGAAGGGTGTCAATACCGTGCCATGAGTAAGGAAAAGCTGAGAGTTACCCTCATCTATCAGGTACTCTAATAAGAATAGTGAAACCCTCAACTGACAGGTTCAGCCACCTCATCAACCCTCATCTGGAAGGTTTGATGTCTCTACCTACGCTGGCTACGTAGTTCTGGAACACAAGGACTGCTTCTAAGGATCACACCCTTTACTGGCAGGTGAACCCTTATCCTTGGGTTTACTCGATGTTGAATCCTACTCCTAACTGAATAGACACTGAACTGAGTATACTAGACTGAACTGGACCAAGTTTACTGAGTTTCGTTGATTGACGGAATGCTACTAAATTCCGTTGACTGACTGAGTTTTACTGAGGCATGAACTAAATACTACTGAGTTTTTCCTAAATTCTGAGACTAGCGGAGAGTACTACTGATCGTGACATGGCTGGGATGGATTCTGTAACTGGCACTGGCTGTAGGCACACAACTAATTTGTCTGGTATACCCCTAGGACTCGATAGCATGAAGATAATAAGACATAACAATTCTTGACTACTTAACAATAGTCAACAACTCACAATACAATTTATTAGGCATTTCATCAAGCACTTGAAAGTCGTGAACTTGCACATAAATAGGAATGCATGCTAATATGTCATAATTTCATTAAACTAATCTCATGAACATTCCATCAAACACTTACAAGGCATAAATTTATACTTAGGAATGAACAACAATACTAATACATCATGACTACCATATTAATTCATAATTCAGGAATTTCTACCTAAGAGAATCAAAATTCAACTTACGTACCACCATAATATCAAGAAATACATTAAAGATTTCAACTTGAAATGCATACCACAACATCAACATGATTACATTCAAACCCACAACATGGGCATAACAACTTATGTTTTTAAAAGAAGTTTCTTGAACTCCAAGGGTGGAAGGGACCCTTGGATGAAAACTTTACATACCTTATTGCTTGAATTTGGAAATATTGATGGTGAAATCTCTTGTATTTGATTCTTGGATTTATAGCCCTAGGATTTTGTTCTTGAGGATTTTATGAATAATGATTGTATTATGCCTCTAAAGGGGCTAAACTTCATGTTATGAGGGCTGAAGGGCATGGGGAAAAGACTTAATTACCCCTTCAGATGCGGCTTTTAAATGTCTGAAAAACTGGGTTACCGATGCGCAGGTCGATGCGGTGCGTCGATGGCATCGATGTGATATCTAACGTGTCGTGCCAAGTTAGCATCGACTCACTGGAATTTAATGGTAGTAGCTGGGAAAAATATTAACAACGCAATAGTCGATGTGATGCGCTAAGATCGTGTTGGTTCACTATTTTGGGATTCCAAAGGAGCTTCAAACAAAGTTCAAAAAATCCAAAACTTTTTCAAATTCACCTATTGACCTTCCTGATCATGAATTAACTCAAATATCGACATTTAAAGGACATTAAGGTCGCAAATTAAAATTGCTAACTTATGAAGGCTAAAAATATAACTAAGTCGAAATACTTAGCTAAATATTCTAAGTACTTAGCTAGCTAAATATTCTGAGTCTAGGACCCCTTTACAAGCTTAAAAGACTGAATTAAGCTAGAAATTTTGCGGGGTCATACAATATCTTCCCCTTGGGAATATTCATCCTCGAATGGGATGGAATGAACTGAGAGTACTAGTAGGTTGAATCTACTTACTGGACATGGATATCTAGGATATGACTATAGGACTAATATTACTGATATACTGAATTACCACACTGAACATGCATATCTGATGGATGAGTACATAACTGAGCCGATTCATAAGTACATGACTGGGATTTCTGATAAGCTGAATTTCTCATACTGAAAATACATATCTGATGCATGGATACATGACTTAACCGACTCATGAACATATGACTGAACATGCAGTGGTATTTAATACCAACTTTGTAACTGAAATCTAAACATGAAACTAAATAAGCTTAGGAAAAACTATTACCTTGGGCTGAGTCTGAGTTTGCGGAGAAGAGATAAGGATACTTGGTCTGCATGTCTGCTTCTGCTTCCCAAGTAGCTCCCTCAATGGATTGATTCCGCCAAAGAACTTTGACTGGAGGGACTTCTTTGTTCCTCAATCTGTGAGTCTGATAGTCATGGATTTTGACTGGAATCTCTTCAAAGGAAAGGTTGTTCTGAATATCTATGCCCTCAACAGGGACTATAAATTCTGGGTCATCTATGCACTTCTTTAGCAAGGAGACACGAAACACTAGATGGACTGAAGCTAGATCTAAAGGCAATTTGAGATTATAAGCTACTTTGCCGAAACGCTTGAGAACTTTGAAGGGACCGACATATCGGGGACTAAACTTTCCCTTTTTGCCAAACCTCTTCACTCCCTTCATGGGAGAGATTTTCAAATATACATAATCGCCAATCTCAAACTCGAGATCCTTTCTGTGTACATCTGCATAAGATTTCTATTGGCTCTGAGCGGTCTTAAGATTTTCTCTGATCAATTGAACTTTTTCTAAGGTATTGAATACTAGGTCAGGCCCTACAACTGCGACCTTTCCTACTTCGAACCAAGCAATTGAAGATCTGCATCTCCTACCATAGAGGACTTAAAATGAAGCCATCTGAATGCTGGATAATAGTTGTTATTGTATGAGAACTCAATCAAAGGCAAGTGGTCATCCTAACTACCTTTAAAATCTATCATACACGCTTGTAGTATATCTTCCAAAGTCTGAATTATCTTTTTTGGTTGACCATCTGTCTGAGGATGAAAGGTTGTACTGAGATGAACTCGGGTACCGATACACTTTTGGAATGTTTTCCAGAAATGAGAGATGAACTGGGGACCTCTATCTGAGATAGTAGACAACAGAACACTGTACAATCTGACCAACTCCCTGATATAGAGTTTTCCATAATCCTTGGCTGAATAAGAGGTATGAACTGGAAGAAAATGAGTTGATTTGGTCATCCTGTCTACAATGACCCAAATTGAATCATGCTGATAATGAGTACAAGACAAACCCATCAAAAAGTCCATGTTCACTTCTTTCCATTTTCAGGTGGGAATACTAAACTCCTGCATGGACCCACTAGGCCTCTGATGCTCAATCTTAACTTACTAACATATTAAGCACTTAGCCACAAACTTTGCAATGTCTCTTTTTATCCCACTCTACCAATAGATCTCCCGCAAATTGCGGTACATCTTGGTGGCCCCTGGATGAATAGTGTAGCACATACCATGCGCTTCTGCAAGAATTTACTGCCTCAAGTCATCTACAACTGGCACACACAGACGACCCTAACAACATAATACACCATCTCCTCCTTGGAGAAAACCTTCATATTTTGATTTTTGACTGACTCTTTCAACTTGACTAAAATGGGATCTCTATCCTATTTTTCCTTTACTTCAGAAACTAGAGATGATTTTGAACTGTTCTGAACCCATATATTACCTTCAGCTAAATCAACTAAGTGGACACCTAGTCGGGCAAGTTGATGAACTTCCTAAACTAACTTTTTCTTACTGTCCTCAACATGAGCAACACTACCCATAGACAATCTACTGAGATCATTAGCCACTACATTGGCCTTGCTCGGGTGATAAAGAACACTCATGTTGTAGTAACAACTCCAACCACCTTCTCTGACGGAGGTTTAAGTCTTTCTGAGAAAACACATACTGAAGGCTTTTATGATTGGTGAACACATCAACATCCACCCCATATAAGTAGTGCCTCCAAATCTGTAAGGCAAAAACAACTATTGCTAACTCGAGATCATGAGTCAGATAATTATTCTTTGGAGCTTAAGTTGTCTGGAGGTGTAGGCTATGGCCTTACCATGATGTATGAGGATACAACCCAAACCTACTCTGGATGGATGATAGTATACCACAAATCCATTCGAACTATCTGTATGAGTCAAAACTGGAGTTGGGGTGAGTTGATTCTTCAACTCCTAGAAACTCTTCTCGCATGAATCTGACCACTGAAATTTGACTTTCTTCTAAGTCAATTTGGACATAGGGAATGCAATAGATGAAAATCCCTCAACAAACCACCTATAATAGCCAGCCAAACCTAAGAAACTCCTGATATTTGATGGAGAGATAGGTCTAGGCCAATTTCTCACTGCTTCAGTCTTTTGGGGATCAACCCTAATTCCATCACCGGATATGATATGACCAAGTAATGCTACTGAACTTAGCCAAAATTCGCACTTACTGAATTTGGTGAACAAATGGTGATTTCTGAGAGTCTGCAATATTATTCTAAGATGGTTTGCATGATCATGCTCACTACGGGAGTAAACAAGAATGTCATCTATGAAGACTATGATGAACATATCCAAGTACTACTTGAACATACGGTTCATCAAGTCCATGAAGGCTGCTGGGGTGTTGGTAAGACCAAAGGACATAACTGAGAATTTGAAGTGACCATACCGAGTTCTGAATGCTACTTTGGGATGTCTCATTCTCTGACTCTAAGCTGATGATAGCCTGATCTGATGTCTATATTAGAGAAGTAACTGGCTCCCTGAAATTATTCAAACAAGTCATCGATTCTGAGAAGGGGATACTTATTCTTGACTGTGACCTTATTGATCTGATGGTAGTCTATGCATATTATGAGAGAATCATATTTCTTATGCACAAATAAAATTGGCGCAACCCACGAGTACACACTGGATCTGGTGAATCCCTTGTCTAAGATATCCTTCAAATATTCTTTTAATTCTCTAAGTTATGTAGGTGCCATTCTGTATGGCAGAATAGATATAGGATGAGTGTCTGAAAGAAGGTCTATTCCGAAGTGAATTTCCCTTTCAGAAAAAACTCTAAGAAGATCTTTTAGAAATACATCTGAATATTTATTCACCACTAGAACTGACTCAAGACTGGGAGTTTTTAAACTAGTGTCTCTAACTCGCACAAGATGATAGATGCATTCCTTAGATATTATTTTTCTTACCCTTAGGTAGGTAATAAGCTAACCCTTGAAGTCTGCACTACTAACTCTCCACTCTAGGACAGGTTCATTTATAAACTGGAACTAGACAATTCTATTTCTATAGTTGACTGAGGCATAACAGGAATAAAGCCAATCCATGTCGAGAATGACATCAAAATCGGTCATCTCTAATTCGACTAAGTATGTTGAAGTGACTTTCTGAGATATCATAATAAGACAGTTCCTGTATACCCATTGGGCTATGATGGATTTACCTACTGGGGTAGAGACTGGCGAAGGCTCTGCTAGAATTTCGAGACTAACTCTGAAATCAACTGCTATATAAGTAGTAACAAAAGACAAGGAATCTCCTAGTCTAGCAAAGCATAAAAATGTATATGAAAGATCTATAATGTACCAGTGACCACATTAGAAGAATTTTCCTAATCCTATCGGGATTGAAGAGCATAAAGTCTATTTGGGCACTATCCACTGGTGGCATTGGATGCGGCACCTTGCTAATTTGGGTGATTGAACTGAGCTGGAGGACAATTACGCTGACCCTGAAAACCTGACTGAAGATAATCTTTAACTCTATGGCTTGGATTGCCACATCTGAAACACACATCATTGCCAACCCTGCAGACACCCTGATGGTTCTTGCCGCAACTCTGACAAAGAGGATTGGTTTGGGAACTGCTTACACTGCCCTGAGTTTTAGGGCCTGATTCCCTATCTCTATTTTTGTCTCTGAATTTTGGCACAGGAGCACTAGATGAGGATGGAGATGGAATCAAAGATTTCGAGCAGAACTGAGAACGGTTCCTACCCTTTGACTTAGGTTGAGAAAAGTGGAAGCTACCCATTCTAGCTCTCTTATTCTGCTTTTCTCTCTCTTTATTATTTTACTTTTCTATTTACTGAGAATGGATCATCAGCCTAGTCAAGTCCATATCACTGATTA
Source organism: Capsicum baccatum var. pendulum (assembly GCA_030864225.1). Taxonomy (NCBI): domain Eukaryota; kingdom Viridiplantae; phylum Streptophyta; class Magnoliopsida; order Solanales; family Solanaceae; genus Capsicum; species Capsicum baccatum. The sequence goes on along the minus strand of CM061557.1, from coordinate 82,970,671 downwards.
ACATTGCGGTCCTGCAGTCTTTGACCATACTATCATTCACTCCAGACACAAACTTGCTCATTCAGGATCTATTATCTGCCACCACATGAGGAGCATATCTAGTTAATTAAGTAAACTTGAGAGAATACTCTTTCACTGTCATACTGCCCTGCTTCAGATTAATAAACTCTAACACCCTAGCTTATGTCATCTCTAGGGGAAAGAATCTATCTAGAAAAGTAGTGGATAAACTCTCCCCACTCTATAGGACCTACATCTACTGCCCACTTAGCTTTCCACTATTTGAACCATGTGTGACCCACATCCTACTACAGATATGTAGCTAACTCAGCATTCTCACTAGCTATCACCCCCATAATATCTGTAACCTTCTGCACCTGATCAAAGAATTTTGAAGGGCCCTCATGTAACTTAGACCTTGTGAAAGACGAAGGGTTCATTCGGGTGAAGTCTCAAATCCTGGATGCTATAGTATTGGCCATTGGGTTGGCTGGAATGGCAGCTGGATATTCATTCTAAGTAGTAATTGAATAAGCTAGGGTTGTTGAAAGCTGCTCTGAACTCAGTGTAGGAGACATGCTCACCTAAATGATTTAGCTGATTGGGCTAAGAGGCTGAATGATCTCCCATTCTTCTTCCCTGAGTCCTTTTTAGAGACATTTTCTATAGATGGAAGATAAAAGAGAAACTTGGATTAAAAAGGGAGTTTATCTAGAGCTTATACTCACTCGCACCATATGAATGCTAAAAGAAGGGAAACTATTCCTAAAACATCTCGTAGCCTCCTGTCTATAAGCGTGGTGTATTACACACCCATGTATAAGACTCTATTAGGTATGACTTTCAGACTTCCTAGGATACTATTGAACCTTAGGCTCTGATACCATATTTGTAACGCCCCGAGTTTATACCCCAAACCCCAAACGCTACACGGTACTCATATTCCTATAGGACCATGAGCTAACCCATGACTGGTACCTACTGCAATAACTGAGTAATAATACGTTATAATGTAGAATAATGTGCTGAAATGCAATAAGGTTTAAATAACTAAAATAAAACTGAAATAACTGTCTGAACGTATAGTCTGAAAAGCCTATAGGTGAACTGTCTAAACTGTGGAGTTGATGGGACGATACCCCAACTAACTTCATCTACTGAAATACTGAATGTAATGAGATAATGAAATAAAAGAATATCCTCGAATGAAGGGCACTCACTACTAGTATACTGCTACTGGCTAAATTTGTATCTACCTATGCGTGATCAGGAACCTGAGCGTCCAAACTTATTGTATAAAACACCATAGCGTAAGAGAAAAATATGCGTTAGTACATGTGAATGTACTGGTATACAAAGTGAGGTAGGCTGAATGCAAGGGTTTACATGCATGAACTATAGCTGACTGAATAACATAGACATAGCTGAGTGATAAATACAGGAGCTGTAACTGAAGTCATAATAATAATGAATACTGAGTTTACTAGTAACGTGGATTACTAATAACTGATGTACTGATAACTGATATACTATTACTAGGTGACTATTTCTAAGAGTCCTGATTCTAATGGAACTAGCTGAGTTCTCTACTGAGCTGAATGACTGTATTTGACAATCCTAAAATCTGTAAAACTATCTGAGTTCTTTACTGATGACTAAGACTGAGACTGTGGGAAGTAATAATCTAACCGACATACCCCCTTTTAACAGATTTGGGGTCCAACCTGTAACCCAGTTGGAAGGGTATCAATACCGTGCCATGGGTAAGGACAAGCTGAGAGTTACACTCATCTGTCAGGTACTCTAATGAGAATGGTGGGACCCTCAACTGACAGGTTCAACCACCTCATCAACCCTCATCTGGAAGTATTGATATCTCAACCTACGCTGGCTACGTAGTTCTGGAACACTAGGACTGCTTCTAAGGATCATACCCTTTATTAGTAGGCCAACCCTCATCCTTGGGTTCACTCTGTGCTGAATCCTACTCCCAACTGAATAGACACTGAACTGAGTATACTGGACTGAGTTTAATGGGTTCTGTTGACTGATAGAATACTACTGAATTCTGTTGACTGACTGAGTTTACTAAGGCATGAACTAAATACTACTGAGTTTTTCCTAAATTCTGAGACTGGCCGAGAGTACTAGTGATCGTGATATGGCTAAGATGGATTCTGTAACTGGCATTGGCTCTAGCACACAGTTAATTTATTAGGTATACCTCAGGACTCAATAACATGAAGATAATAAGGCATGATAATTCTTGAATACTTGACAATAGTCAACATCTCACAATACAATTTACTAGGCATTTCATCAAGCACTTGAAAGTCATGAACTTGCACATAAATAGGAATGCATGTTAAACATGTCATAATTTTATTAAACTAATCTCATGAACATTCCATCAAATACTTACAAGGCATAACTTTATACTTAGGAATAAACAACAATACTAATACATCATGACTACCATATTACTTTATAATTTAGGAAATTCCACCTAAGAGAATCAAAATTCAACTTACATGCCACCATAATATCAAGAAATACATTAAAGATTTCAACTTGAAATGCATACCTCAACATCAACATGATTACATTTAAACCCACAACATGGACATCACAACTTATTTTTTTTAAAAGAAGTTTCTTGAACTCCAAGGGTGGAAGGGACCTTGGATGAACTTTATATACCTTATTGCTTGAATTTAGAAATATTGATGGTGAAATCTCTTGGATTTGATTCTGGGATTGATAGCCCTAGGGTTTTGTTCTTGAGGATTTTATGAATAATAATTATATTATGCCTCTAAAGAGGCTAAACTTTGTGTTATGAGGGTTGATGGGCGTGGGAAAAAGACCCAATTACCCCTTGAGATGCAACTTTTAAACGACTGAGAAACTGGATTACCGACGAGTAGGTCGACGCGGTGCATCGATGCCATCGATATGATATCCAATGCATCACGCCAAGTTAGCATCGACTTACTAGAATTTGACGTTGGTAGCTAGGAAAAATATTAACCAACACGATAGTCGACGCAATGCGCCAAGATCGCATTGGTTCACTGTTTTGGGATTCCAAAGGAGCTTCAAACGAAGTTCGAAAAATATACAACTTGTCCGGATTCACCTATTGACCTTCCTAATTATGAATTAACTCAAATTAGACATTTATAGGACATTAGGGTCGCAAAGTAAAAGCGCCAACTTTCGAAGGCTAAAAATATAACTAAGCCGGAATACTTAGCTAAATATTCAAAGTCTGGAACCCTTTGACAACTTAAAGGACTGAATTATGCTAGAAATTTTGTGGGGTCTTACAAATAGTGTAAGAAGAAGGGTGAAAAGCCTGAAGAAGTGCAAAAAAATAATTAAAAAAATAGATACTATTAATATAAAGAAAAAGGGCAATATTCACGTACCTGTCGTATGCCAACACACCTTGTTGATCTCTACCAAAAACCCTGAAAGAGATAAAAAATAATGCAGAAGAAAACTTTATTTTTGAAGATAATGTTGAGCCTTTGCATTTAGATATTGTAAATTTCTTTGAGCTCTTGAAGAAAATTTAGATCATCTTGTTGGTGACGAATCTGTAATAGTGTAAGTATTTTACTTTTCTGTTGGTTGTATTAGTTTACGTTTCTATTAACTGTGTTTCTCTCGTCTTGTAAATGAATATAGTTTTGTATAATATGTTGTTTGCTAGTAATGCTATAATGTTTATTTTTTTTATATTTTCACCTTAAAGAATATATGGATATTCTTCAAATTTCATTTGGATCAATGATCAATTATGAGTATAATTTGTTTAGCTGATTGTAGAACTTGAGAATTTACTCTCGAAGTAGTAAATATGAAATTACTCCTGAAGTAGTAAGATTGTGTAATAGTAAAATCTTGCAAACTACTCTCGAAGTAGTAGAACTTTAAAATTTACTCGACTAAATTGCACATTCCATGATAAATTTGAAGTTTATTAGTTCAAATAATTTTATCTGTTGGTGTGAATAATTTAATTGTCCTAAAGATTGACGTATTGAGCATTGGACATATACTGAAGAACTAGAAGACTCTTCAAGAATTATTGCTTGTTTTCATGATAAGTTGGTTGGACCAACTAATGTTGAAACTGAATTTCTTAAATTTTAAAAAATATAAGAGATGAATAAGGGCCTGTTCACTAGTCATGTGATATGATGCATCCATATTGGTGCACTTATGTATTTTACTAACACTACTAGATCTGACGTAGCCTTTTCTATTAATTTTCTAGCCAAATCTTGTTGGTCATGTAGATGCAGGTTATTTATCTGACTCTCATAAAGCTTGATTTTAAGTCGATCATGTTCTTACATACGAAGGTACTGCTATATCATGAAGATCTATAAAATAGTCTATTATTATTACTTCTTCAAGTCATGCTGAAATAATAGTTGTTCAAGAAGCAAGTAGATAATATGATGATTCAGATCAATGATGCACTTCATTAAAAAAATTGTGGCCTAATATATGGTACCAAAGTATCCATTATGCATAATCCAATTAAAAGAAACTTCATAAAAGGAGACAGAACAAATCATATCTTGCCAAAGTTATTCTTCACACATGACCTCCAGAAGAATGATGATATTGATATAAAATAAACTCATTTAAGTATCAATCCGGCAGATTTATTCACTAAATCTTTACTGACTTCAACTCTTGAGAAGATGACACGCAACATTGAAATGCAAAGACTAAATCATTTGAATTAGGGTCTTTACCAAGGTGAATAAGAATACACATTGTACCTTTTTTTCTTAACCAAGGTTTTATCCCCCTGATTTTTCTGGTAAAATTTTTAATGAAGCAGCAAGTAAATGCGTATTTACTAAATTTTCTTTTTCATGAATATCCCAGGGGAGTGTTATATAATGTGTGGATAACCATGTAATGCCATGTGGCTATTAAACTTGTCCTCCAATTACTAGTAGCGGCTACTGCTGATTTTACCCCAAGGACTATTCACTATAAATAGCCATTTGATTGTACATTATAACATATGAACAACAATGCTTCCTACTACATTCTGTCGCTTTAAGTTGTCTTTGCTTATTTATCTTAAATTAATATCTTGTTCTATTTTATAATAGAGATGATAAATATTATAATTTCATTTTGTAATATTTTTTCCAATTTATCAGAGTAAATAAACATAATAATTTTAAATGGCCTTCGCGAAGTCCTAAACGAGGAGAAAATTTGATTGATAAGTCTTTTAAGTATCCAATTGACAAATGATATTTTATTTTTATCATTCAAAAAAATTAATAATTTAATAAAGAATTATATTATAATAATATATTAAAAATTATGGTGCTTCTTTGTAGATAAACTTAAAACATAAAAAACGTTTCTCATCTTTCCAATTTCAAATTACAGTTTTCCAATTCTATTCCCCTCGATCTGAGAAATTTTGTTATGTTTCCAGCCCTTTTCTACTCTCTTCTTATTAAAAGCCAAAATTCACACTGTGAAACTTAACATATAACAATTCATCCCTAAAATTTTTAAGAAATCCTCAAATGATGCTCATGCTACTCCTCACTCTTTAAATTCACCAAAATTACCTAGATAAACACAATGAGTAAATAATCTAAATAAGGTCAAAACATCCCATTCATCAACTTCATAAATGACACTGGGGCATTAGTCAATTCAAATGACATAATAAGGAATTCATAATGGTCTTTTTGAGTCCTAAAATTTGTCTTAGATATGTCCAAATTCCTAATCTTCAACTTATGCTACCTTAATCTCAAATAAATCTTCAAAAATATCGAACCACTCTGATGTTGGTTAAACAAGTCATCAATGCCCAAAGGGAATACTTACTCTAATGGACACTTTGTTCAACTGTCAATAATCAATACACATCTATATTGATCCATATTTTTCTTCATAAACAACATTGGATCACCCCAAGGTAAAACATTAAATTTAATGATTTTTTACTTAATAAATGTTATAACTAATCCTTCAATTCCTTTAACTCTGTTGAAGTCATTTTATAAGGAGGAATAAAAATGTGTTTGGTTCTTGGCTCTAAACCAATATCAAAACTAATGTCCTAATATGGAGGAATGCTTGGGAGGTTTGTCGATAACATATTTCAAAACTCTTTAATCACCCGCACCGACTCTAAAAGAGGTATGTCAGCACTAGTAGCACGAACATAAGATAAATAAGAGAGATAACCCTTCTCGATCAATTGTTGCACTTCACAGAAAGAAATCCCCTATTCAAGTATGAACCCTGAACTGCTCTAACCTCATTACACATAGCATAATTAAAGTGATTGTCTTCACATAATAATCCAAAATAATGTGATGTGAAAAAAACTACTCCATGCTTAATATCACATCAAATTCCAGCATGTATAAAATAATCAAATCTATCTAGGTATCATAAACTAAAAGAGTCACAACAGATTAGTACCCCCAATGTGATATATACATACAAATAAGAAAAGTAGAATTAGGATTAAGTAATACCAAAGCAGGTTGATGGCATATTGGGATGATACATGTGATATATCTAGAAAAGCACGACACTGAGTCCTATCACACTTGAATGGATAAATCCTTAACTACCTCCTCATCCAGCTGGTGGTGTACCTTTACTTAGATAAGGAAGGTTTCAAGAATTCCAATAAAATTCGCATCTATTGTACCACTAGTCCACTCCAAAAGAAAGAATCCTTATACATTTTCACTCTTTAAGCCATATTTCTAGCATCCCAACCAAATTTCTCTATGTATCTAATTTTCATATTCCTGGACTGTCTTTATACCCAAAAGTTGATTGAAATTGAAGTCCTGAACATACTTGGTTTACCCAAACTCTATCATTAGCACCACAAGCTGATAATCATACCAAAAAACTAGAACCAAGTTTGTACCAATATAATACAAAGAGTCCTTAGTAATCCGTTGCCACTTTCCACAATTCTAAATTTTACTTTCTATTTCTCAAAAAGGCCTTTGCTATTTCCAAGTCTACTTTAAGCATTTTATATCAAAATCAAACTTACCAAAGGCTAATACATAATTTTCAAATTAAATAATGCTGTTTCTACAAGCTGGAGATACTGAGTTAGATATCGATATCAATTCCACACAAATATTCAAAAGTCATAATTTGACCACTATTTATACAATTATATTCCATGCCAAGCACACACACACACACATACACACACATACACACATATATATATATGCAACCCATTCATGATAACTTGCAAAGTTTTTCATAAACAAAATAGAAGTTGTCATGCCTTTGTTCCCATTGAGATAGACAGGCACCCGATGCACTAAAGGCTTGAGAGATCTAACTTATAACCTATGTTAACGTATATATAAATATGACAATTATAAATATTTGACAATTATAGGTAATATTCCAACCAAATACTAACATAGATAGGCCTAAAATAGATGTACGTAACTTGGCTGTTGAGGCCTCAATTGCTAAAAGGCTAGACAAAATTGCTCTTTACTTTCATATTAGTCTAAAAAGTCTCTAAGAGATAGAAAACTTAGTATAGGTTGATAAAACACCCCACCATACCCTTAACTATAATATAGTTTTAAAAATATGAGCTAAATACTCGACAAGCCTTGAACCAACTAGGAGATCACAAAACGCTATTGAGTATTCTATACTTCTATTAGGGGGATCTATTGGCTGAAGTACCTATACCTGTGGGATGAAACACATCATCCCTGGGAGGGACATCAGTATAAAAGAATGTATTGAGTATGCAAGGCATAAAGTAGCCATATGTAAAGAAAAGCTCAAGTAGAGTAAGGTACAAATGCATAGATAAGGATTAAAGACCATCTTTACTTATACTTGTGGAATTATGTACATTATATTTTTTTATTTACTTTAATATTCTTTGATTTATAAACTTTATAAGGAATATAATAAATGACCAGGTTATCAGTGGTAGAGGAGGAGGATCCATGCTAAGTATTATAACCTATGAGATACCACCCATAAATACATAGATTGAGATTAGACTATGCTAGATATTATAACCCCTAAGTTGCTACCTATAAATACATGAATTGGGATCATCCCATGCTGTGATTTTTCACCTGATCTACCACTCATATATACATAAATTTGCTTTTAGGGCCGACCCAAGCTCTTAACCCATAAGCTTCCTCCTATAATCACATAAATTTATTTTACCTTGTTTCTTTAATAGTTGAGATTATTCTTTTGGTGGTCATAAAATTTTTAAGTTTGGACTATAAACATATGAAAAATACACTTGGGTTAATAAGAATTACATAGGAAACAAAAGTAATATTAAGAACTCATATGACACAATAAACATTTAAAATTTTCAAATGAAAGAATATGTGCATATAAAGTGGAAGCATAGTCCTTAAACGAAGAGGTAGGGACTCTATAAGATGATACAATAACTAGATAATTAGTAGATGACATCAAATGAAATGGTGCATAAACATGTAAACTAACGAGACTCATGACGAGATCCAAATTAGAGACAAATGTACATTCCACCTAAGGACATATAAAATATACAATGTACAAAATGTGTATCCAACATATGAACACTTGTAATATGTGCAATGTAGGATCTTATTGCCTCAACGAACCACATTTGACTTAGAGGATAACTTATGAAAACTTTTTTCATAGAATACCTTTGTCATATTATAAAAACCCAAATCAATGTTATGATGAAATAAAAAGTAAAATTTTAGCCTAGTTTTCCTTAGACAAAAATTTGAAAATTTTGGGCTGGCCTAGTCTTAGTCATATTTTAAGTGTGTGGTGGCCTAGGAAATTTTGATAGTTATTAGAGCATTGGTTGGTGATTTTGATTTTATTTTATGTTAAAGGATGGGTTTAGAAGGTTGTAACAACTTCTATTGCGTAAAATAGACTAGTAAAACTCTAGTTATAATGATTACCTCAAGAGGGTCTATTTGTAGTGATAAATTTTTAGAAGTGTGTTATGAAATGGACAGAACTAGAAACCAAGTCTAGAGTTACTAGTTGGGTTCACTGCAGTGAAAGAAGTTCCACTATAATGACAGAATCATTACTGTAGTGGTAGACCATTTGGTTTGAGGGAAACTGGAGTGATAAATCTTCCACTGTAGTGGTGAAACTGCAGAAGTTCAACTTTTAAAATTAAAAAATATATTCTTTATACCCACTTTTCTAAAAACATCCAAGGTCTTAGAAAGAGGAAAATTTCTTTAGTTTTTACGAGTTTTCATCTTTGGAGGTAAGATATCTTTACATTCTAAACTTGAATTACTTCTCTAAATTTATAAAAATTACAAGAACTATGACTATGGTAAAATTAGAGTTTATCCCTAACTTATGAACTGGTGGAAATTGGTGGGAATTACGTTATCTTCCATTGTTGTTGATCCTAAGGTGTTAGAAACTAATTCCTTTTATAAAATTCTTGTTGGTGATTTTGAGAATGAAATTAAGGTAGGTTATGGTTTAATTATCGTAAATACTTTCTTAACTCTATGCTTATTTATGAGATGGGTATTTGTGATTGCTTTCAAATGTTATTTTTAATTTATTGAGTACATCATGCATTGATATATAGTTCTGAGATGATATTGAAACGATATATATATTGAGCGTCATGCTGACACTTTTATTTGATTGGGCACCACAGTGGTATTAGTACATGGGCTGAGCTTGTACCCTATAAGTTATATATGGGGGTCCCTAATAACTCTAGTATATGTATGTTTGCAATCATTATTTCATTTAGTTATGTATATCTGTTGTAATGATCATTGTTGAAGAATCTACCTAGGTGTTTGTGATAAACTTGTATACTTGTATTCCTGATGAGATGTGTTTGGTTGTCAATTAATTATAAGTAGTATTTTGATCGCTGTTACTTGCATTTAACTTGCTTATTTGTATGGTACCGAGATGAGTCGATCAATGATGCTTACCAGTACTTAGCTAATGTACTAATGTTATGTGCTTTTCTTTTTGTTAAGTGAAGAGTGTGTTCCAGTGTTACAGACGAGACCTTGACTTTAGCCCCATAATTCAAACTTTATTTCACGAATAAGCACCATGTTTGGGTATTCATTGGATCACTCTCATATTGTTCATGTATTATGTTTTAGAACTAAGACATTTTTTTTATTTTGCATTTTGGGTTATGTTTTGGATATTGTTTACATATTCTTGTATGGTGACTTTCATATTCTAGGATTTGTAATAATTAGAGATACTTCCACACTCTATTTTGTCTTTAAATATTAACTAAGTTAGCGTTGAACTTGGTTTATTAATATTGTGTTTTAGTGAACTAGTGTTAAGTATTTAAGGAAAGTGACTTGGGAAGGTTTGATTAGTTGGTTAAGGGTTGGGTTAGTTGGTTCTCCTACCATAGAGTTAGGGTGGGTACCACTCATGAATAATAGGGTTATGATAAAGATGGTATCAAAGCACTGGGTTCATTGGTCTTATTGTACAAGAATATATCTAGTGGAGTATTAAAGAATAGTATGAATACATCTATACTTTTCTTTGAGAGGTTAAAAGGCTTTAGGAAATAATTTTTGCTTTATTTCACGCTAGTATTTGATTTTAATTGGTATTTGGTGATCCAATTTTGTCTCTAACCTCCTTTAATTTTATTTTATAGATGGTGAATACTCATTTCACCAGCATAGTAGTAGTCACACCAGTAAAAGCACTAGTAACACCAGTACTAGATGCTAGAGTCGCAATTTGGGCCAGTCCTCGAGTTAGGGGTAGGGATAGAAAAGGAGAAAGATTAGAAACACCTGTCAAGGATTGAGCTCAGACAATTGAAGAAACAACTTGGTAGAGATCACCATACTCTCTCATAGTAGGATGGCTCTGATTTAGTTTAAAACAATAGAGAGATGGTTGAGGAGGAAGAAGTGGTAGTTCCAGAGAAGGTAGTTCCAGTTCCAAATAGTGTAGTTCTGTTGCCTATGTTAACAGAATTAATTCAGCAAGTGTTGGATTTTTTTGAGTAGTTTGGCTGGCACAGGTACTACTCTAGTAGTGCATGCGGTTCTATCCCAAGCTTTACAACATGTTATTGCTATAATACCTTATATGGACTAGGGCTAAGAGAAAGAGAGTGTTTCCCCTATAGGTATTAGGATCGGTAAATGATGATGATGAGCATGGACTATTCTGTATGTTCATAAATATGAAACCTCTAATATTTCAGGGTTAGAGTCAGATAATGCATTTGAGTTCTTGATCTACTGTCATGAGAATTTACACAAGATGGGCATTCTAGAGTGGTATGGGGTGGAGTTTATGACATTTCAATTGCAGGCAGAGGCCTGGATATGACAAAGGTATTTTTTGTGTATAGGGCCAGTTTACTTCCACTTAGTTGGTCCTAATATCAGAATATGTTCCTTAAGAAGTATGTTATCATACCTATCAGGATCAGAAGAAGGATGAGTTCTTAAAACTTGAGGAGGGTTATTTTTTTGTGGTAGCTTATAAGGCCAAGTTTTATGTTTTGTACAAGAACTTTATTTGATTACTTTAGAGTAGCGAATCGGGTATTTTTTGAAAGGTCTAAATTCAAACTTTTAAGTTCCTACACTGTCAGTAGTTGTGCTTAAAAAACTTTTTAGGAAGTGATTGAGTTTGTAAAGAAGGTGGAGGGGATTAAAAAGCAAGGAGAGGTGAAGGTAGATGAAAAAAGTCCTAAAAATGGGTTAATTCAATGTTATTTATTCGTAAGTCCTAAAAATAGGGAAATTTAGTGTTACTTATTTGAAGGGCCATAGTTTAAAGGGTTATTCTTCTTATCCATTTCATTTACTTATGCTTGTGTCTATAGAGGTCCTACCAAAAGTCAGTTATCAACCCTCTCAGATAGATAGTTATACACCTTCAATATCTTTAATTTGGTGTCCTTCCTTAGATATCAAATGTCAAAATTATGGGGCAATTGGGTCATATTTGGAGGTATTTTCTTAACTTTTCATTTGTAGGGTATTTATCTCAACACACAACTTTTAGTGATTTATCTCCAAATGGTCATGGTGGTGGAGGATATAGTATGAGTCATTCACATATTGGGTATGGTGGTTACAATATAGGAAGGGGTGGCTACCATGTTAATAATGTGGAGGATAGGTTAGTTATTGTAGCACGTATGCTAGAAGAAGTGGTGGTCAGGGTAGTGATAAGGCTCTTCTTTATGTTATTCTGGCCTGTCCTAAAGCTACAGCTTCTAATATTGTGATCACAAGTACTATTTTTATTTGTGATCATATGACTTTGTTGTTTGATCTTGGGTATACATTCTCTTACATGTCTGTAAAGATTCCTTTAGGTTGGGATTTAAAATGTGAATTTCTTGATACTCTTATATATGTGTCTATATCAATAGGGATTTTGTATGTATGGATTAGTTTTATAGAGCTTGTCCTATGATATTTATGGGGTATTGAACTTTGGTTGACTTAGTGATCCTAGATATGGAGAAGTTTGATATTATTTTGGGGATGAGTTGGTTATCTCTTCATCATGTTATTCTTGATTCTATAATAAGACTATCATTGTAGTTATGCCTGAGATAGTATGTTAGAGTTCGAAACTACTCTTAAGCCTACTCCCTTGATATTTGTATCAGCTATTCATGCCCGAAAGTTAGTTAAGTGGGGGGTTTAGGGGATTCCTATCTCATATCTCGAATAATAGTTTGATAGTTCCTCCTAATCCTTCAGTTTTTTTAGTTTGTGAGTTCCCAAAGGTGTTCTTTGATGACCTTCTTGGTATGCCTTCTACCATGAGCTTGACTTGTGTATAGACTTAACGTCGAGAACCCATTCTATTTCTATCCTACCTTATAAGATGGCACTGACAGAACTAAGAGAATTAAAATCCCAATTGTAAGAGTTATTGGGGAAAGGTTTTATTTTCCAAGTGTTCCCACCTTGGGGTGATCCTATGATTTTTGTGAAAACAAAGGATGGTAGTATGTGTATGTCACTACAATAGTTGATGTAATGCCCCAATTTTTCTATATCGGAATGCTACACGGTGCTCATGACCCCGAAGGACCACAAGCTAATCCATGACTGATATCTATACCTATATACTGCATAATATAACATAAAGATGCAAAAACATATACTGAATAACCATAAAGTTCAAATCTAAATAATACAAAATGTCTGATAAAAATAATGTCTGAAAATGGTATATCAATACCAAAAAAATTAAAATATCTATCTGACATGCTGTATTCTGAAAGCCTCTAAATTATCTGAATAAGGAGTTGATGGAATATGTCTCCAACTAACTCTATCTAAAAACTGAAATAATAAATGAAGTAATAATCATATCGTCCTCGAATGAGAAGGACTCATTGTAACTCTGAACACTAGAATGCTACTGCTATTTTGGAGCTCGCGCCTCTAAACCTATGGTGTAGAATAAAAGAAACACCATAGCACAAATACATCAATACGTCTGAATGTACTGATTATGCAAGTAAGGTAGGCTAAATACAAAGGGTTTACATGCATGAATAATGCTGGATGATATGAATATGAGAATACATACATGCATACGTAACTGTAATTGAATTCATGGAGATACTGACTACTGAGTCTGAATATTGACAACATGAGTTTACTGATACTGAAATACTAAAAGGCTGAGTTTATTGATATCAATATATAAATTACTAATAAGTGAGGAACTAATACTGTATTGCTGAATACTGAAGGATTTAAATTATATTACTGATACATGAATAACTATTTCTGATAGTTCTGATTATGAAAAACTGGCCTGATTGACTGTATCTGTCAATCTAAATATAAAGAATAAGTCTGATTGACTGTATCTGACAACCATGAATATGAAGAACTGATATGCTTGACCGTATCTGACAGTCATGAAAGTGAATACTGGTAGCATGAGTTTACTGATATTTATATAACTGACAGATGAGTTTTGATAGCTGATATAGCTGATAACATGAGTTTTGACAACTGATGTAACTGATAACATGTGTTACTATATCTGATAGCCCTACTACTAAATGCTAATAACATAGATGACTGTATCTGACAGTCTTGAATTTGATGGAACTATTTGGGTCCCGTACTATATCTGAGTTGACTATATTTGACAGTCCTGATATACTAAAATCTAAAGAACTATCTGAGTTCTTTATTGAGACTGGGTGACTGTAGCTGACAGTCCTAAAATATGTAACTGAAACTATGGGAGGTAGTTGTTTAACCGACATGCTCCAATAATGCATATAGCTAAGTTAGGGTCCAATCTCTGCCCAGACTGGAGGGGTGTCCATACCGCGCCATTATTAAGGACAATTGTGACAACCCTATACTGGAAGGTACTTAAAATGATAATGGTTAGAACCCTATGTTGACAGGTTAAGCCACCTTATCAACCCTAAACTAACAGGTAGATGTATCAACCTATGCTGGCTATGTAGTTTTGGAACACAAGGATTGCTTCTAAGAACCGCACTCTAAATTGGCAGGTGAGTTCCAATCCTTGGGTTTACTCGGTGCTAACTTATACTACCATCTGAAGAGACTAAACATGAATAACTGACTGTATTGATTAACTGAACTGAACTGATTTTGAGTTTGCTGAGTTCTGTAGCTGATGGAATAATACTGATATCTAATAGCTAACTGAGTTCATGAGATTAATGACCTTACTGAGTACTGAGTTCATGAGATTTCTTAGAGTACTGAATTATAGGGATTTCTAAAGTTACTGGGTACTGAGATTTCTGAGATTATCAGAGATTAACTGAGTACTGAGATTTCTGAACTACTGAGATTACTGAATTATTGTGATTGGTGAGATTTTTGAGTTTTCCTGAGTCACATGACTGACTGAATTCTATTGATCTTAGCTTGACTGAGTATCGTGATAACATGACATGGCTCTAGGCACACAACTATATTGTTTGGGTACAAGTATCCCCAGGACTCAATGGAAGGAAACTGATACAACTTGACTTTCTTGAGTACATGACCATCAATAACAATCCATAATATATAAGTGAGGGATTTCATGAAGTACATGGTCATCATAACATCTAACATGAATAGGAATACTTATAATCAAGTCATAAATATCATATTCTAATATCATGGGCATTTCGACAAGATATACTATTCATAACAATGGCATGGAGACTATTTAACCATAAGGGAATGGAAAACATGTAATATTTAGTTCATATTGTAATAATTTGGGGATAACTCATGTGATACTTCAAAATCATGATCTTGTTCATAGCATGGAATACATATAGACACACTATAAATCTAATCCCCAATCATGATGTACATTTTATTAACACATATATTGCACAACAGTGACAAGTGAGCTCTTTGAACATAATAGACTAGCACTAATTTATCATATAGTTCACCCCTAAGTTATAATACATAATTTTTATCATTATAGGCATTTTAGCAAACACCTTACATGCATAATTTTGGGCATAGGTATATTTATCAACATAGCATTCTTATTCCATCCAAAATTCATGGGTTTCAACTATTACAGTCACATGTTTCATGGAAACACATAAAAATACAACCTTGAAACTAAAACCATATTCTTCAACATGAATATAATCATTAAACATCATGAAAATCATAATTTACTATTTAAAAGTTGATTCTTGAACGGATGAAAGGGATCCATGGATGAATACTACAATACCTTATTACTCAATTTCATGAAGATTGATGGAGAGAATTGCTTGAGCTTGAATCTTCTATGAAAATCCTATCTTGTGTTCTTGAGAGGATTTTGAGAGAAAGAATATGTTTTGGTGAATAAGGGCTTAATTCCGCGTTTAGGCATTATATAGGGGTGGAAAAAGGACCATTTTTGCCCCAAAAATAGACTTTTATGTCACCTGGACACCCACATGTGCGGAGAACACTTTATTACACACCTTAGGGTGTGCATCACAGATCTTATCACACATATTAGGGTGTGCTTCGCACTCCTTATCGCTCACCTTAGGTTGTACGTCGCATACCTTATGTCAGGCGATGTACTCCACTTTGAAAAGTCATAACTTCTTGCTCGGGTGTAGGATTTAGCAAAATTAGTATCGTTGGAAATATAATTCAAAGTTATTTTATTTTATATATAGTATGACCTCTAATTCAATACATATAAGGGTTTATGGCTGATTGAAGTTGACCTAAGTTTTGATATTCACTAACACTTGAACTATAGGAAATCTTTCAACTTGAACTTGAGTTAGGGAACCTCTATGATCTAAATTCATACTCAAATAGATCCCCACACTACATAATTGATTAACACACTAAATTTACATAGGGTTTGAGGCTTTTAAAATGTCTACTCTTAGGAATGATGGACTTTCATTCTAGTCCTTAATATGGGATATTACAATATCTCTCCCTTGGTAACATTTGTACTCGAATGAGACTGACTGATAGGGGAGAAAGACAACTGATGTGAGTACTGAGCATGAACTACTGAACATGATTTCATGGCTGACATGACTGAAAGTTGAGCATATCGTACTGTACATGCATATCTAATGTATGGGTAGCTGATTTATGAGTGTAGGACTGAGTGTTCTGATAAACTGAGTTTCTCAACTGAGAATGCATATCTAATGCATAACTGATAAGTTAAATCCATGAATATCTGATGCATGATTATATGACTGACATGATACAGGAATGCATGATTGAAAGTACTGGTAAGCTAATCATGCATATCTGATGCGAGAATACATGACTGAACTAGCTCATGATTATGTAATGGTAAAGACACCAAGTTTGAACTAAAAATTGAGCATGGAACAAAATACCAAGTTTGGTACTGAAATCTGAACTTGAGAATGAGTAAGCTCAAAGAAGAATTCTACCATGAACTAAAAATACTGATGAGTTTGAGATTGATTACTCAATATATATGTATAGAAACATAAGAACATAATTGTGTCTGTAACATGATACATGAACTGAACTGAGTCTGTAATGCGTGACATGGACGGAGTATCGTATTGTGGCTAAACTGATCCATTGAGTACATGGCTTACTATTGAGTTCGGATATAGAGGACCACTTATGAATAACCCTACTCCAGAGTGGATTCATCAAAGGAAATGACATATTTGAATCATGGAAGTTTGGGGGCTATCATGTATCTCCCTCTTGGGATACTAGGTCCCTTGAAGGATGCTGTACTGACCTTGATGAGAGGTTGAGGATGTTGAGATGATGCACAAGGCACCTAGATATGAAATCATGACTAATTATCTAAGATCTGAAACTGAAGTGTGATGCACGAATGCATAGACATAATGACTTATCTGATTAACTAAGTAACTGGTAACTAAATGCTGGGTATGAAAGACTCAATTGCAATTAATCTGAGTAGTTGGATTGAGGCCACAAAGTATTATGCATATGAAAAGGGGCTAACTGAGTAACATGAGGTAACTAATCATGAATTTCATGAAAGCTATACTATCTGAAAATATAGGACCAAGCGTATTATATGATTTGGAAACATTCCCTAGACTGAGGTATTAGAATACCTATAACTGAGTATCTGATAACTGTATGCTATGGTCAAACCAGTCTAAAATTGAACTAAATTTCTAAGCTGAATACTGATCTGAAACTGACATTATATCTTAAGACTGTAACTGGGATCCATATGTAACTAAATATTAGGTCCTGATAATTGGAACTGTAATTGAGATGGCAACCGAGTTATGATAGTCATATAATGAAGGCTGACATAAGTCAACGATCTGAATATAAATTCATACTCTGAATTTTTTTCCAATTTTCGAAGTACTGCCTTTTGCTAGCCCTTTGCTTGAATACTAACAAGATATTCAAGCCTATTTTCATATTTACTCCCTCATATAAAACATACATGCAATATCATGCTCTTAATATGAAACATTAACGCTCTCCCATCTAAGTGACTACTCACCACTACACTGTTCCATAAGGAGAGCTTATGAAGGGTTAAATCAGGAGAACCTGAAACTTGAATGGATACTGATTGAACTTGACACATGACTAAAATTTGAGGAATAGAATGTCAATAATATGGATTTACCAAAAAAGGTCTGAACTGAGTATATACATGATATAGTCTGAATTTATCTGGTTAATGGGGGAATATCATGAGTCATGGAAACTAAGTATACTGGGGAGAATGATACATGTACATGAGTTATGAGCTACATGATCTGAGTCTAGAATTTCTGAGTTCATGGGACATGATTTATAACACTGAGTGATCTAGAACTAAACTCCCTATAGTGGGAACTGAAAGTGCACATGATTCTATGGAATACGTGTGAACATAAGCAATATTCACGGAATTTGAGGCATGAAGCATGCATAGGAATTATGCTTACTGAAGTACGAAGCTTTACGCTAAGATAAGGATGGGTCGGGAATCGTCTTCCCTAACTGCTTTTTTGTACATATTGGAACTACTACTAAAATCTGAGAGCCTGACCTGGGTACTTAATCTACCATCTCCCCTTTGGCTTTAAGAGATCATCATAAGTCTGTGAACACTAAACTAATGTCTGAACTGAACTGTAATCATCATCACATACTTACACTCTGATTAGAACAAGCTTGCTTACTAAACACATCGTCTTTCCCTGTTTTCCTTACATACTAATAATATCACATTCACACCTTCATGCTTAATTTCATGTCAATAAACTTAAATTTCTAACTCACATTGTTCAAGCCTACTGATTTATTCTGTCATAACTATCCCCATAAATACATAGTCTGTTCAATCAGGATATCTTTACCCTAACTCTATTACTGCTAAACTCCTGGGTTTATGTTTCTAACTCTGCGTCACATTCTATTATAAGATTCTGAGAAGGGATTGGATCGATGACATATCTAAATCTGGGTTCAAGAACACGTTCTCATGATCACGAATGAAATCTGTACAACTTTGGAACATAACTTAACTGATGGGATACAGTATAGGAGAGGCCTATCTTTAGGACTTGAGCTTCACTGTTTCTATTACCTTAAAAATAAGGTAAAGTTGACATGAGGGGAGTATGATATGAATCTGGATGGGTTCCCTAGAGAACCTTGCTATAGCATGATCTGAGACATAAAAAAACAGAAACTATTCCTAAAACATCTCATAGCCTCCTGCACATAAGTGTGGCGCACAACACACACATGTACAAGACTTTACTAGATGAGGCTTTCAGACTTCCTAGGACTCTATTAAAATAAATTAAAATAAATTAAAATGATAAATGAAGTATAATCATATTGTCCTCAAATGGGAAGGACTCACTACAACTCCGAACACTAGAATGCTACTGCTATTTTGGAGCTCGCATCTCTGAACCTATGGTGTAGAATAAAATAAACACCATAGCACAAATGCGTCAGTATGTCAGAATGTACTGAGTATGCAAGTGAGGTAGGCTAAATACAAAGGGTTTACATGCATGAATAATGCTGACTGATATGGATGTGAGAATACATACATGCATACGTAACTGTAACTGAACTCGTGGAGATACTGACTACTGAGTCTGAATACTGACAACATGAGCTTACTTATACTGAGATACTAAAAGGCTGAGTTTACTGATATCAATATGTGAATTACTAATAAGTGAGGAACTGATACTGTATTACTGAATACTAAAGTATTTAAACTATATTACTGATACATGAATAACTATTTCTGACAATTCTGATTATGAAAAACTGGCCATATTGACTGTATCTGGCAATCTAAATACACAGAATAAGTCTAATTAACTGTATTTGATAGCCATGAATATGAAGAACTGATATGCTTGATCGTATCTGATAGTTATAAAAGTGAATACTGGTAGCATGAGTTTACTGATATTTATATAACTGACAGATGAGTTCTGATAGCTGATATAGCTGATAACATGAGTTTTGACAACTGATGTAACTGATAACATGAGTAACTATATCTGATAGCCCTACTACTAAATGCTGATAACATGGATGACTGTATCTGACAGTCTTGAATCTGATGGAACTATCTGAGTCCTATACTGTATTTGCTTTGATTGTATCTGACATTCCTAATATACTAAAATCTGAAGAAGTATCTGAGTTCTTTACTGAGACTAGGTGACTGTAGCTGACAATCCTAAAACAAGTAACTGAAACTATGGGAGGTAGTTGTTTAACCGACTGGAGGGGTGTCAATACCGCGCTATTATTAAGGACAATTGTGAGAACCCTATACTGGAAGGTACTTAAAATGAGAATGGTGAGAACCCTATACTGACAGGTTAAGCCACCTTATCAACCCTAAACTAACAAGTAGATGTATCAACCTACGCTGGCTATGTAGTTTTGGAACACAAGGATTACTTCTAAGAACTGAAACCTAAATTGGCAGGTGAGTTCGCATCCTTGGGTTCTCTCGGTGCTAACTTATACTCCCATATGAAGAGACTAAACATGAATAACTGGCTGTACTGATTAACTGAATTGAACTAATTTTGAGTTTGCTGAGTTCTGTAGCTGATGGAATAATATTGATATATAATAGCTAACTGAGTTCATGAGATTAATGACCTTACTGAGTACTGAGTTCATGATATTTCTTAGAGTACTGAATTATAGGGACTTCTAAAGTTACTGGGTACTGAGATTTCTGAGATTATTAGAGATTAACTGAGTACTGAGATTTTTGAACTACTGAAATTACTGAACTACTGTGATTGCTGAAATTTCTGAGTTTTCTTGAGTCACATGACTTACTGAATTCTATTGATCTTGGCTTGACTAAGTATTGTGATAACATGACATGGCTCTAGTCACACAGATATATTTTTTGGGTACCAGGACTCGATGGAAGGAAACTGACACAACTTGACTTTCTTGAGTATATGACCATCAATAACAATCCATAATACATGAGTGAGGGATTTCATGAAGTGCATGGTTATCATAATATCTAACATGAATAGGAATACTTATAATCAAGTCATAAATATCATATTCTAATATCCTGGGAATTCCGACAACATATACTATTCATAACAATGGCATGGAAACTATTTAACCATAAGGGAATGACAAATATGTAACATTTAGTTCATATTATAATAATTTGGGGATAACTCATGTGATACTTCAATATCATGATCTTGTTCATAGCATGGAAGATATATAGACACACTATTAATCCATTCCCCAATCATTATGTACATTTCATTAACACATATATTGCACAACAATGTCAAGTGAGCTCATTGAACATGATAGACTAGCATGAATTTATCATATAGTTCACCCCTGAGTTATAATACATACCTTTTATCATTCTAGGCATTTTAGCAAACACCTTACATGCATAATTTTGGGCACAGGTATATTTATCAACATAACATTCTTTCTCCATCCAAAGTTCATGGGTTTCAACTATCATAGTCACATGTTTCATGGAAACACATAAAAATACAACCTTGAAACTCAAACCATAATCATCAACAAGGATATAATCATAACACATCATGAAAATCATAATTTACTGTTTAAAAGTTGATTCTTGAGCTCCACGGATGAAAGGGATCCGTGGATGAACACTACACATACCTTATTTCTCAATTTCATGAAGATTGATGGAGAAAATTGATTGATCTTGAATCTTATATGAAAACCCTAGCTTGTGTTCTTGAGAGGATTTTGAGAGAAAGAATATGTTTTGGTGAAATAAGGGCTTAATTCCGTGTTTAGGCATTATATAGGGGTGGAAAAAGGACTATTTTTGCCCCAAAAATGGAATTTTAAGTCACCTGGACACCCACATGTGTGGCGCAAACTTTATCGCACACCTTAGGGTGTGCATTGCACATCTTATCGCACATATTAGGTCGTGCGTCACACTCTTTATCGCACACCTTAGGTTGTGCGTCACACACCTTATGTCAGGCGATGTACTCCACTTTGTAAAGTCATAGCTTTTTGATCAGGTGTTGGATTTTAGTTAAATTAGTATCGTTGGAAAGATAATTCAAATTTATTTCATTTGATATACAGTAGGATCTATAATTCAATATATAAAGAAGTTATGGCCGATTGAAGTTGACCCAAGTTTTGACATTCACTAAAACTTGAACGATAGGAAAGCTTTCAGCTTGAACTTGAGTTATGGATCCTCTATGATCTAAATTCATGGTCAAATAGATCCCTACACTACATAAGTGATTAACGCATTAAATTTACATAGGGTTTGAGGCTTTTGAAACATCTGTGCATAGGAATGATGAACTTTTATTTTAGTCAAAAATATGGGATATTACAGTTGAATAAGGTGATAATTCGCAACAAGCATCCTTTTCGTAACATAGAGACTACATGACCAATTGTTGGGAGCTATAGTGTTTTCAAATATTGGTTTGAGGTTAGGTTACCATCATCTTAAGATCCAAGTTGAGGATATTCCAAAGAGTGCCTTTCGAACTCGTTATGGACATTATGAGTTCTTGGTTTTATGTACTTTAGATTGAACAATGCCCCATCTGAATGAAGTTTTTAAGCCATTTTTGGATTTATTTGTTATTTTTTAATTGATAATATTCTTCTTTACTCAATGAGTAAGGAGGTGCTTGAAGCTCACTTGCGTACAGTGTTAGGTTTTCTTAAGAAAAAAAAACTATATGCTAAGTATCAAAGTATGAATTATGGTTGTATTTAGTGTCATTTTTTAGGCATATAGTATCTAAGGAAGAGGTTATAGACGACCCACATAAGGTGGAAGCTGTTATGAAATGGGCTAGACCGACCAATATGATAGAAGCTTATAACTTTATGGGTTTTGCCAGTTATTATCGTTGGTTCATGTAAGGTTTTGCTACCATTACTTCACATATGACTCGCTTAACTCATAAAGGTACCTTTTGTGTGGGATGATATATATGAGGAGAGCTTTCGAAAGCTCAAAACTGTGTATAATTTATCTCCTTTTCTTACTTTGCCTATTGAAGGTAAGGATTTTATTGTGTATTATAATTCTTCACAATTTGGATTATATGTTATTTTGATATAGGGTAAGAATGTAATGGCTTATTCGTTGAGGTAGCTAAAGCCTTATGAGAAGAACTAACCCACCCATGGTTTGGAATTGGAAGTAGTGGTCTTTACTTTGAAAATTAGGAGCTACTACCTCTATGGGGTGAAGTATAAAGTGTTTGCAAACCATCATAATTTGTAGCATATGTTTATTCAATAAGATCTAAAATTAAGGCAAATAAGGTGGATGGAGTTGATAAAAAATTATGACATCTCAATTTTGTATCATCCGGCAAGGTCAATATAGTGGTAGACACATTGAGCTAGAATTCGACAAACAAGGGATGTTTGACATAATTAGAGGTATCGAGACACCCATTAGTGGTGATGTCCAAGATACACCTCCTTTTGAAAAATAATACAGTCGCTGCCAAATATAGTAGCCCAACAAAGGTTGGGGTCGAATCCAAAGGGAATATATGGAATTGTGGATCTCAGCTGTTGTAATCAACAGGTAGAACTAGAAAAGTAAATAGGGGAGGGGGTTTGAGTTGCAATATTGAACAAGTAACGAGTATCAAGTTTTGGTCATAATCAGTCGTAAGTGAACACTAGGATTGTGTTCCCCCTGGCTTCTCAAGCTTGTAGGCTTATTATGCTTTGTTGAACCAACCTGATACCTTGCATGCAGAATCTGATAAGTTATGTACCTTCTATAGTCTTTTGGATGAGTAGAAGGATTTCACCCTTCACCTTTTGAGTCTCAGGATGTAGCCTTACTAACCCTTATCTTGATCCTAGTTAACTATTACCTTTTGAGTCTGTAGTTATTACATGAAATCTAACCATCTTACTTAGATAAAACCTAGTAGTGTGGATCGATAGTTAAACTCTAAATTACTGTTGTCATCATCTTTTCCTAGTCACCACTCTTATTTTGGAGCAAGTAGCAATAATCTAGGTGGGATCCTAACATTTACAACTTCTAAGATAACTATTAAAGTGAAGATAGTACAATGCATATATGGGTATCAGTTTAGAACAACAATAACACTTCTCCTACTTCGTCAATCCGCTAGGGTTCCCACAATCCTAGCTAAGGATTTTAGCCACTCATGCTTGTGAAGTTATCAACAACATTAATAATTAAAAGCATAAGATGAAATCACAAGTAAAACTCAAAACTGTAACTAAAATAATCAACCAAAATCCATACAAGAGAATTCTAAGACCAAAATCAAATTGGGAAATCAAAATATGTTTGTAACTATAAAGAGTGCATCACTCATTCTAAAAAATGCATAAGGGTATTTATAGTACATGAGGAAATCGTAAAACCAAAGTATGAATGAAATAGGAGAAAAAAGGGTTGATAGCTACTTGTGGTCCCTACATGTACCCTGGCCCTGCGCACATATGGTACATGCGGCCTGCAGGGAGGGCGTATGTAGTGACCATATGTGCTAGGAAAAAAAAATCCTACAGGTCAGCTTTTGGGATTTTGGAATTCTGACACATGATTTGCCCACATGTGGTCCACATATGCTATATACGGTTTGCATGTTGACTTAGCATGTGCCAAAAGTTATTTTTCAGCTTTTTTTCGATTCCCACACATGTTTTGGTCACAAACAATCTAAAGAGTGTCCCGAACATCCACAATTGCTCCTATAAGTAGCCAAAAACATCATTTTTCATCTTTTTCATGAACCTAGCATCCAAAACATGATTTCTGCAAAACATACCCAAAATGCATCATATCTAACAAAACAACCTCAAAAACATTTATATTTTCCTTGTTTTCTACGATGAAAGTGCTATATTTCTATATAACATCAACATCCTCAACTTAGAACATTTTCATGTACTCAAGAAAAAAAACACAGCAAAACACAATAACCACTTTTAGCTTACTTGATAACACCCCCTCAAATCTCACTTTTTAAAACCAATTGTGTATAAATATGAAGCACAATAGTGTGACACAGTGGGATCAAGGTGTGGAATTACATTAGCAACAAAAAACCACGTATATGTACAAGTTGCACTACCCAAAACAAGCAAATAGCTAGAAATATGACTCAAGTTCCCTCATAATAAAGATGTTCCACTCACTCATATGCAATACTACATGTCAATGTAGGGATAGTCAAGAGACACTCACACTCAAAAGAGAAGTTCTAATCGGTGTGCATAAAATACCATAGGCTTGCCCTTATTTTCTTTATCTTAGAATTCAGAAGGTCAAGCTAGGATCACTATAGGACTTTTCTCGACTTGTAATGTAGGCTTGGAGGATGGTATGGTACATATGGACATATCAAGTGACTAACCCTCCTTGGTAATACACTAACATTGGGGTCTCACTTACTAGCTAATTTCCTTTTTATTCCATCCTTATTTCTCCTTTTTATTCTTTATTGCACATTCAGGTTGGGTGCAGTCTTTTATTCTTTCTTTTTAACTTTTTCATAATTTTTTTTCTTTTTCTTTTTCTTTTCTTTTGCTACCACAGCCAGCTATACTAACTTTTGCTCTTTATTTACCTTTCTTCATACCCACTTTACACTATGCACCCCTATGATATCCACCCTCAACTTAGGCATTTTACCTTAGTTAAGGTGCATAATGTCCAAGGAGGACCAGGGCCAAAATAGGTTCATTGTAACACAAATGAGAAGGTGAAAGGTATAATAAGAAAAATAGGCTATAAGGCTCAAAACAAGGACCAAGGGATACAATTCACACATGGAAGATTATTTAGGCTAAAAGTGGAATGAAAGAAAAAATGACCTATGTTGCTTTCCTAATCGACTATCCTTTAACCTAGGCAAGACCAACTAGGCAAGTTTTGAATTTAACACACAAAGGGAACTAAGTAGCATCTCACACACACATAGCACAGAGTCAATATTACAAACTATTACTTATCCGGTTCATGCAATTGTTAGCAAGTGATTATCATCTCCTTAATCCTAATGCCATAATAAGATAAACAATGTTCACACATATTTACATTTACACAATTCTAAAACTCAAAATTTAGAGAAGTATCATTTTTCTAAAAACTCAATCAAAAATATGAAAACTGTCCTAAATACTTAAAAATCTCCTAATTATACAAAACACAACACAATAAGAAACAAAACACAATACGACACAAATTTTAATCTAGAGATATTGGTTCTACAACCATACCACAATGAATAGGAAAATAAGCATGATAACAGAAACCCGCAGTGGCTATGGTATACCCCACCCCCAATCAAAAAATGTACACTAACCCAGTGTAAAAAAATAATATAAATAAAAGGGAATGATGACTTACCTGGGATGCACTAATCATCTGTGTGATGAGTATCCATGAATAGGGGTATATCCATTGGCGGAGGCTATGGTGGTGGTGGTGCACTATGAGAAGATGCACCCATAGCTAGATCTAAATGTCTCTACCTATCAAAAAAAATAGTCTCCATCAAATCATGGGTGGCCCTTTTCAAGGATTACTCATATGGCATGCCTGGATTCTGTAGGTCCCTCTCTCGATCTCTCTTGGTCCCTACTACGGAGACCACCTCATCATCCTTCATGAATTAATCAAAGTATGAGGGACCACACAGAGGTGATGAATGAATAATCAGGGGTACAACCATACCCTTAAAAATATCCATCTGTAAGTGCAACATAGCTTGTAACTCTGACATCACAGCCCGATGCGTATACTGAAGTCTATCCTTAGCCGTCTCTAGTGTAGTTGGACCTATGGTTGAATCTACTCATATAGTGTTGCCTCTTCGGTATCAATAATTGGTATCCAAGTGGCTGTTACCTCTATTCTCTCTTTAACACCTGGTATATCTAGCACAATAGCCTCTACAATAACATTCAAATTAATAATGTTTATCATAGACACCCCTTGTATATCGGCTATTGCACTACCATACACGCATGAAAAACTACTTGATCATACTTCAGTTTAAAGGTGATATCTCCCAAGTATATATCAATCAACACCCTAATAGTGGATAGAAAGGGCCTACCCACTGTAATAGGGGCTTGAAAATTCACCTCACAATCAAGAACCATGAAATGAATGGGAAACATAAAGAATGCAATATTTACTTCTACACCACACAAAATACCTACTGGTTTCTTCATAGATGAGTCGGCCATCGATAGCTTTATGGATGTAGGTTTGTGTTCCTCCATCCTCAACTGATTGTATACAACCAGTGGCATAACAGTTACTCCTGAGCCTAAGTCACATAAAACCTGCTTGACATTAAAAGGACTAATAGAACACAGAATAGTAACTTCTTTGAGATCTTTCTTCCTTTTTACTAACGGTAAGAAAGGGGTCGCACTATGGGGGTACACATGATCATTGGGCTCGACGACCCAATCCTTACAACTATCATACTAAAAATTATTATCACCCCCTGTTGACTTCTTAGACTCTGCCCTAATTGTCTTATCTCTCTCAGTTCTATTAATCTTCAACTCCTCAATAGTAGATATAGGGGGATCATTAGTAGTAGAAATACAATTAGTGGTGATATCTAGACAATGATATATGTTTGAAGGATTCTGCACTGTGTTACTCGGGAGGGCACCTAGTTGCCTTTGATGCAAAGTGGTAGACATCTGCCTAAATTGACGTTCTAACTGCTTGGTAGCCATTGTATGAGACTCAACCTTCTAAGTCAAACCTAACATATCATCCTTTATCTCCTTAAGACTAGCCTTCTGAATTTCTTGCCTCTTCGCCAGTTTGGTCAATATTTTTTCAATTTTTGATTCCGTATCTCATCTATCAGGTGGAATGTACCTATCTCCCTTCTCCTTTTAATCATCTTTCCATCTCCATTCACCTTATCTTTCCCTACTGTGGTCTCTATATTTGTCATCATACTAGTTACAAGCTTGGTTTTTTTGCCCTTAGGCTTGAAAACCCTTTAACTAACGATCCAAATACCTATACTCATCTTCTAATTCAGACTCATAAGCTCCGAAAGCTACACTCTATACTCCTAATACATGAAATTTCTCTGAATTCATAGTAATGAACTACTTTGCCAGCAACCCAATATCAGTCCTTAATAGTGCAATCTCTTGTGCTACATAAATATCAACTTCTCTCTGATCACCGAAAACTCTAATAACATAATTACCAAGACCCGTCTCTACCTCTCGAGTTTGCCTCCCTTGATTAGTGAGAAAGATCTGGTCTAGAATATTGGAAGTTACCTCTCAGCAAAATCTCATAAGAGATCCTCTAGAGATAGTCTCTACCCTTTCTCTAGAACTGATGGTCAGGGCTTTATAGAATAACTCTAATAAATTTGTCCTTAAAATCCGATGGTTGGGCACCATACTTAACTTTTTTTTGAACCTAAACTAACCCTTAAAAAATACATGGAATCAGATTGCAGCTTCCTAAAATTATAAATGTCATCCTTAAGCTACAACATCCAGGATGGAGGAAAGGACCTCTTCAAGAATTACCTGCATAACTCGTTCTATGTAGTGATAAATCCTCTTACTTATTCCCCTAGCCATAAAGATGCTTCTTTTGTAAGTGAGAAGGGGAACAACCTCAATATAAGTGTATTTTGATCTACCCCAGGTATGGTATATAAATTACAAATCCTCATAAAATTTTCTAGATGTATGTTTGCATTATTTGTAAGCAACCCCACAAACACACCCTTCAAGTATAGGAGTTGGATCATAGAACTTGAGATATTGAACTTTACATCATGGGGTAAAATTGGAGGAATACAATGTATCCCAAATATTCTTCATCATCCTCGTATGATTGCACATACTGATGTGTTGGGATCACTTAAGGTCGGCCTTCTCTAACTCTATTCTGATCGTTCTGCTGCCTTTCCCTTCTCAGCTAACTCTACTTCTTGAGCTATGTTCTGAGATTTCTTTACTAACCTCCTATTATTTTCAGATTAAGCCAAAAGCTTACCAGTCGGTCGATCAACAGTGTCCTGAGCTCCTTCAGGAGGAGGGGGAGGCAAAGCATCTCTTTTTGGCTCTGTCATCATACTAGGTGTTTATCGAATCCTCTATGGATTCAGATTGACTGGGATTAAGGGATGGACTTTTCTCTATGTGTTAGACATACCCTTGCGTATACCCAACTAAGAAAAAAACAAAAAGAAAACCCAAAAACTGCAACAACTTTAATTCACATATCAATACTGTATCCCCCAGCAATGATGCCAAAATTTGGTGACGTCCAAGATACGCCACCTATCAAAAGATGATACAGTCATTGTACAATATAGTAACCCAATAATGGTTGGGGTCAAATCCTAAGGGAATATGTGGAATTGTTGGTCTCAACTATTATAATCAATGGGAAGAACTGGAAAAGTAAATAGTAGTTTTATGTACAAATATCAAACAAGTAACGAGTATCAACTTTTGATTGTAATTAGTAGTAGGTGAACACTAGTATTTTGTTCCCCCTAGCTTCTCAACTCCTAGGCTTATCGTGATTTATTGAACCAACCCGATACCTTACATGTAAAATCTTATAAGTTATGTACATTTTACAGTGTTTTGGACGAGTAGAAAGATTTCACCCATTACCTTTTGAGTCTCAGGATGTTGCCTTACTAACCTTATATTGATTCTAGTTAACTATTACCTTTTAAGTCGTTAGTTATTAGATGAAATCTAACCATCTTACTTAGATAATACCTAGTAGCGTGGATCGAAAGTTAAACTCCAAATTACTGTTGTCATTATCTTTTCCTAGTCACTACTCTTCTTTTGGAATAAGTAGCAATAATCTAGGTAGGATCCTAACATTTGCAACCGCTAAGATAACTATTAAAGTAAAGATAATATAATGCATGCATGTGTATCGATTCAGAACAATAATAGCACTTTCCTTACTTCGTCAATCTGCTGGGGTTCCCGCAACCCTAAATAAGGATTTTTAGTCGCTCGTGCTTGTGAATTAATCAACATCATTTATGATTGAAAGCATAAGATGAAATCACAATAATCACAAGTAAAAATCCAAAAATGTAACTGAAATAATCAACCAAAATCAATACAAGAGAATTTCATGACCAAAATCAAATCTCAAAATCAAAATATATTTGAAAGTATCGAGAGTGCATCACTCCTACTAAAAACCCATAAGGGGTATTTATAGTACATAAGAAAACCCTAAAACTAAAGCCCAAATAAAATAGGAGAAAAAAGGGTTGGTGGCTACTTGTGGTCCCTACATATGACTTGGCCTTGGGTGCATGTGGTACATATGGCCTGCATGAAGGCGCATGAAGTGATTGCATAAGCCAGGACCAAAAAATCCTGCAGTTGGCTCTCGGATTTTTGGACTTTTGACACATATTTTGCCCACATACGTTCCACTTGTGCTACATGCGGTTCGCATGTTGACTTAGCATATGTGGGAAGTTATTTTTTAGCTCTTCTTAAATTCCTGCACATGTTTTGGTCACGAGCAATCTGAAAAATGTCTTGAACATGCATAATTGTTCCCATAAGTATCAAAAACATATTTTTCATCGTTTTCACGAACTTAGAATCCAAAACATGATTTCCTGCATAACATACCCAATCGTTTTCTATAGCACATTAATTAACTATAGAGTGAAACTCTTACTAATGGTTTTAGGAGATTGTAGGTTACTAGAAAGGGAGGAGTATTAGACCATGTTTAGACTAAGTATAATTTTTGTGAGAAGATTAAAAGTAAGCTGTTTAAAGATAATAAGTTGAGAAATCTTAGATAAAGAGTGTTACAAAGTGAGGACAAGAAGACCATTTTTTATAAAGATGGAGTGTTGATAATTTGGTGGCATGTGTGTGTGCCTCGTGTGGGCAACTTGATTCTTACTATCCTTGTAAAGGATCACAATTTGAATTAGGCTATACATTTGGGGGAAACCAAAATATATAGAGGTTTAAGAAAACATTATTGGTGGCACAAAATGAAGTAAAACACTTTGATTTTATGACCAAGTGTCAAAATTGTCAATAGGTCAAGTATAAGCATCAAAAACCAGGAGGAACTTTTTAGAGAATGCCTATTTTAGAATGAAAGAAGGAAAGAATATAGATTGATTTTTTACTTTTAAACCAAAAAAAAAAAATCCATCAATATTCTTTCCTACTTTCATTCTGGAATGGGCATTAATTGGGATATATTTTGGTAAGAAGTGAAAGTTGAGTTCAAGGTACATCAAAACCTTTGATATTTTGAATAGAGTAGGGTTAATATCATATAGGTTGGCTTTACCACCTATATTTTATTGGGTTTATCTGTGTGTTTCATATATGAATATTTAAGAAGTACCACAGAGTAAGGGATTACATTATTTGTTGGGATTTGAAATTTTTTGACAAGGACCTCTTTTATTATGAGAAGCCAATTGCACTCTTGGACAGAGATGTAAGAAATATGAGAACTAAAGTCATTATATTAATTAAGGGTTAGAGGATAAATCATCTTCTTGAGTAAGTAACATAAGAGATGGAGGCATATATATGTTAGCATTATCCATACTTATTTGTTGACTCAGGTACTTCTTGTTTTTTAGTTGCATTATTTTAGGCTAGTTGTCATTAGAGTATGAAATAGGGGTAAATTGGTATCTAATTTAACAACTCAAATCACCATTACACTGAAATTAAGAGGAAAACATTTGTCTAGTCGTAGGCGTATTTTGAGTGTGTGGTGGTTTAGGAAAATTTCATAGTTATAGAGAATTGGTTGGTCATGTTGATTTGATTTTGTATTAAAGGATGATTTTAGAAAGTTGTAGCAACTTTATATGCATAAATGAACTAGCAAAACTTCAGTTATAGCGATTACCGTAAGAGGGTCAATTAGTAGTGTTGAATTTAGAGAAGTGTGTTGTGAAATTACCAGAACTGAGAACAAGTCCTGAGTTACTTCTTGGGTTCGTGTAGTGACAAAAGTGCAGTAGCAGTAGCAGAATCATCAGTGCAGCAGTATCTCATTGTCTTGAGGGTCGCTGCAATAACAAATTCTCTACTAAAGTAGTGTCGCGACAACATCAAATGTGTTGTTGCTATGGTGAAAATGAAAAAAATCCAGCTTTTAAAACCAAAAAACTCATTTTCATTCCCAATTTTCTAAAAATGTCCAAGGGCTTAGAAAGAAGTGATATTCTTTACTTTTGAGGATTTTGTCTTTGGAGGTAAGGTTTCTTTATATTCTAAACTTGAATTACTCCTCTAAATTTATAGAAATTGCAAGGACCATGATTATGATAGAAATTAAAGTTTAGCCCTAATTTGTGACTTGGTGAGAACCGATGGGGAATTAGTTTTTTTTTTCAGTTATTGTTGATTCTAGGGTGTTAGAAAATATTTTTTTGTGGTAGAATTCTTATTCATGATGCTAAAATGCAAAGAATTCAAGAGTTAAAGGTAGAAAACCAAAGATGATAAAGTAGGGCAAATTCATTAATTTTATAAATGTGGGTTCCAATGGTTAGGAAAGGTAAAGTATTGTATTAAGAGTTGTGTAATTATTGTGTATATATCAAGAATACGCCAAAATCAAAAGAAAAGTCTTTGTATGGTATTTTAGTACTTTTTAGCAAGGAACGGAGGTAAGTTATGGTTTAACTGTAGTAAAAACTTGCTTACTCTATGCATATATGTGATTTGGATATTTGGGATTACTTTCGAGCATTACTTGTGACTTATTAACTATATTGTGCATTTTTATATATTTCTAAGATGGTATTAAAATGATATATAGACCGAGTATCATTCCAACAATATTACATTTATTGAGTGTCTTGTCGATCCTTTTATTAGATTAGGTACTATACTGGTACTTGTACATAGACTAAGATCATCCCTTATAAGTCATACCTAAAAGTCCCTACTGATTCTAGTATGCATGTAAATTATGCATGCATGTATGCAAACATTATTTTATTTGATTATGTATATATATTGTGGTGATTATTGTTGAAGAATCTGCCTAAGTATATGTAATATACTTGTATACCTTTATTCCTGATGAGTTAAGGTGTTATGATGGTATTTTTTTGTCAATTAATTATAAATTACATTTTCATCATTGTTACTTGCATTTAATTTTCCTATTTGTATGGTGTCGAGTTGAGTCAATCTATAATGCCTACCAGTATAGTTGATGTATTGATGCCACCTGTACTCTTCTTTTTATTGAGAGTAGAACATGTTCCAACATTTGATATAAGACCTCAACTTTAGTCCATAATTCTAACTTTAATTCAAGGATGAGCACCATGTCCAGCTAGTCGTTGGATCACTCTTATATTGTTCATGTCCTTTATTTCAGGACTAAGACATTTCTATATTTTCTATTTTAGGTTATGTTTTAGACTTGGTTTTAGATACTGTTGATGTTCTTGTATAGTGGATTTTATGTCTTGTTTTTTTTTTAAATAATTATAGATACTTGCACTCTATTTTATCTTTGAATACAAATTTCATAAGAATTTCGTTGATAATATTATGTTTTAGTAAACTAGTGTTGAGTATTTATGGAAAATGACTTGGGAAGGTCTGATTTAGTTGGTTAAGGGTTGAGTTAGTTGGTCCTCTCACCATAGAGTTAAGGTAGGAGACACTAATAATAATTTGTTTGTGACACATACTAGTACTTTGAAGTATAAAGACACCAATATAGGATAATGAACACATATATACGAACGTTGACATATTTGTGTAACCATGGGCCATAGGAAAAAGATCATTAACTCCATTAGAGATTATACACCATCAGTATGTATGTTTTACCATGATTATCACTTACAACCTATTTGGATGGTGGTTTGCCATGGTTTCATAATGTATGGTACATTATGGTATGGTACAGTATGGTTTGTACTATGTTTGGATGGACTGTATCATTCACTGTGGTTTAATAATAGTTGTTTTATTTGGATTGATGGTATGGTATTGTATGTTAACGGGTAATTTTACTAAAATACCCCTACTTGTTATAAATTTTCAATGAGGGTATTGATGACGTCATTTTCTCTATCAGCTACTTTGAGCTAATCGATCCACCTCCTTCTTCCACTTCCCACCGTCCCCATCGTGGTCGGCCTTGCAAAATACCTACACCTATATCTATTCTACCCAAAATTTCTAACCCCAAAAATGGAAAAACCCTAAAAAGCGTCAATGGGGTAGCAGCGTCTCTTATTTATTCTGAGGATACTACTATGTTAAATGCTAGGGTGGTGCTGGATATGGATACTGTAGTGAAGAAGAAAGTTAGGTTGAAGAAGAGAGTATGTAAGGTTAAGAAGAGTAAAATGGTATAATGGGTTTTAATAAAATTATATAAGGGCAAAGTTGGATAAAAAGGAAGAACCATGCCATACCAACAAATTGGTGGTTCAAGAAATTGCCTCATTCCATGGTTATCAAGCCATGGAATAGTAACATACCATACCACCAATTTTAGAAAACCATGGAAACAAATATGGTTTCCATGGTAACCATACCATACCATACCATGGCAAACCACCATCCAAACAGGCTGTTAGAAAACTCACTTTGTTGGTAGTAACTCAAGAACAAGATTTCAGACCAAAGCATATGGAATTGAATATCTTTACATACCTCAATTCCCAATTCGTATAACTTATGAAGTGCCGATTTGTCCTTTAATATGATAATTTTTATCTAAAGCAAATGTCAAATAATAAGACTAATATTAGTATCTAACCAAGAAACTTGGGAGATTGCAACTCATCAAAATAGTATCCAAGAAGCTAGTCCACAATACTTCTAATTAAGGGTGTTCTTTTCACTCTTTCTTCTCCCATCATATATACATAATGTATGACCTTCTTATCAGATTTTCCAACTCTACCCGTTCTTCACAACCTTTAAACAGTAAGCAAGTATACAGTGGGAAGCAAGATCACACAATCTTTCCCAAATCACCCAAGCTTCCCCAACAACAACATATGTAAAACAATCCTTAAATAGTTCCATAACTTCTCTAATACAAAAGGAAAATATTGTACTCACGGATACCAATCACTATCCATGAGTTCATAATAATAACATATGTACAATTCCCTACCTAAGCCTATACTTAAAAAGAAGTGACAATGGGCCAGCAATTCTGAAACACCCTGGGTTTTGGCCCTTTAAAATTACCTTAATTTTGAACCTTCTGATCCGACTCACACCATGACTCTTATGGTTTGGGTATAGGTCTAGGACCCTTATCGTATATTGGTCAGTGAGATATTGGTCAAGTTCTAATCTTAATATGAAAATACTTTATATGAGTCGCATGTACATGACACGAGAAGTATAGCGCCAAACCATATGTTGTCTAGTGTCTAGTATAGATATTTTTGCTTAGGGTATGACCTAAAGGGTACTAGTCATATGATTAGGGTATGAGTTATTCTAAGCAGTCATATGTTGGACAGAGTGTGATGTCCAACTTTCTGATCAAGGTACGAGTGAAAGGTAGCACTTGTATGATGTGGGTACGAGTAGAGGGGTCCAACCATACTCTCCTGTGAGTCTTCTATAACTTTTGAGATGAGGATATTTTAGACTTTTCCCATCCTAATACCTTAAGACCCCACACCAGATAACCCTATTCGGTCATTTATTATTCACTTAGAAGATTAAAAACACTCTCTAAAAACCTCTCAAGAAGATTGGCTAGGCTTTCTTCAAGGTGTCATCTAGAGGCTTAAGGATTAAAATCCCTTCGTGAATCTTTGTAACGAAGGAATGTTACTCCTCTTTTATTGTTAGTTCAGCTAAAATCATGTTTTAATGAATAATTTTCATGGTACTATTGTGATAATGTTTGGGTTTTGAAATATATATTGGGGTTTTGGTTATTCTTGATTGGATAATGTTTTCCCATGTTTTTTCTTATGGTTTTCATGCAATAATTGTGGTTTGAAACATGTGGCTACATGGGAATGGTTAATTGGTACTTGATTTTGGTTTTGGAAATCATATGTCCTCAATATGTTTGTTAAAATATCTATGAGAATGCTTTTCTCACATGGTTTGACTATTATTGAAAACTTTACATTGCATAGTATGGTAATGGAACCTAAATTAGTTGGTTGATTTTTAATGGTTTGGAAAGTCCTTGGTGGACATGGTTTTGGTTAAAGGCGATTTTGAAAACCTTATGGAGTACAATGGAATCCTCTAAGTGAGTAATTTATGAAAACCTTGTGGGGTACACGGGAATCCCCAAGTGATTTTAATAATGGAGTTTTGGGTACATGGGAATCCCCTAAGTGTTGGCTAATGGCATTGCTTACAAGCTATAGTTGGTAGGACGATACCACATTATAATGCCTTAATAATTGACTCCTGAAATTGGTGGTTTGGTTATGTGTTAAATTTTTAATTGGGCAATAATAGGGATTGCGATTGCTAACCGTGAAGGTGTGAGTCCAAATGGTTGACACTGGAAAATCATGTTTGCTGATATGAGGATTGGTCTTGATGTCCACGTATTTGTGGTGTACAAGGGAATCCCCCAAGTTTATACTCGTACATATGTATGATAGAGGACGAAGGGTGTAAGGGAATCCCTGGCCACCTATGGTATCTCTAGTTCGTGCGGCTACACTCACTAGGCCCGTTCAGGGGGTAACACTGAACCCATGCAGACCATGGGCGGATTATGATGGTAAATCTACATAATCGAAGATAAAGTTTTAAATGCATACTAAGCTCAGTTCCCTTTCCTGGCATGGTATATATATGTATGTATGTGGTGGCATATGATAATGTACCTTGGTTTTAAATAATGGCATTATTTTAATCCTTATTCTTAAGTGCATGTTGGCGTTCATCCACTAACCATCTTTAGGAACTGTATCCCTACGCAATGTAGGAACTGGCCATACTACTATTCCTCCTGATCAGTGACTTAGTGATATGGGGATAGCTTGGTATAAGTTTAAATCCGAGACCAACCCAACCATTTTGGAAATTTATATGTCCATAATTCATTTGACATGGGTTGTATATTGGCTGGTTTGATTGGGTATAGGGGATGGTCTCTAGTCCTTATTGGTCTTGAGATGCCCGGCACAACTACGCCCTGATTTGATTCGTGTCAAATCCTTACATCAATTCCTAGAAATTTATGTTCTTAATTTATACTCCTTCAAGAACTTGAATTTTCCTTCAGCTAAAACCATAAAGAAGAGAAAAACTCTTCAGTAACGATAAATGGAAGGGAAAGGCCAACTTGGTAAAGGGCTGCCTTAACTCTTAAACATAAAGAATATTATTTTCTAGTCTTTCATGGTCAGATCAATATAAATCCATAAGTGATTTAACTAACCTAGGCTAGGAAAGATGAAAACAAAAGTCTTTAAAACCCTAGTAGTGTATTGGGGTGGCAGATTTTTCTTGAAAGTGTGTGAGAGAGAGATAACTTATGTCTATTGAAACTATGGATAAGATAATGAGAATAAATGAACAAGGTTTTTGGCCTATAAAGGCTTCTATTGGCTTGCACTTTCTCCTCTTTATTTCCAGCTACATTTGGCTTTATTTGGGCCACAAAAAATAAGTTGGTGATGCACCTACTTAGACATTTTATTTAATTTATTGGGCTTGGACAGATTGGTCCTTGGGCTCCATTTTCTTCTTATTTTTCCTTTTCCTTTTCTTTCACATAATATGGGCCACAAATAGGTCCATTAGTCTAAGCAGGTGATGCATCTACTTGGTCCTTTTAAATTTGTCAAATAGTCTAAGTAGGCAATGGACCTACTTGTCACTTACTAGCTTAATATAGTCAAGCAAGCACATCAGTCATTTTATCCCATTTTTGCAAATCTTAATATCTTTAATTTAACTTAACACTAATATATACTTGGCCACTTTAAACTTTAAAATCAACTACTACTTTTTATCTCAAGTTTAAACATTTTGTCGAGTTCACATAGTTGTTTTATATATGTTGGAAGGTTTGGGGTATTACATCTTCCCAAACTTTTGATCATTTTTCCTCGAATGTGAGGTATGCTTAAACAAGCTCAACTTTGGATACTCTCCAATTATTTTGGCAGAGTTCCCTTTTTAAATAGGATTATCCAAAATGTATCAACTAACCAAAAGAAAATATAGACAAGCCTTATAGGGCATTTTGACGAGCGTAGCACATGAAATAATCAAATGATAATCAAGGTTCCTCTTGGCCACATATAATCAAGTGAAACAATTTCATATAGCATAACTTACCTTTCTCTCCTTCTTATACATCGAACTAAGGTGAAACACTTATAATATGAGAATCATAAGTGTGAACTATAAATCTTAACATATGACATGTGAACAAGATAACAACTGAACTAATAAGCTAAAAAAATATTAACAAGTGAATAGATGCATATAGGACTTACAATCGTTTAAAAGATGCATACTACTGGAACCTCTTATAGGTTCTCGGGCCAAATATAGATACTTATACTTAATGGGGTCTCCATATTTCTAAGTGGATTTTCAATTCTCTAAATTCTTCATAATACTTAGATTGAGGCTACATCCAAATAGGCCACTTTACTTAGCCATCTTTTTTATGGGTAAGGATCGTGCTAAAATTTACTAGGTGCCTAACCTTTGTTGCCAACACCCCCATTTCATCATGATACATAGAAATTTTACTCCAGCATGTTTGATACTATAGTCTATAAGTATGGAGTATGAATAAAAAAGTCACATATAGTCAGGGGCGGAGCCATATTGTACCAAGGATGATCAGGTGAACAACCTTTGCCAGAAAATTATATCATGTATATAGATAAAATGCTATTCTATTTTGTTAAATATAAAGATTTGAACAACCTTAACACATCTGAGGGATATAGCTTAGTGTTGGTAAGTGGTCAGTAAAAGCCAAAAGTGGGTCTGCACAAAGGTTCCCCAGCGACTGGAATTATTAAAATATTTTTAAAGGAGCTTTGATTTTATTAAACACCCGTCCTAAAATTTCTAGCTCTGCCATTGCATATAGTCTATGACACATAGGCAAATGGGCATGGAGATTACCTAATATATGAAATATTAGCCATAAGGAAGTGCATTTAGTATATGAATAGGTATACATAAGAGGCATACTATACATAGATATTTGAGCTAAAGGTGTCCAGTGGGTTGGGCTGGGCTAAACCAAAACTGGCCCATTTAGTTTAACCGGGTTGTAGGCTAGTTTCGGTCCGAGTTGGGGTTAGGTGGGACAGGCCGATTTTGGGTTCAACAGTAAAAATGTTGAAAACAACCCTGAACCGGCCCACTTAACCCAACTCGGTTAAACCCACCTAAGCCCAGTCAAACCCGATTAAAAACCGATCAAACCCGTTTTAAAAAATGAAAAATCCAATATACACTACATACACTACAATTATATACACTATATACACTTCAATATACATTATATACACTACAATTATACAATATATATTATTTAAAATATATATAAACAATTACACATATATACGTATCATTCAATATATAATTATATATGACTATACATACTACTTTAAATAAAACATATACTAAAAATCTACGATAGTACAACATATATATATATAATACAATATATATATATATATATAGTTATATACTAATTTATAAAACATATACTCATTTATACGTTAAATATATACGCTTATAGAAGATATATACACATATATATGAACCATTCAATATATATGTACTGCTTTAAATAAAATATATACTACAATATACATATATATATATATACAACAATATGCATATATATATAATTACATACTAATTTATAGAACATATACACTTGTATACGTTAGAGATATACGTCTATAGAAGATATATACACATATATACGCACCATTCAATATATATGTACTACTTTAATAAAGTATGCACTACAACATATATATGTATATGTACTACTTTAAATAAAGTGTATATATATATACTTACATACTAATTTATAAAACATATACACATGTATACGTTAAATATACATGTCTATAGAAGATATATACACACCATTCAATATAAATGTACTACTTTAAAATTAAATAAACTATATCCTACAATATATATGTATTACAATATAGATAGATAGTTATATTATACTAATTTATAAAACATATACACATGTATACATTAAATATATACGTCTATAGAATATACATACACACCATTCAATATATATGTACTACTTTAAATAAACTATATACTATTCTACAATATAAATTTATATACTACAATATGTGTATATATATATATATATATAACTATAGTTATATATATATATATATATAGTTATATACTAATTTGTAAAACATATACACTTGGATACATTAAAAATATACGTTAAATATACATGTGTATAGAAGATATATACAATAATATACAAAGCATATACTACTTAATATAATAAATTAATAATAATTGATAGTTAATTAATGAATGTTGAATTTTATTGATTGCAAAATGATCCAAAATTTATAATGTTCATGAATAAAAAATCTACAAACTATGCATCATTTTTTTCTACTCATCCATTTTAATATTAACGGGAACTTGCATAGGATAGTCAAAGTCAATGGAGGCAAACCCATGCATTGTACTTGATTCTGCTGAGTTCTCCCAGGAAGTCATAATTTCTTCAAATTTCTGCTCGTCATTCGGCTTCGGTTATATTCCTTGATTTCTTCTTTCTGCTCTAATCTAATCTTTGAGGCAAACTAGAACATTTATTGCATTGGTTATAATGAGTGTCGGTTGTCTCTAAGTTATTGTCGTCCCTGACTAAAGGCGCTCTCTGATGCAACAGTTGACATTGAAACGTTCAAGATATCTCTAGCTAATCTTAAAAGCACAGGATATTGTGATTCATTATTCCTCCACCAATCCAACGTGTTGATCCGTCGTCTGCGATCCTCTGGCGGTGACCGAAGATAATACTTAAGCTCTTCCCGATAAGTTGATATGTAAGCTCCCTCGTCAACACTGTTCCAACCGGGTAAATCATAAAAGGAATCAGGAAAATCACAATGTACCGGCCTTTTAGAAAATGATGGCACCTCAGGAGGACGAGGAACGACAATTGGACTGATATGTGTCAGTACAGCTAAATCAACTAAATCATCATAGTGGTTATATAATTTATCTATGTAAGCATTCGCAGCAGACGTAGCCGTCCACAAATTAGGTTGTATTTGTTCAGAATCATTGTTAGTATTTATTTCTAAGTTACGATAAATAAGAATACTAAAGTGCCACATAGTATGGTATTTAATGCACGGATTTAGCATAGCACCAACCAAGAAAAATAGGGAGAATTGGAAAAAAATATTTTTTAAATTTAGTAAACATGGCACCAACAACATTTTCATAACCTTCTTTATTTTTATATAGTTTGAGCAAACCAGAAATATCGGTTATATATCCCAAAATATTACAAACAGTAGGATAATAAGCATTGAAAAATTCAACCGTAGCTACATAAATTTTTTTCAAAAACTTAACAAGATCATTAATTACAATCCAATCATAATCAAGTAGCATGCAATCGGCAGAATCAATAAAATGAACCACAATGTTGGTTAAAAGCTAATGTAATAGGAACTCTATATTTATAACAAGCTTTTAAAAAATCATACGTAGAATTCCATCTAATATAAATTTTCTCAGGAATCAATATCGGTGCAAGTCCATTTTCTTGACATTTAACTTTAAATTCTTTAATTCTCAATCTACGATTATTTCCTTGTATAAAATCAACAACAAGACGGATTTTTTCAATACAAATCTCAAAAAACTCAAGACCATCTTTTACAATTAAATTATATATATGACATGCACACTTAATATGAAAAATTTCAGGTAACGGCGGTGATAGCTTAGATTTCAACTTTGTTATAGCAGTCTTGTTGTTAGAAGCGTTATCAAAAGAGATACATAAGATTTTATTTCGATACCATAAAATGCTGCAACTTTATGTATCGAGTTAGCAATAAATTGTCTAGTATGTTTACGATCGTCATCGTATAAAAAAGCAAGAATACATTTTTGCATCACAAAATTACTATCCATCCAGTGACAAGTAACGGTTAAACAATTATTTTTATTTACAGCACGACCAAGATCAGAAGTTAGGGAAAATCTACATTGAATATCTTTTAACAATGTAGATAAATAAAAATAATATTGTGAATGAAGTCTAAAAATATCAGACCGACAAGTACTTCTAGGAACACCATTAAACATAGGATTATAAATTGCTTGAATATAATGAATAAAAATACCAGAAGAAGGAAAACTAAAAGGCAAACAACCTACAGCTACCATTTTTGCTATTTCTTCCCGTTCCCTCAATTTATTATACTTCTTCATTACGTGACCGGTTATTGGGTCCATTCTAGTTTGTGTGGGCCTACCAACAGCCTAACCACCTTGTATAATTTTTAACTCTCTTTCGTGGTCTTCAGCTAAATGTCTCATTAACGTACCCGTCCCCCTTGCTTGCCTTCTCTTTTATGCTTATATAGTTTTTGACAAATATTGCATTGCACCTCAGTATCTGATATACGTTCAAAAATTTTTCATGCA
The DNA here is from genome assembly GCA_030864225.1 of Capsicum baccatum var. pendulum. NCBI lineage: Eukaryota > Viridiplantae > Streptophyta > Magnoliopsida > Solanales > Solanaceae > Capsicum > Capsicum baccatum. The sequence goes on along the minus strand of CM061557.1, from coordinate 82,927,865 downwards.
ACACTAGTTTGTTTACAAGCTCTTGGGGCACGGGGAGGACGGGGAGGGAGATTAACCGATTCGAATCTAACATTAGCATTTCCTACTTCGGGTGTCCACCAATATTTTTATCATCTTCATCTAAATCAACCGCATCTACTTCATTTTCTTCTTCTATACCATAATTTTCCCGAACTTCTAAATAATCCATATCGTGAGCACCTACACCTATTTCTTCCTCAAAAGGTTGACTAAGTGGTACCGGAGGCGAAGACACACGGGTATATCGAGTACTTGAAGTACCTCTACCGCTAGTAATTCAATTTTTGCTACCACTACCACTTTCGGGATAAATTTTTTTGACACTTTTACCGAGGTTTCTTAATTTATCCATAGTATAAATCAAACTAAAAAATATTCAAAATACATAAAAAGTAATAAAAATAAATATTCAACAATTAATACACTAATTATAAATTAAAAGTAAGAGATGAAACGACATTACTAAATTTTGGAAGTATCCGAAGGTTGCGACTTTAGAAACTTCCACTCGTACTTAGTAATCGCAAAATTAAAAAAATTAAAGTGAGCACTTTAGAAATTAAATATACAGAATATTTGAGAATTGAGAAATGAGATTGGCCCATGATAAGATTTCCCCCCTAATCTGCTAGCTACATATATTTAAGGAAAAAATTCAGAAATAGCAACTTTGTAGCCTTAATTATAACTTTTATAGCAACATTTTCATAATTACGAAAAATAGCAAATTGTATTTTGTATTTAAGTAAAATGTTGCTATATAAATATATATACAAATATATATGTATTACTGATAAATACATATGCACAACTAAAAAATACATATTCTTCTATTACTATGAAGTGGGTAAAATATTGCTACTTTTGCTATAAGTTGCAATTTTGAAGAAGTGTTGCTATTTATTGTAATTATAGTCTTAAGGATGTTAGTTTCTGTAATTTTTCCTATATTTAGCTTTGCTTTTAGGATCGGCCCATGCTAGGCCTTTGGCCCCTAGGCTGCCACCATAATTATATAGATTTAATTTACCTTGTTTCTTTAATTTTTGAGATTGTTTTTTAGTGGTCATAACATTTTTAAACTTTGGACTATAGACATGTCAACAATATAATTGGGGTAATAAGAATGAGGTCCAAATCTATAATTTTTTCTATATTTAACTTTGCTTTTAGGATCGGCCCATGCTAGGCTGCCACCATAATTATATAGATTTAATTTACCTTGTTTCTTTAATTTTTGAGATTTTTTTTAGTGGTCATAACATTTTTAAGCTTTGGACTATAGACATGTCAACAATATAATTGGGGTAATAAGAATGATGTCCAAAACAAACATAACATCATTGTAATAATTAAGAACTCATATGACACAATGAACAGTTAGACTTTTCAAATAGAAGAATATGTTCATATCAAGTAGAAGCATGTGACTCCTTAGATAGAGAGGTAGGGACTCTATAAGATAATACAATAACTAAATAATTAGTAGACAATACCAAATGAAAGGGTGCATAAATATGTGAACTTACAGGGCACATGGGCAAATTCAAATTATGTACAAGTGTACATTCCACCTAAGCACATATAAAATATATAATGTACAGAACATGTATCCTATATATGAACACATGTAACATGTTTAGTCTAGGATCTTATTAACTGTACGAACCCCATTTGACTTAGAGGATAACTTATAAAAAAAATTTATTTAGAGTACCTTTGTCATGCTAGTACTTGAAAGTATAAACATATATGTATAGGATGATGAATAGTACTTTGACACATTTACGAAACCATATACTATATGAAAAAGATCATTAACTACATTAGAGATTATAAGCCGTTGGTATGTATCTTTTACCTTGAAAATCACTTAGAAAACTCACTTTATTGGTAGTAACACAAGAATAAGATTCCATGCCAAAGAATATGAAATCAAATAGCCTTACATATATCAATATGATAATATTTATCTACAATAAATGTCAAATAATAAGTCTAATATTAGTATCTAACCAACCAACTTGGGAGATTGCAATTAATCAAAATAGTAGCCTGGCAATAAGCCCATAATCCTTCTAATTAAGGGTGTTCCTTTCACACTTTCTTCTCCCATCACATCTACATAATAAATGACCTTATGATGAGGTTTATTAACTCTCCCGGAGCTTCACAACCTATAAACAGTAATAAAGTATACAATGGAAGGAAGATTGTAATGCCCCACACTTTCCTAAGCTAGAAAGCGAACCGTTGTTCGTACATGTGAAACCCCCAATTATGTAAGCCATATTTGGGTACATGAATTACCAAGAGTACCCTAATTATAATAGATATTATGATGTGTTAAGTGTGGTCATATGAGTCACTTAAGGTAGTAGAAGCTAAGTGTTTCAAAATCCATCTAGTTTTAGTGTTTGAATTTGCAAGGATCATCTTTGAATGAGAATAACTTGATAAATATATGGTATCTGTGAATATTTCTACCTACCAACTTATAGAGAATCGAGTTAGCTTTTCAACGATACCAATTTCATCAAAATCCAACACCCGATCAAGGAGTTATGGCTTTGCGAAGTAGAGTGCGTCGCCTAACCAATCGCACATAGCTACTGGAATAGGTGTGCAATAGGCAATGCGGAGCATACCTAAATGTGCGCGATAAGCAATGTAACGCATACTTAAAATATGTGTGATAAGCAATGCGGTGCATACGTAAATGTATACGATAAGTAATGCGGCGCACACTTGGTATTTCAGGTAGTCAAAACACTCCGTTTTGAATTATTTTGAGGGAAATTAAGTCTTTTGGAATTCCTTACACACCCATAAACTTGACCTTATGAATTTGATAGAATCTAAACACATCATAACCCTATTATCAATCTAAGTTCATCATTCAAGAGCACTAAAGGAGAAAAACAACTAGGGTTGCACAATCAACATTGAGGGTCCAATCTTTCAACGAATCTGTTACCATAAAGGTATGTGGGGTTTTCAACAAGAACATCCTTTCGTTCTTGTGCCCAAAAATTTGTATTATTTTATGAAGATACATGATTTTACTTGTTTAATTATGAATTTGAGATGGAAACTATTATCCTATATTCTTGTTCAAGAAACAATGATATTTTTATGATGTCTTAAAGATAAATTCCTTGAGTTTTGATGTTAATATCATGTTTCAAGTTGAATTTCCAGATTTTCATATGAGTTATACTTGTTTTTTATACAAAGTATGAATCTTGAAATGTTTTGCTCAAGTGTTGATATATGGGATTTAAACCCTCTTTGAGATTATGATGTTTGGTAAAGTATGTGTTATACACACCTTGATATTTGAATGATTTGACCTTTTGGTCTTGAAAGAGTTATTTTTGAACTTGAATAAGAAAGGAAATCTACATGTTGATTTATTATGAAAAGGGGGTAGCATGATGGCTCCCGATATGAATTGTTTAATTGCGTTGTTGTGGATTTTCTTTTGAAATGATCTGAGCTAAGTTTGGGAGTAGTCTTTAGAACTGAGTGGGAGGTATATCTGTGATTGGTACTTCCCTAGAACTACGTGCCCATGTAGGATGTGAGCCTAAGGCTGATTGATATAGTTATCACTAGTGAACAAAAGATTAAGGTTCTACTCTGATGGAAAGGATAGGACAGCTCTCCCCAATGTGGGTTGGACGTTGGAATCTATATAGCTCACATGGTTTATGTCAGTTGTAAGAGACTCCTAGTGTGTGTGTGTATTCTTCTGATTGAGATGAAAAATGTTATAGTTTGAAAGTCTGAGTTGAGAAAGTTATCGTTTTTGAAGAATTTGATGAATATTTATATATCTTAAAGAGAATTGTTATGAAAGCTACTCGTTTTGATGACTTTAAAATGATTATGAAAGTGATTGGGATTTACTATGATGACTCACATGTTTTCACCGATGTGTTTTACTCTATGGTGATTATGATGATTTTATTTTGAGTTATGTGAGTCTCTTATTACAACATGCATATTTTCCTATGAATATTTGTGATATAGGAATTTTATGAAAACCTGCATACACCATCACATACTCGGTCCATATTCCATGGTACTAACCCATGTATTCGTAAGTGGGCTACCTTTTCCCTATAATTTAGGTCTAGGTGCTCATTCCCAGGCTTGACATGATTCTCCGAGCACATTGGTCTACATTTTCTGTAGTGGTGAGTCCTCATGGTTCGAAGACTGGTTATTTCAGATTTCACTCTTTTAGTTTGAGTTATCATTTTATTCCTTGATTTTAGGGTTAGTTGGGGTATGTCCCAATGGCTCAGTGTTATACAGTTTAGTAGAGGCTTGTTAGACTAGATGGTTAGATTGATCAGTCTTATAGAGAGGTCGTATTTTGTTACTTTCCGCATCTCTTTCATCTTGAATTATGATATTATGGAGAATATCTTGATGTTTGATTATAGTAATCCTGTCGATGAGTGTTGAATGGTATGAAAATGGCTCAAAGGGTTAGCTTGGGTCTACTTGTAGCCTTAAGCACCGTGTGACACTTTGGGACCCATTTTTGGGGTGTTACAAATTTGGTATCAAAGCCTAAGGTTATTGGAGTCCAAGGGAGTCTAGTAAGCCACTTAAGTAGAGTCTTGATCATTGGTGTGTAGCACGCCACATCTATGAGAAAGAGGCTACGAGACATTTTAGGAAAAAAGTGTTATTTCTTTCTTTTTGAAGTCCATCGTGCTTATAGTTATTTCCTTTTAGCTATTAATTTGTGCTCTCCTCTTTCAAAATATGCCTCCTCACCGAGCTAGAAGAAATAATGATGGTCAGCAACCCCAGCTTGCTGGCCCACTAAATGAAAATATGTCCCATGCCAAATTTTGAGTAGCCTTTCAGGCACTGCCCCAAGCTATCACTGCTAATGTTCAGGACAATCCGACCCCGGCTCTATAACAGCAGGGAGATGAATTAGCTGCTGCAAGGATCCGTGACTTTATGCGGATGAATCTTCCAGAATTTAATGGGTCCAAGCTAGATAAGGATCCACAGTTGTACTTGGAGGAAGTGCAAAAGATTACTCAGGTGATGCATGTCTCTAAGGAGATTATTGTGGAGTTGGCAGCATATCGGTTAAAAGACCTTGCTTATGATTGGGTAGTTGCTTGGATGAAGGGTGGAGGTAAGGGTGCCGCCCCTACGTCTTGGCAGGAGTTCCAGGATGTATTCCTGGATAAGTTTTTCCCTTTAGAGATGAGAAAGGAAAAGGTAGAGGAGTTCATGAACTTGCGACAGGGCTCTATGACTGTTAAAGAGTACTGTTTGAAGTTCAATCAATTGGCCAAATATGCTCCTGACTTAGTAGCTAATAATCGGGCTAGTATAAGTAAATTTATGATAGGAGTGTCTAGCTATGTTGTTAAGGAGTGCAGGTCTGCTATGTTAAATAGTGAGATGAACCTTTCTAGGATGATAACTCATGCCCAATAGATTAAAGCAGACAAGATCAAGGAAAGAGATAGAATAAGAGGGAATAAGAGAGTTAGGTCCAAGCAGCACGGACAGGGTCAGACTAGATCGTAGGGAGGGAATCGCCCTTAGTTTTAGAATCGTTCATCTACACCAGCACCATCATCAGCTAGTGATACCGTACCTAGGGATGGGCAGGAGTAAGGTAACAGATCATATGCAGCCAGGTCCCAGTACAGTGTTGGCAGTAAGACAAATTATCCTCCGTGTCCTAAGTATGGTAAGACCCACCCGGGTGAGGGTTGGGGTGAGAAGAAAGTTTGTTTCTGGTGTGGTGACTTGGGTCACAAACTTAGGGAGTGCCCATATGCCAGGCAAGGGCATCGTGATAATCTCTCTCAGACTCAGACTCAGACTGCTAGTGCTCCATTTCAGGTGACTCGCCCATCCCCTGCTCAGGGCGCCTCTTCTAGCACTACTGGTAGTCAACGCCAGAATATGTTCAATGATTTTCCATCTCGCCAGGAGCAGGAAGACACTCTCAATGTTTTTACTAGTATGCTCCGTATATTTCAGTTTGATGTCTATGCTTTGTTGGACCCTGGGTCCAGTTTTTCATATGTTACACCTCTGGTTGCTGTGAATTTTGAAATGAGTCCTGAAAATATTACTGAGCCTATCTTAGTTTCTACCCTAGTGGGTGATTCGATTGTTGCCCAGAAACTGTATAGAAAGTGTCCTATTACATTCCTTCATAGAGTCATGTTGGCTGATCTGATTGGGTTATACATGGTGGATTTTGATATTATTCTGGGTATGGATTGGCTTCATTCTTTGTATGCCTCCATAGATTGTTGTACATGAGTGATCAAGTTTTAGTTTCCTGATGAACCTGTGTTTGAGTGGTTTGGAAGTTCTGTATCTCCCAAGAGTCATTTTATCTCATATATTAAAGTTAGAAAACTTATTTCTAAGGGGTGTATTTATCAACTCGTTAGAGTCAAGGACACTAAGTCTAAGACTTCAACTCTCCAGTCAGTTAGCATTGTTAATGAGTTTTCTGATGTCTTTCTGGAAGATCTCCCTGGGATACCTCTTGATAGAGAGATAGAGTTTGGGATCAATCTTCTTCCCGATACTCAGCCCATTTCTATTTCTCCTTACTATATGGCACCTATAGAACTTAAGGATTTGAAAGAGCAACGCAAAGATTTGTTAGATAAGGGTTTCATAAGGCCCAATATTTCTCCTTGGGGTGCTTCTGTGTTATTTGTGAGAAAGAAAGATGGTTCCCTGCATATGTGTATTGACTATCGCCAGTTGAATAAAGTCACTATCAAAAATAAGTATCCTCTTCCTAGAATAGATGATTTGTTTAACCAATTACAAGGTGCAAGTTACTTCTCATAGATAGACCTTCGATCCGGCTATCATCAACTCAAAGTTAGAGAGTGTGACACCCCAAAAACATCTTTTTGAACTCGCTATGGTCATTTTGAGTTTCTTGTTATGCCCTTCAGGTTAACTAATGCCCCGACAGCTTTCATGGACCTCATGAATTGAGTGTTCAGATCATATCTTGATATGTTTGTTATTGTATTTATAGACGATATTCTGGTGTACTCCCGTAGTGAGAATGAACATGCAGATCATCTCCAAATTGTCTTGCAAACTCTGAAAAATTATCAATTATTTGCCAAGTTCAGCAAGTTTGAGTTTTGGTTGAGGTCAGTTGCTTTTCTGGGTCACATCATTTCTTCTGAGGGTATTAGAGTTGATCACCAAAAGACAAAAGCTATTAGAAACTGGCCTATACCTATCTCTCGGACTAACATCCAAAGTTTCTTGGGTCTAGCTGGCTATTACTGTCGTTTTGTTGAAGGTTTCTTCTCTATAGCATCTCCTATGACCTGGTTGACCCAAAAGAAAGTGAAGTTCTTATGCTCCGATTCTTGTGAGAAGAGTTTTCAGGAGTTGAAGACTCGACTCACTTCAACCCCTATTTTGACTTTGCCTGATAGAGTTGAGGGTTTTGTAGTATAATGTGATGCTTTTAGAGTTAGTTTGTGTTGCGTATTGTTGCATAAGGGTAAGGTGATAGCTATGCTTCTAGACAGTTAAAACCCCATGAGAAGAATTACCCCACCCATGATCTTGAGTTAGCTGCTGTTGTGTTTGCTCTAAAAATATAGAGACACTACTTCTATGGTGTTCACGTTAATGTTTTCACTGATAATAAGAGTTTACAATATGTATTTACCTAGAGGAAGTTAAACCTTAGGCAGAGAAGGTGGTTAGAGCTATTAAAAGATTATGATATGAATGTGTTGTACTATCCGAGTAAGGCCAATGTAGTGGCAGATGCCATAAGAAGGGTGTCTATGGGTAGTGTTTCGCTTATTGAAGAGGATAAGAAAGAGTTGGCTCGTGATATACACTGTTTGGCTATACTGGGAGTTTGGTTGTTTGACTCTGCTGAAGGTAGTATAGGGGTGCAGAGTAGTTCCAAATCCTCCTTGATTTTGGAAGTAAAAGAGAAGCAAAACTTAGATGCTAGTTTGGTCAAACTGAAAGAATCAGTTAAGGAACAAAAGGTGGAGATTTTCTCCCAAGGGGGAGATGGTGTGTTGAGATTGCAGGATAGATTATGTGTTCCGAATATTGATGATCTGAGACAACTATGGCCGAAGCGCATAACGCACGATATTCTATTCATCCTGGTGCCACCAAGATGTACCGCGACTTACAGGAAATATATTGGTGGAGTGGCATGAAAAAGGATAGAGCAGTATTTGTGGCTAAGTGTGTGACGTGCCAATAGGTTAAGGTAGAACATCAAAGACCTGGTGGTATGATGCAGAAGTTTGATATTCCCACTTAGAAGTGGGAAGAGATAAACATGGATTTTATGACTGGTTTAGCTCCTTCCCGATGCCATCATAATTCCATTTAGGTTGTTTTGGCTAGATTGACTAAGTCTGCAAACTTCTTGCCTGTGCATACTTCTTATACAGTTGAGGATTACTCTAGATTATACATCCGGGGATTAGTCAGATTGTATGGAGTTCCTTTGTCCATCATTTTAGATAGGGGTACTCAGTTCACTTCGCAGTTTTAGAGAGCTTTCAGAAGGGTCTTGGTACCAAGTGTATTTGAGTTCTGCTTTCCATCTGCAGACAGATGGTCAGGCTGAGAGGACCATCCAGACCTTAGAGGATATATTGAGAACGTGTGCTCTTGACTTTAAGGGGAGTTGGGATGAGTATTTACCATTGATAGAGTTTGCTTACAATAACAGTTTTCACTCTAGCATTGGCATGGCTCCATTTGAGGCTTTGTATGGGAGGAAATGTAGGTCACCCATAGGTTGGTTTGAAGTGGGTAAAGCTTCCATGAGTGGTCCTGATTCGGTCTTTGAGGTTTTAGAAAAAGTCAAAGTGATTAGAGAAAGATTGAAAATCACACAGAGTCGTCAGAAGTCGTATGCTGATATGAGGAGAAGAGACCTTCAATTTGAAGTTGGTGACTTGGTGTATTTGAAGATTTCACCCATGAAGGGAATGAAGAGATTCGGGAAGAAGGGGAAACTTAGTCCCCGTTATGCTGGCCCCTATAAAGTTCTTAGCCATGTTGGTATGGTAGCGTATGAGGTTGAGTTACCTTCAGAGTTATTTTCCGTTCACTCTGTCTTCCATGTCTCCATGCTTAGGAAACAAGTTGGTGATTGTGTCATTGTAGATCCTTCAGAAAACCCTGATGTGCAAGATAGTCTTTCTTTTGAGAAAGTTCCTGTTGAGATTTTAGATCACCAAGTTCGAAGACTAAGGAACAAAGAAGTTCCCTTGGTCAAGGTGTTGTGGCGGAACCAATCTGTTAAAGGTGCAACTTGGGAAACTGAGATGGATATGCGATCCAAGTATCCGCACCTGTTTTCCGCAAGCCCCGATCAAGCTGAAGGTACCATTATGCTCTAAATCATTCCTTTTCTATGCAGAATTGCAGTAGTTCAGCAGTTATTTTATGCTATTCAGCTGTGATTTCATGAGTCATGCACTCCTTATTGTGTCTGAAATGTAGAATGAAGTAGAGGGAAGATTAGCAAGTTGCTTAAGCTATGTACCCTTCGTTCTCTTTACTCTTGGTAAACCCAGCATCATTCGAGGATGAATGTCCCCAAGGGGGACATATTGTAATGCCCCACACTTTCCTAAGCTAGAAAGCGGACCATTGTTCGTATATGTGAAACACCCAATTCTGTAAGACATATTTGGGCACATGAATTACCAAGAGTACCCTAGTTATAAGAGAGCTTATGATGTGTTAAGTGTGGTTATATGAGTCACTTAAGGTAGTACAAGATAAGAGTTTCGAAATCTATCAAGTTTTAGTATTTGAATTCGTAAGGGTATTCTTTGAATGAGAATAACTTGATAAATATGTGGTATCTGTGAATATTTCTACCTACCAACTTATAGAGAATCGAGTTAGCTTTTCAACGATACCAATTTCATCAAAATCCAACACCCGATCAAGGAGTTATGGCTTTGCAAAGTAGAGTGCGTCGCCTAACCAATCGCACATAGCTACTGGAATAGGTGTGCAATAGGCAATGCGGAGCATACCTAAATGTGCGCGATAAGCAATGCAACGCATACTTAAATATGTGTGATAAGCAATGCGGTGCATACGTAAATGTATGCGATAAGTAATGCGGCGCACACTTGGTGTTTTAGGTAGTAAAAATACTCCGTTTTGAGTTATTTTGAGGGAAATTAGGTCTTTTGGCACTCCTTACACACCCCTAAACTTAACCTTACGAATTTAATAGAATCTAAACACATCATAACCTTATTATCAATCTAAGTTCATCATTCAAGAGCACTAAAGGAGAAAAACAACTAGGGTTGCACAATCAACATTAAGGGTCCAATCTTTTAATGAATATGTTACCATAAAGGTATGTGGGGTTTTCAACAAGAACATCCTTTCGTTCTTGTGCCCAAAAATTTGTATTATTTTATGAAGATACATGATTTTACTTGTTTAATTTTGAATTTGAGATGGAAACTATTATCCTATATTCTTGTTCAAGAAACTATGATATTTTTGTGATGTCTTTAACATAAATTCCTTGAGTTTTGATGTTAATATCATGTTTCAAGTTGAATTTCCAGATTTTCATATGAGTTATACTTGTTTTCTATACAAAGTATGAATCTTGAAATGTTTTGATCAAGTGTTGATATATGGGATTTAAACCCTTTTTAAGATTACGATCTTTGGTGAAGTAATGTGTTATACACACCTTGATATTTGAATGATTTGACCTTTTGGTCTTGAAAGAGTTATTTTTGAACTCGAATGAGAAAAGAAATCCACATGTTGATTTATTATGAAGAAGGGGTAGCATGATGGCTCCCGATATGAGTTATTGAATTGCGTTGTTATGGATTTTCTTTTGAAATGATCTGAGCTAAGTCCAGGAGTAGTTTTTAGCACCGGATGGGAGGTATAACTGTGATTGGTACTTCCCTAGAACTACGTGCCCCCGTAGGATGTGAGCCTAAGATTGATTGATATAGTTATCACTAGTGAACAAAAGATTAAGGTCCTACTCCAATGGAAAGGATCGGATAGCTCTCTCCAATGTGGGTTGGACGTTGGACTCCATGTAGCTCACATAGTTTATGTCGTTTGTAAGAGACTCCCAGTGTATGTGTGTATTCATTTGATTGAGATGAAAAATGTTATAGTTTAAAGGTGTGAGTTGAGAAAGTTATCGTTTTTGAAGAATTTGATGAATATTTCTATATCTTAAAGAGAATTGTTGTGAAAAGTACTTGTTTTGATGACTTAAAAATAATTATGAAAGTGATTGGGATTTAATATGATGACTCACATGTTTTCACCGATGTGTTTTACTCTATGGTGATTATGATGATTTTATTTCGAGCTATGTGAGTCTCTTATTACAGTATGCATATTTTCCTATGAATATCTATGATATAGGAATTTTATGGAAACTTGCATACACCCTCATATACTCAGTCCATATTCCATGAAACTGACCCATGTATTCATACGTGGGCTACATTTTCCCTATAATGTAGGTCCAAGTGCTTATTCCCAGGCTTGGCGTGATTCTCCGAGAACATTGGTCTACATTTTCTGCAGTGGTGAGTTCTTATAGTTCGAGGATTGGTTATTTCAGATTTCACTCTTTTATTTTGAGTTATTATTTTATTCCCTGATGTTAGGGTCAGTTGAGGTATGTCCAATGGCTCAATGTTATACAGTTTAGTAGAGGCTTGTCAGACGAGATGGTTAGATTGATCAGTCTTGTGGAGAGGTCGTATTTTGTTACTTTCCGCATCTCTTTCGTCTTGAATTATGATATTATGGAGAATATCTTGATGTTTGATTATAGTAATCCTGTCGATAAGTGTTGAATGGTATGAAAATGGCTCAAAGGGTTAGCTTGGGGCTACTTGTAGCCTTAAGCACCGTGTGACGCTTCGGGACCCATTTTCAAGGCGTTACAAAGATCACACAATCTTTCCCAAATCACCCAAGTTGCCCCCAACAACAACATATTTAAAACATTACTTAAGTAGTCATATAACTTCTCCAATACAAAAGGAAAATATTAAACTCACAACTTCTAATAACTATCTATGAGTTCTCAACAACGAAACACATATAAAAGTAATAAATTGACTCTTGCAAGCCGAATATCGATCTCAAAGGACTTGGCGTTTAGCATACAATCCAATTCAACTATTATTATTCAAGCAAAACAAGTGTGATTTATAACAAAAGAGATTTTAAGGTTTGCTAAGCTAAAAGTAACAACGAACAATAACAAAAGTAAAAGTGTTGTAAATAATAACACGGAGAGTTCTAGGGTCAAGGCATCTTGATAAATCATGCAAAGCTATACAATCTTATTGGTTAAGTTACCTATCTTGTTTGTTGATTCAAAGTGTTAATATCATGATTATGGTCTTCCAAGTCTCTAATTGTTTATTTAAATTAGATTCATAATTGCATCATTGATCAAGGATGTGGGAACTAATTCAAATGCATTTATAAATCAACCCATATTTGAGCCAAACGGGGCAGATTAGTATGCATTTATAAATCATCCCATATTTGAGCCATCCCATAATTTCATAATTTGGAACAATACATGTTTGGAGGGGATAACCACCCTTCTTATAGAGATGGCACACCTATTTAATCATGGTGAGCATATAATCCACACTTCAATTATGAAATTAATTACTCGAGGGGCAATTGTGTCTTTCCCCTTACCCCTATTCATTAAATCATGAATTATAACACCATTTAGGGCATTATTTGCCCATTTTCTCCAATTTTATCTCAAAAACAAACCCTCTCCTCGCCCAAGGTCATTAAATTATATTACTTTCTCTCTAAGGAAATCAAGAATTCAAGTTCCCCAATCCAAGAACATTCAAGAAAGCATCAAGATTGGTGTTTCTCTTTTAAGCTTAAGGATTTAAGGTATGTGTGATGTTTATCCATGTGCCCTTTTCACCTATGGAGTCCAACAATTCCTTTTTGATTTTAAATTATGAGTTTTTACATGATTATGTTGAACTATCTTCATGAATCTTTAATTATTTCAACTTAAAGTTAAGGTTATAAATGTTGTCAAGTGGAATGGATTATGGTATGTTTTGAATGTTGTAGTTACCATATCATTATCATGCGAGTCAAAATAAATCCTCAATTTATGATTTTGTCACGTACTCATGCTATCTCCTCATGTTTAAAAGCATTCCCATATTAAACTCTTGATCTTTATGTATTTGATGAAATGCCAAAGCCATGAATTTTGAATAGTGATTCCATATGATGTTTTTTAGAGCTTATATATGCCTTATTGTTATTTACATTCAGTGCTGGTGGGTTATGAACACTTGATATTGTTTACATAAATTTAGTATCTTCGGAATGATTTCAGATAAACCATGAGCATTGTCATTCAATCAGTTAGTATAAATAGTTGTTTGTTTAGTTAAGTTTAGTTCAATGTAGTAATCAGTATCAGTTCAGTTGAGAGTAGGATTTTGCACCAAGCGAACCTAGGTGTGGGGGCATTCCTGCCACTTTAGGTTTTGACCCTTAGTAGCAATCCCTATGTTATAGAACTACATAGATAGTGTAGGTTTGAGATGTCTTTCTGCCAGTTTAGTATTGATACTTTAGTCCTTCGGGACACTAGTTTAATAGATTCACACAGCCAGTGTTAGTGCCTATGGCATGGTACTAAAACCCTTCCAACTAGGGAGGTTGGATCCTGATTATCTCAGATTAGGATATGTTAGTTAGATGATACCTCCCATAGTCTCAGTTCAGTATTTAGTACAGAATTCAGTTTAGGTTTGCTTAACCATGGCATATAGATTACCACTTATTCATTTACTAGATTTCAGTAATTCAGTTTGCAGATTATTTTAGAAAAATTATATGCATGGTCTTACATTCTCATATATTACAACTTTATGCATTCATATTCAGTTATCGCATGTTATTCAGTCGGCCATTATTTCATGCAAAGTTAACCCATGCATTTCAGCCTAACCTCATCTCATATACCAGTACATTCAAAGTACTGATTGTATACTTTTATTTGTGCTATGGAGTTTAATATCACAGGTTCAAATGATTATTTTTCTAACCGCGCTTAGATAGTTTAGCTTATCAGTAGAAACAATTGTGGTGAGTTCTCATATATCGAGGACATGATTGTTTTATTTCAACTTACCTCAGTTGTTCCGCAATTTCAGTCTGTAGGAGTTAGTTGGGGGCTTGTACCATCAACTGCTTAGTCAGTTAGAGGATTTTTAGACATTCAGTTAAATAGTTAGTCAGTTTATCAGTTGTTTTATTAGTCTTATCAAATGTTTCAGACTTAATATTTAATTATATTTTTAGCATTTAGACCTTATGGCCTTTTTAGTTATTTCCTCATATGTCTTTTGTCATCATTATATCCAGTGCTCACAATAGGTACCAGCTCATGAGGGGTCTGTATTTTCGACAACAAAAGAGAATGAGATATTATTAATCGGTACAACTCGTGTGCTTACGTACTCATCTTTCATAGGCCTATTTGTACCCAGCTTAGCTTGTGGTCACGTGTGACTATAGGCACCATTTCCATGACTAGGGGGTAGCCTCGGGTCATGACCAAACTTGTATCAAAGCCTAAGGATTTATAGTGTCCTAAGGAGTCTGAAAGCCGTGTTGTGTAGAGTTTTGTTCATGGGTGTGAAGCACGCCATATTTATGGACAAGAGGCTATGAGATATTTTAGGAGAAGTTTTCCTTATTTCAGTATTTATGTAATGCGAATGAGCATAAGATCTATTTAAAACTCTCTTTCTAACTTATTCTTCCTTATTCTTACAAACAATGCCTTCCAAAAGAAACAACAAAAGAAGAAATGGAAATCAGCCTGTACCTCCGCCTTTTTAGGAAGATTCCCTATATGAGCATGTCACTCATACTGAGTTCAAGGTTGTATTCACCAACTTATCTCACTTAATAACTGCTCAGAATAACCAGAAGGCTATTGTCCCAGCTAACCCAGTGGAAAATACAACTGCAGCTAGGATTCGAGGTTTCACTCAAAGGAATACCCCTTTATTTTCGGGATCCAAGCTTGATGAGGATCTAGGAGATTTATTTATATTGTTCAGAAGGTGACTGACATCATGGGTGTCACTCTAAGTGATAGTGTAGATTTAGCAATTTACCAGTTGCAGGATGTAGCCCATACATGGTATACGGAGTGGAAGGAGGATAGTGGTATTGAGGCAGGGCATGTTGAGTGGGAAGAGTTTTCTATGGACTTCTTAGACAAGTTCTTTCCATTAGAGTTGAAGGAATCTAAGGTGCTGGAGTTTATTAATTTGAAGTAGGTTAATATGAGTGGAAAGGAATACTCGCTTAAGTTTACTCAGTTGGAAATGTATGCTCCTTCGATAGTGGATGATAATAGGTCTAGAATTAGTAAGTTTGTTTCTAGTGTATCTGATAGCATTGTCAAGGAGTGTAACCACAATGTTGATTAAGGAGATGGACTTATCTAGGATTATGGTTTATGCTTAGCAGATTGAGAAAGAGAAGATTTAAAAGAGAGAGAGAGAATAAGAGGGCAAGAACAAGTAGTTTTAATTTCTCTTAGCTGAGGTCAGAGGGTGGTAATTGTTCTCAATTTTGTTATAAATTTATAGCTCTAGATATATTTTTATCTAGCGTGCCTACGCCAAAGTTCAGGAATGACAGTTAGGATAGGGCACCAGGATCCGAAACCTAGGGTAGTATGAACAATCATCGTACTAATCCCCTCTGCCAAAAGTGTGGTAGGAATCATCAAGGTGTGTGTAGGGTGGGTAGTAGTGTGTGTTTTAAATGTGTCAAGCCAGGCCACAGAATAAAAAAATGTTCAAAGGTAGGTTAACGTAGTTAGCACAGTCGCCTTTCAATTCTAGCCGATCGCCTGACTCAGCTGGCTGCTGCATCCAGTGCAAATAGTGGGCAGTGTCAAAATAGATTGTATGTACTCCAGTACAAATATGATTAGGAAAGCTCTCCTAATATAGTTATGGGTACGTTAAAGGTCTTTCATCTTCATGTTTATGCTTTGTCAGATCCTGGAGCTTTACTTTTTTTCGTAACCCCCTATATAGTTGTCAATTTCAGTGTTAGTACCAAAACACTAGTGAAGTCTTTCTCATTGTCTACCCCAGTAGGTAAGTCTATATTGCCAGACAGGTATACTAAAACTTCCTGATTATAGTACCCTAGAAAATCACTTCTGTAAATCTTGTGAAGTTAGAGATGACTAATTTTGATGTCATTATTGGCATGGATTGGATTCATACATTTTATGCTTCATTCAACTATAGAAATAGGGTCGTCTAATTCCAGTTTCCTAATAAACTAGTTATTGAATGGAGGGGTAGTACTTCAGTGCTTAGGGGTCAGATTATTTCATATCTTACAGCAAAAAAAATGTTAGTTAAGGGGTGTGTTTACCACCTTGTTCGAGTTGAAGACTCTAGTTCTAAGACTCTTGGTCTCGAGTAAGTTTCAGTAGTAAGGGAATTTCCAGATGTTTTCCCAGAAGATCTTCCCGGAGTTCCTCCCGAAAGAAAAATTGACTTCAAAATAGATCTCCTTCTAAATACCCAGCATATCTCTATTTTTCCCTACAAAATGGCTCCAACTAAGATTACGTAGTTGAAAATATAGTTGAAAGATCTCGTAGATAAAGGATTTATTAGGCCTAGTGTTTCTCCATGGGGCTCTCCAGTCCTTTTCGTGTGTAAGAAAAATGTTTCTCTTAGAATGTGCATCGATTACCGTTAGTTGAACAAAGTTACCATCAAGAATAAATATCTACCAGGATTGATGACTTGTTTGACCAACTTCAGGGTGCTAGTTATTTCACTAAGATAGACCTTAGATCTGACTATCATCAGCTTAGAGTTAGAGAATGGGACATTCTAAAGACAGTCTTCAGAACTCGGTATGGTCACTTTGAATTTTTAGTTTTGTCTTTTGGACTAACGAATGCCCCAACAGCTTTCATGGACTTTATGAATAGAGCATTCAAGAAGTACTTGGACATGTTCATCATAGTCTTCATTGATGATATTTTTGTCTATTACAGTAGGAAAAATAATGATGCAGACCATCTCAAAATCGTATTGCAGACTCTTAGAGCCCATCAGTTATTTGCCAAATTCAGTAAGTGTGAATTTTAGCTAAGATCAGTATCTTTTCTTGGCTATATTATTTCTGGTGATGGAATTAGAGTTGACCCTCAAAAATTGAAACAGTGAGAAACTGGACCAAACCCATTCATAATACTCAAACTACAACTCTCGTAAGAGTGTAAGCGGTCGTTGTCAAATATAGAACCCAACTGGGTTGAGTGTCGAATCCCACAGGGAATACTTGGTCACTAAGTAAACAAAGATTATTAGACTTTCGGTGAAAGTTTCGTAAAAAAGGGGGGATTGTAGCATGAATTTAAGAGTATAAAAAATAGTAACGTAAGAACGAAAAAATAGCAAAGTAAAATGGATTGCTTGGTTGGTTTTGATCAATGAGAATTGAGAGTTAGGGTTATGTCCACCTTATGAAGTATACGTACCTATTAACTATGAGTTATGCGGAATTCAGACATGCATGCGCTTATAGAGAATCGTATTCTAAGGTAAATCCAGGTGTCTTTCGACCTATCAAGGACTATTTCACTTTAACTCTTTCAAGCTTAAAGCGTATCTAATTGTACAAATTCTCCAAGAGGTTAATCCAGTTATGACACTAACTTTTTAACAGGGGTTGGTGCCCTATTACCTTGACATTATCTCTTTTCCATACATGTAACTTTTCTTTCAAACAAGTTAATGCTATACTGGCGTATCCTATATGTTTGCAACCACAAGAATTTAAATTAAGATAAAGAGAATAATGATATAAGCAGCATACGTGTCAAGAATTCACAAACTCATAGCAATAGATAGTATCTCATAAGGCTTCCATAACCCTAACAGAGAAGTTTAGCTACTCATGATTGCAATGGAGATCACAATAAACATTATCATGATCTCACGTTGGTCAAAAGGGCTGTGCTTTCTCTGTCAGAAAGTGTAACGTGAATTAGGATCAAACGTTGAATGAAAAAGACTTGAATTAATTAATGAGTGAATAAGAATTTATTAGAATGGGAAGGAATAGAAGGGGGAATAAGAAGAGAGTCGAATAGGGATGAGGGTGATGGAGAATTGTTTTGATGGATGGATGGATAGTGGATGGGAATGATCAAAATCTCCAGCAAAATAGGGTATTTATAACACCCATATCCTATTCCTACTATGCTACTGCATTACTTATCCTAGTCCTACTAGGTTACAGTATCCTTATCCTAATCTTACTAAATTACTGCATCCTTATCCTAATCCTACTAAGTTACTGCTGATCCCCAAAATCTTTGGAAATGCTGTTTTTGCCCGGGACAAGTTATCCATGCATCACTTTCAGTCCATCGGCATCCAAACGCTGCTTTTATTCTTTCGTGAAGCTTCCTTTGGCGTTAAGTTATCCATAAAATGCTGAAATCTTCATCATTTATACCTGAAAACTTGCTAATCACGTTTTTTAGCTTACTTACAGGAAAAAGGACTAAAAATGCATGAATTATATAATTTATCCTCAAAACTTAGGTAAAATATGGGTCAATTATAGCACTTTAGGCGTGTAAATATGCCTATCATCACCTATCTCTCCATTAGTTATCAGGAGTTTCATAGATTTGGTTAGCTATTATAGATGGTTTGTTTAAGAGTTCTCATCTATTGCATCCTCCATGTCTTGATTGATGCAGAACAAAGTCATGTTTCAGTGGTTAGATTTTTGAGTGAAGAGTTTTTAGAAGTTTAAAACTCGATTCACCTCAGCACCAATCTTGACTTTGCTAGATAGTTCAGATGGGTTTGTTGTTTACTATGATGCTTCTAGAGTTGGTATTGGTTATGTATTGATGCAGAGAGGTACGTTCATCACCTATTCCTCCAAAAAACTTAAGCCCCATGAAAATAATTACCCTACCAATGATCTTGATTTGGCAGCTATTGTTTTTGCCTTGAAAATATGAACATATTATCTTTTTAGGGTTCACGTTGATGTGTTCATGAATCACAAAAGTTTGCAGTATGTGTTTTTGTAGAAGGATTTTAAATCTTCATCAGAGAAGATGGTTTGAGTTGTTGAAAGATTATAACATGAGTATGTTGTGTCATCCAAACAAGGACGATATAGTGGCAGATGCTCTTAGTAGATTATCTATGGGTAGTGTTGCTCATGTTGAGAATGAATAAAGGAAGTTAGTCAGAAAGGTTCATCATCTTGCTAGATTAGGTGTGTGGTTGGTTGATTTAGCTGAGGGTAATATATAGGTTCAGAATGGTTTGGAATATTATTTGGTTGCCGAAGTGAAAGAGAAGCAAGATAGGGATACCAGTTTGGTTAAGTTAAAGGAATCAGTTAAAGATTAAAAGATAGAGGTTTTGTCATAAGGGGAATATGGTGTGTTGTGATGTTAGGGTAGGCTGTGTGTGTCGTGTGTTGATGATTTGAGACAGTGGATTTTAGCAGAGGTGCACAGTGTGCGTTACTCCATTCACCCAGGAGCCACTAAGATGTATTGTGATTTACGAGAAATCTATTGGTGGAGTGGTATGAAGAAGGATATTGTAGAGTTTATAGCTAAGTGTTCTAATTATCAGTAAGTCAAGGTTGAGCACCAGAGTCCTAGTGGCACATTGCAAGAGTTCAGCCTTCCCACTTGGAAGTGTGAAGAGATGAGCATGGATTTTGTGATAGGGTTGCCTCATACGCGTTGTCGGCATGATTCGATATGGGTGATTGCAGATAGAATGACCAAATCGGCTTGTTTTTTTCTAGTTCATACTTCTTATTCAACTGAAGACTATGCCAAGCTCTATATCAGAGAGTTGGTTAGGTTTCATAGAGTCTCGTTGTCTATTATTTTGGATAGAAGTACTCAGTTTACTTCTCATTTTTGAATGGATTTTCAGAAGGGTCTTGGCACCCAAGTTTATCTCTGTACAAATTTTTATCCATAGACATATGGTCAGGCAGACAGGACCATTCATACCCTAGAGGATATGTTGAGAGCATGTGTTATTAACTTTAAAGGAAGTTGGGATGATCACTTGCCTTTGATCGAGTTAGCCTACAATAACAGTTATCACTCCAGTATTCAGATGACTCCATTTGAGGATCTCTATAGGAGAAGAAGTAGATATCTTATTGGTTGGTTTGAGGTAGGTGAGGATACTTTGATAGAACTAGATTTAGTGTTTGATGAAATGGAGACAGTTTAGTTAATCAGGGAGAGATTAAGATAGCTCAGAGTTGTGACAACTCTTATGTAGATGTAAGAAGAAGAGACCTTGAGTTTGGTGTTGGTGATTTGGTGTATTTGAATATCTCGTCCATGAAGGGAGTGAAGAGATTTGTCAAGAAAGGGAAACTCATTCCCTGATATTTTGGCCCTTATAAGATTTTGAGTCATTTTGGCATTGGTGTATCCTGTATTCTATGTTTTCCTATTAAAGAAGTGTATTAGTGATTCAACTGTGGTTATTCCGTTGGAGGATATGGGGGTTAAGGATAGCCTTTCATTCAAAGAAGTCCCAGTTGAGTTTAGATCGTCAGATTCATAGACTAAGAAACAAAGAAGTTCCCTTGGTCAAAGTTCTTTGGTGGAACCAGTCCGTTGATGGAGCCACTGGGGAAGCAGAGGCAGATATGTGTACCAAGTACCCTTATTTTTTCTCCGCAAACTCAGACTCTTCTTAACGTAATAGTTTTCCTTAGATTATTTTGTTTCCATTCTCAGTTCCATCTATATAATCATTTTCATGTCATTGCATGCATTCATGAAATTAGTTCAGCTCATGTATCATGTTTCTGTCTTAGTCATGTAATCATGTTTTTAGTTATGTATGTTCATTATGTGATATTAGTTACTTTAGTTCAAAACTCCCAACCTAATCAGTGTCATTGGATTATGAATGTCCCCAAGGAGAAGATATTGTAATACCCCATATTATTCTAAGCTCAGTTCAGGTCCTAGCTGTATACAGAAGTGGCTTACAACCTGAAAATTTCACAAGTGTTGGGGACTTAGTCATTTTTAAGGCCTTTGAACTTCGAGGAATTTTAAATTGGTCTTCACGACCCCGAGATATTAGTTTTTGAGTTAATTCATGTTCAGGGGTGTAAGGAGCATGTCTCGGGGAAGTTTTAAATTTAATTAGCTAAGGAGCAATTGTGTCTTTTCCCCTTACCACAATTCATTAAATCACGAATTATAACACCAATTAGGGAATTATTTACCCATATTCTCCAATTTTATCTCAAAATCAAACCCTTTCCTCCCCCAAAATCATCAAATTCCATTACTTTCTCTCAAAGGAAACCAAGAATTCAAGTTCCCCAATCCAAGAACATTCAAGAAAGCATCAAGATTGGTGTTTCTCTTTCAAGCTTAAGGGTTTAAGGTATGTGTGATGTTTAGCCATGGTCCCTTTTCACCCATGGAGTCCAAGAATCCCTTTTTGATTTTAAATTATGAGCTTTTACATGATTATGTTGATCTATCTTCATGAATCTTTAATTATTTCAACTTAAAGTTAGGATTTTAAATGTTTTCAAGTGGAATGGATTATGGTATGTTTGAATATTGTAGTTCCCATATCATTATCATGCGAGTTAATTTAAATCCTCAATTTATGATTTTGTCATGTACTCGTGCTATCTCCTCATGTTTAAAAGCATTCCCATGTTAAAGTCTTATCTCTATATGTTTGATGAAATGCCAAAGTGAGGTATTTTGAATAGTGATCCCCAATGACATTTTTCAGAGCTTATATATGTCTTATTGTTATTTCCATTCAGTGCTGGCGGGTTATGAACACTTGATACCTAATTTTTTCAATAAATTTAGTATCTTCAGAATGATTTCAGATAAACCATAAGCATTATCATTCAGTCAATTAGTATAAGAAGTTGTTTGTTCAGTTAAGTTTAGTTCAGTCCAGTAATCAATCTCAGTTCAGTTGGTAGTAGGATTCAACACCGATCGAACCCAGGGATGGGGGAATTCCTGCCAGTTTAGAGTTTGAACCTTAGTAGCAACCCCTGTATTATAGAACTACATAGACAACATAGGTTTGGGATGTCTTCCTGCCAGTTTAGGGTTGTCACTTTAGTCCTTTGGGACATCAGTTTAGTGGATCAACACAGCCAGTGTTAGTACCCGTGGCACGGTACTGACACTCTTCTAACTAAAGTTACAGGTTAGACCCTGATTAGCTCAGATTGGGGCATGTCGGTTCGATGATACCTCATATAGTATCAGTTCAGTATTAAGTGCAGAATTCAATTTAGGTTTGCTTGACCATGGCATACAAATTGCCACTTATTCAGTTAGTAGATTTTAGTAATTCAGTTTACAAATTATTTTTGAAACATTATGTGTATCGTCTTGTATTCTCATATATTACAGTTTCGTGCATTTATATTCAATTATCTCATGTTATTCAGTCATCCATTATTTCATGCACAGTTAACCCACATATTCCAGCCTAACCTCATCTCATATGCCAGTACATTCAAAGTACTAATTGCATACTCTTCTTTGCGCTATGATGTTTAATATCATAGATTCAGAAGATCAGTTTCTAATCGTACTTAAACAGTTCAGCTAAACAACAACTACAATTGTGGTGAGTCCTCATTTATCGAGGACATGATTGTTTTATTTTTGCTACCTTAATTGTTTTGCAATTTCAGTCAGTTAGAGTTAGTTGGGGGCTTGTCCCATTAACTCCTCATTAAGTTAGAGGATTTTCAGACATTCAATTATATAGTTAGTTAGTTTATCAGTTGTTTTATCAGTCTTATCAGATTTTTCAGACTTATGATTTAATTGTAGTTTCAGAATTTAGACCTTATGGCTTTATCAGTTATTTCTACACATGTCTTTTATCATCATTGTATTCAGTGCTCACAACAGGTACCAACTCATGGTTAGCATGTGGTCACTTATGATCGTAAGCACCGTTGCCGCGACTAGGGGTAGCCTTGGGTCATGACAACACCGATCTAGAAGGACCTTACACTTAAATTAATTCATCATGGTTCCCATATCCCTAGTTATGAGGTTTAGCTACTCATGATTGTAAGAACACAAGAAGAATTCATATATGAAAGCATGATTGTGCACGTACATGAATAAAATGAAAAACCAAAAATCTCAAATGGATTAAAATTCTAAAAGTAATGTCAATAATTCAAAGATCAATAATGTTTCTAAGAGCCTCAAAATAATGTAAATGTGTGTAAACTAATCATAAAACACAATGGACGTATTTACTGATACAAAAAAAATTTTATCCTACACTATGTAGGAAAAATAGGTCGGCTGCATCCTACGACTCATGGGTGGAGTTGTAGATTAGACCCATAAATTGTAGGTCTCTATAATGAAAATTAAGCTTATGTTCAGTCTTTAGTATATTACTCACGACTGCCATCCACGAGTCCTAGGTTTGAGTAAAGAATCGTGGATCAACTCATAGTAATAAGACATTGCATTCTGCTACAGAACTAAACATACAAGTTCCACTAAAGAGTCATTGATCAACTCGTAGGTCACCAACTTGTCTTCACTTAGAAAATTTCCACTTGTTTTCTCAGCTTTTCCTTCAAAACTTGTTTTCCTACACAATCAACATAAAAACACATCATACCTAATAAAAATACCTAAGTTCTTGCATAATTTTCTTGTTTTAAGCATCGAAAGTGCCATAAAATCATGACACATCAATACCCTCAAATTATAACATTTGTATGTCCTTAGTCAAATAGAACACAATAAACACCCACAATGCTTAACTAAGATTAAACTGAGGTACCTGCAACAGTTAATTCATTTGGTTTTGCAGTAACTTTTAACCCCCTCCTATGCACAACTTTTAAAACCACTGTGTATATATATGTAGAACAATATCATGACATAAAAAAGATCCAGTGATGGAATCGGATTATCAACAAACAACCAAGCGTGTATGCAAAAGACATTACCCAAATAAATAACCAACTAACAATGCAACCCTTATACCCTCAAAGCAAAAAAGTCCTATACTCTCACAATATAATAATGAATATCAATGTAGGGACTACATAAAAACATTCATGCTCACAAAGAAGTATAAACAATGCACATGAAATATCAAGGCTTGCCTTTATTTTCTATGCCTTAGTTTTTCAAACAATTAAAATGGGATCACTATAGGACTTTTACTGACTTGTAAGGTAGGTTTGGGGAAGGTATGGTACATATGGGTAATAGTGACTCAACCCACCTTGACACTAGAATTGTGTTTTTGGCTCCATTTTTCACCTATGCTCATTTTTTTCTCCCTTTTTCTCCATTATTTATTTTTTGATTGGGTGTGGTTTTGCTTCATTCTTTCTATTTGTTTATTCTCTTTTTTATATATACTACACTCAACCCTACCTTATTTTATTTTCTTAGCTTTTTCTTCATACCCATATCCAGCTACGCACCGCTATTATAGCCATCCTCAACTTAGGCAATTTGTCTAAATTAAGGTACACAATGTCCAAGAAGGGAAGGGACCAGGGCTAAACAAGTTCATTGTAATCAAAATGGGAAGGTCACCGGGTTAATATAAGAAAATGGGTCACTTTAGGCTCAAATTTGGGATCTAGGGATATTTACTTTCATTTGGTCGGTTGTTTAGGCTAAAAGTGGACTTATTCAAGAATAGACTATGATCCTGTCCCAAACAACTATCCTACAACCTAGGCAAGACTAATTGGGCAAGTTTTAAATTGCACACATAAAGTGAACTACGTAAACGCCTCACACTCACATAGTATAGAGTTACATCATCAACTACTACCTATCCGATTCATGCAATGGTAAGCTATGACTATCCTATCCCTAATACTAATGCCATAAAGAAATTCACTAATGGTGACAGTCACATATTTTCCCAACACATAAGTTATAACAAAAAAATAGGAGGGAATTATTCAAAAATTTGACTACACCATGGTTCTTTATTTTTATCCTAATAAAACATAAAAAACCTAATGTAAACAAAAACAAAACGCTAATAAAACACAACATCCTAGACATGTTAGCTCTACTATGATATCACACTCTAGGAAAAAAAAGACATGACAGTAAAACCCCAAGTGGGGTACACCCCTAACCCTAGCTAAAAGTTGATGTATTGTCCTCAGTACATAACTAAGAAAATAAGTAAAACATGGGAGTGGAGATATACCTGTAATGCTTAAAACACTGAATATGGACTCTCTACAACAAAAGAATTAGGAGGCACATCGGGCTTAGTACTAGGAGGTGGTAGTGGCTGACTAGAGGAGGAACCTAACTCTAATTGCTTGAATTCACTCGGGCTAATACTAAAAAGGGTAAGTGACACCTAGCTGCCCTCTTTAGGTCCTGTACAAACTCATCAAAATTGCCACTCAGATTTATGGGTTTTTTCCCCTTAGCAGTCGAGGGATCATGAACATCGGCAAACAAATCAAATACTAAATATGGTTGTTTAGGCAGTGGCTACGATGGGTGGTATAATTGAGGGATAATAGGAGGTAGCTCTCACATAATGTACAAACCTCATACCTCAATATGGTCACCTCCTTCCCCAGACTCGATAAATAAGGAACTGAAAACCTCATAAAGTCACCCCCTATCCAAATCTCAAAGTTTTTATCATTTAGGCCTCAACCCGTGCCTTAGATATCTTAATAGTAGTATGCACCCATGACCTTATCCGAGTTAATAACGTATCCATCTGAGTGTCTGTATGAGTTTAGATCTTAACTAGATCTGTATGCCTATCCACTAACCACTACAAAATCTCTTAAGATATATAACCACATAAGAATTAGGTGGGTAAAGGGGTATCGTAGATAGAACTGAGGTGCCTGCGACTCCCTCACTATTTGTTAGAGCTGAACCCTCTGCATGATAACTACCTATATTATGATCACCACCTAGTGTTAGCCTATCTACTAGCTTAGTCGACTCTAAAGGCCCTTCAAATAAGGTCTCTCCAGATGAGATAGAAGTTTGTGCCTTTTTTTATGAAATTGGGTTGGTGTTATAAATAATCTACCCCTACGTTAGCAATTTGGGTCACCTTGATTGAATGATCAACACTCATTAATGCTACAACTTCTCCTATATCACACAATCTCTAAATCAAATACGAGAATAGTATACTGGTAATCTCTCTAAAGGACCGCTCGTGGATCTCATCTCCAATATGTTGGGTAAAGTTTATATCATATCCAACTATGATGCTAGCCATAAGAATGACCCAATCTAGTGTAAATGAATTATTAGATCCCACCAGACACACTCTATTTTGAACTACAGACCATCAAGACTTTTCTGCAAAGCATTGGGGAGACTTCTTAATATCAGTCTACCCCTTGACCTAAGGGTCATCAACACAATGCTTAGTAATTTGAAAAGCAACCAAACTCATCTAATGTAACCTCTATGCTGGATCTTTTATAGTGACATGGTTTTTCACAGTCCCTATCTTGTAATCAAACTCTATAGTAGTTGTCGACATCTTATGTTAGAGCCCAAATAAGAATCTCCAAATCATTTGCTCGGATATGTCAACTTAAGTAACTCCTACCCAAGTATGGTATAATAAAGTTTGGTCCCGAGCTCTCTTCCTCACAGGTGCAATCAAGCCTACTAATATGGAATATGAAGCATAAAACTCACTAACTCTGGACTATATGATTCAAAAGGCTCATCCATCCATCTAAGTCTATATTTGTTAAATGTGGCCTTAATATCAGAGTTCCCTACCAAGTTGGATATCCTGATTTGGGGTTTCTCAGCTATGTTCTATCTAAACCCACCTTGTCAACTCAGGATCTCGATCATAGATACCTTTTATGTCCTATACATACCACCTCTAGTTTTTTGGGGTTACAGACCTAGTAAAAGTGTATGTAGAACCCTATAGCTCTGCACCTAAAGCTGATGTAGGAGAATCTCACCATTCTCTAAGTACACTGATTCTTTGTCAGACTAGGGTACATATGTATCTCTCTCTCTTCTACCTGACTCAACTGATTCTATCCCCTTTTTATACTAGGAAACAATTGTGTCCTTCTTACTATCACTAAAATCAGATAGATCATTCCCCTCAACAGACTATAAAGAGGTAGAGGAGAGAGTTAGTGATCTCTATGAGTTCTTGATTTAGGGATTTGGCTATGTAATGATAGCTGGTGTAAGCTAAAGTGTAAGATGAGATGCAACCTGTATGGTAGCCTTGGCTTCAACTTTCCTCTAAGTTTGACATAGTTTTTGTTAAGGTATAAATGGGTGATCATCCACTGAATATTCTTCCACAGACCCACCTCACTTAAAAGATTCATCTCGGAGTCTCAACTGTGGGTCTAGGAATCGAGCCATTTTATTGGTGTCTCCCTTCTTCTGTTTTCCTTTTGGCTACATGGTATTTGTGTAGAGTAGTGTTATTACTCAAAATACATAACTATTAAATATTGAAAATAATTAAAACAATCAGGTCTCATTAACGGGTCTAGCCTATGACTTATAGACTGGGTTCGGGTCTCATTCCCGGGTTTAGTCCATGACTCGTGGACTGGGTTCATAACTCGTGGACTGCTTATGAACTTTAGAATTTAGTTCACAAGTCCAATCCATGAATCATGGACTGAGTTCACAAGTCGTGACCCTGACTCGTGAAAGTCAAACCATATTTCTTACATTTGAAATCAAAATACTGATTCTTACAAGTCCAATCCACGACTCGTAAATCCAATTTATAGGTCGTGGGTTGGACTTGTGAGTTTAAACCTATGGATCAACACATTTGCTCTAATATTTTGAATTTAATTTGTAGTAATTTTCTTACCTGATCAGTTCAAATCCGATCAAACATAAAAATTACGTCCATTTAATTTATATTGATGTAATTTTGGGAAACAAGTACTCATGATTTTTAGCCTTACTTTGGGTGATGAAATAAGTAATCAAGAAAAATTTGGGAATTCGATCAAATTGGAAAAAATAAGTACCCTGATATTTAGCCTTATCCTGAGAAATAAGTACTTAAATTTGATTAATCAATTAGTGAAGTTTAAGTAATCATTTTTAAATAGTTAATTTGAATAACGAACAAGTTAAATTTGGACTAAGAGGCCTCTAATAGATGGGAATAGGTTTTTGGGTGGTTTGATTATAGTAAAGATGAAGTAGGGGTTTTTTTGAATAGGAAGGGAGGGAAATATAAATGGTGGGAATGCTACAGTTTAAATGGGAACTAGGTTTAGGATTATTTTTAAAGGGAAAGTTAAATTTTGGGTGTGTTGGGTCGGGTCACGCAGGCCTTAGAATTTGAAATCAATTTTTTAAAAAATTTAACCTACCCAGGCCTACGAGGTGACCTATGATTTATAGGTATGACTCACAACCCGTGGATTTGGTTTATGAGTCTAGTTTTGCAACCTAAATTTACCTTTGATTTCCATGACTTGACTCATGAACCATAGGTATGGTTCAACACTACTGGTTAAAGTTGTGGGTCATATTCAGAGAAAAATAAATCCACTTTGATTCTTATGAGTTTAGTGTATGATTTTTTAACCTGAGTCATGACCTGTAGACTCTACTCTAAGTAAGCTTACCTGGCATAGTCTGAATTTTCCAATATTTTCTTAAGTCAGTGATTCCGCATGCTTCTTTTCCTAAAGTAAATAAAGTTTACACTTAAACATTGGTTTTCATCCCAAGCAATGCTTAATTTAATGTTGAGGCATGATATGGCTATGTTGGGTACTCAGACTTCACCAACACCTCCTAAGAAGTGCCTAATCTAATATCGCAGAATGGACCAACTCCTTTGACTACTCAAACTTCATCAAGGCTCATCCCCACATAATTTAATCTCTTCCATGTTTCCCATATAGTGTTTAGGACACTATACATTTACCTTGAATGGGACATAACCATTTCACTATATCTCAATTGCAACATGTGGAAATACCCTCACCACAGTGAATGGTCTAGACCATCTAAACTTTAGCTTGCCAAAAAATAAGAAAAGTCTTGAATTATACAGTAAAACCATATCACTGGGTTGGAAATCTCTCTGTTCAATTTTTCTATCATGGTAAAATTTCATATTTTCCTTGTACAAGATTGAACTTTCATAGGCATGGAGATAAAACTCATCTTTCTCATTCATGTTCTCCATTCGTAAGTGTGCAACATCACTTCACATAAAATTTAACTTTTTCTATGTCTATAGTGTCTTATACTCAAGTTCAACCGGCAAGTGGAATGCTTTATCATACATAAGTTGATAAAGAGATGGCCAAATATGGGTCTTGCATATTGTTAGGTAGGCCAATAATGCATTGTCTATCCTTCTAGATCAATCAGTCCTATTGGCATTCACAATCTTTACCATTATAGACTTTATCTCCTAGTTAAGACCTCAACTTTCCACGTCTTTGAGGATGGTAAGGTGTTTCCACCTTATGCTTCATATCATATTTATCAACTAAGTCTTTGAAAATAATATTGAAAAAGTGAGAGCCACCATCACTAATGCTCGAGGGGGAGGGGTACCAAATTTGAAGAAAGTATTTTTCTTTATGAATTTAGTGCACTCTTACCTTCATTATTTGGATGCCCAATTGCTTCCACCCACTTTGAAATATGGTCGACTTCCACCAAGATATAATTTATCCCATAACTCACAAATAGGCCCATAATATTTTTACCCCAAACATCAAATAACTCAAGCTCAAGGATAATGTAAGGCCCCTCAAAATTTCAATAATTTTATTTTTGCCCCTCTCGTATTCATAATGTCAATTTTGAGTTGAATTAGGATTTGGTATATTAAAAGGTGATTTGCAGAAAGTTTTGAAATTTTTGGAAGGGGTTCGGGGTTATTTTGGGACCCTGAGGCAGTGAGGGTCTATGATATTAGCGTACCATAGAAGTTAGAATCTGCGATAAAGGCACGGAATGGAGGCTACCCTTCACGATCCGCTGTGTTAAAAAGACCCAATTTTTGTTTTTCTCACTTGGGGTGAGCATCTTTTGGTATTTTCACCCTTTCTATGACTTATAAAATAAAACTGACCCTTTTCCTTTCAGTTTTAAAGATCAATCACTCCTATTCTCTTCTTTACCACCTAAATTAAGAAAGCTTGAGGGTTTTACAAGGGATTTTCCATGCAAGCTCCAAACTTCAAATTTTCTTCAATTTGTTTTTGTATTTTAGGCATGTATCTCATTCCCTAACTTTAATTTTATATTGTGGCATTTATTTGCTCATTATCTATGTGGTTAAATTGATGGGTTTGAAATTGGGTTGAGGGGTTTTGATTGGTATTACATGAATTACTTTTTCTATGTTTGAAATTGATGATTTATGCTTTAATTTATGATTTTTAGACCAAATGGATGCATTGTTATTGGAATTGGAATAAGGAACTTCGGTTTCACCAAATTGATGAATTTTTGGCCTGGTAATGGCATTGACCCCAACCCACTTTGTAAAATTGGTTTTTGAATGTGGATAATTGCATAATTCAACTTATTTATAAACCCATTGAATGGCATTAATGTATAATTGGTTAAAATGTATTTGAAAGGCCCCTATGGCTATGGTTTAGATTTAAAAAGAAAACTTGGGAGTCTAATAGTTTCAAGGATTGGTTGGCAGGATTATATAAGCTTGCAAGCATAATTGGTATAACGATACCAAGTGGTAAGTGCTTTAATATAAGACTCCTAGATTAATAGTTGGGTTTATGTGCAAATTATTTTAAATTGGGCTTAAAGAGAATTGTATAGCTCACTGTGAATGTGCAGTCCCAGGGAGACTAATATTGGAAACCACGTTTGTCAACGTGCGCGTCTACATGATCGTGTGATTTGTTTACACATTATATTTTGGGATGGCTAGATCCTTGGTGTCTTTATCCTTCCTTTGGATTCCTCAATTCATGCAGCTAATATACACTGGGACCCTTTCAATAGGGTGAGCTAAACCCATATAGCCTATGGATTCCTCTAGGATGGAGCAATCTACATAGTAGTGGTTAATAGTTTAAACTCTTATGTCCATGACCTATGTACCTACCCCGACATCCTATATATATGTATATAAATATGGTGCATATAATTTTTGACTGGTTTTTTCATTGCAACTATTTTATCACTTTTTTTGAGTTAGATCCCCGTGCTTATCCCAATAAATATCCCTGGACACTACATCATTTTATGATGTAGGGTCTGAAGGGTGTTTTGTTTATCCTATGCAATATTAGGTAGTTCGGTATAGCTATTGAGTTATTGTAAAGTGGTGAGCCTCTATTTTTTGAAATGCCCGGTCATTTCATCTATTTTCTTTATTTCTTAGCATTTTGGATTCTTTTGTGTAATTACGGTTTAGATCATTTTTCATATTTCCACTTATATTTTTTGGTTGAGCTTTTCCATAGCTTCTCCAAGTCATTTATGACTTGCTGGAATTGATAGCTTGGTTACTAGGTAGTTCATTTAGTTTTTAGAGTTAGTTCCCCGTTTAGAAGCCCTCACTAGTTTTTAATGGCCACCAGGTGAAAACTTAAATAAAACAAACTTCGATGCAAATTCCGACTATTCTGGAAGCTTCAAAATATCAATTTTAGGCTAGGTAGACCTTTGGTTTGGGTCCCAATGCACCCAAGCTCAGTTCGACCTATTGGTCAAAAAGTTGGAAAATTGGAAACTTGGATATGGAACCCATATTTGGTCAAAATGACCTTGGATGGAGAATCCAATTTCTCCAATACACGTAGATCATTGAATTTAGTATGGTTACATAGTTTATTTGCCTTTATTTGATTCAAAATAAATCCCAAACCATTGGCCAAAACTTGGAATTTCTTCCAAGTTTCAGTTGTTACCTGGTGCAATGTGAGGATGTTGTAATTGAACAAGCATGAATGGCAACTGCCATACCAATATCATGGTGCATGGATGGCGATAGTGACATCTCTATGCCCGTAAACGGTATTTAAAGTCCTTTTAGGATGCATTTTGGAAACTTTCTTTAATCTTGGAGACCAAGGAGACCTAATATGTTGTGCTAAACTCAAATTGAGTCTTAGGAGTGTTTTAGAAGACTAGTTAATTTATATTTTCATGATTAACAACAAATTTGAGTTATGAATCCTTCCATTACATGCTTGAATTTCTTTAATTCTTTACCAAAATCCCCAATAACTTGAAGGATTGATTTAGCCTCAAATAATCTTATTTTTCACTTATTTCATTAGGTTTATGATCCCTTGATGGTGTATGAACATTGAGTTGACCTCAAAAATATGTTTTTGATAAGTGGGACCCACTTGGGGTTTTTGGTGTTGTTTTTGAACCCGAAGCAAAATAGTAAAATATGTGTATTGATGTTCTTGTTAGAATGTGTAGATTGTGTTTTGATATCTTGGCACCTTAAAGAAGCTTCTTGGAAGGGAAAAGTGAAGGTTTAGCAGTTTGAGAGCTTTCTTTGGATTAGAGGTAGGTTAGGCTTGTTCCTCGTTAGACTGAGCTATGTTATAGTATGATTGTGATATTTTTGTAGGTTTGTATGGGTTTTAGGTGATGGAATATTGGATAATAAGACTTGGGTTTGGTTGGATCATTTAGGCCTCTTGAACCCATAGATTGGAATGTTTGGCTTGTAGGCTTGAATCTTGATAAATTTGACTTCATGTTTCATGGTTAGCACGAGAATGCTCTAGTTGTCTTATATAGTTGGGAGCGCTTTGTCCCTCATGTTATGGGTAATTTGACCCTAGCATTTACATTAATGGAAGTTACTTAGACATTATGTTTGAATTAAGTGCAATGTTAGGAAGGACCTTTACCTTAGGACTATTGGAGGATTGCTATACATCTAAGAATTGATTTAGATACCTTAGTCTAATCTCGATTAGGAGTTGGACTTAGAATGTATTTGGGGAATTAGAAGGGGGTTCTTGACGCACCTTAAGCTTGGATTGATATGGTTCTCTTGAAGACTTTAGACGTCTACTAAATTCCTAGAAAATGCTCCCTTGGAAATATGTTGGCTAATTTGAGTAATTATATTATGGTAATGACATTAGAAGTGATGTATATGGTTTGTTGACTAAATTACCATAAATTTTATGAGTAACTATGGTTTATGCTATCTATTAAGCCCATGTCTATGTTATCATGTGGTATATTAATAAAGCTATTGTTTTGGACTTTGGGCTATGTTATTAATCATGTTGTACTCTTATTTAATAACCTTACTAGTAACCATTTTAAAAAGCCCTCATATTTATAATATTGTGAGTCATGATGCTAATGATTCTAGAAGGCATTCTTATTGGCTACATGGAAAGTTATATTGCTAATCATGCTTGAAACCCAATGATAATTATAATACATATGTTATATATATATATATATATGTATGTATGTATTGATAGTTGACAGGGAAAACGAATGTTGAGTATTGGAGGTATGCTCTTCTTTACTTTTCCTTTATGTTTATTTACTTCATCCCTCATGGGGCTTGTCATTTACTTTAGACCTTGTCGGGCTTGTCATTTACTTTAGACCTCGTGGGGCTTGTCATTTACTTTAGCCTTTATGGGGTTTGTCATTTACTTTAGCCCTCATGGGTCTTGTTTTTTTCTATTTATATAAATTTACCTATTGATGTGATGATATTGATACCAAGTATGGCCAAAGAATGATGTGATGATATTGATACCCGGTAAGGTCAGAGGATAATGTGATGATATTCATACCTGGTAAGACCAGAGGATAATTATTTAATGTGCCTACATGTACATCTATTAGTTAGAGTCTAGCTAGCCCTATGTATGACAATTGTATGCTCATATGTATGTACACTTGTTAACATGTAATATGGGTAGAATATTGATATTGGGATACTAGTTGTAGACCACTAGTGTTAAATATATTTAAAGTGGTGTAGTTAATGATTAATGATAACTAAGGATTAGTGATGGCTATTGTCTACGTGATTCCTCAAGACTAGTAGGTAAGCATAAAGCTAGTTGTAAAATTAGAATTCACGTAGCGAGTAATGTTAGTAATAAATAATTGTTAGTCAAGGGATATTGGATATTAAAATGACTATATGGCAAATAGTTTCCTAATAGATGACTATTATTATATGATGGCTAGGAATAGGGACTAGTTAATGATCCTTGCTTAGCTAATAAGTAGCGATTAATGGGTATTAATGATTAGTAGATAACAATGGTATTTGTATGGAATATGGTGATGTGGTTAATGTTGGTAACAAATGTAATTTTGGTAAAATGAACAATTGATGAGAAATATGATACACGGTTGAAAAACATTGAGATTTGGATATGTTATTAGTTAAATTCCTTATTATTCTCTCTCGGGTGTACTCTCCCATAGTATAGGATGAATTGATGAGTTATTTACTTTATGCACTAGTTGGCGTTTGGATGTCAACTTGTTATTTATGTTTGCTTGTGTGTATGCCTTGTAATGCGTTGTGATTTTGAATTGTCTATTTCTTATGCATGATGACATTGGCATGTTTTGATGCCATATGTTATACTATAATTTTGGTTAAATTATTATCTTATATAGTGATGATGGAGATGATTCAGGTTTGATTCTATACCTTGACTTACTTAGGATTATCTTGCATTACATCATCTTTATATCATGACTTAGCTCAGTCGGCTGATGATGCCTACTAAGAACCTATTGTTTTGGTACTCATGCTATACTTTTGTACCATTTTGGTGCTAATTTAATTACTAGTTTCCACTATTTATTTGAGTTTGTGCGGGGTTAATATTTCGATAATAGGGTTATCTCATGGAGTTCGGGTCTCCTATGTCCCCTCTATCTTTTACATTCTGTCTTTAGTATTTGAGATAGATGTATTGACTATATTTTAGCTCTTTTAGGTTTTATTATTATCATTAGATGCTCATGTACTGACTTTATCAGGTCATGGGATTGGTATCTTATGATAACTGTTTATCTATATTAGAACCTATGGCTATATTTAACTTATGTCTGTTAAATTTGGCCGATGTTAGCAGTTATTACTAAATTAACCCATTATTATAGCTTCAGGTTGTGGTACTAGTTTTCCTACTGGTGGGATTTAGTAGGTGTCATCATGACCTGTAAATCGGGTCGTGCTAAATTGGAATTAGAGACTAGTTTTCATAGGTATTATTAGGACAAAAGCATGTGTCTAGTAGAGTTCTACAGATCAAAATGTTGATGTATGTTTCCTATCTTCGGGATGCTTTGAGACATTCTTAGGAGTTCTTCACTTCTTTCACTCATATCGTGCTAAAAGTCTAACTTAGTTTGTAGAATATTCCCTTGACTTTACTCTTTTGTGGATGGTCAGGACACGTGCTACCTCTACATTAGATGAGGGTCCCGAGACTGAGCCCATGTATCCTACTTCTCTTCGGGGATGACCTAGAGGTCAAGGAATGACTCATGATGTTTCCCCAGCTAGGGACCAGGATAGGCTGTCTTCCCCAGACCCTATTCCTGCACCTTGAGCTAAAGATTCTTCGGCCACAAGCAGCGGCGGGCTAAGAACTAGCCTAGGGTCCACTAGGTTTTGTTCCTTCCTCATTGCTTAGAGATGTCTTGATTCAGCTTTTAGGGATTATTGGTGGTGTGTCATTTTATGGTGCATAGTCTACTGATCAGAGTGCTATGGAGGCGAGGGTGGCCTATAGTTGTGGCTCCCAGAGTTGAGGTTGCTACTGCACCGATAGTTTTTCAGTTGGTAGCTGCTTAGCCAGTTGTGACCCATCCTTCTATGTTATCTAAGGAGGAAAAGATATTAGTTAGATTCTTGAGGTTGGCTTCGCCTAGGTTTTCTAGTTCTCAAGGCAAGTATTCTTATGAGTTTCTTACTACTTGTGAGGATAGGCTTTGTGTCTCAGGCCTTGTGGAGACTCGTGGTGTGGATTACACCATATTTTAGTTGGATTTGTCTTCTCATCATTGATGGAGAGGTTATATGGATTCTAGACCAGCTAGATCTTCTCCCTTGTCTTAGACTCAGTTCTTTGAGATGTTCTTGGAGATATATATATTGTGCAACCTTAGAGAGAGATTAAGGGATTAGTTCTCTAGATTGGAGTAGGGATCCATGATAATTGCTGAGTATGAGGCCTATTTTTATGAGTTGGCCAGGCATGCAACTTCTATTTTGGACATTGAGTATGAAAGAGATTACTGCTTTGTTAGAGGGTTGAGACTTCCTATTTGTATAGCTACTTAGAGTTTAGTTGTTGTGGGTAGGACTTTTACTGAGGTTTTGGATCATGCTAGGGCGATGCAGGAGATGCACTGGGAGGTCAGTCTAGTGCTAGTGGTTTCCTTTCTAAGTGTCGTGATCAATCTTTAAGGGGTTCATTTTTGTGTCATTCTTGACGTGGTGATTATTTTGGGTCAGTGAGATCTATTAGTTTTGGTTCTGCTCTTATTTCCTATTTTACTTGTGGACTTCCTGGTCATTATTTATGGGATTTCCATAGTTGTGGGGTGATGGTTATTTTAGCTAAGGGTGCTACCCCTATTAGAGTAGTTTATCCCTTGGGTAGAGGTGGTTCTTATGGTCATATGGGTGGTTACTAGGATGCTCGAGCTGGTCTGAGACAGGTAGGATAGAAGATCAACCAGATGCCCAACTAGGTGGTTAGCATGGTCAGTTATATATAGTATATGCTAGACCTGAGGCTAAGACTTTGGATGCTATATTTACAAGTACAATTTTGGTATGCCGCAAGTTGACGCTTTCTTTATTTGATCTGGGATCTACTTATTCTTATATATCTGCTTTTTATACACCATGGTTAGAGTTAACTAGTGATTTATTATCTGTGTTTTGCATGTATCTACTCCCATGGGTGATTCTTTAGTAGTGGATTGAGTATTCTGATCTTGTGTTGTGATGGTTAGTGATTTTTATACTTGTGCTAATTTTATTAGTTTGATATGCTGGATTTCGATGTGATTCTAAGCATGGACTGGTTATCCCACTATCATGTGGATTATTATTTACAAGAACGTTACCTTAGGCATACCCTGTGTACCCCTAGTCATATGGCAGGGAGAGGTTAGCCGTGAGCTGATAGGGATTATCTCTTACGTTCGTTCTAGGAGACTTATTTAAGGGCTTGCGAGTCTTATCTTGCTTATATTTCTGATACTTATATGGAGAGTTCGTCGCTTGATTCTGTGCCTATTGTTTATGAGTTTCCTAATGTGTTCTCTAGCAACCTGCCTGGTATTCCCCCTGCCCATGAGATTGAGTTTGCTATTGACCTCGAGCATAACACCCGATCTATTTCTATGTCACCTTACCGTATGTCTTTTGCCGAGCTTAAGAAGCTAAATTCTTAGCTTTTGGACTTCTTTGGTAAGGGTTTTATTAGACAGAGTGTGTCCCAATGGGGAGCTCTTAGGATTAACAAGTATGTGCATTGATTATAGGTAGCTTAATAAGGTGACGGTGAAGATCCATTATCCCACGCCATGCATTAATGATTTGCTTGACCAACTTCAGGGTGCAACAATGTATTCTATAATTAATTCGAGGTCTAGTTACCACCAATTGAGGATTCGGGCTGAGGATATCTCAAAGATAGCTTTTAGGACCCGTTATGGTCATTACAAGTTTGTGGTGATGTCCTTTGGGTTGACTAATACCCCAGCTATGTTCATGGATTTGATAAACTGAGTATTCAGGGCATATTTAGACTCCTTTGTGTTTGTGTTCATTGATGACATCCTGGTGTATTTGACGAGTAGTGAGGAGTATGTGTAGTATTTGAGGATCATGCTCCAGACTTTGAGAGATTATTTGTGTTTTGCCAAGTTCTCCAAGTGTGAGTTTTGGCTTAAGTTAGTGACATTACTTGGCCATGTGGTGTCTAAGGATGGTATTTTGGTGGACCTGACCAAGATAGAGGCTATTCATGATTGGGCTAGACCTACATCACCGGAAAAGGTTCGTAGCTTTATCAGTTTGGCCGATTATTGTAGATGCTTTGTTGAGGGCTTTGCTACTATTTCATCATCTAAGACCAGATTTACTCGAAAGGAGGTTTCTTTCTGATGGTTCTAGGAGTGTGAGCGAAGCTTTGCAAAGCTCAAAGATTTTCTCACTTCAGCTCTCGTACTATCTCTTTCTATTGAGGGTGCAGGATTCACTGTATTTTGTGATTCTTCTAGTGTTGGTCTAGGTTGTGTTTTCATGCAGTAGGGTTGTGTTATTTCTTATGCCTCTAGACAACTTAAAGTACACGAGCACAACTACCCTATTCATAATTTGGAGTTGGCGATGGTAGTTTTTGCACTTAAGATCTGGAGGCATTATCTGTATGGGGTGCATTATGATATTTTTACCAATCATCATTGTCTTTAGCATCTTATGACCCAACGAGAGCGTAATGCTTGAAAACGTAGATATATGGTATTTCTTAAGGACTATGATATTTCCATCTTGTATCATATGGGTAAGAAGAATATGGTAGCTGATGCCTCAAGTTGCAAGGTAGTGAGTATGGGTAGCTTGGACTGCATATCAGTTTCTCAAAGGCCTTTACCACAGTATATTCAGTCCTTAGCCAATTTGATGGTTTGCCCTGATATTTCATACCCTAGGAGGATTTTGGCTAGTGTGGATTTGAGGTACTCGTTATTTGAGTAGGTTCGTGATCATCCGTATGGGGATGGCAAGATTTTCTCCATTCGTGATCAGGTCTTGAGTGGTGAGTCCAATAGGCATAATATAGATTTAGAGGATATTTTGGGGTTTGATGGTCTTATTTGTGTTCCTTAAATTAGTGATTAGATTTAGTCAATTTTTTATCAGGCTCACAACTTAAGATACTACATTCATCCTGGTACAACCAAGATGTATAGAGATTTGATGCAACACTATTGGTGGAGTGGCATAAAGAGATATATGGCAGACTTTGTAGCTTATTACCTATGATGTCAGTAGGTAAAGGTCGAGCAACAATGTCCTGGTGGTTTGACTCAGAGATTACCCATTCTTGAGTGGAAATAGGAATGGATTACTATGGATTTCATTAGTGGTCTGTCTTGTACCTCCTATGGTTTTGATGGCATTTGGATTATTATGGATTGTTTGACTAATTCAGTGTACTTCATTCCTTTTCATATGACCTTCAGTGCTGAGAGATTATCCTATATCTATATACAAGAGAATGTCTATTTGCATAGGGTGCACATTTCTATTATTTTAGATCGTGGATCTGTATTCACTTTGAGGTTTTAGAGATCATTTTAGAAGGTGTTGGGTACTCAAGTGAATTTGAGTATAGCCTTTCACCCACAGACTGATGGTCAGTCTGAGTAGACTATTCAGGTACTTGAGAATATGCTTCGAGCCTGTGTTATGGATTTTGGAGTCTAGTGGGACCAATATCTATCCTTGGTAGAGTTTGCGTACAACAACAATTATCATTCGAGTATTAAGATGTCACCTTTTGAGGCTTTCTATGGTAGGATACGTTGTTCCCCTCTCACATGGTTTGAGACTTCTGAGGTGAGGCCTCATGGTATAAATTTGTTTTAGGAATCATTGGATGGAGTCAGGGTGATTCAGGGTACATTGAGGACAACCCAAAGTAAGCAGAAAGACTACACAGATCGGAGGCTTTGTGCCTTGAGATTTGGATTTGGCGACCGTATATTCCTCCATGTATCATCTATGTAGGATAAGATGAGCTTTGGAAGGAAAGGTAAGCTCAGTCCTCGATATGTTGGTTCTTTTGAGATTCTTCGGGCAGTTGGTGAGGTAGTGTAACGCCCTGGGTTTCTGGTACTTTAAAATTTTCTAAAATGTTATACTCATTGTCTTGACTATGACTTACCCTTATGAGTCGTA
This sequence comes from Capsicum baccatum var. pendulum, assembly GCA_030864225.1. NCBI lineage: Eukaryota > Viridiplantae > Streptophyta > Magnoliopsida > Solanales > Solanaceae > Capsicum > Capsicum baccatum. The sequence goes on along the minus strand of CM061557.1, from coordinate 82,887,687 downwards.
AGGAGTCTTGATGGGTCCGAGGGACCCAATACGAATCAAATCAATAAGTATGTGACAAAGTTTGGCTCTGAGTATTAATGGCTTACTATGAGTTGTAAGGACTTGTTACGAGTTGTTGGGTGTAAATTTTAGGGTGTCCAGTATTTACCCAATTGGGTTCTATGTTGACTACGACTGGACCTTAAGAGTCGTAGAGTCCCATTATGAGTGGAATTAGTTGACTCATAGGGTCAACAGTGTGTGGGTGTTCTGGGAATTATCTTGGATAGGACTCAGGGTGACAAGTCGTAATGAGTCTATGCGAGTCGTATGGTGACTCGTAGTGATTGACGACTAAATTTTAGCTTTTAATTTGAGGGAACTTTGGACAATTCTCTCCTTACCCAACTAAAACCTAACATCCATAAAGCACTTAAGGGGGTCATACTTCATTCTTACCATACCTAAACACTTCTAAAACTCGCTCAATTCTCTCAAGCAGCCATATTTAGGGTTTCCAAGAAGTAGGTCATCTAAGGACTTAAGGGTTGAAATCCTTTCATGAAATTTGGTATTTCAAGCATGTTACACTTTCCTCATTGTTAATTTGTTAAAAACATATGTTTTAAGGTATTGTTCATGAGATATTTATGCTATTTTTGAAACAAGGGTTAAGGGTTTAAATGATTATTGATTGAACAATGTTTCCCATGGTTTAGATGTGATTATGCATGCTTTAATTGTGGTTTGTACTTGTGGGTGAATGGCTAGGTCAATGAAATAAGGAATTTTGATTTTTCCCAAACTTTTGACTTTTGAAGTGGTTATGACCCTAACCCCATATTGTGAAGTTGGTTTTATAATAAGAAATGTGGGAATTAAACTATTCATGAACTATTGCATTGTGATTTTGAATTGAACGTTATAGGGTTGTGTAATTCCCCAAGCAAATGTAAAAATTGAACTAGGGGGTTATGAATTCCCCCAAGTGATGCAATTGTTTTATCATGTTGTTGTTACCTTTCAAGTGTAGTCTATGCGACAACAATGCATGCCTTAATTGAAATATGGTTCAATGAATGGGAATGTGCAATATATGTTTTTTATTGGGCTTTAATAAGGGCTATATTGCTGAGTCATGAAAGTGGTGGTCCCAAGAGACCCACACTAGAAATCGCGGTTGCCGAAGCAGGGGTCTATATGATCGGGAGGTTCGAGTGCCCCTTAATTATTATCATATGATTGGGAGGTTCAAGTCCCCCACATTATATTGCATAATTTGGTGCTCGTGTTACATTGATATGCAACGAGGTTCGAGTCCCCTATAATTCATATGCTTACCCTCTGTTTTGTGCAGCCACACGCATTAGGACCCTACCAGCTGAGGGACAGTTGGGACCATATAGTCCATGGGTGACTTCATATGTTATGACAGTTGAGATACACAACCCAGGCTAAAGTTTTAAAGTACACGGTAACCCTTGTTCCCTATCCTAGCATGTGATATAAATATGTATATGCATTTTATTATGATCATTGGATTTGAATGATTTGAAACTATTGATCATGGCATTACGTTATCCTTATCCCTGAGTTACATGCTAGCATTTACCCCACTAACTGTCTTCAGATGTTGTACCCCATGCGATGCAGGTATTGGCCATACTTCTTCTTCTCCTGCTCAGTGATTAGGATTTGGGATTGGTTCATGAGTTGACATTGAAATGGTGAGCTTCATACATCAAAATTCTACATTTCATATTTTAGTCTCTTATGTCTTAGACTTGTTTATACTTTTTTTTGGCTATAGTCATGGGTAGGTCCCGACACTTTATTGACGTTAAGTTTTAATAAGGCATTGTTGGATTACTGTGGACTTGGGTAGTATCAGTCGGTTGTTTTAGCCGTCTAGTGGTTATTAATCATAGAAGTATCTTTTATTCTTTGAATTTATGTTGTTATATGTTTTGAGTTCATTCAACATCAGGGATATCATGTTGTTTTGTTTGGTATGAAGGGGTGGTCTATGGTCCATGTGGGACTTGAGATGCTCATCATGGACAGGCCCTGGTTGTCATGAAATAGATAGTATTAAATCCTAGATTTGGTGTAATTGGGTGTCCAATAAAGTCTTGTCAAGAAGAGTCTCATTTATGGATGTGTAGCATTCCACACTTATAAAGGAGAGGCTACGAGGAATCTACGAATTTTTTCCTTTCTTGTTGTTCTATTTTTGAGCTATAGAGTCTAAGATCTTGAATATTCTCTAATTCTTGTATGTTCGCTTTTTAGATCATGCCTCCCAGAAGATCTGATGCTAGTGGAAAACCTTTTGTCCAGTATGAGGACAATATGGATGGAGCTCGTCTAACTCTAAGAGTTTAGATTTGATCTAGGATCGCTGCTTCTGATTTCCCTAATGGAACTCCACTGGTTCCCCTTATCCCTCTTTAGGCAGCCCAGGCTGGCATGTCTAATGCTGAGTTTTGCCAGTCGATTTATTTTCTTTCCCAGTTGGTGGCCTCCCAGACTTAGTGTGTTGCTTCTGTTGCTCCATCATCTGAGGCCACTAGAGTTGGCCAATTTATTTGATTGAGTCCTCCTACCTTCACTGGTTCTAATGCTTATTATTTGAAGGATATAGCATGCCAGTGGTATGAAAAGTGGGAGCAACTTAGGAGGGGTGATGTTGAGTCATCATTGTGGGACGACTTCTCTCGTGCTTTTCCTAATCGCTTATTTCCTCAGGAGTTAAGGGAGGCAAAGATTGAGTAGTTTGTGAATTTGAAGTAAGGCAGGATATTAGTGAAAGAGTATGCCTTAAAGTTTCATCAGCTATCGCGCTATGCTTCATAATTGGTGTCAAGCATGAGGGATAGAATGAGAAAATTTGTCTCTGAGTTATCCCATGAATTTATCTTGGAGAGCAAGGCTGCCTTGTTGAACAAGGATATGGATATCTCTAAGCTTCTGGTGTATGCAAAAACTAGAAGAAAAAAAGAAGAAGCAAGCAAAAATGAGTGAAAGGCAGAATAAGACGTTTTGCTACTCGAATCAGGGTAGAGGTCAGCAGAATAGTAGTGGAGATGGTGGAAAGAGGTCTAATAAGAAGTGGCTCAACTCGGTATCCTACTCTACTGCTAGTTCTCTTTATCCAAAGTCGTTGGTTGATCATTGTTCTCAATATGAAAGTGTGTTTAGAGCACCTGGAGCCTAATCTTAGGCTAGCAGAGCTCAGTTTGCTCCAGCATATCTACTTGGTAGATTTTATGGTCAGGTGCACTATGGTTTTTTTGAAGAGAGGAGGAACAAGTTCTTTAAATATGGTCATATTGGTAATATTCTAATGGACTGTCCTTATAATGTTGCTTCTGGGACAAATAAGATTCTTGTTGCTACTTCATCAGCTCCCATACCAAAAGGTGCTACTTCTACTTCTCGCTTTGGCAATGGTTGGAACCGTCTATATACTCTTGCCACTCACTACAATTTTGAGGCACCCCCCGATATTGTTATTGGTAGCTTAAATTCTTCTCTCATAATGTGTATTCTCTACTTAATCTCTGGTATACTCTCTCTTATGTGACCCCTTATGTGGCTATCTATTCTGAAATCTTGAATGTATTTCGGACCCCTTCTTTGTGTCCACCCCAGTGGGAAACTCCATTGTGTCTAGAAAAGTCTATAGGGGTTATGTAATATCTATTTATTGTAGAGAGACCTTGGTAGATCTAATAGAGTTGGATATGTCAGACTTTGATTGATTTTAGGGATGGATTGGTTGCATTCGTGATGTGTGTCTCTTGATTGTCGGACTCTAAGGGTTAGTTTCCACTTCTTTAATGAGCCGGTGATCGAATGGAAAGGTAGTTCCCTAGTACCTAAGGGGAGGTTTATTTAGTATCTTAGAGATCAAAAATTGGTTTCTAAAGGGTGGCTCTATCACTTAGTACATGTAAAGGATTCTATATCCGAAGGTCCTTCCTTGCATACTGTCCCTATGGTCTGTAAATTTTCTATGGTGTTTCTTGATTATCTTCTTGGTATTTCTCTCAACTGGTAAAATGAGTTTGAGATTTATCTTCTTTCGAACACTTGTCCTATTTCTATCCCTACTTATAGAATGGCTCCGACTGAATTGAAAAAACTCAAGGAGCAGTTGAAATATATTCTAGAGAAGGGTTTTATATGCCTTAGTGTGTCTCTGTGGGGTGCTCCTACGCTCTTAGTATGTAAGAAGGATGGTTCCCTTCAAATGTGTATTGATTACTGCCAAGTGAATAAGGTGACCGTGAAGAATAAGTATATTCTTTCAAGGATTGATGATCTATTCAACCAACTTTAGGGTGATAGCTTATTTTCTAAGATTGATATTTGGTTGGGTTACCATCAGTTGAAGATTAAGAAGGATGATATCTCTAATACTACCTTCCAACCCCTATACTACCATTTTGAGTTTTTTATGATGTCATTTGGCTTGACTAGTGCTCCGACAACATTCATGGATCTTATGAATTGTGTTTTTTGTTGGTTCTTGGATTTGTTCGTGATTGTCTTTATTGATGACTTTTTTTTATATTCCAAGAGAGAGGCGGATCATGTCGATCACCTGCACCTTGTGTTGTAAACTTTGAAAGAGTAGCGGTTGTATGAAAAAGTTTCTAAAAGTGAATGCTGGCTAAATATTGTGACTTATCTGCGATATATTTTTTCTAGTGAAGATATCATGGTGGATTCACAGAAGGTTTCAGTGGTTAAGAAGTTGCCTAGAGCTACAACTCCAACTAACATTTGGAGCTTCTTGGGTTTAGCGAGTTATTATAGAAGGTTTGTTGAGAGTTTCTCTTCTATTGCTATCTATGGGCATTGAACTATTCTTGAACTATTGTGTTGTGATTTTGAATTGTACCTTATGGGCTTGTGTAATGAACCAAGAGGGTTTTTAATTCCCCCAACTGATGTAATTGTTTCAGGATATTCTCATTACCTTCTAAGTGTAGTTAGTATGATGATACCTATGGTTCAATGAATAGGAATGTGTGATAAATGTTTTAACTGGGCTTTAATTAGGGGTATATAGCTGAGTCATGAAAATGGTAGTCCCGAGGGACCTATACTTGAAATTGCAAATACCGATGTGAGGTTCTATATGACCAAGAGGTTTGAGTCCCCTTTAATATTATTATCATATGATTGGGAGGTTTGATTCCCCCACATTATATTACATGATTTGGTGCTTGTGTCACCTTGATATGCAGGGAGGTTTGAGTCCCCCGTAATGAATATATTTACCTTTGGGTTCATGCGGCCACACGCACTAGGGCCCTATCAACTGTGGGAGAGCTTGGATCCTATAGACTGTGGGTGCCTTTGTATGTTATGATGGTTGAAATACACAACCCAAGCTAAAGTTTTAAAGTATATGTTAAGCCTTGTTCCTTATCCCGGCATATGATATAAATATGTATATGTATTTGATTTGAATAATTTAAAACTATTGATCATGGCATTGTGTTATCCTTATCCCTCAGTTATATGCTATCGTTTACCCCCGCTAACCATCTTTGGATGTTATATCCCCACGCGATGTAGGAATTGGCCATACTTTTACTTTTCCTGCTCAGTTAGGATTTGGGATAGGTTTGTGAGTTGACATTGAATTGGTGAGATTTCATATATTGAAATTCTACATTTCATGTTTTGGTCTTGTATGTATTAGACTTCTTTTTGGCTATAGTCGGGGGCATGTCCCGACACTTTATTGACATTAAGTTTGGTTTAAAAGGCTTTGTTGGATTACTGTGGACTTGGGTAATGTCGGTCGGTTGTTTTGGCTGGTTGTTAGTTATTGATTATAGAAGTATCCTTTATTCTTTGAATTTATCTAGTTATATGTTCAAAATTCATGCAATATCAGGGATATCGTGTTGTTTGGTTAGGTAAAAATGGGTAGTCTCTAGTCTACATGGGATGAAGATGCCCATTACGGCCAAGCCCTGATTCGGGTTGTGATAGGTAGAGTATGAGTTAACTTTACCTCTAAATTTTGTTGTTGTTCACCAAGTTTTGCATGTATTTATGTTGTGGTAGCATATTCCTGATCTATCATACGTGCTTTGATGGGACTTAGTCCAGCTAGATGGGCATTTGACCTTTATAGAAGTGTCTGTGCTTATTTGGGCTAGTAAAGTAAGACGGTTGCTAATAGGGAGATTTCTATAGTTAAGGTTCAGCGGAGGCATCACCATGTGAAGAAAGCCGCATGGGATATCGAGAGCGAGATGTAGGACCGGTATCCCTATCTATTCGAGACTTTATGCATTTTCCTTATCTTTAATTTTGAGGAGAAAAGTTCCTTTAGTGGTGGATATTGTAATGACCCTTCAGGCTATTTTTCATATTTCTACTTATTTTCACCATCAGAGCTTTTTCATAGTTGTACCAAGTTATTTATGACTTGCTGGAACTGATAGCTCGGTTACCAGGCAAAATCATTAGATTTTTAGAATCAATTCCTTGTTTAAAAGCCTTCGCTGGTTCCAAATGGCCACCGGGCAAAAACTTTAGCAAAACAATCTCAGATGCAAATTCCAACTGTGCCAGCAACTCTGGAATATTGATTTTAGGCTAGATAGACCTTTGATTCGGGCCCTAATACAATTGAGCTCATTTCAACCTATTGGTCGAAAAGTTAAAAAATTGAAAATTTATATGTGGGACCCACATTTGGTAATAATGACCCCGGATGGAAAATCAAACTTTGCCAATGCATTCAAAACATCAAATTTAGCATGGTTACATAGTTTATTTTACTATATTCGATTTTGAATAAATCCTGAAGCATTAGCCAAATCTTGGAATTTCTTCCAAGGTTTAGTTGTTACCTGGTGCAAGGTGAGGATGCCGCGATCGCACAAGAATGAACAGTGATTGCTATACCACAATCATGGTCCATGGATGGCGATCACGATATCTCTTTGCCTGTGAAGGGTATTTAAAGGCCTTTTAGTCCGCGTTTTGGGCACTTTTCACTCATCTTGGAGACCAAGACACCCTAATATGGTGTGCTAAACTCAAATTGAGTCTTGGAAGAGTCTTAGAATCCAAGTTAATATATATTTTCATAATTAAAAATAGATTTGAGGTATGAATCCTTCCATTACATGCTTGAATTTTTTACAAAAACCCCAAATAGCTTGTAGACTTAATTTAGCCTCTAATAATCTTAATCCTTACTTATTTCTTGAGTGTTATGATCCCTTGATGGTGAATGAACATTGGGTTGACCTCAGAAATGTGTTTTTCATAAGTGGGACCCACTTGGAGTTTTTGTTGTCATTTTTGAACCTGAAGCACAATAGTGCAATGTGTGTATTCATAATATCGTTATAATGTGTAGATTGTGTTTTTGAAAGCTTGGAACCTTGAAGACGCTTCTCGCAAAGGAAAAGTGAAGGTTTAGCGGTTCGTGAGCTTTCTTTAGATTTGAGGTTGGTTAGGCTTGTTCTTTGTTATATTGATCTATGTTATAGTATGATTGTGATATCATGTTAGATTTGGGATGGTTTTTCGTTGTTGGAATGTTGAATGTTAAGACTTGAGTTTAGTTAGATCATTTAGGACTCCTGAACCCATAGATTGGAATGTTTGACTTGTAGGCTTGAATCTTGATGAATTTTATTGCATGTTTCATGGTTAACATGAGAATTCTCTATTGCCTAAGCTAGATGGGAGTGACATTGTCCCTTATGTTATGGGTAAGATGACCCTTGTGTTTACATTAATGGAAGTTCCTTATATACTATGGTTGAATTAGGTGCAATATTTGAAAGGACCTTTTCCATAGGACAACTGGTTGCTTGATATACATCTAAGAATTGATTTAGATATCTTAGTCTAGTCCCGGGTAGGAATTGGACTTAGAATTTATTTGGGGAATTAGAAGGGGATTCTTGACCCACGTTAAGCTTGGATTGATATAGTTCTGTTAAAGACCTTAGACAGCTATAAATGCCTAAAAAATGCTCCCTTAGAAACATGTTGGCTAATTTGAGTAATTATATTATGGTAATGACATTATAAGTGATGTATATGGTTTATTGACTAAATTACCGTAAATGCTAAGAGTAATTATGGTTTATTCTATCAATTAAGCCCACGTCTATGTTTTCATGTGTGTAATTAATTAAGCTATTGTTTTGGACTTTGGGCTATGCTATTACTCATGTTGTACTCTTCTTTAATAACACAACTAGTAACCAAGCTAGAAAGCCCTCATATTGCTAATATTGTGAGTTATGATACTAAGTATTCTAGAAGGCATTCTTATTGACTACATGGGAGGTTATGTTGCTAATCATGCTTAAAACCCGATGATAATTGTAATACTCTTGTTACATATACATATACATACATACATACATACATATATATATATATATATATATTAAAAGTGTGAAGACCATTAGAAAAATGATTTGAACTTTTTGCCCTTCATTGAAAGACTCTTCTTTAGACAAAACTATCTTTTCACTATTTTTTAAATTTATTATTTAATTATTTTTTATTATATTAACTAGACTTCCTAAAATATATGGGAGTCCTACAATATATGGTGGGAGAATCAATTAATATTTTCCTTTCTACTAAACTTCCTAAAATATATGGGACTCCTAAAATATATGGTAGGAGAATTAACTAATATTTTCCTTTCTACTGTTCAATTAAAAAAATACTCCTAAAATATGACTCTTTTAAGGAAATACTTCTATAAATATTGAGATGTACGTTAAACTAGAGAATAAACCGGTTTGCCCATTGGGAAAATATGATTGATGCTCATCTAATTGATTCGATTGCAGGTCTAGATTGGTGGATGCTTGATTTTTTAACCCTCAACTTCTTCACTATTTTTGTTTGTATAATACAATTCAACATGCCTGTGTGTGTGTGTATATATATATATATATATATATGTATGCATGTATTCTTTGTTATCATTCAAAATCATTCTTTAGTGTCAAAATTTTTGCTCAGACAAGAATTAGTTGGATCAAAATCGAAGTTTTGTCATCACTATTATATTTTTTGTATAGTTTACAGGTCGTAGATGAATGTCGGTTGGCTTTGTAGAATTTCTTAAGTAAAGGTTAGGTTTAATTGTATTATTTTAATATCTTTATTATCATATTGTTTTATTTTACTTTATAGATGCTAGATGAATGTGGGTCGACTTTGAAAATATTTCTAGGTAAAGGTTAGGTTTAATTTTACTATCGCAATACCTCTATTAGTTTGTTATTTTGTGGTAGTTTACAGTTCGTAGATGAATCTCGATCGGCTTTGAAAAATTTTGTGTAAAATTTAAGTTTAATTGTATTGTATTGATATCACTTTTATCGTATTATTTTGTTGTACTTTACAGGTGATAGATAAATATTGGTCCGCTTTGAGGAATTTTTTTATGTCAAGGTTAGGTTTAGTTGTATTATTTTGATATCTCTATTATCATATTAATATGCTATTGTTTAAAGGTGGTTGATGAGTGTCAGATGACTTTGAGAAAATTTTTGTGTGTAAATACTAGATATAATTGTATTATTTTGATGTCTCTATCATTGTATTATTTTGTTGTATTTACAGATGGTAGATGAATGCCGATCGACTTTTAAAAATATTTTTGGTAAAGATTAGGTTTAATAAATTAATTCTCCATATTTACATACTCAAAAGATATTTAATTTAGTTGTTATATCCAACTTTATTATTTAAACAAAGATCCTATTTAGTGTAATATTTGAACTCATTAAAGTGAGGTACACGCGTAAGGCGCATACACCTAAACTAGTATATATATATGTGTTGATAAATTGACATGGAAGACGAATGCTGAGTATTAGAGTTATGGTCTTCTTTACTTTTCCTTTATGTTCATTTACTTTGTCCCTCGTGGGGCTTGTTGTTTACTTTAGCCATCATGGAGCTTGTACTTTCCTATTAATATAAATTTTCCTATTGATGTGGTGATATTGATACCTAGCAAGGACGGCGGATGATGCAATGATATTGATACCTGATAAGACCGGAGGATGTATATTTGTTGTGCCTACGTGTACATCTACCGGTTCGAGTCCGGATAGCCCGATGTATAGTAATTGTATGCTCTTATGTAAGTAAACTTGTTTAAATGTAATGTGGGTAGAATGTTGACATTAGGATATCGGTTGTAGACACTAGTGTTAAATGCATTTAAAGTGATGTAATTAATGATTAATGATAACTAACGATTAGTGATGGATATTGTCTACATGATACCTTAAGACTACTTGGTAAGAGGAAAACTAGTTGTAAAATGAGAATTCACTTAGCGAGTAATGTTAGTGATAAATAATGGTTAGTCAAGGTGTGTTGACTATTAAAATGACTATGTGGTGAATAGTTGCCTAATAGATGACTGTAATTATATGATGGCTAGGAATCTAAGGGACTAGTAAATGATCCTTGCTTAGCTAATAAGTAGTGGCTAATGGGTATTTATGATAAGTAGCTAACAATGGTAATTGTATGAAATATGGTGATGTGGTCAACATTGGTACCCAATGGGAGTTCGGTAAAATGACCAGTTGATGAGAAATGTGATATACAGTTGAATAACATTGAGATTTGGATATGTTGTTGGTTAGAAGCCTTATTATTGTCTCTCTCGGTTGTTGTCTCACATAATATGGGATGTGGTGATGAGTTCTTTACTTTATGCACCAGTTGGCGTATGGGTGCCAACTTGCTATTATGCTTGCTTTTGTGTGTGACTTGTGATGCGTTATAGTTCCGAATTGTCAATTTCTTATACACGACGACATTGGCATAATTTGGTGCCATATGTTATACTGTAATATTGGTTAAATTCTTATTATGTACAATGATGATAGAGATGATTCAGGTTCAATTTTGTACCTTGACTTATTTAGGATTATCTTGCATTACATCATCTTTATATCTTGGCTTAGCTCAGTTGGTCGATGATTCCTAATGAGTACCCATTGTTTTGGTACTTCTACTACACTTTTGTAACTTGTTGGTGCAAATTCGAGTATTGTTGTTGCCATTGATTCAAGTTTGTGCGGGCTTAATCTATCGAGTAGGCCATTTTCCCTCTATCTTTTACATTTAGTCTTAAGTATTTGAGACAAATGTATTAACTATACTTTAAGTCTTTTGGGTTGTATTATTGACATTAGATGCTTTCTTATTGGATTTATCAGGTCGTGGGACTGGTTTCTTATGATGATTGTTTATCTATATTAGAACCCTATGGTTATATTTAACTTGTGTTCTTTAAATTTGGCCTGTGTTGGCATTTCTTACTGAATCAACCCATTGTGATAGCTCTGGGTTATGCTACTGGCTTACCTACTCGCGGGATTTAGTAGGTGTTGTCATGACCTATAAATCAGGTCATGATATTTTGGTCATGGTCGGGGGCATGTCCTGGCCTATTTGGCAATTTTAGTTTTAGAGGCTTTTGGGGGAAAATGTGGGTTGGATGTTGGTTTTGATTCATAGAGTTTACATTTGATTATCTATCCTTCTTATTACTATTTTGTTGGCTTTCACTGTATTCATTTACTGTGTTTTGTATGTTAGGCTAAGGGGGTGGTCTCCGGTTCACAGTGGGTTTGAGATACTCGTCCATACTAGGCGTTGATTTGGGTTGTGACAGATAAGTGTCATAGGAATTCTTTCGCGAAATATTCCCTACCTTTGGCATTGGACATAGGTCGTAGCATAATTATGTGTATCCTTATAGATAGTATACTAATAGTAACCACATTGTAAGATTTTATGCATAGTGCGACTACCTCCATAATGAACTCCAACTGGGGACGAGTTGCATGCCTTCAAAATAGTCATTATCTCAACCTCGAGAATACACCTCTAAATTAGACCTTTAGCACATACCCAAAACAAATACGTCTTATGCTATAGAAACTTTCTCACCTCATGCATAAATCGTTTGAACTGGTAAAACGACAATTTTTTTAGGATGAGATCACTTGCCAAATAATTGGGACAGTTTACAAACCAAGAAATTAAATCTTATGATGTTGCCAACACTTGCTTATTTTGAAATGTATCATCAATTTCAAGCTCATCCCCTAGTTTTAGCATTGCTTCCTCCTCTAGGCGTGACAAATAGTTAACAACTTGATTTTAGGTACCCTTCTGAATCTTAACCTCAAAATCAAATTCCTATAACAAGTTACCCATTGAATCAACCTTGAATTTGTCTATTTCTTAACCATAAGGTACCTTAGATTGGTATGATTAGTTTGCACAGTGAGTTTGGTGCCAATCAAGTTGGATGAGAATTTTTTTAAAGCGATCACTACAGCAAAAAACTATTTTTCAGTCACTGTGTAGTTTTTTTGTGCAAGATTCAGTGCTTTCCTAGCATAATATATGAGATGAAGTATCTTTTATCTCCTTTGACCTAGGACTTGTCTTAGTGCCACACCACTAGCATCAAACATCACTTCAAATGGTAAAGTCCAATTAGATGACACGATAATGAGAGTTGAAGTCAACCTCTTTTTTAGGCACTTAAAAGCCTTAAAGTAAGCATCATCATAGACAAATTTCACCTTCTTCTCTAATAATTTACACAATGGATTTGCAATTTTAGATAAATCATTGATGAACCTCTTATAGAAACCTGCATGACTCAAGAAACTCCAAATGCCCTTAAAAGAAATTGATGGAGGAAATTTTTCAATCAGCTCAATCTTAGCCTTGTCAACCTCTATTCCCTTTATATAAATTTTACGGCAGAGCACGATCACTTCCTTGATTATAAAATGACAGCTCTCCTAGTTACGGACAAAATTGCATTTTTCATATCTTTGCAAGGAATTGGAAAAATAAGCTAATAAATCATTAACTAAATCACCCACAACTGAAATTTATCCATGAAAACCTCAAAAGTGTCTTCAACCATGGTGGAGAAAATGGATATCATATAATATTGAAAGGTTGTGGTAACATTTCAAAGACAAGAGAGCATCCTTTTAAATGTAAGAGTTCTACATGGACAAGTGAAAGTGGTTTTATCTTTTTCCTCGGAAGCAATAAAAATTTGATTATACCTCGAATAACCATTAAGAAAATAATACCATTCTCTACCCGCAAAACGATCTAACATCTGATCCATGATCGACATAGGGAAGTGGTCCTTCAGTCCTCACGTATTATCTTTTTGTAGTCCAATCATACTCACCATCTAGTGACTGCTCTTATAAGAACTAACTCATTCTTTTATTGGGAACCATAGTGATCCCACCCTTTTTTGGAATTCAATGAATTGGGTTCACCCACTTGCTACCAGTAATTGAATAAACCACACCTACATCTAACCACTTGATGATTTCTTTCTTCACAACCTGTTATATAGGTGGATTCAATCTACGCTGGTTCTCAATGCTAGTATATATTTCATTTTGCAAGTGCAAATTTCAGGTGGAATTCTGACTATGTCAGTAATGGACCAACCAATAGCCCTCTTAAACCTCTACAAAACTGATACTAAGGCATCAACCTACCATTCTAATAAATGTATTTCAATAATAATTAACAAGGTATTGTTGGCCTTGAATAATGCATAACGCAAATGAAAAGGAAGGGTATTTATTACCAGAACTGGTGGCTCCTCAATAGATGATTTATCTAGTGGGGTTGCTCTATTTTTCAGATTAAGATCCAGCTTCTTTGGTGTATGAGTAGAGAAACCCCTACCAATAAGTGCAATTACCATATCATCATACCCATCAATACTATCACTATCAAAGTTTATAATCATAGTTGTAAGTGCCTTAACACTAAGACTCTCCTCAATTGGTGCAACCAACCAATTAATCTTCATCTATATTATCTAACATATGGATCAAATGCTTATAATTTGGCTGTTTTATTGATTGACATACATAAAGGTAACTATCTCATTATTAAGTCTGAACTTTATTTTCCCCTTCTCCATGTCAACCAATGCCCTACCCGTGGGTAGGAAAGGCCTTCCAAATATGATAGGGACCTTGAATTCAACCTCATAATCAAGAATCACAAAATAAATAGGAAATATGAAAGATGCTAACTTTACTAACACATCACATAAGATATCGATCGGCTTATTCATAGTGCATTCCACTAATTAAAGTCTAATAAAGGTTGGTTTAGGTGACTCCAACCCCAACTACTTGTAGATAACTAATGGAATCAAGTTAATTCTAGATCCCAAATCATATAAGGCTCATGCAAAGTTACAAGACCTAATAGTATAAGGAATGGCAAATGCTTTGGGATCTTTCTTTTTTCAACTAAAGATCGAGAGGCAGTGGCGCTACGGTGGTGCAAATTATCCATAGGCTCGAAACTTAATATACTATTTTTGGTAACCAAATCTTCCATAAATATCATATAACCCGACTCTGCTTTGTAGATTCCACAAGAGGGAGGTTCACAGACAACGCTTTCAACATAGAAATAAACTTTTAATACTTTCCTTCTTTAGATTTCTGCTTTAATATTTCGGGAAAAGGTGGAAGAGTATGAGGAATGGTATTTAATAGTAGTGTGACCTCCTTACCCTTTCCTTTGTTAGTGACAAATCTTTTTTATACAATGATAAGCTTCTGAGATGCCACATGATTCATCACCAACTTTTCTATTTCATCTTTTTCTGCATCATCAATTTCCACAGGGTCATTCCTTATGTTATCAACCATAGGCATAGGTGGATTAATAGTGGCCTTAACACCTTAAGAAGTAATAGATAGAAAATAACTATCGTTCTTTGGATTCTAAATAGTATTGCTAGAAAGAATGCCTGGTTGATGCTGGTTCAATGTGGAAGACATCTACCCAAATTATTACTCAATCTGTTTAATGGAAGTTGCATGTGACTTTACCATCTAGATCAACCCTAAAATATCTACCTTAATTTCTTTATGGCAACTCTCTTATCTTTCTAAAAGCTTTACAAGCTTTAGAAGCAATGCTACTATTATCGAACTACTAGACTTAGCATCTTGATTCCTTGGTGGAATACAAAGGTCACCCTTTTCCTTATAGTCATCTTTCCTTCTCCAGTCACCGTCACACTCTCTACACTTGTCTCTATACATGTCTCAATAATAGTTCTGACCTTG
Organism: Capsicum baccatum var. pendulum; assembly: GCA_030864225.1. Lineage (NCBI taxonomy): Eukaryota > Viridiplantae > Streptophyta > Magnoliopsida > Solanales > Solanaceae > Capsicum > Capsicum baccatum. The sequence continues at coordinate 82,872,511 of CM061557.1, read as the reverse complement.
ATTCCCTTACTTTAAGTTCTAATTGTCTTGATTAGACCCTTAGACCTTGGCTTGAAAACTCATCATCTATCTATCAAGATACTTAGCTTCTTCCTCAAAATTTGACTCTTCCTATCTAGAATCCTTAACTCATGAACCACTGAACTTACCTTTTCTATTATAACTGGAATAAATTTCTTCACGATCAAGCCAGTCTCAATCCTCAGCCACGCTACCTCTTGAGCCACTATCTCATCTAATACTCTTTACTTACTGGAGGAACCCATTGCATAAGTACTGGCTGATCTATCAAGCTCCTAAGTATTCTATCCTTGGTTGGTTTTAAAAATTAAGTCTAAGATCTCAGAAGTATACTTCCAATAAAGACTCATGAAGGCTTCGCCTGTGATTGTATCTACTACATGCGTAGTATTAGTATTCAAAACCCTGTAGAATATCTCAAGAAAGTTTCTACCCATGATTCTATGATTTGAAACATTCTGCAACATCTTTTTGAACCTCAACCATGTCTTATATAATGCCTCTAAATCTAATTGTTTAAAACTATAGATCTCATCATTCAATTGTAGCATACTTGAGGATGGGGAAAAATCGATCTAATAACTATGTACTCAACTCGTTCTAAGTGGTGATAGATCTACGAGGTAATTCTTTGAACCATAAAGTTGTCTCCTCTATAAGATAGAACCTCAGTCACATGGCCTCCTAACTTACCGCAGATAGATTATATAAAGTAAATATCCTTATATTCATAATATACATGTTCACGTCATCAGTAGGTAGGCTAGCAAATGCTTCATTAAAATTTATCAACTAGATCATCAGACTTCTAATATCAAACTTGGTACCTCAAGGAAATTTTGGAGGAATGATTGGAATCATTTCAATTGGCTCAACATACCCCAAATCCTATTTTAGATCATCATACGGTGAAGATATTGCTAGATGGATCATTGTCCTCTATTGCTTTTTATGTTGTCCCTTTTAAGTGAAAGTATGGGAACTTCCTCTTCCTGTCTAGCTCTTTCTTCCCAAGCAGCTCATTGGGCAGCTTCTTACCTAGTAGTTTCCTCAGCTATTAAGCCAGCAATAACTTTTTTTTTTTGAAATATCATGTTGAAGTAGTTGTATCAATGTTGTTGGGACATCATGAACCCCTTCGATCAAGGCTCCTTATTCGTGAACTCCTTCTCTCCATCTTTTAATTCTATCATAGAGTTCTCTCAAGTTCAGGATTAAATAAAATTAAGGGATTACCTTGACTCCGAGTACTGGACATACACAGGTGTGTGCCCTAGAATAGTGGAAAAGTAAAAATCAACAAAACCAACAACTTCAACAAACTAAATCTATCAATTTGTAATTGTATTCACCAGCAATGGTGCCAAAATTTGACATCACCCAAATTGCACCTCTTAGGAAGTATAAAACAATATTTATCTCAAATATAAAACCTAACAAGTTTGGGTTGATCCCATAAGGAATAGGGAAATATTTTGTCAAGAGTTTGTTTATCTAATAGCGAATAAGTAAATAAAAGGGGGATTTTTGTAAAAGTAAATTGTAATAGTAATAGTTTTTGGTTTAGTGGATTGCGATCAATATGAGATGAAAAGTAAGATTGTATTCCCCATGAACTCATAACACCATAGGTTGTTCATGCTAGCAGACTATTCTGATGCCTTGCATGCAAAATCTAAAAATATATGTATCATCTAACTATCTCTCAACCTTGATTAAATGAATTTCACTCATCTCATCTCGAAATTAGAGCGTTTCATTGCCAACCCTTATTATTGATCTTAGATTAATTATCCTGGTTAAGGCTTAAGTTAATTAGATAAAGGTTGATAGCTTTAAATTTTTGTTTTTATTTTCTCATCCTAATCTCTACCTCTCTCTGAACAAATTTAGAATACAAATGAGTTCCTAACATTGCAACCATAAAAAAGCAATCAAACCAAAGAAAATACCAATACATACAAGCACATAGTCTAGAATGACTTCACACTTAACCCTATTTCATTATTTCATCATAGTTCCCATAACCCTATTTAAGTGGTTTTTCTACTCATGATCATAAGCATGAAATAATAATTCATATATGAAAGAATAATTGTGCACTAACAAGAATAAGATAAAACACTAAAATCTCAAATTGATTAAAAACCATAAAACCAATGTCAATAGTTCCAATATCAATAATGTGTCTACGAACCTCAAAACAATGTAAAAATATGTAAACTAATCATAAAACACAATAGGAGTATTTATAGATACAAAATGAATCGTATCCTAAATTGTGCAGGAAAAGTGGGTCAACAACCCCTATAACTCATGGGTGGAATTATAGATTAGACCCACAAGTCGTAGGCCACTATTGTAAAAATTAAGCTTAGGTTCAGTCTTTGGTATATAAATCACGACTGCCACCCATGAGTCGTGGGTTGGAGTCACAAGTCGTTGATTAACTCAAAGGAAATAGAATTTTCCTTCAGCTTCATGAATTAACACACAATTCCCACTCATGAGTCATGGGTACCACTCATAAGTCGTGGATTAACTCATGGGTCACCAACTTTTCTTCGCTTAGCAAATTTCCATCCTTTCTCTTAGTTTTTCCTCTGAAACCTATTTTCTTGCACACAACACAAAAACACATCATACCTAATAAAAATACCTAAGTTATTGCATAATTTCCATTTTATAAACATCAAAAGTGCCATGAAACCATGGCACGTCAGATGCCCTATACAAAATATAAACACTGACCACTTTGACTTCAACTTAAACTATACAAAAGACCAAGTATTAATCATTTAGGAGAGGATTGCATCATATGGCCCATTATATGGCAAAGGGGTGAAATGCATGGACCATAGCGCAACCAAACCAGTGTTCCCTCACCCTAGGGGATGCATCATATGGCCCCTTACCATTTTATAGGGGGTGCGATGCATGGCTGCCTCCATAAGGTGAGGTTTTGTCCAATCTTTTCTCTCTGCTTCTCGTCTGTTTATTCCTTGTTTCCATATTTCTTGTTGTGTGTGTCTAGGATTCACTAAGCTTTCATTGCTTCTCAAATTTTATCATACAACAACTCATAACAACCATTAGTCCATGCAACACAATAAACCTCATCGAAGTACACTTGAACAAGTATAGCTCCAGCTAGCCTAACTAGTTTTCTCGTCTAAACTCTATTTGATCATTTTGACTCTTGAATTGTTTCAAAGGAATATCAAATACTCTAAACATGCAACCTAGAACACAAATAGAAACTGTATACTTCATTAATCACATCAAGTTATCCTCAAAACTAAGTTAAGCGCACATAGATAATGACACTTAGTGTATAAATATGCCTAAGATCACCACCCCACACTTAAATCCTTACTCATCGTCAAACAACTCCTTAGCTAATCATAATCAAGGAAAACTCTACATCACTACTTGAACTAAGACACTCAAACAAGAACTACAATGACTACTTGAATAGCAAGTTCCACATTAGGCACGTCATATTACAATTAAAATATATATGAATACTACTTCAAGACTTCCTAGCCTTAATAATTGGCGCTACCGACTTGGAAAACTTACGAATATTAATAAATAAAGACATTATATAAGTCACCTATCCCTCATTAAACATGTGCTCTCACCATTAGAGAGTCACCTATATTTACTCACAACTATGTAATTATCATAAGAATGGGTGTAAGAATCAAATTTTGCTCGCCTTCAAAAAGAATTAACATGTCACATAAGATGAACCATAAGCTTTCCCATAGTGTAGTAATCCAATAATATCATAATATTAAAGCTATAGATAAAGCGGTACTTTAAGGATTGTAATTTAGGCTAAGAGACGAATAGGAATTATTTTGGCCAATAATAATGACTATCTTCCATAAGCATTTTAATCATCACACTTTATGTTAAACTCATCTCCAAGAACTTATTTCCTATAACTTTTATCTTCCCACCTATTTTTTATTTTTCCCTATCTCTTTAAGCAAGCTTAAACATTTTTAGTAAGGAGTATTTTCCAATAACACATATTTAATTTTGATCAATTTTTATTTTTACTACACTACTCCCCACCAACAACACAAACTTTATAAACATACCCATAGTTATTACTGTAATGAATTATTTTTTGGTGATTTTTATGAATAATTTATTTCTGTATGAGTTGACTATCTTACCCCTCTCGGTGGTGACTTTAAGATATTTTTGGAGTTTTGGGATAATCTATACAATTCCCAATGCATTTTATGTAATTTGTGTGAGTTTATGATTTTTGGAGGTTGAAAAAGCTTATTAGTTGACTTCACTCAATATTTTTTTTTTGAGTCAAATGGTGATGTGTCGTGGAAAAATGGGACATTCGATGCTTAAAATAAGGAATTTATGCTTGGACTTAGGTTATCTTATATATGATGTGGTTTTATGTGTTGTTGCAGGTGAAATAATTTAACATTGGTGTTGGACTGAAAAGATGGAAGGAAAGTTTGAAAAATCTAATGAACTGGTCAGGCTATGAGTCATCAAGACACTATACGACTCGTAGCCATACTCATAAGGAGACTAGAAGCAAGTGTGAAACTAAGAAATAAAGTAAAGAGTGACTACTACTAGTGACTATGACTCGTAAAAAGTAGTTACGAGTCATTGAGAACAATCGTAAAGTGAGCAGGAGCAAAGCAAAAGTCCAGAGGTAAAGTCATTGAAGACTACAAGTCATAAGATTTGACTATGACACATAGTGGGTAATCATAAAGAAACAAGTGTTCAAATCCATGAAGCTTAAGGCACAAGTGACAACGAGTGGATTCCATAAGTCATAAGGATGCACTACGACTTGTGGTGATTAATCATAATGACAGTAGTAGCTTGGATCTTGGAAGATAAAATTTCACTGGAATGGAAATGACTAGCAAACCTATGACTAGTAAAGTCTCTTTACAAGTCGTAAGGATTGTAGACTTAAGTTTTCCTATTCCATTTTTATTAGGATTTCCTTATTATTTTAAGACACTATCAATACCTTAAGGTTATTTCTTTATTAGGTTACGTAATTTTACTACTTTTTTTAGATACTTTCACATACTTTACGGATTTATACCATTGTCTTGGATTTTTAGTTTCATATGGATTTTACTCATTCATTATTGTGCAGTAGATTACATGTGTTATTTATTGATTATCATGGATTATTATATGAACATGAGTGGCTAGTTTCCTTGATGAGGGTTGTAGGAACCCTAACAGATTAGATACGTAAGGGGAGTAAGAGATTCATCTAATCTACTATAGTTACGTGTATTGCAACCTTCTTTGTAGCTATTAAACCCAAGCTATTACAGCATGTATTCAAGAACATCCTTACAAAGGAGTTTGTGATTGGGAAAAGGATGTTATAATAGTGATTCAAGGCTATCAACCCTCATCTAATTGACTCAAAACTCAAAACGTGAGAGTTGTACTGAGTTTATAGACAAGTGACAACAAGGCAAAAACCTGAGACTCACTTGTTAAAGGATGAAATCTATCATCGTGTTCACAAAAAAGTTGATAGTACATATCTTGTAAACTTTCCATGCAGAGCTGGAGGTTAGGTAGATTGAATATGAGAAACTTATGTAGTTGTGAAACTAGGTGGAACACATTCTGAGTGTTCGTCTTCTATTGTTTCCAAACCTAAGCATTCAAGTTTAGCTACTTATTATTTACTTCGACCCCCCCCCCCCATTTACTTTTCTGCACTGGTCATGGATTTTATCAAATTTGAGATATTGTTTAATATTTTTCCTATGGTTTCGATCCCAACCTTAGTTGGGTTACTATATTTGGCATTGACTGCAGCATACTTGTTTGGAGGTTAGTTTTGGGTGATATTAACTTTTGGCATCGTTACCTAGGAAGACAGTGTGAATTTTTCATTGAACTAGGTGAAGTTCACGAGACTTTATTTTCTATTTTTTAGTTAGGTATGCGTCGATGTTTGCTTAGCACCAGGAGTCAAGGCAATCCTTTATTACTATTGATTTTGAACCATAAAGAATTTTACAAACACCATGGAGATTGTCAGAGTAAGTTCGTGATGGTGTTCCTACTAAGTTCAAGATCCTTATATTACACCTTCTCTTCCACCTACCGATCCATGAAATATTGAAAATAGACAGATAGAGTAGTTTTTAGAATAGGCAACTAAATAGAGAAGAGTGGTTTAGAAAGCCAGGTTATCTCCTTAGTCACAGCTAGCAATCCAAAACCAATAATCGATTAATGTACAATCGTCAATGGCACTCAGGAGAGAGCTAGGGGTGACAGGTCTCGAGTTACACCTGCATAATAATTTCTACCACCATATAATGAAGATGAAGAGATAGGGTAAGTAGATCCTACTAAGACTGGATCCATTGTTCCACCTGTTTTACCCCCGAATGTGAAGTTCTATCTAAAAAGTGTATTCTCAGTGGAAGAAACTGTAGATGCAAATATGCACCTAGATAATTTCATTGGGATATGTACTTCATATACTATTCTTGGGGTAGGTCAGGAAACATTGAGGTTATAGTTGTTTCCCTTTTTACTGACAGATGAAGCATCATTATGGATAGGGAAACTTCTAGAGGATAAATCACAACTTTTCATAAGCTACGTAGGCAGTGTTTGAATCAATTTTTCTCTCCTGCTAGGATGCTACAGTTAAAAGATAAGATTTTTAATTTTTGACAGTTATTTTCAGTCTCTATGCATAAAGCATGGTTCCGATTTAAAAATAAGTTAAGCATGGTACCCCATCATAGAATTCAAGGATCCAACATGTTGTAGATATTCTATAGATCTTTGAATATCAGCTCTAAAATAATGGAAGAAAAGATATCTTGAGCTGCACTTATGTGTCTACATCGGGAGATCGCCTAAGAGATGCTAGATGAGATTTTTTGTCACTAAGGATGGTATACTAGGGAGGTGATAGGAGAGCTGGTACCTATGCAATTGGGGCAAAAAGTGACTGAAGAGCTAGTGATTATACGGTAGCACAAAAAGTTGCTCAACATGAATTGATATTGGGATCTATGATTTTAAAATAATTTGCAACAATGAAAACTAAAAAGCTAAATATAGTGGAGGTATCGGGATCTACTTCCACAACTTATGAGTTTGATGCAGATGAGAAAGCAAAGTATTTTGATCGTGAAGTGACAGGTTTTCAATTTAAAAGCCAAATAAAACAAAGTCAAAACTATTATGGAGATAGGTACTAATATAGGAGTAGAGAATAAGATGGTGATTGGAGGTACAAGGATGAATACTTAGAGAAGAGTGACAAATATGTTCCACTAGGCAGCTGAGATACCGAGTCGAGAATAGAAGCAATGCTGTTGAAATTAGTAAAAGGCCAAAAAAGTCAAAAGAGTTGTTTTAAGGAGATTAAGGTAGATCTATAAAGGATGAATTAGAAGGTTGAGTTGCATGCTACTGCAATTAATCAACTGGAGCATTAGCTCATCCAGATATTGGACACATTAAATTAAAGGAACCCAAGGACTCTTCCTAGTAATACAGTGCAGACTCTAAAGAATGATAGTCATTGCCATGCAATTACTATTTAGAGTGGTAAAACTACCATAGATCTACCTGTTTCCAATGTGAATAAGCCAAAGAATGATGTTGATCATGTTGTTGTTGACGAAGCACCTAATGTAGAAGCAAATAAATCATTAGATATTGAGGATAATAGTATGTGAGGCAAAGGTAAGGTTAAGTTTGAGGAACATAATTTGAAAACCATTCCAAGACCTCGACCACTTATCCTTAGAGATTGAAAAAGAAGTATGAAGAGAGTAACTATCAAATGTTTCTGTCTATGTTGAAGGAGTTGTCTGTAAACATTCCATTAGTTGAGAAATTGGAGCAACTGCAAGGCTATGCAAAATTCATGAAAGATCTGGTCACTAGAAAGCATATAACAAGCTATGAGCCTGCTGACAATATTCATCACTGTAGTGCTATTTCATCTAGATCATTAGTATAAAAGAAAGAAGACCCTGGATCCTTTACCATTCCATGCACTATTGGGTCTTTCAACTTTTCTTGGGCTATATGTGATTTAGGAGCAAGATTAATCTCATATTGTTGGTTGTGTTTAATTAGTTAGGGTTAGGAGCATGTAAGACTCCAAACAAATTCTCTCGTAGTTTGAGCCTTAGAGTGTGTTCAGTGGAATGTAAATCCGGCCCTAAAAAGTTGAGAAGTGTCTTTCCAAGTGAGAAATATTTTGAACCATGTTGAATTTCCAAAGTGAGAGTATGTTTAGTAGAAATATTTCATGTAGAGTATTGAATAAGGTTTCCATTGATACCAATATTCCATTAGATACGAAACCAAGTAAATTCAGCATATATCAGTCAGATCAGTCAAGAAACATGATTAGTATCAGATTCGGCTCAGTTTAAGTTTAGTTAAGAATCGGTTCAGAGTTTTTCAGTTGGGAGTAGGAGCTAGCACCGAGTGAGTGCACGGATGCAGGATCCCCATTTATGAGGCAGAGTCATTAGGAACAATCCCAAAACTCCAAAAATGCATAGCCAGCGCAGGAGCAGGAGTCACCCGTTAAAATAAGGCTTGACTATTGTACTGCATTAGGCTTGATTTCCTATGAGGATCACCCATTAGAAAGTCTTGACTAGAGTTGAGGTCTTTACCCGTGGTATGTTAATTAAGTGATCACTTCCACAGTTGCAGATTCAGTATCAATCTTCAGAGTAGAACTCAGAAATCAGGACTGTCAGATACAATCACCTAAATCAGTAAGGAACTCAAATAGTTTCATTGATTCATGGACCACCCTCTAGATAGGCATGGTCTTACATAAAGATATTCAGTATCAGTCTTATCAGATCAAGAGATCACTTGTTAGATAGGCTTGATCTAAATCTCAGATTTAGTTGAGTAATCTCATTATCAGATCCAGAAATCACCCGTTAGATAGGCTTGATATCATTCTCAGATTCAGTTGAGTAATATCATTATCAGATCCAGAGATCACCCATTAGATAGGCTTGATCGCACTCTCAGATTCAGTTGAATATTCTCATTATCAAATTCAGAGATCTTCTGCTAGATAGGTTCGATCTCTGACATAATCTTTTTTTATCATTGATAATAGATTTAGGGATCATCCATTAGAGAGTTTTGCATTTAGATTCAGTCAAGAGAGAGTTGTAAGCTCAACTTTTAGTCATTTATATGAGTAGATTCAGTTAATCAACTTCAGTATCAAAAGTTTCTGAGATAACTCACTAGATAGGAATGATCTTGATTTTAGTCTTTAGTTTTATATATCAGGAGATTTAGTTGTTTAGTATCTCAGTATTAGTAGTGATTTTAGATGTTAGTAAATCAGTATCTGAGTTTTAGTATTTTGAGTTACAATGTTTTCAGTTATGGTTTGTGCATTTATGCATATGTCCTCATTCAGTATTCTCATGATTATTTAGTTAAGTAATTGTTCATACATAAGCCCTTGCATTTAGCCCTATCTCATCTTTATAATCAGTACATTACCATACTGATGTATTTATGCTATGGTATTTTATTTGACACCATATGTTCATAGGCACGAGATCCAGAGTACCCTTAGCAGCTCAGTCCCTGTCAGTGCAGTAGACATAGCAGTGAGTCCTCTTCATTTGAGGATGATCCTTATTTTTTTGTTGTAGCATCAAACTTTGTTTATTTTTAGTAGACAGAGTTAGTTGGGGACATGTCCCATCAACTCCACAGCTCAGATAATTTAGAGGCTCTTCAGACAAATGCATCAGTATTTAGTTTTCAATTTTGAGTATATTTGGATGTTTTGAGCCTTATGGCTAGTTTCCACGTTTATTATCTATATTATGCAGTGCTCAGGGATAGATATCAATAGAGTGTTAGCTTGTGGTCCTTCAGGATCATGAGAATCGTGTGATGTTTTAGTTTCAGAAAATTAGGTCATTACAAACTTGGCGTTAGAGCCTAAGGTTCAATAGTATCCTAGGGAGTCTGAAAAGCCGCATCTACTAGAGTCTTATGCATAGGTGTATTGCATACCACATTTATTTACAAGAGGCTATAAGATGTTTTAGGAGCAGTTTCCTTTTTTTTTGTATTCATATCGTGCGAGTGAGCATGAGCTCAAGTTGATCCTTATTCTAATACACTTATTTCTTCCATGTACAGAGTATGCCTCCTCACAGAGATACTTCTCATAGGGTTGATGACCAGCCACCTCAGCTAGTAGATCCTGAGAATGAGAATGTGTTACATGCAGAGTTTCGGGCAGCTTTTTAGGTGCTAGCATAAGCTGTGACTAATGTTCAAGGTAACCGTTAGGCTATCGCCCCACCACAACAAGATGGGGGATTCAGCCATAACAAAAATTAGAGATTTCATGAGAATGAGCCCGCCAGAATTCTTTGGGTTAGTAACAGGTTAGGACCCACAACTTTATTTAGAGGAGGTAAGGAAGATCTCCTAGATTATGTATATTTTTGACAATGATGGTGTAGAGTTAGCGACTTATAGGCTAAAGAATATTTCTCATGATTGGGTAGTGATGTGGAAGAAGGGTAGAGGGATGGATGCAGCTCCCGTGACTTGGCAAGAGTTTAAGGATACCTTTCTAGATAAGTTTTTCCTGCTAGATATGAGAGAGGAAAAGGTAGAGGAGTTCATGAATCTAAGTCAAGACTCTATGATAGTGAAAGAGTATTGTCTTAATTTTAACCAGTCAGCTAAGTATGCTCCTGACTTGATAGCTGACCCTAGAGCGAGTATGAGTAAGTTTGTGACTGGTGTGTTCGGGTTGTTGTTGAACGATTGTAGGGATTCTATGATGAATAGAGATATGGACTTTGCTAGACTAATGATGCATGCACAGAAAATTAACGCAGATAAGACAAAACAAAGAGAGAGAGTGAGTAAGAAAGCCAAAATAGGTAGTCATAATTTTTCTCAGGCAGGGTCCCGAGTGGTAGCCGTTCTAAGCATAGCCAGAGATTTTCAGTCTCAACTCCATCCTCAGCTAGTGTACCCTCACCAGAGTTTAGTGGTCTCAGTTATTATGAAGTTCCAGACTCTAAAGCCTAGAGTAGTGCTAGTGGTGTTCGTACCTATCTGCTTTGTGTAGAGTGTAGCAAGAGCCACCTAAGTGTGTGTAGAGCTGGTAGTGATGTGTGCTTTGGGTGTGGTGATCCAAGTCACAGAATACGATAATGTAGAGCACTAACTCAGAGGGGTAGAGAGTTTCATCAGCAAGGTGTCCCTTCTAATGCCAATAGTGGCCAGCGTCAGAATAGACTCTTGCACTTCAGGCTCACCATGATCAGTAAAGGTTCCCTAATATAGATTCGGGTATGTTATGAGTCCTTCATATTTATGAAATGCGTTGTTATATCCTTTGCTCCCATTTTTAGCTTATATGTCAGCATGAGTCATGCATTAGTTTCAGATCTCAGTTGGTCAATCATGACCCAGTTCATAGGTTCTCCGTGTACCACCCCAGTATTTCAGAAAAGTATTTGTAGAGGGAAATAGAGTCCCAAGGGGGAGATACCCTATACTATTGTGATGATTTCATATCCTTAGACTCATTCAGTTGCATGTTTAGACTCTTCTTATAAAGTTAACATCAGTTATCATTACATAACCATTCATGCTTTTGAGAGTCAGTTCAGTTAGACATTCATGCTTTAGATATGCATGTTCAGTAGTAAGAGTTCAGCTTGTCAGTATATTCAGTCATGCATTCATGAGATTAACTTAGTTATTAGTCCATGCATCATATATGCATGTCTATTATGATAATTCATCTTATGAGTAGCTTCAGTCGAGTATTCCATGCATCAGATATGCATGTCCAGTATGAGAGCTCAGTATATCAATAGTTCTAGTTGCATGATCATGTTTCAAATGCTCCCATTCCATAAGTAAGTTTAGTGGATCAGTATTCTTAGCCTATCAAATGACATTCGAGGATGAATGTTTCCAAGAGGGATATATTTTAAGACCTTGTAAAATTCTCTCATAGTCTGAGCCTTAGAGCGTGTTCGGTGGAGTGTAAATCCAGCCCTAAAAGGTTGAGAAGTGTCTTTCCAAGTGAGAAATATTTTGAACCGTGCAGAATTTCCCTAATATCGACTTTGTTTCATGTAGAGCATTGAATAATATTTCCATTGATACCAATTTCATCAAAATCTGGCATCAAACGAGGAAGTTATGGCCATTTTACTAAAAGCAGTCAAAATCGCCCAGATGCGAAGGCTGGGTTGATGGACCTTCAAGCTTGCAACAGACCATCGCCCAGCCTGTCGCAACCAAGGGAGTGACTCCCTTTCTTGGCCCAAGTGTGACAGCTAGGACGACGGACCGTCAAGGCTGCAATGGATCATCGCTGGGACCATCGCCACTGAGGCAGTGTAACCTCATCCTGGCCAATGTGCTATGGATGATCCGACGGACCATCAAGGCTGCCATGGATCATTGTTGAGACCATGGTAATGAGGAAGTGTATTATTTTGCTGACCGATGTGCGATGGATGATCCAACGGACCATCAAACTAAGCAATGATCATCGCTTCGACCGTCGCTCCGACCGTCGCTTCAACCATTGTAGCCCCCGTTTAGCATTTTTAACTCAATTTTTAAAAGGAATTTTTGATATTTTCCTATTCTTTTCAGCCCCTATTTATACCCGATTAAGGTTTACAACTTCATTTCTCCTCTTCAACATCAAAAGCTAGGGTTTCTACAAAATTAAAAGCCTTATTTCTTCTTCAAGAAAAATCAAGAAAAATCAAGGATCGCTCCAAGATCCTTCAAGAAATAGTTTCCCTAATGTATGAAGATATTTATTCTTGGGTCCCTTTCATCCAAGAAGCTCGAAAATCCTTTTCTAAATTTCAAAGATCTTATATTTATGAGTTTTCATGATTCATGTGAGTTGAAATTAATGTCCATGCTATTATTGAGTTTGATTAATGTTTTTTTACAAGGTTATCAAGATTTGAACCTAGTAGTGAGTTCAGATGTAAGTTAATCAATATACAAATTTTAGTATTTTGAGTTGCGATGTTTTTAGTTATGGTTTGTGTATTCATGCGTATGTCCTCATTCAGTATTCTTATGATTATTCAGTTAAGTAATTGTTTATGCATAAGCCCTTGCATTTAGCCTTACCTTATCTTCATACTCAGTACATTCCCGTACTAACGCATTTACGCTATTGTGTTTTATTTGACACCATAGGTTCAGAGTCATGAGATCCAGAGTACCCCTAGCAGCTTAGTCCCTGTTAGTAGCAGTAGATGTAGCAGTGAGTCCTCTTTATTCGAGGATGATCCTTGTTTTCTATTATCGCATCAGATTTAGTTTATTTTCAGTAGACGAACTTAGTTGGGGATATGTCCCATCAACTCCATAGCTCAGACAATTTAGAGATTTTTCAAACAGATGTATCAGTCTTCAGTTTTTAGTTTTAAGTATTTTTAGATGTTTTGAACCTTATGGCCAGTTTCTGCATTTATTGTCTATATTATGCAGTGCTCAGGTACAGATATCAGTAGAGGGTTAGATTGTGGTCTTTTAGGATCATGAGCACCGTGTCATATTTTGGTTCCAAAAAATTGGGTCATTAAAGATCACCCAATCCAACATCAATGAGATTGTTGATGGCTGACCTAACTATGAAAAGTTGATTGGTATTCAATGCAATGTGTTGGTAAAGGTGGCATCTTTCATCATCCCATCCGATTTCATGACACTTGACTGTGAGGTGGACTTCCAAGTCCCTATGATCTTGGGAAGACCCTTCCTAGCTAAGGGAGGGGGTTTGTTGATATGGAGTTGGGACAGATAAGGTTCACACTCAATGATGAAAATGTAATCTTCAAAGTATGCCAGTTAATATAGCAATAAGATAATATGAGAGTTGTGTGTTTGATAGATACCACTGATGATATAGTTGATGCAGTGACTGTTCAAATTGAAGGGAGCTTGGGTGTTGAAGCACTAGCAGCAATAATTATGAATTTCGATAATGATGGAATTGAGGAGTACGATGAGATAGTTGGTGATCTATATGGGAGAGGTTCATATACTTATTCTCTGAAGTAGATTAATCTAGATCTCAAGAATAGAAGCACTCTTGTAGCTCATCCATCCATTGAACAACCACCAATATTGGTGTTAAAAGGCCCACCTATCTTATTTGTGCTATGCTTTCTTGGGGGCCAACGACATATTACCAGTGATTATTGCTGTGCATTTGATGGAGACTAAGTTAAATGTGCTAATGTTTATACTACAAAAGGTCAAATAAGCTATATGTTTGACTATTGTGGATATTATAGGTATTCTACTAGGAATTTGCAATCAGAAAATCCAACTTGAATTTAATTATATCCCAACGACTGAACATCAGTGATGATTGAATCCTCCTATGTTTGAGGTATTCAAGATAGAGACTAGTAAGTTGTTGGATATTGGTGTTGCTTATCCTATTGCTTACAGTTAGTGGGTCTTACCTTCTGAATGCATCTTAAAGAAAGGCAACATTAAAGTAGTACCAAATAAGAAGAATGAGCTAGTACCAATGAGACCAGTCATAGGATAAAGTGTGTGCATAGACTATAGAAAGTTGAAAACATGGACCGAAAAAGACTACTTCCCAATGCCATTTATGGACCAGATGCTGCATAGACTTGCGGGAAGGGGCTAGTATTATTTAATAGATGGATATTCAGGGTACAATCAAATCAAGATTGCTCCTGAAGATCAGGAAAAGACAACTTTTACCTACCTATATGGGATATTTGGATTCAAGAGAATGCCATTTGGGTTATGCAATACTCCAGCGACATTTCATAGTGCATGATATCCATCTTATCTAACATGGTAAAAGATACCATTGAAGTATTTAGGGAGGATTTTTCTGTAGTTAGTGATTGTTTTAATGACTGCTTGATTTACTTAGCCAATGCTCTATGTCGATGTGAGGAATGTAACTTGGTACTTAATTGGGAGAGCTGTCACTTTATGGTGAAATAAAGAATTGTGCTTGGTCATAAGATATCAAAAAGGCATAGATGATAAGGTGAAAATTAAAGTGATTGAGAAGCTACCACCACCAATTTCAGTTAAGGGAATTCATAGATTTTTGGGTCATGCAGGTTTCTACAGATGATTCTTAAGGATTTCTCAAAGATTGCAAATCCCTTATGCAAACTTCTTGAGAAAGAGGTGAAGTTTTATTTTTATAAGGCATGTCTAAACTATTTTGAGCGATTAAAGGAATGGTCGGTGTCTGCTACTATCATTGTATCCCCTGACTGGTCATTGCCATTCGAGATCATGTGTGATATAAGAGAAGTAGCTCTAGGTGTTGTCCTAGGGCAAAGGTGAGAGAAGATTCGGCACCCTATCTATTATGATAGTAAGGCATTAAACCCTGCTTAAAAGAACTATACTATCACTGATCAAGAGCTACTAGTAGTGGTTTTTGCCTTTGAGAAATTTTGGTCTTATCTGATTAGTGCTAAGGTTGTTGGGCATCTTGATCATGCAACCTTAACATACTTGATAGAGAACAAAGATGCAAAGCCTAGATTGATCTATTGGGTTCTCTTACTGTAAAGGTGATTTTGAGGTAAAAGACCAAAAGGGTACAGAGAATCAAATTGCCGATTATTTGTCTAGACTTGAAGATGAAGCAATGCAGAAAGTAAGGAATAGGCTAGAAATCGATGATACTTTTCCATACGAGCATACTTTGGCAGCATCGCAAGACCTAATTCACTGGTTTTCTGACTTTGCAAATTACCTGGCAAGTGATCTAGTCCTAGAAGATCCATCCTTCCAGTAGACAAAGAGATTTATGCATGAGCTAAGGAAGTTTTTCTAGGATTAACCTTATTTATTCTAAATTTGTGTGAATAGGGTTATTCGTAGATGCATCTTTGAAGTAGAGATGATAAGCATCCTTAAGGCTTGTTATTCTTCACATGTTGGGGGTCACCATGGTGAAAACCATAAAACCCATAGGATCTTACAATGTTGGTACTACTGGCCTAGGATATACAAGGACGCGAATGACTTTGCTTCAACTTATGACTAATTCCAGGGTCAAGTAAATATCTCTAGGTTCCATGAACTTCCTATAACCTCTATTTTAGAATTGGAATTGTTTGATGTGTGTGGTGTGGGCTTCATGGGAACATTTATGAGATTTTTTGGCATTAAATACATTCTTGTGGCGGTGGACTATGTGTCCAAGTGGATGGAAGCAGTTGCAATCCCCAATAATGAAGTGAAAAGTGTCACCCCCTTCTTGAAGAAGTATATCTTTTTTCGATTTGTCACACCATGCGTAATCATTAGTGATGGTGGGTCACATTTTTATAATTGCCTATTTAAGAGTTTACTTGAGAAGTACAGAGTAAACCACAAGGTGGAAATGCCTTACCATTCTCAGACTAGTGGACAGGTTGAGGTATCCAATAGAGAGATAAAGTCCATTTTCATGAGGACTGTAATGCCAAGAGGACTGATTGGTTGAGAAAACTAGATGATGCATTATGATCCTACCAAACAGCTTTCAAGACTCCCATAGGTTCTTCTCCCTATCAGTTGGTGTATGGCAAGGCACGTCACTTGCCTATTGAACTTGAACACCAAGCACTATAGGCATTGAAGAAGTTGAATTTTGAGTGGCAGGATGCAGCAAAGGCAAGAATGAGTGAGATGAATGAGTTGGATGAATTCTGACTTTGGGATTATTAGATTTCTGCGTATTAAAAAAAGAAGGTGAAGTTGTATCATGATCGCAAAATCGAGAAAAAATATTTGAGCAAGGTAACCAGGTATTGCTATACAACTGAAAACTTTATTTGTTTCTGGGTAAGTCAAAGTCTAGGTGGTATAGGCCATTTACTGTGGTGAGAGTGTTTCCATATGGTGCTTTAGAATTAAAGCATAATGGTGAAGCCCTATTCAAAAGAAATGGGAAAAGGTTAAAGCACTCTATGGTTAGCATTAAGGAGGTTAAAGTGGTTATTGAAATGGACCATGGTGAAGCCTGATTAACCAAGGCAATAGTGTCATGCCGTGATGCTAAATAAAGCACTACATGGGAGGTAGCCTATGTTTTGTACTTAATTATAGCATAATATGTTTTTTAGTGTACAGGACTGAAGATTGCAGGTGTTAGCCAAAAAATTTGTAGAAATCAGGTTTTACGGGCTCTTTACGGGTCATAACTAAACATTACGACTCATGAGTAGGAGTCGTAAGGGCCTAAAACCTGGATCACTTCCAGGTAATTGGTTTTTGGAGTCATTACGACTCTTAAAATGAGTCGTAATGTTTGGTTACAACTCATCACCTTGAGTCATAATGACTCTAGACACAGGTAAGGTTCCAAGTATTTACGGAGTAAGAGTATGTGACTCGTACTTAATAGTTATGAGTCATAATCATGACTCGTAACCAACCTTGACAGATTAGGGGTTGCAGGTCAACCCAACCCCAAATTGTGGTTTAAAATAAAAGAGAAACCAAACGGTTCACCGGAATCTCTCAAAATTATGAACTCACTCCATTTTTCAAAGACCAACACACTCACAAACGATCCACATTCGTCCCATAATGCAATATCAACTAAGTTCATTCCTCCCAAAGTTTGAAATTTGGAAAATTTTAGAGCTTAAACCTATTTGAAGTCAAGAAGTCCAAGTCTTGAGCAAAACAAGTAAGAAACTTGAGCTTTGTGTTTGATGTTATATTTAGAAAGATTGTTCCTCAATTATGTTAAAAAATTTCAATTTCTTGATGAAAATTTCATGTGATCCCTAATCGTCAAAATTATTGTTAAATGGGAAAGAAAGAAATTGAACATTATATATAGGAACTGCTTGGGGATGAATGTATAAAATGTTGGAATGAGATTAAATGAAAATTGTGTGACGGGATTGAATATTGGAACCTACTAAAATTATGCCCCCATGTTACAATGGATACAAGACTTCTAACTACTCTTAAGGACACTTAACGAGTCGTTCAAGGTTTGTAACCACTAATAACATGGAGAATTAGAAAAGTGTGGGTTCTGGTATCATTATAACTCAACTATGCAAGTCATAATCAATCCCTACGACTCGTATTCTGAAGTCATAATGACTGGGAGTGCTTATACATAGTAAATTATGTTTCTAGTTAGCTTATAAGTGTTGGTGATGAGTTGTAATCTGACATTACGACTTATTAGTAAGACTCGTAAGATGACCAGTAAATACTAGTTTATTTTTTGACTACCCTACGACTCATTCATACAAGTCATACCCAGTGGTTATGACTCATACCCCCTATTTATAATGTTTCCAGAACATATACAAGACAGCAAAGTTTTTTATTGTTCCTTCCTCTTCATAGAATTCACTAATTGGTCTTATGCAAATGAGTGGATTCAAATGACTCCAAAAGATGATTCCTCATCAGAGCAAACCCTAAGGAAGAAAACCAAGAAAAAACCTCTTTCTAAGTCTAATTACCAATTGAGGAGTGAGGAAAATAATGAGTTAAGTGGTGACCTCAAAGAATACCCAGTAAGGAGCAGGTTAAGCCTAGAGAGCATCTACCTCAGGGTAAGAAAACAACTATGGTAGAGGCCTCATCTCCCAAGAAAGCACCAAGAATGAAAAATCCTAGCACTTCCCCACCACATCCACCATCATCTTCTAATGACAACAATGATCATGATGATGAAGAAAAATAAAATAATAATAGAGCTGATAAGAAAGAATCGAGCTTTTATGAGGGAGATATTGAGAGAGATGGGGAGGTAAATTTTACCCCATTGATGTCTAGAGATCACGACCACCCGAAGTTCAATTATCTATTAAACCTTCTCTGGTGCATATCATTAAATGGTAAGGTTCCCTAAAATACAGGATACCTACAATGAGGGGAAAGAAGAGAATATGACCACGAGAAAAATAAGAAGAGGGATATATCTAGAGAGAAGATTAACTACTTCAAGCATGTCTAAAATGCCTGAGTTCGAGACCCGATTACAATAATATCAATTTTAGTAGATGAACACAGCTCAGGGAAAATTCAGTCCCACACTAGTATAAGAGTTCTATGCAGCCTACAAGGAAGAGTTAAAGAGGCAATATCCATGAGGCAACTTATGTAAAGGCGGTGATCTAATCACTTCCTTGAATATTCATGGAGTTAAGGTGAACATCATCCTGTGGACTATCTCAAGATTCTTGCATAGACCCGATTTCAACCACCAGTGAATACGGCTGAAATTGAGTACTGTATGGACAAAATGCAAAAAATAACAAAGCAACAACTGGGTACGGGAGATAATATGATAAATTTTTGATGGATAGCAAGTATTATTACTATAAAAAAAAAAAGGAAGCGAGCTGGGTGGTTGGTGGTATGGGAGTGAACTCTCAGTAGATTATCAAAAACATGCTGAACTTTGAGGTAAAGGGTTGGTGGACTCGAGCTCGACATAGATTATGTACGACAACTGGGTACAGTATTCTTCGTCTAGTCTACATAGCATTGATAGTTGGATTGATGGTGGGGTGTGAGTTCGATGTTGCACAATTCATTGCCAGAGATGCAAGATCGAGTTATGGGTACTGATGTGATTTTGATATTCCCATGCATGTTGACTTAGATATTCTTGAAAGTAGGGATGCACGTACTTATAGACATGGATTAATTTAGTGAATCAAGGAACACCACAAACTTGGGGCTGATTCGAGATGCTACAATCCCATGACTAGCTACAATCCCAAGGTACCACTACTATTGAATCTACTGAGGTAGATAACACTCAGGCTGAGGGTGGAAAGTCTAAGATTCAGCATTGTGATGTAGTAGGTACATCTAGTACTCTGACCCAACCAAACACTGTGATACCATGAATTCCTATGTCCAGATTAGTTCTAGTAGGATACATGGTCATTATACAAGCTATGTTGAACGGAGTTATAAAAATATTGAGCACCCTATAGAAAAAGGTGTTGTTGATGGAATCGAGAGTAAAACCTTGGGTTGATAATAGACTTGATGAGCAAAACACAAGGGTATAGAGGAGGTTAGATATTTTTGAGCTGAGGTTCACTCACCATCTTGGAGATGTCCAAGCTGCTGATTTAGCAAGAGTTAAGACTGAAATGGCTGAATTGCAAAAGTTGGTGAATGAGTTACATGAGAGGCCAGTTTTCCCTATGTCAGTTACAATGAATACCTTATCAGAAAAAAAAGGTAAAAATATATAGGGTATCAAAATAGAAGAAGAAAATAGAAAAACAAAGAAGGACAAGAAAACAAAAAAATGAAGCAGTGAAGAAAAAAATGCCGAAGTAGCAAAAAGAGCAAGTATACAGAGTAAGAAAGACTAGCAGGTGAGGGTCCATGAGATGGTTGTTAGTTCAGGTAGTTTGAGATAGGACACGAATGTTGAGAGGGGCAGTGAGGCATCCCCGATACCTGACATACCATTGAGAACACCAGCCATAATTGGTGCCACTACTATAGAGACAGTCCTAATAACTGATGGTAATACTGTTGATAAGAGTGGGGCCTGATATATGGGTCCCTATGATAATCCAGTATGAGCAGGTGCCTAGGGTACCCAGGTATGTCCTCAATCCTAATTTTACATTGCTAAATGCATTGGGGATAATACATAGGTTTTAGTTGGAGTGGGAGGTGTACCACAGTTGCCACGAGTCATGGTTATGATGTTTCAAAACCCGTAGGACACATTATGCATGATGAACTGGTATGTGTATATGCATTTGGTTGTTGATTCTTAAGTGAGCATAATGAAGGACATAGGCAGTCGATAATTTTGTGCTAAATATTATGGTTGAAAATTTTTTTAAAAAGGTACACCCCTACTGAAATTTTTGACTACGACAAACTATGTGATCTATATGCAAGTGTGACTGCTGAGAATCCTTTAATGGAATTAGAATTATGAACAAAATAACTATGGAATGTAGGTGCATGAACTTGATAGGTAGTGACTTATAATGTGACCCTGTATAAAGTGAGTGTGAGGCTTTACTTAGTTTGTAGTGTGTATGGAGTCCAAAACTTGCTTGGTCACTTTTTCCCAGAATGTAGGATGGTTGGTGTAGGATATGATCATAGGGCATTTTTTGATTAGTCCTCTAGAGCCTAAAATGCCAAACCAAATGAAATAGGAATCTCTTGATCCTAATTTTAAGCCTAGTTGACCGACTTTTATTATTTACACCAATTTCACCTTCCACTTAACTACAATGAACCTATTTTGGCCCTAGTCCTCCTTGGACACTTTACATCTTAACTCAGGCTAATTGCCTAAGTTGAGGATGACTATCATAGGGTTACGTAGTGAAAAGTGAGTATAGGTGTAGATAGAAAAATAATTGAAGCTAGGTGTGATAGAAATACAAGGAAAAAAAGGATTAAAAGAAGAAAAATGCATGAAAAAGAAAGAGAACTGCACTCGGCCTAAAAATAGGCATGAAAAAATAAAAAGGAGAGATAAGGGCAGATTAATTAAAAAGATAGTAGAAAAAGTGGAACCCTAAAAAATCAGAGTGCCAAGGAGGTTGAGTCACTTAAAATTCCCCAAATATACCATAATCATCCTCAAGCCTACATTACAAGCCAAATAAAGTCCTATATTGATCTTATCTTGACCGTCTAAAAATTTAGGTAAAAAGCATAAGGGCAAGCCTATGGCATTCTGTGTACACTGATTGGAACTTTTTTTTGATTGTGAGTTTCCCTAGACTATCCCTAAAATAATAGCCTGAACTAAAATGAGTAATAAGGACTTCTTTGATGGTGAGGATGTATGGGTTGCAATATTAGGTTACATATCTGTCTAAGTAGTGTATGTTGCTTGGGCCTAGTTGTTCGTTACTAATGTAATGCCATTTTTAGATTCCTATGGTTTAAACTATAATACAGGATCATTATACATAGTAGCTTTGAAACTATGAAATAGGAGAAGGGTATAAAGTGTTCTTGAACAGACTGAAATAGCCACTGCCAAATGTGTCACAGACTCTTCAAAGTTAAGCATCATGTTTTTGTGGGGTTAATCTCTATTTTTCCTGAGGTGTCACAAACATTCTAAGTTGAGGGTGTTGATGTGCCATGGATTCAACAATTAAAACAAGGAACTTATGTTTGGTCTTAGGTTATCTTGTTGGATATGATGTGGTTTTATGCGTTGTTACAGGTGAAATAAGTTAATGTAAGTGTTGGAATGAAAAGATGGAAGAAAAGTCTAAAAAATCTGATGAACTGGTCAGGCTATGAGTGATCAAGACACTATACAACTCGTACCCATACATGTCAGGATACTAGAAGCAGGAGTGAAGCTAAGAAACCAAGTAAAGACTGACCACGATTAGTGGCTGAGATATATAAAAAGTTGCTATGAGTTATTGAGAACAATCTTAAAGTGAGCAGAAGCAAAGCCAAAGTCCATAGGTGAAGTCATAGAAGACTACAAGTCATAAGGTCTTTCTACAACTCTCAGTGGCCAATCATAAAGAAACCAGTGTTCGAAGCCTTAAAGTTTAAGGTGCAAGTGATAACGAGTGAATCCCACAAGTCGTAAGGCCACCCTAGAACTTGTGGTGATGAATCGTAATGACAGTAGAATCTTAGAGACTGGAAGATGAAATTTTACCAGAATGGCAATGACTTGCAAACCTACAACTCATAAAGAGACCTTACGAGTTGTAAGGATAGTCGACTTAAGATTTCCTATTTTATTTTTATTAGGATTTCCTTATTATTTTGAGACACTACAAATACCTTAGGGTTTTTCCTTTATTATGTGACATACTTTTACTACTTTTTGAGATAGTTTCACATACTTTAAGGATTGATACCATTGTCTTGGATTTTTGGTTTTGTATTCAATTAGAGATTTTGGATTTTACTGATTCATCATTGTGAAATTGATTACATGTGTTCTTTATTTATTATCATAGATTGTTGCATTAACATGAGAGGCTATTGGTCGATTAGCTACATAAGGGAAGTGAGAGATTTATCTAATATACTTTAGTTGAGTGTATTACAAACTTCTTTATATTTATTAAACCCAAGCTACTGCAGAAGCTTAGGAATTTCCTGTATTCAAGAACGTCCTTACAAGGGAGTTTGTAATTGGTAAAAGGAGATTACAACAGTGTTTTGATGCTATCAACCCTTGTCTAATAAACTTCAGATTCAAAAGGTAAGAGTTGTAGTGAGGTTACAGACGAGGGGCGGAAAGGAAACACCCTAAGACTCATAAGGTAAAGGGTGAAATCTATCATTGAATTCACAAGATAGTTGATAGTACATAGCTTGTTAACTCTTCATGCAGAGTATGAGGTTAGGTGGATTGAACACGAGAAGCTTACATAGTTGTAAAGCCTTTGTCTTCAATCGTTTACAAACTCAAGCATTCGAGTTTAGTTACTGTTGACTTCTAATTCGCCATATTTATTTTTATGTACTACTCATGGATTTTATCAAATTTTAGATACTATTTAATGTTTTTCCTGTGGGGTCAACCCCAACCTTAGTTGGGCTACTATTTTTGGCATCGATCATAAATAGTTCTTTAGAAGTTAGTTTTGGGATACATTAGATGGTTAGTTTTGGGTGACATCAGATGGCATAACAAACTACGGTAGTATATCCAAAAATCATTTTTGGGTTTGTAACATAGTCGATATAATGTTACGTCCTTTGTATCTCATTTCAACCCTCTATTTGTAAAGTTATGAAATTGGGTATCGATGGTCAGTATTGTGAAAATGACATTTTTTGAAAGTCTAATATTGCAATTGAGTCTACAGTATTGAATTTGATAGGGTAGTATAGTTTGTTTATGTATATAAGATTTCGGATGAGTCCCAAGAGGTTTCACAGAGACTTGGAGTTCTCTAGATCATCAGCTAATGCACCACTAAGTTAGTTCAGCCTCTTAAGTGACCTATTTTAACCGGTTGAGTATCGTTTAAGCAATCACCAAATTGCTTAAGAGAGTGTTGCGCAAGTGACAATGGTTCCACTTAAGTAACCTATGAAGACCTTGGTGGAACTTGCAAAAGTGACACTGTCTTTTAAGAGATGTCCACTTTAGCCACCTAGTGTTCGATTCAGCGACACTTTTGTAATATATATACCCTTTTTACTCAATGTTTTATTATTTCTTAGACTTAGAGCTTTGGGTATTAGAGTTTTTGAGAGATTTCTTCTATTTTCAAGCTTGGGTAAGCTCCAAATTCTAATCTCAATTATTTTTTCCAATTCTTGTTATTTAGAGCTTATTAAAACTAGATTTCTAAAATGGAATTTGGGGAGTTTAGCCCATAAGACCTCAATTAGTAATTCTTTGGCTTAAACCCCAATTTCAACCTATTTTTACTTAGGTTTTATCCCATGGGTTCCTTTAATCATGGGGAATATATTTATGAACTAAAATTTTGGATTACCTTTCTTTTTCGAAAATTCATTTGAGTGTCCATTTTAACCCCGACTCAAAAATAGGAACTATAAGTATCATTTTTGTTGTATAAATTCTATATTTGTATGTTTTAGTTGATGTTGAGGCCATTCTGAGGGGAAGGATACGTGATTGGAGCCTTTCATACCCAATTTCTTTATTTGAGGTAAGTTGTTTCTTAACTTTTATCAAACCAGGCTAGGTAGTTGATATGGATATAAAATCATGTTACGGGTTCAGGAACTAATCATAAAAATGGCTTTATTATTGTTGTGTGCCCATGAGGGTCTCTATGTTATTATTATTTGGTGGTTTTAAGACATTATTTGCTATGTATGACAGTGTGGGTCTTATATGATATTATTGGCCTATGGTTGGTTTGTTGGTGGAAAAATGTTTAAGTTGGTATTTATGTGGTATCAAATGGCACATTTATGTATATCTTACTCTATTGTTATGAACTATATTGGATTTATGGATGGTAGTAATATTGAGTAGATTTTTGACTCACATGGTTGGTATATTAGTTAGATTTGAAAATTCTCATTCCTCTTTGTTGTGAGCATTACATCCTCATATCATACACATTCAAAAACACTGGTACCACTATGGAAATACTGGTTTTTTCTGATAGAAATTATGACATCTTTAAAAACCCGTTGCCAATGCATGTATTGTAGAGGAGTATTGGATATTGGATTGAGTATGGGTTGAAAAACACCCCATGGGTCCTACCTTAGGATCATAGCTTGGTAGGTGTGTACGGATGTTGTAAGATGACCTTATTCATTATATCTTCATAATTATCTCATTGGATTTCATATATTGTGCTTATTTTGTGTTGTATTTTTGTTCTCGACTTGATATTTATCTATTTGTGTTTCTATCTTGTATTGTATTTGGTATATGTATATATTATAGACCTATTAGTAGAGACAATGTAGGCTATCATTTGTGATATTTTCTTACTGTAGGTGATGTGCCCATAATGTGTATTTTATATTCTTTATTTTCTATGTTGCTCGATCGACCTATGATGCCTATTGAGTGCAAGTGAAATGTACTCATTCCTATTGTGCTCTTTTATTATAGATCCAGGTACGAGTGCGCCGCATACTAACTGATTTAAGCAATGTTTAGAGCATTTTTAAGGTCGCGATATCTCTATATTTCCAGAGTTGATCTACTACCTCCTTTTATTTAGTTTATGTCTTATTTCTATATTTTGGGTTAGATTATATTCTTTTTAGACTATCAACTATATATTCTATCTTTGATGTAATTAGTTGGTTCTTACAATGTGACACCATAGTGTTTACGTATTTTATGGTATTATTGTTATGTAATTTCTGCTATTATCATATTTGTGTGGTTTGGCTTTGTTCTAGATGTCTTTCCATGGGATTTGGTATTATTTTCTCATTTCATATTACTTTGGGTGATTGTCTTACTTTTCAAAGCTTTTCGCGATAAGTACAATCATGACCCTTAGTTTTGGGGTTGTGAAAAATTAGTTTATAAGCAGTTAGATTCATTGGTCTCATTAGTGTAAGAATGGAATATTTAATAGAGTCTCGTAGATCGGTACGTAGACATCCGTATCTATCTTTCAAAGGCTATAAGATGTCTTTAGGAAACTTTCCTTATTTTGTTCCTTATGATCTTTCATAGATTATTTTCTAAATTGAGTTTCACTCTTTTTTGTTCAGATGGTGAGGACTAGATCTCGTGAGTCTAGAGATATGGAGACTTCATCCAAAGAGAGAGCCTAGTTCAAAAGGTGAGTTATAGGTTGTGGATGGGCCATAAGTTGAGGATGGGCATAAAGATCTGCCCCATCCCATGGTAGCACTAGGGTAATTACCCTAAGCCTTAAGTTGAGCATGCTGGATATATGGGTCCCATTGTAGTCCACAAAGTTCAACTACCCCGGTCTTGGAGGGGTTATTTATTTGTTTGCTGATGCATTTGGAGGGTGCTCCTTTGAGTGAACCAGGTGTTCCTCCAGCTTCTGTACTTCTAGCAGTGCCAGAATCAGCTTATGATGTTCCTCTAGTTTTAAGTCTGGATCATCCACTAGTGTCAACATCTTCTTATGGTACTCTATAGACTTTGAGTTTTTTTACTTCTTCAATGACAGTATGCGATTATGGTATTCTGAGATCAGGGGTTCTGCCTTCATCTATATTACCTCCTCAAGTGGGATCTCAACTAGCTAGATTTACTATGCCTTCTATTATTGTGAGTACAGTTATGTCTTCTGAGGATCAAAGTAGGTTTGAGATATTTACTCATTTGGGTCTGCCAAGGTTCAATGGTATTGTGGGTGAGGAAGCCTATGAGTTCTTAACTAATTGTAGGAAGAAAATGCATAACCTAGGACCGCTTGAGTTGCATGGGGTTTCTTAAACTACTTACCTATTGAGAGATGTAGCCAGGAATCGGTGGAGGTCACTTGTTATTTGTAAACCACTTGGTTTGCCAGAGATGACTTGGGACCAGTTTGTTGAGGCCTTTTTGGATAGGTTTGTGCCTTTCAGTCTGAGGGATAAGATGAGAGATAAATTTGATCACTTGGTATAAGGCTTTATGTCTGTTGCGGAGTATGAGGCATATTTTTATTCATTGACTAGCTATTGTTATGCCAGTATTGATACTGACCCTAAGAAGATTCGAAAGTTCATGAAGGGGATGGATGTTTCTCTTTAGATAGAAACTATTTAGATGGTAGAGTCAAGGTCATCATTTACGAGTAAAGTGGATCATGCTAATATGACAATGTTTATCCATCAAGTGCTTAGAAAGGCGACAAGAGGGTGCATCATTAATTCAAGTTTAGAGGCCATACTTCACAAGGCAAAGATTTTAGAGGTTTTTATGGGTATTATAATAGACTCGTACAAGCAGCATTGCAAGGTTCAAGTAGTGGGTGTTTTGGTTCAGGAACTTTGGGTTGTCATTCCAGGTCAG
Source organism: Capsicum baccatum var. pendulum (assembly GCA_030864225.1). Lineage (NCBI taxonomy): Eukaryota > Viridiplantae > Streptophyta > Magnoliopsida > Solanales > Solanaceae > Capsicum > Capsicum baccatum. Next base: position 82,844,952 of record CM061557.1, on the reverse strand, counting down.
TCGTACCATTCCCTATTGAGTCAGGCCACAGGGTTTGCTTTGTGTGTGATGAGGTTGGCCATTTGGCCAAGGAGTATCCTTGTCATATTTTCATGCCTACTCATATATCATTTATGAGAGTTAGAGGTTCTATTAGAGGTGCACGAGGTAGATATAGTGGTGCTCATAGTGGTGGTTGTGGGGTTACTCGGGTGATGGTCATTGGTAGTGCTATGTTATAATCGCCAGACCAGAAACAAAGTCTTTCAATGCTATTATCACAGGTATCATCCCTACTTTTTAAAAATTTTCATCTATGTTATTTGATGTAGGGTCAACTTTATCATATATATCTACATATTTTTCTTTGATATTTAAGTCTGCTAGTGAGACTCTTGCCATGTCTATCCATGTATCTACTCCTATAGAAGACTCTTTAGTGGTGGATCGGGTGCACCAATATTGTGTTGTGACCTTTGTTGGGTGTGAAACTTAGGTAGATCTAATTATTCTAGACATGGAAGATTTCGATGTCATTTTGGGCATGGATTGGTTAACTCCTTATCATGCTAGCCTAGATTGTTATGCTAACTCCGTGACTTTAGATCCACTGGGTGTACCAAGGGTAGATTATGAGGGTCCACTTTATTCGAGTCCTAAAAGAGTTATATCTTTCCTTCAGGCTCATCATTTGGTAGAGAGGGGATATTTGTCTTACTTAGCCCATATTTCTGATACTAGTGTTGACTCCCTAGCTTTTTTGGATTTTATTTGTATTTTCTATGAGTTCAGGGATCTTTATTCTACAGATCTACCTGATATGCCTCTGGATCGTGATATTAACTATGCTCTTGATGTTGAGCCCTAAGCCTGTCTCTATCATCCTTATAGGGTAGCCCCAATAGAGTGGAAGAAATTAAAGGACCAGTTATAAGAGTTATTATTTAAGGGATTTACTCGACATAGTGTATCACCTTGGGGTGCGCTTTACTTGTTTCTGAAGAAAAAGTATGGGTCTATGCATATGCGTATTGATAATCGACAGTTGAATAAGGTGATAGTTAAGAAAAAGTATCCTCTTCCTCATATTGATTATTTATTTTATCAACTTTAGGGTGCTTCAATGTTTTCAAAGATTGATTTGAGGTTAGGGTATTACCAATTGAGGATTAGAGCTTTCAATATTTTAACAGTAGCTTTTCAAACTCGATATGGTCATTATGATTCTTGGTGATGTTCTTCAGGTTGACCAATTCACCAACCACTTTCATGGGGTTGATGAACTAGGTATCTCAAATCTTTTGTTATTGCATTTATAGAAGATATCTTGGTTTATTCCAAGAGTGCAGACAATCATTAGGAGCATTTACAAATCGTACTTCAGAGATTGAGGGAAGAGATATTGTATGTTAAGTTCTCCAAATGTGAGTTTTAGTTGCAGTTTCTTTCTTTCTACGACCATGTGATGACCAAAAATGGTACTATGGTCAATCCAACAAAGATTGCACCAGTTCGTTAATGGGATAGACCTACTTATCCAATCGATATTTAAAGTTTTATTAGTTTGGTAGGTTAGTACCATCAATTTGTTAAGGATTGTTCATCTATTGCAACTCCGTTGACCAAGTTGACTTAGTGATGTTGGGCGTATTTACATGCCTAAGCACCATAATTTACCTATATTTTAGCTTAGTTTGGAGGATAAAATAAACAATTCCTGGACTTTTAGTCCATTTTCCTTTAAGTGAGCTAACCTATGTGATTAGCATGTTTTTCAGGTATTAATGATGAAGATTTCAACACTTTGTGGACCTTTGGGCAGCAAAGGAAAACTTCACATAAGAGGGAAGGCAGTTTTTGGAAGCTTGTGGACTGAATGTGACACATGGAGAATTTTTCCGGGCAAAATCAGTATTTTTAAATACTTAGGGATGCAGCAGTAATTTAGTAGACAAGGATATCATAAAAACCCTATTGCTGAATTTTTCAGCATGTTTTTTTATCATTATTCATTATTCAGTTTACAGATTCTGTAAGTTTGGAGAATAGAGAAAACGGCTAAGGATACAAAAACGGCTAGAGGGTAAAATGTTATTTGGCTATTGACGCTAATAACATAGATCGCCAAGATTATTCTAGTTGTGGTATGATGATTATGTCTATTGTAACTTCCGTTGTACTCATTAGTAGCTAAACTTCTCTGTTAGGGTTATGAAAACCTCGTAAGATACTATCTATTAACTATGAGTTTGTGAATTATTGATGTGTATGCTACTTATATCATTACTCTCTTCGTGTTGATTGAATTCTTATGGTTGGAAACATAGAGAATACGCCATTATAGCATTAACTTGTTTGAGAGAAAAGTTACATGTTTGGAAAAGAGAGTGTGAGAAGAAAATAGGGCTTCCAACCTCTATTTACACGTTAATGCCTTAACCGGATTAAGTTCTTGGAGAGTTCGTACCATTAGTATACACTTTAGGCTCGAGAGAGCTAAAGTGAAATAAATCCTTGATGGTTGGGAAACACTTGGATTTAGAATAAGAATACGATTCTCTATAAGTGCATGCATGTCTAAATTCCACGTTACTCATAGTTAATAGAGAAGTAGAACTTACAAGGTGGACATAACCCTAACTTATTATTCTCTGTGATTAAATCTTACTACATACATCGTCTCATTCGTTACCTTGATATTATTAATTCACGCATAATCAAATCCCCCTTTTTCCGTGGAATTTTCGACCAACAGTCTACTAATAATTGCAACACTTAGTGACCAAAGTATTCCCTATGGGATTCGACACCCAACCCAGTTGGGTTCTATATACTTGACAGCGACCACTTACATTTTCTTACGAGAGCTGTAGTTTGGGCGTTATCAAATTTTGGCGCCATTGCCGGGGAATACGGTTGTCAACTAAGTTTGTGATAGTTAATAGACCCTTTGGTCAAAGATTCTATAATTTTACTTTTTGTTTGTTGTTTTTGTTTTGTTTGGTTTTGGTAGAGTGCATACCAAATACACGAAGTTCTGGTCAGCCATTATTACCTCTAAATCCTGAACCACATCTTATCGGTAGAATGGATGCACAACGAGACATTGAAAGAAGGGCTGCTCAACTGGAGCAGGCCAGATTATCTGCATTGGCAGCTGCTCAAGTGCATCAACAGAATATTGATAACCCAGGACGGGCAACAAATCTTGATGATGAGGACCTTGGTGATGATGAGTTACTAAATCCAAGGCGTGCAGATGAGGTAGCGGCACCTGTGCACAGAAGAGATCGTCAAGATAGAATGAGACCTAAACGCCGAGCTGTACAGGCTCCTTTTGATGACGATGATGACAATCTGGATGGAGATGGTGCCACAGGAGCTATTATTCCTCCGCCGTTGGCACCCGGAGCCAAGTTCAATATCACTAGCACCATGATTCAGCTATTGCAGCTCAAGGGGTTATTTGGTGGACTTGCAGGCTATGATCTGAATATGCATCTGATCAATTTTATCTCAACATGCAAGTCGTTTGACAATCCAGGGGTTGGACAGAATGCAATTCGGCTGCGCTTAGTCCCATTGTCTTTATCTGGAGAGGTAACTCTATGGTTGAACGGGCTAACTCCTGACTTTATTACAAATTGGAGGCAACTCAAAGACGCTTTCCAAGAAAGATTCTTTCCGCCATCTAAGAGAGCCCAATTAAGAGATGTGATCAGTAATTTTAGATAGCTTCCAACTGAAGCTCTCCACAAAACATGGGAGAGGTTCAAGAAGAAGCTTATGCGGTGCCCAAATCATCAGATGACCAATATCCACTTGATGGAAATATTATACAGGGCTTTGAACTCGGTGACAAAGCCAGTGGTTGATAATGTTGCAGGTGGGTCATTCATGGACCTTACTTTTATTGAGGCAAGTGATATGCTGGATCGTATGATGAAGTAGAGTAGAGCTTGGCCTATCAGGGATTCTGAGGTAGCGAGCTCTACTGTATCTATTGGCATGATAGCAGAACAGAGATGAAGACAAGAGAAACGTGACCAAGATATGGCTCACATGAAAACACAGATGGATCTTCTTACCAAGCATTTATTATCAGGGAAGACAGAAAAGGTTAAGGTCGTTGTATCACAGGGAAGAGATGAATCCGATTCTGAGGAAGAAGCTAACTACTTGAATAATCAGGGGGGTTTCCGAGGCAATTCCCAAGGAAACCAAGGTCGGAACTATTATGATAAATCTGGATATAAGGACCGCGATCAAGGGAGTTGGAATAATAAGACTGACAGGAGTGGTTTGTATGTTCCTTCGGGAAATCATGAGGCTGTGGCATCTGGCTCTGGGAAGATGTCCATGGAAGATATGATGACTAAGCTGTTGAAAGAAGTGGAGACAACCAATATGGGCGTAACTAAGGTAAAGAATGATTTGTCATCAATAAATCAATTGGTTGACTCGCATTCTACTGTAATAAAATAGTTGGAGAAACAATTGAGTCAACTATCAGCGGTATTCAACCAAAGAAAGGCTAGTACATTACTTAGCGACACTGTGCAAAACCCAAGGAATGATGGATCGTGTATGACTATTACTACCAAGAATGGTAAGGTGTTGGAAAATACATCCAAAGGCAAGCAAGTGGTAGATAATACAGAAAAGAATGTTATTGAAGCAGATTGTGATGATTTTGTAGAAGCTGAAAATCAGAATGAGAGCGTTCATGATGTTACTCCTAGATGTCACCATCCTGTAAAGGTTGATAATCGAAAGCAAGATAAAAAGGAAGTGGTGGAGAAAACTCTTCCCCTTCCACCACCACCTTTTCCTCAGAGACTGAACAAGAAGGCTGATGACACTCCTAAAAAGATCGAAAATTGGAAGCAAGATAAAAAGGAGGTGGAGAAAATTCTTCCTCTTCCACTACCACCTTTTCCTCAGATACTGAAGAAGAAAGCTGATGACACCAGGTTTAGTAAATTCATGATCATGTTGAAGCAGCTGACTATTAATGTTCTTTTGGTGGAAGCGCTGGAACAGATGCCTGGGTACGCTAAATTCATGAATGACCTTTTGACAAAGAAGCGGGCAGCAAGCTATGAGCTGGCAGATAATGTTCATCATTGCAGTACAATCGCTACAAGATCATTAGTTCAAAAGAAGGCAGATTCTGGTGCTTTCACTATTCCTTGCACGGTTGGATCTTTGGATTTTGCTAAGGAATTGTGCGATTTGGGTGCTAGATTCAATTTGATGACGCTATCTATTTACAGAAAGTTGGGGTTAGGTGATCCTACACCAACCAATATGCGGCTCATGATGGCAGATAGGTCGTTAAAAAGACCTGTTGGTATCTTATATGATATACTGGTGAAGGTTTCTACCTTCAGCTTTCCTGCAAACTTTGTGATTTTGGATTGTGAGGTGGATTCTGAAGTTCCCATAATCTTGGGGTGTCCTTTCCTCGCAATAGGAAGTGTGCTTATTGACTTAAGAGCTAATGACCTTTTATTTCAGATGAATGACGAAGTGGTCTATTTTGATATATGCAAATAGATGAAGTAGCCTAGAGATATATGTGTTCTCTACAGCTGATGTTTATTATGAGGATGAGAAAGAATTATCTGTAGAGAAGCAGCTTACTGTAGAGACATTATCTGTTGTGCTTATGAATTTTGAGCGTGAGAATGTAGAAGAGTATGAAGAAACTATTTGTGCTCTAACAGGAATGGGGTCATATTCTCATGCTCCTAAGAAGCTGGACCTTGATCTTAAGAATCGACCTTCACCACCAGCGAAACCTTCCATTGAAGAGCCACCAGTGCTAGAATTGAAAGAGCTCCCTAGTCATCTAAAGAATGCGTTCTTGGGAAAGGGAAATACACTTCCGATTATTGTTGCGACTGATTTAGGTGAACAACAAGTAGAGGCTCTCATCTCTATTCTGAAGAGGTACAAGAGAGCTATTGGTTGGATTATTGATGATATAATTGGTATGCACAAGATTCATCTCGAGGAAGATTGTGTGCCCATAATTAAGCATCAGTGTCGTCTGAATCCATTCAGAAAACGATGGACCATCTATCTCAATGAAGTCTAAGTAATCGAGATAACTATGTAGAGCCGCGATAATAAATCAAGCACTACATGGGAGGCAACCCATCATTTTTAATCATTTTATTTTACTAGGAGTTTGTTTTTGTTAAATAAAAATCCAAAAATAAGAGTCAAGCCATGACCAAAACTAAGGCGCTTGGTGGGAGGCAACCCATCCTTCTAATCGTTTTTGTTGTTTTTGATTAAGTGTAGGTGCAAGATGTATAAAGGAGGAGATTGGTCCCAAATTTTGATTTGAAAGTAAGCCATGCAAAAGGTGGTAAGTTAGGAATGAAGGAGCAAAGGCTATAGCCTAGGCATTGCTAATGCTAATCTAGGCAACGGACAAGGCAATGCCTATGCCAATCTAGGCAATGGACAAGGCAATGCCTATGTCATTGCCTATGTTCACTGCCTCACATAGGCAATGGACAAGGCAAGTCCTATGCTAATCTAGGCAATTGACAAGGCAAGCCCTATGCTAATCTAGGCAATGGACAAGGCAAGGCCTATGGTAATCTAGGCAATGGACAAGTCAATGCCTATGCTAATCTAGGCAATGGAAAAGGCAAGGCCTATGTCATAGCCTATGCTCACTGCCTCATATAGTCAATAGAATAGGTGCCTCCTATGCCCAACTAGGCATTGACAAAGGCGCCGCCTATGTCCAACTAGGCTTTGACGAAGGCCCTGCCTATGCTAAGCATAGGCAAAGCATTAGGCTCCACCTACTTATTCCTTTTTATCTCCTAACCCGATTTTACATGGATCAAACTCGACCCATACCTTAGTCTATAAATAGATCCTCAATCTTAGAACAAAATCTCATTGTTTGCTCAAGATAGGCGCCGCCCAAGCTTCCAAATTCTCTCAAAAAAAATTATTTTTGCTCATCTAGTCTTGCAAGTTGATCTTCCCGAACCATCACCAAGTAAGTTATTCTGTTATATTTCATAGTTGTTGAAATGCTAAATTTATAATAATTTATTAGATTTTGAAGTGGTGTTTGGTGATGAGAATATGGTTGGTTTGTTATGATACATCTAGTAGATTGAAAGAATACGTGTGGGTGTTCTTGACTTTGTTCTGACTTGTACTTGATTGTTATACACTGTCATATTTTTATGAAGTTGAAATTGTGAAGTTAATGCATAATCTTGAATGTTGAAAAGCTTGAATGTTTGAATGACTCGTTCATCGAGATACCGATCATGATTGACCACAAGCATGAGATGTTGTGATTATTTCTATGCAATAAATTGATACGATCTCTATGTGGTAGTCTTATTCACGAAGTGCATTAATCCAAACATGAAAGTATGACTGTGCTAAACATGTTGTTGGAACATATCGCCTAAATGTATGTCGATGAAGTCTGAGTAATCGACATCACTCACTTAATTAGTCTGTGCCAATAAATTAAGTGTGGGGTGGTGCCACTACTATTTGTGTTTTTTTTTTGATTAAACCTTCCGAGATGAAGCTAACATGACTCTATTTTAATCTCAGGAAGAATGGCACCAAAAGGACGACAAGGAAAAGAAAAAGTGTCCACCTCACAGAAAGGTCAAAAAAGGTTGAGAAAAGAGCAAGCTGAGTCCTCCTCTTTGCAAATACCTCGATGCACTTTCAGGATAAAGTGGGTCCTAGAGGAGGAAGGAAAGGAGTGGTACAAGAACAACAAAGTAAAGAAATATGTTCAAGTGGATTTGATGCAGAAGGAGAGTCTAGCAAAGAGAGAGCCCCGTATTTTGGCTAAAATCATGGTACTAAACCTTGATTTCATTTTCCGAGATATGGGGGAATGCAATTTTGATCTAACATGTGAGTTTTATGCCAATTGGTCCCCAAAGACTACCGGAAGTGAAGTGAAGATTCGGGGCCAAGTCTTGCAACTGAATGCGGAGTTCTTCAACTCTTTTCTGGGTCTTCCATCTGTGGATCCATCACCGCTCAAGGAGCTTTATCACAGACCTCCCTATAGGTCAATTAGACATACACTATGCGGAATAAGGTCCATGGTCTGGTGGATTCATCACTAGGATAACGGTCGGCACAATACCTTCCCGTATACTTCCTTGAATAGAGAAGCTCGTATATGGTTGAGGATAGTCAACTCTTGCCTGATTCCTCGGACACAGTACAAAGATCACACATGATAGAGTATGCTTGGTGTACGCTCTGATGATGAATATTCCCATCAACATTGGTGCGGTTATACGATCGTCAATGCGTAAAGCAAGGCTGCACAAAAGGTCCTATTTCAGCTTTGGCAATTTGTTGACTGCGATCTTAAGGAAGGAGCACATTGAAGAGGAACCTACAGATCATAAGCTTCCACACAACCTGAAGAAGGTTGATCTCACGAAAGTTAAAGAGCCTGAAACTGGTCATGGCATCAACCTTACCACTGCAGATAGCCATGCTCGAGATGAAAGCTTCTTTTGCCATCTATATGGCATGACTCGGTTTACCATGATGAGTGGGGGTCGTATTCCGACTGATGCATAACTCCAACAGTTGGATTATGACTACTCGATAAATAAGCATACACTGGCCATGCGTGGAGGACAACTCTGAGGATGACGACTCTAATAATGATTCCGACGTAGGGGGTATGACCCCAGACATAGAAGAGGAGTCCGACTAATTAGGTTTTCCTTATTTATTTTTCACTGAGAGCAGTGTGTCCCGTCTAAGTGTGGGGGTGCTGGTATTTGTATGCTACACTTCTTTGCCTACATTTATTCTTGTTTTGGTTTGTTTGAATTAGTCGTAATTAGTTAGTTAGATTTTAGACTTTGCATAAAATTGTTCTGACAGACGGCATGGTGTTAAAACAAGAGTTTGTGCTAAATCATTGCTATTGAGACACTTAGGCTCTAAGTTGTGACTCACTGTGTGATAAATTGTTGTGGTTTAATTCATTCATCTGTTGGGTCAAGAGTCTATAATGCTCCCAATTAAGTTGACCATGTGCCTTGTGTGGGTGAGGTTATAGTATCTTCTGTGTTGTGACTGATGCTAGAACTTGCCTGGTGTGTGTGTAAAGCGAAATAAAGAGTGTGAGTTTAGGAGATGATTTAGGCATTTCTTTGGCAGCCCTAATTTGTTTACCTTCTTTTTACCTACCTTTATACATTGTCCTAGTTAACCCCCTTTGAGCCTTTAGCTATTTTCTTTGACTGCCTCATATGTAGCCTAATCCATTTTCTTTCAAGACCATAATTTGATCCAAATTCCTAAGCACTTAAAATTGTAGAGTCATATGATAAAATAAGAGGAAAATTGTGAGAGTAATACCTCAGAGTGTATTGGTACTTGAAATTGCTGTGAAAAAGAGTGGCTATCATAGAGGTGCTTTATAAAAAAAAATAATAGAAAAGAAAAGAAAAAAATAATAATAATAAAAATAAATAAGAGAGTGGTATATTCTCATCTTTGTGTTTATGATTGAATGACAAAATAGGTGAAAAGGGGTTGGTAGATAAAAGAAAAGCAGAGGGGTTGTTTAAAAGAGAGTGTTAATTACATATTGTAGTGTATTAAAGCGTTTAGGGAACATAGTCACTATTTCTGGCCAAAATAGTCCTACCTGTCCCTTAGCCTACATTACAACCCTGTAAAGACCTATTTGATCCTAAGCTTAGCATTCTGATATTAGTGGAGAATTACACTAAGGGCAAGCCTATGGTCACCAGTTGTAATATAAGAATTCTTTGTGAGAGTGAGAGCAAGGAGAATCTTATACCCATGTTTTGAAAAATGCAAAACTGTGAGTAATTATAGGTGATATCTTGTGTGAGACACACATGGTTGATGATTTTTGGGTAGTGTTATAAGATTCTTTGTGGCTTAACTTATGGATATGAATTAACCATCCTCACGAGTCTTTGTGGAGGTTGAATTGTATCTAGTAGTGATCAAGAAACCTGCTCTTTGTTAATAATTGCCGTGCATGTCTTGAGGATAAATTTTGTGTTGCTATTGTGAAATTCTTGTTAGGTGTTTGCATGGACGTAATATTTTGTTCGAGGGCGAACAAAGCTTTAACTATGGGGTGGTGATGTTGGGCGTATTTACATGCCTAAGCACCATAATTTACCCATATTATTTTGGAGGATAAAATATATAATTCCTGCACTTTTAGTCCATTTTCCTTCAAGTGAGCTAACCTATGTAATTAGCATGTTTTTCAGGTATTAATGGTGAAGATTTCAGCACTTTGTGGACCTTTGGGCAGCAAAGGAAAACTTCACATAAGAGGGAAGACAGCTTTTGGAAGCTTGTGGACTGAATGTGACGCATGGAGAATTTGTCTCGAGCAAAATCAGTATTTTTAAATACTTAGGGATGCATCAGTAATTTAGTAGACAAGGATATTATAAAAACCCTATTGCTGAATTTTTCGTCATGTTTTTTTTATCATTATTCATTATTCAGTTTACATATTCTATAAGTTTGGAGAACAGAGAAAACGGCTAAGGCTACAAAAACGGCTAGAGGGCAAAACGTTATTTGGCTATTTACGCTAATCACATCGATCGCCAAGATTATTCTAGTTGTGGTATGAAGATTATTTCTATTGTAACTTCCGTTGTACTCATGAGTAGCTAAACTTCTCTGTTAGGTTTATGAAAACCTCGTAAGATACTATCTATTAACTATGAGTTTATGAATTATTGATGTGTATGCTACTTATATCATTACTCTCTTCGTTTTGATTGAATTCTTATGGTTGCAAACATAGAGAATACACCATTTTAGCATTAACTTGTTCGAGAGAAAAGTTACATGTTTGGAAAAGAGAGTGTGACAAGGAAATAGGGCTTCCAACCTCTATTTACATGTTAATGCCTTAACCGGATTAACTTCATGGACGGTTCATACCATTAGTATACACTTTAGGCTTGAGAGAGCTAAAGTGAAATAAATCCTTGATGGTTGGGAAACACTTGGATTTAGAATTAGAATACGATTCTCTATAAGTTCATGCATATCTAAATTCCGTGTTACTCATAGTTAATAGAGAAGTAGAACTTACAAGGTGGACATAACCCTAACTTATTATTTCTCTGTGATTAAATCTTACTACATACATCGTATCATTCGTTACTTTGATATTATTAATTCACGCATAATCAAATCCCCTATTTTTCGTGGAATTTTCGACCAACAGTTTACTAATAATTGCAACACTTAGTGACCAAAGTATTCCCTGTGGGATTCGACACCCAACATAGTTGGGTTCTATATTTGACAGCGACCGCTTACACTTTCTTAAGAGAGTTGTAGTTTGGGCGTTATCACTTAGAAAAAAGTTTCCTTTCTGTGGTTTGAAGCTTATAAGGCGAGCTTTCAAAAGCTTAAGGATTTGTTGACATCAGCTCCTATCTTGACTCTACCCAAGGTGGTTATCAGTTTTACCATCTTTTGTAATTCTTAAGGTGTTGGGTTAGTTGTTGTATTAATGCATGTAGGTAAGGTAATTGTGTATGCTTCTCATCAGTTGAAGCCCCATGAGAGAAAATACCCTACCCATGATTTGGATTTATGCACGGATGTATTTGCTTTGAAGATGTGGAGGCACTATCTGTATGGGGTCTGTTATGAGATCTTCTCGGATCACCGTAGTCTTTATTATTTCTTCACCTTGAGAGATCTTAATATGAGGTAATTTCATAGGCTGGAGTTACTTAAGGATTATAATCTTATTATTCTTTATCATTAGGGCAAGGAAAATGTGTTAAGTTGGAAGTCAACTAGCATGGGTAGTTTGGTATATCATTTGACCTAGGAGAGTCCTTTATACTTAGAGGTTTATTCTTTAGCTAACCATATTTTTAGGATTGATATTTTAATCTCTGGTAGTGTGTTAGCATTTATGGAGGCTAGATCTTCTTTGATGGAGTAGATTCGGGCTCATTAGTTTAATGATATTGGGCTGAGAGTCACTCAGGATAAAGTGTTGGGTAAAGAAGCTAATAAATCCTCTCTTGATTTAGATGGCCTATTAAGGATTAGAGGCCGAGTTTAGGTACCGAGAATTGGTGATTAGGTGAGATTAATTTTGGAGGAGGCTCATTGTTCCAAGTATTCCATTCAATCGGGAGTGACTAAGATGTATCATAATTTGAGACAACACTAATAGTGGGGTTGTATAAGGAAGGATATATTGGATTTTTTATCTCATTGTCTATGTTACCAAGAAGTGAAGGCCGAACATTTCAGACTTGTGGTTTACTTCAGAGGTTACCCATAATCAAGTAAAAATAGGAATGGTTCACTATGGACTTTATGACTAGGTTACCTCATACTTCTCATGATTTTGATAGTGTTTGGGTCATTATGGATCGATTGACCAAATCTGCTTATTTCATTCCTGTTCAGGTTTCTTTCAGTCTTGAGAGGTTGGACTGATGTTGGGTGTATTTATGCATTCTAGCATCACTATTCTAGTCGTTTTAGCCTTGTGCTAAGGATGATTCTGTACTATATTGGTCGATAATGAGATAAATATGTATCAAAGTGTTAAATCATGTGTTTATAATGGTTACAAGGGTTTTCCAACAAGTTGGTACTTAAAAGAGTCAATTAGAGTTCAATAGAGAAAACTAGTCTTTCTAGCTTGAGCTAGTTGCTTGCCTAGTCTATCTTTTTGGATTATTGTGTTCTATATGTTCCTTATGGTTTTAAATGTGTTATTATATGTGGAAAAAAGTGTTAAGAGTGTACAAAGTTTAAATGAGTCAAGGGAAGAGTGTAAACTTGAAGTGAAAGACCATGGAAATCAACCTAGTCTAAGCTCTTGTTTTTTATTTATCGTGATCGACGTTTTGTGTTTGTACCTCTAATTCGTGTGGTTTTTTCTTGTAGGATCATTTAAACGCTTAACATGATGATATATAGATGATATAGAGGCTGTAAAATCATTGTAAAGACACCACAAGACAAGGGATGAAAGGAGGAAGGATCAACACTTCACAAAAATTTGGAGGACAAATTCCAGTAGCATCATGCTATTAGGATGCGTCGCATGCTCTATTCCTATGGAATATAGGGTGTGTCTCATGCTCAATTCCATAGGGATAGATGGTACGCCTCATGGTCTGCTCCACCCCTGGGTGTTTCAAGCTAAATCGACTCCAACACGGACTAAACTTACCCTTATGCTATATATACATGTTGTATGACGTTTTTAAATATCTTTTGACATGTTTTGGTGATCAAGGGGATGCTAAAACTTCATAATTAGTTTTTTATTAATATTATTTAGTTCATACATGTTTTTAGTCATTAATTACAACCTTGTGATTGAGATTATGACTATGCATGGCTAAACGCCCCCTTTCTGGGGTTGAAGCCAAGAACATGATTTGTTTGATTTGATTACCATTATTGGTTGTTTTCTTATTCTTATTTTAACTATTTTAATGATTCGGTCCCTTAGAATACATCCATTGTCAAACTTGTGAACTCGAGATAGGGGATAGGGCGATAGAACACGGGAATAAGTAGATTATAGTTCTTGTTCCTTTATAAAATAAGAAATTTGAATTAGTATCTAGGATAGAGATATACTTAGATGCCTTACTTGATTCATATGTAGGATGATATTTGTTAAGAACTTAAGTGAACTATTACATCCCCGCTCAACGATGTAGTTGTAACGTTCAACTTTCATAAAAGATTAGAGGTTGGGAAACTATAATCGTGCAATTAACCCTATGAATTAACAACCAAGATAAGCAAGTTAATGAATGAAATCCAATAGCATAATATGATTGTTCTGAGTGCTTCAACCCTGGATTTTCTCTTTTTGATAGTCTCAAGACCTTTACTTTCTGTATTGTTTACTTTTTCTTGTTTAAAATATCCAAACTCTATTTTGTTTACTCTCGCATCAATTGAATCTAAATTGTGAACTGAAATCAAATCGTTACCAAATCAACTCTCTATGGGATTGATATTCGGCTTTCTTGAAGGCCACTATATTAATTTGTAGACCACGTACACTTGCGTGTGCGTTGGGCGCTGTCAAGTTTTCGGTGTCGTTGCCGGGGACTTAGATTTTGGAAATTATTTATTTTAGTCTTACTTTTAGATTTATTTGGTGTTTTTATGCTTGGTCTTGGTTTTGTTATTGCAAGAAGCAGGGTTTTAGGTTGATAAGCTGGCAAGGGATTGAGAGTTGGTAGTGCCAAGCGTTGAACCCGAGCAGAACTTTTACCAATGCAGAAGATAAGCAATTCTTCTCCCCAGAATTCCTCAAATCCATGAAGACCAAGACAATTCAGCGATGATGGCGGCAGAACAACAAGCATGCAAGACAGTTAGGGAAATGGCAGTCCCATTTCCAACAAACTTGAATTCCCCAATTCAAAGACTAGCAGCTGGGGGGAATTTCAAGTTAAATAACAACATGGTAAAGATTCTTATCAACAGTGGACAGTTCGCAGGGCTTTTACACGAGGATCCACAAGTCCACTTGCAGACCTTCATTGAGCTTACTGATACATTTACTCTGATGAGGGTGAGTTTGGATTATGTAAGGCTGATACTATTTCCCCATTCACTTTTGGGGGAAGCTAAAAAGTGGTTGAATGTGGAGCCGGTTAATTTAATCATATCATGGGATGACTTAGCTAGAAAGTTTCTGATCAGATTCTTTCCATCAAGAAAGACTATGAGACTTCGCAATGACATAGTGAGTTTCAAACAGAAGCCTGATGAAAACCTCTATCATAGTTGGGAATGCTTCAAGGCTCTTTTTCGGGATTTTTCACACCATGAATAATGTAATGAGGTACTTTCTCATACTTCTGTAGAAGATCTTGATCATAATACAAAGATTCTGCTAGATTCAGCCGCAGGTGGTCAAGCGCTGGAGTTAAATTATGATGAGTTATACACATTACTGAACCGCATATCACAAGGAAATGTAGAGTAGCATTCAGATTCTAGAAGTGCCACAAAAAGAATTGCAGGTGTATTGGAGGTGGACCAATTCACAGCCTCATTAGCACAAGTTTCTGCATTAAACAATTTGATCAATACTTAGTTCAGCAGCATGAATTTGGAAGCAGCACAACCTGCAGCCACAGTCAATGTCATCCAACAAAATACAAATTGGTGTGTGGTATGCGGAAATAGTCGTCATGAAGTGGTTATGTGTGCTTCAAATTTGGAATCCGTGATGTATGTAGGCAATGCTCAAAGGCCAAATTACGGTAATGCCTACAACATGAAGTGGCAGACTCAGACACCAAATCATCCATGGAATACCCCACAGCTACAGGATCAATCAAATCAGTCAACAAGTAACATGGGATAGATATTGAAATAACTCTTACCTGGTCAAGCACAAATGGTTGTAGATATGAAAAGTCAACAAGCAGAATTGAAAAATCAGCAAGCAGATACAAAAAGTTTAGAGTTGCAAGTGGGCCAATTATCACAAGAAATGAATACTATACCATAAGGTAGTTTGCTAGAAGATATAAAAAATCCAAACAAGGTTATGGAAATCACCTTTAGAAGTGATAAAGAGCTTCAGGGAGAACCTCCTAAGGCAATAAAGGAGGTAGGTGCTGATATGGTGACCCAACAGGAACCCAAAAAGTTGTTGATATTTCAAGGAAGTCTGAGTACTTCAAACCGAAAGTTGTTGAACCAAAAGTGAAGAAGACTCTGCCATTACCCTTCCCTCAGAGGCAATTTAAAGTGAAGGAGGATGTGCTATTTAAGAAGTTATTTGATATATTCAGAGAGCTTCATATTAATTTATTTCTTTTATATATTTTGCAGAGTATACCCAAGTATTCAAAGTACTTGAAAGATAAGAGGGCTAATAAGGTTAAACTACAGGATGTGGGAGCTATAACACTCACTAAAGAGTGTAGTGCTATGATGACAAAAAAATCCCCAAGAAAATAAAAGATCAAGTAAAGTTTGATATCCCTATTCAAATTGGGAGTAAAGTGGTCCATGCATTGAGTTATGTAGGGGAGAGTATTAATGTGATGCCCTTATCATAATTTAAATATTGGGCATAGGAGAGCCTAAATTGACACCAGTGGTTATGCAGCTCAAAGAGGGATTAATAACATATACGAAAAGTATAATAGAAGACGTCCTCATACAGGTTGGTAAATTCATTATACCTTCTAACTTTTTTGTTCTTGATTTTAAGGCAGACG
The DNA here is from genome assembly GCA_030864225.1 of Capsicum baccatum var. pendulum. NCBI lineage: Eukaryota > Viridiplantae > Streptophyta > Magnoliopsida > Solanales > Solanaceae > Capsicum > Capsicum baccatum. The sequence continues at coordinate 82,828,675 of CM061557.1, read as the reverse complement.
AATGGGTAGCAATCATATTGGGGCATCCATTCTTAGCAATTGGATGGGCCTTAATTGATATTAGAAAAAGCACGCCCAAAATGAGGGTAGATGATGAAAAGGTGGTATTTGATGTTTACAAAATACCCATTGTAAAATCTCAAATTAAAGATTTTTGTGTGATCAATGTTATTGAAGGGGAAAAGTGTAGGGTAATTGATCCACCAAAAACCTCTTCAGATTACCTGATTGAGCAGCCCAAGTTGAATCCATTATTTCCCAACATAATGAAGGTTGAAGTGAAGAAAGATTTTGACCTTAAGAGTGAAAACTTAGAAGGTCAAAAACGAATGAAAAAATGGCTCCTAAAGGGAGTAAAAGGATGAAGGAATATGGTTGACTTGATGTGGTTTGTGCTGCGATACTAAATTAGGCGCTACTTGGGAGGTAACCTAAGTTAATTAGGTTTGTTTTCTTTTTAGTTTTTTTAGTGTTATTTCACATAGTTTTTGGTTTTGGTTGAGTCACAGGTTAATAGGAAGTCTGAAAACCATAAGCTTGAGCTAAGGGGCATGGCAAATATAGAGTATGGGGTCCCACGGATCTTATTCATGTGTAAAGATGCTAATAGCTAGGCCTAGAGGCCTCAGAGAGTATTTCTATCTCTTACTTTAAAAATTCACTTTGGGGATAAAGTAGATTTTTAAGTGTGGGGTGGGGAAATTCCCAAATTTGACTCAATTTAAAAAATTTTGTGTAAGATATTCTTGTTGGTGCTATTTTTGATTACATGACGCAAATGGGTTTGTTTGTAAAAGCATGTTGATTGAATGAATTGATATTTTTGAGACTCCTAGGCTCATTTTTGTGACTCTTGTATTTGTTGGCTTAAATTTGAATTTGTCCTATTGTTTGGTTGGGAGTCTGTGATGATCCTATTGATTTGAGCATGTGTCATGTGCGTGTAAGAATTTTGTATATTCCTTGTTACATGTGATGTCTAGACTTGCCTGGTGTGTGTGTGTGTGTGAAGTAAAATAAAGAATGTGGATTTAGGAGATGATATAGGCATTTCTTTGATAGCCTTATTTTACACCTTTTATTTGTCTTACCCTTGTTCATTATCCTAGTTAACCCCCATTTAGCCTTTATATTTTTCTTCGGCAACCTTATAAGTAGCCTAATCCCTTCTTTGATAGATCATAATTTGATCCAAAAGGATCCTATGTGCTTTAATGAAAAATTGAATTAGTAAGGAGTTTGAGAAATAGAATAAGAAAAAGGTGAAATTTATGCTCCAAGGTAATAGTTATTAGTGTATAATTGATGTGTGGTGGATGGATGTGATATAAATTATGTTAGAAATATTGTCATGATTGTGAAAAAAAGAGAAAAATTGATTTATATGGTAGTAAACTGTGTGTCCACCAAGTGTTTGTTAAAATGTTTAAAAGAGATGGAGCAAAAAAAAAAGCTATGTGTAGATGAAAAGTGTAATTTGGTTGTTGGAGATTTTTCTAAATGTATAATATAGTGTATTAAAGCGTTTGAAGAGTTTAGTCACTATTTCCAAATAGTTCCTACCCGTCCCTTAGCCTACATTACAACCCAGAAAAGTCTTAATTGATCCTAAGCTTTGCATTCCAATATTAGTAAAGCAATACACTAAGGGCAAGCCTATGGTTCATTGTGTGTAACTTATGAATTCTTTGTAAGAGTGAGCATAATTTGATTCTTGTACCCATCATATTATGACTTGCATTAGTTTGAGTAATTATAGGTAACTCTCTTGTTGTGAGGGAAACATGTTTGATGAATGTGGGTGACTTGTATGATGTCCTTGATTGAGAAATATGCATAAGTATGACATGAGGTGATTCAATTCTTAAGGCTAGGATCTTTTAGACTACTGTTCATGAGCTTTCAATTGTGTAAATAACATGTTTAGTGTAGTAACTTTCATTCTATTTAGTCATTATAGTGCTATCTTGAGTGTCTTGAAATTAGTAGAAGTGTATAACCTCCATAATTTATGATGATTATAGTTAAGAGTTTTTCGAGGACGAACAAGGTTTTAAGTGGGGGTGGTGATGGTGGATGTATTTGTGCTTTCTAGCATCACTATTCTAGTCGCTTTAGCCTTTTGTTGAGGATGATTCTATACTATACTGGTAGATAATGATATAAATATGTATCAAAGTGTTAAACCAAGTGTTTATAATGGTTACAAGGGTTTTCCAACAAGTTGGTACTTAAAAGAGTCAATCAGAGTTCAATAGAGAAAACTAGTCTTTCTAGCTTGAGCTAGTTGCTTGCCTAGTCTATCTTGTTGGATTCTATTGTGTTCTATGTTTTACTTGTGTTTTTAAATGGGTTACTATATATGAAAAAGTTTTAAGAGTGTAAAAAGTTTAAATGAGTCAAGGGAAGAGTGGAAACTTGAAGTGAAAGACTATGGAAATCAACCTAGTCTAAGCTCTTGTTTTTTATTCATCGTGATAGATGTCTTGTGTTTGTACCTCTAATTAGTGTGGTTTTTTCTTGTAGGATCCTTTATAATCTTAACATGATGATTTATGGATGATATAGAGGCTGGAAATCATTGGAAAAATACCACAAGACAAGGGATGAATTAAGAAAAGACTAACGCTTAACCAAAATTCGAAGGACAAATTCTAGTAGCATCATGCTATCAGCATGCATCACATGGTCTATTTTGGAGAGGGTGCGACGCATGGTCCATTCCACCTCTGGGCATTTCAAGCTAAATCAACTCCAACATGGACTTGGCTTACCGTTATGCTATATATGCTTTTGAAATATTTTGGAGATCAAGAGGCTGCTACAACTTCTTAATTAGGTTTTTATTAATTTTATTTAGTTCATATATGTTTTTAGTCATTAATTACAACTTTTATATTGTGATTATGACTATACATAGCTTAATGCCCTCTTTCTGGGGTTGAAGCCAAGAACATAATTTGTTTTCTTTAATTACCATTATTGGTTGTTTTCTTATTAGTTTTTGAACTATTTTAAGGATTCATGGCCCTTAGAATACATTCATTGTCAAACTTGTGAACTCGGTAGAAGGAATAGGGCGATAGAACATAGGAATAAGCATAGTATGGTTCTTGTTTCTTTATAAAATAAGAAACTTGAATTAGTATCTAGGACGGGGATGTACTTAGATGCCTTACTTGATTCATATGTAGGATGATATTTGTTAAGAACTTAAGTGAACTATTACATCCCCGCTCAACGATGTAGTTGTAAGGTTCAACTTAGGTAAAAGATTAGGAGTTGGGAAACCATAATCGTGTAATTAACCCTACGAATCAACAACTAAGATAAAAAAGTTAACGAATAAAATCCAATAGCATAATATGATTATTCATAGTGCTTCAACCCTGGGTTTTCTCTTATGATTGTCTTAAGACCTTTACTTTTTGTATTATTTACTTTTCCTTTTTTACAATATCCAAACTCTATTTCGATTACTCCTGCATCAATTGAATCTAAATTGTGAACAAAAATCAAATAGTTGCTGAATCAAGTCTCTGTGGGATCGATATTCGGCTTTCTTAAAGGACACTATATTACCTGATAGACTATATACACTTGTATATGCGTTTGGGCACTATCATGGCCTGTATCTATATTCCTAAGATAGTTCATCTTCATGGTGTGCCAGTGTTTATTATCTCACATAGAGGTTTTGTATTCACATTTCACTTTTGGAAAACTTTTTATGAGGAGTTGGGTACCTGGGTTTATCTTAACACAACTTCTTACCTCCATATCAATGGCCAATCAGAGTGGACTATTTAGGTTTTATAGAATATGCTTTGCGCTTGTGTTAAGGACTTGGGAGGTCAGTGGGAGCAGCATGTAGCCTTGGCAAAGTTTGCACATATAATATCTACCATTTTAATATTGAGATAGTTTCTTTCATAGCTTTGTATGGTAGGCTTTATTTTTCTCTAGTTGGTTGGTTTAACGTTTATGAGGTTAGGCCTCGAGGTATAGACTTTCTTTACAAGTCTTTGGATAGATTTTGGGTCATTCAGGATAGACTTCGAGCAGCTTAGAGTAGGCAAAAGTGCTATACAAATTGTAGACTTCGCGCCTTGAGATTTAATGTTGGTGATTGAGTTTTGCTTAATGTATTGCCCATGAAGGGTGTGATGAGCTTTGGGAAAAAGGGTAAGCTCAGCCCTAAGTATATTGGACCATTTGAGATTCTTCGAACGAATAGGGATATGGTTTATGAGTTAGCATTGCCCCCACATTTATCAGTTGTTCATCCCATTTTTCATATTTTCATGCTTCGATATTACATTCTGGATGAGTCGCATGTCATTCATTGGGATTTAGTGCAGTTGGATTAGAGGTTGTCTTTTGTTAAGAAGTCTGTCTCCATTTTAGCTAGGGATATGGACTGTTGCATTCTAGAGATATTCCAGTGGTTAAGGTCTAGTTGAGACACTGACCTCTATATGAGGTTACTTAGGAGGTCAAGTATGATATACGTGGTAGTTATCCCTAGATTTTTGTTGATTCAGGTATTTTCTTTGCCTTTAGTTTGAGAAAAAACTAGATTTTTAGTGGTGGGTGATGTAATAACTTAATTTTTGGTGATTTTTTTGTGAATTAATTATTTTTATATGATTTGATTATTTTACCCCATCCCGTGGTTACTTTGTGGTATTACTGGGGTGTGGAGATGATCGACACGGGTCCTAATACATTTCAGGGTAGTTTATGCAAGTTTATGGTTTTTGTAGGGTAAAAATGCTTATTAGTTGACTTTGATCAATATTTATTATTTTGTGCATTAGATGGCAAAGTACACTGTGCTAGCAGATCCAAAACATCGATTTTAGGTTGGTAACATGGTTGATATGATTTTTACAGCTTTTATATCTCATTTTAACCCTCGATTTGAAAAGTTGTGAAATTGGTTCTCGGGGGGGTCAACTTGTGAAAATGATGTTTTTTTTAAAATATAATGTTGTCATTGAGTCTGGAGCATCGAATTTTATAGGATAGTATAATTTATTTGTGTATACATAATTTCAAATAAGTCCTAAGGGGTCAATTTTGTAACTCTCCAGCTGATGCACCACTCAACTGGTGGAGCCACTTAAGTGGCAAGCTGGTCTCTTACTCAAACTAGCTTAACCATCCGAGTGTCGTTTATGTGATCACCAGTTTGCTTAAGCCATGGCTTTAACAGACACCGGTTCCGCTTAAGAAATATGTGCAGACCTTGGTGGAACTCGCAAAAGCGACACTTTGTTGCTTAAGCAATGTCCGCTTAAGCAACCCAATATTCACTTAAGCGATGTCCGCCTAAGAAACCCATTGTTCGCTTAAGCGACGCCTGTGAAATATATATACCCTTTTTCTCAATTTCTTACCATTTTTGAGACTTCAACTTCGGTGCTAGCATTTTTGGATTTCTTTCATTTTCAATCTTGGATAAGCTCCAAATTCCTATGTCAATTGTTTCTCTTTGATTCTTGTCAATTATAACTTATTAAAACTAGATTTCAAAAATGAAATTTAGGAATTTTGGCTCGGAAGGCCTAAATCAGTAATTCTTCGATTTAAACCCCAATTTAAATCCGTTTTCACTTGGGTTTTCTCCCATAGGTTCCTTTAATAATGGGGAGTATATTTATGAACTAAAATTCCTGTTGTACCCTTTTTTTCAAAAATTCATTTTTGGAGTCCATTTTGACCCCAACTCATAAAGTGGAAATATGGTTATCATTGGCTTTCTTTTGATCGTAGATTCTATATTTGAATATTTTAGTTAATTTTGAGGTCATTGGAAAGGGGAAGGCTTCATGATTGGAGACCTTCAAACGTTGTTTTCTTGTTTCGTGTTAGATTATGGCTTAACTTTCTTCTGAATGGGATGGATATTAATATTGATATAAAATCATGTTATGGGTGTGGGAAGAAATCATGAAAATGGCTTCACTATTGTTGTGTTCCCGTGTGGGGGCGTTTATTGTTATTTTGTGGTTTTGAGACATTATTTGCAATGTGTGACCGTATGGGTCTTATATAATGTTATTGGCCTGGTAATGATATAATTGGTTGGTTTATTGGTGGAAAAATGTCTAAGATTGTATTTTTGAGGTATCAAATGACACATTTATGTATATACTACTCTATTGGTTATGGACAATATTGAATTCATGGATGGTTAACATATTGAGTAGATTTTTTACTCACGCGGTTGGTATATTGGTTGGATTTGAAAGTTCTCATTTTCGTTAATTGTCCGACTTACATCCTTATATCATACACATTAATGAAATATTGGTTCCACCATCGAAATTCTGACTTTTTCAGACAGAAAATGTGTCATCTTTAAAAACCCTTTTTGGAGAGAAGTATTGGATATTGAAATTTATATGGATTGACGAACCCCTCATGGGTCCTATCGAAATCATAGCTAAGTAGGTGTATACGGATATTGTGTGATGACCTCGTGCATCACATCATCATTGTCTTTATTGCATTTTATATATTGTTCTCATTCTATGTTGTATTTTCGTTCTTGACTTGATATCTTTCTATTTGTTTTTCTTTCTCGTACTTGTATTTGGTATATATGTATATTATAGAACTGTTAGTGAAGATGGTGTGGGCTACCATTTGGGACATTTTCTACTTATAGGTGACGTGCCCATAATGTGTATTTTATATTCTTTATTTTCTACTTTGCTGGATAGGTCTATGTTACCTACTGAGTATAAGTGGACCATACTCATTCCTACTATACCCTTCCGGTAAAGATCCAGGTACGAGTGCACCGTAAGGTAGCTGATTTGAGCCATGTTTGGAGCATTTTTGAGGTAGTGGTCGGTCTATATTCTTAGAGTTGATCTACTACCTTTTTTTGTTTAGTTTATGTCTTATTTTCGTATTTAAGGAGTATTATACTCTTTTTGGACTATCGGTTGTATATTCTGACTTCGAGATGTACTTAATAGATTCTTACACTGTGACACCAGATTTTTAGGGTATTTTACGATATTGTTGTTATGTAATTTCCATTATTATTGTATTTTTATGGTTCAACTTTATTCTAGAAGCTTTGCCTTGGGATTTAGTATTGTTTTCTCATTTCATATCAGATCGAGTGATTGGCTTACTTGTCAAAGCTTGTCGCTACAAGTGCTATCATGACCCTTTGATTTTGGGTCATGACAAATACTCTGGGCTTCAACTTCACCATTTTGTTCTTTAGTTTTACACTCCTTACATCCTGATTTTCACATAAATCACTTAGTTTTGGATTATAATACAGTCAATTGAAAGAAAAGAAATGAGTTACACAGGAGGCTAACAAAAAATAGACTAAAGGCTCAACGAGCTAACTAAGGTCATGAAGAAAGGCTATATAAAGCAGGAATTAATCATGGCTATCAAAGAAGTGACTATATCATATCCTAAACTCAACAGTCTTTACTTTTCTTTGCAAACACACCGGGAAAGTTTAGACATCAAAATGCAAAGATGGAATTTAACAAAAACCTCACACACATGGCACATGATTAAATCAAGACGAATGCCTATAGACACTCAACCATGTAAATGCAAGAATTCACATTTTAAGGCGAAATCACATAAGATTCATATAAAAGAGCCTAGGTGCCTCACAAAAGTCATTCAATTTTTCACATCATACCTTAGATATCAACACCGCTTGCAACAAGAAATCATGTGTAGCTCCTAACTAGAGCATCTCTATTTATTCCAAATGAAAAACAAAATTTTAAAATTACTCCTAAAAATCAAAAAGATACTGGGTTCAAAGGGCTCCCCCTCAAAAATGAACCAAAAGGAAAAATCGAAGGGTGAGTGAAGTGTGCTTCTACTAAACGAATAAAAAAACAAAGACTAAAAATAAACAATGAAGACATAATTTTACAATATTTTTATATATAGTCAAAAACTCCCAAATAAATAACAATAGACATCCTATAGTGCATTTCACCCTAAACAAATCGAAAGATTCCCTACCCATACTTAAAATCATATTTTACCTACAAAGCTTTAATCAAATTAAGAACAAGGATTAGAAATACTTTCTGAGGCCACTAGGTCTAGCATGTAGCATGTCACTTTCTCAAATTATTATAAGGGTCGGGAGACCCATACTTATGCTTTGATCATGCTCCTTAGCATAGATTTTAGGTACTTAGGATTTCTCTAATATTCAAAACAAACAAACAAAAAAAAAACAAAGGTGTCACGATATAAAATAAGTAAATCTATTACAACATGATTTGCCTCCTAACCAGCGCCTTATTTAATACTGTGGCATGACTCATATCGCAACCATTATCCACAATCTCTCATCACAACCATTATCCAAAATCTCTCAATCTCTTATTCCCTTTTGACCACAAATTTTTTCTCTTATTTATTCTACCAAAAATACCCTCAAACTTTGACCCTTTACCACTTTTCTTACCACATGTAGAGTCACATGCAAGCTTTTTAAGACCAAGCTTAATCATCAATTCAAGAAATTTTTTGAGATAGTTTGAAAAGATATTTGGAAGCTTTCACTTCTCCACCCCATACTTATCTACTTATACAATTATGATCATGCATGGATCTATATAGTGTGGGGATATGTTGAGTACTTTATACACTCTGAAAACCACATCTTTATCATTTATCTCTTATCTTGAGTATGACCTTTCTAACATCTATCAAAGTTCCACTAGTAGCCAAAATGGAAATCCCAATATGATTGGTACCTTGTCATCTTCCTTGTAATTAAGAACAATAATTTCAATAGGAATAATGAACTTACCAACCTTAATAAGAACATTCTTTATTAGTCCTTCGGAGACCACTGTGGTTCTTGATGTCGCCCAAAACTAACCTCCTATGAAGTATGTTGCTATCAATGTCAAATATAGTAACTCAAACCAGGATGGGATCGAACCTATAGGGAAAAAGTTGAATAGTTGAATAGTATCTCAAACTTGATGAAATTCATGAGCAATGGAGAAAAGTAAATGGGAGAATTTGAAGTCAAAACTAAATAGTAATAGAACTTGAAAGCTTGGGTTTGTAAAAAGTAGAAGATTAACATTGGGATTGTTCCCCCTGACTTCTCAACTCTATAAGCTTCTTGTGTTCGATTCACATATTCTCTTGATTTCCATGTAAAGTCGACAAGCTATGTATTTTCAACCGTATTATAAACGTGTTGATAAATCTCACACTTTACCTTGTGAGTCTCGAGGTGTTGCCTTATTGCCCCTTGCCTATGACCTTTGCTTTGCATCTTAGTAGAGGGATACATTAACTCTAAAAATAAAGAAAATATTTTCTAGTTTTAGATGGTAAGATCAAGATAAATAGATAAGTGATTTCACTTACCTTGTCTTGGAAAGATGAGAACAAAAGTATTAAGAACCTTAGCAGAATAGTAGGGTGGAAATTTTTCTTGAATGAAAGAGAGAGGTTTATGAGTCTCAAAACTTTAGATAAGAGAATAAAAAGATGAAGATTTTTGGCCTTTAGAGGCCTCTTTGTTAACTCTTTATCCTCTTTATTTTCAGAAACTATTTGGCTTTATTTGCGCGACAAATGCTAAATAGGTGAGGCACCTAATAGGACATTTTATTTACTTCTTTAGGCTTGGACAGATTGGGCCTTGGACTGTCCAATTTTCTAATTCTTTGTTTCCTTTTATTTCACATAATATGGGCTATAAATAGGTCTATTATTCTAAGTAGGTGATGCACCTACTTGGTCCTTTCAACTTGGTCAAATAGTCTAAGTAGGTGATGCATCTCCTTGTCAACTACTATATTAATATAGCCAAGAAAGTAGCTCACTTATTTTATCCCATTTTCTAAATCTTAATAAACTTTAAAATCAACTAACATCTATTACTATCTAGATTTTAAATATTTTGTCAAGTTCACATACTTGTTGTGTATGTGTTGTAAGGTATGGGTGTTATTGAAGAAACAAATTGAAATTCATTAATAGCCTAATAGAATTGAAGCCCCTTTTTATATTACACATATAATCAACCTCTCATGACATGAACAATTTGAACCGACGTAGAAATGCAAATTACCCATATTGTGTGGATTGTCACCAAAATCAAGATCATATAGTCAAAAAGTTTATTTACCAAACCTTTATAAGTATGTGCCAAACCATTCCATTTTTAACTAATAAATGTCCTAAGCTCCACTATTGTTTCAGACTTAACCACTGAAATTCACACAATTCTTAAACTCTTTAACATACATAATTCCCTATTCCTTCAAATTTTACAACTCATACTATCCATGAAATGCTACTAAAGTTTCAAAATCTCATACCCATGAAACAATTCTGAATATTCCAAATCCTTTAATATACCAACCTTCAATATTTCCACGTAATGTGTTCACCTTTCCATATTTGTCGTTGCAAGGTCCACAACACATTTCCTTATACTCTAAATTAAAAACCTTGCATAAAGTGCATCATTATGCCTTCTTAACACCCCAAATGCCAAAATCTACAACCCAAATACTTTTTCATGTATGACTCCTTCTAAGAATCCTATTTCCAATCATGCTCAAAGCTTTCTTACCTCACTTACCCATGGTATGACATAACTCACTACCAAAAATATAGCCTTACCACATAAAATTTGAATCCAGATCCAACCCATGAAGATGGCCAACTCATGCACCAAAGTATGCTACAATATCTTACACCTTAGCACCCCCAAAAAATTATCTCCCAACAAGCTGATCATTTTTGTCCCTCAAAATACAACTCAAAACCACTGTGGAACCAATCTCATTACCACGTCTGTAAACTTACTTCTCAAGCATACTCAGTAGTTTGCATTCTATTCAAAAAATACGTAGTAGTACCACTAAACCCTGAATAAAAACCAATTACCCCATCGTTTAGAACACAATTCCTACTTCTTGGAGTTGATTCCACAACCCTTATGATCAGCTAGATCCAAATATCACATTTTATTTCCATTATTTCTAAGCTAAAATGTTTCAAAATACCATAGTCCTAGCCCAAAAATTGAACTCATCGCAAGGTAGCAACAAACTATGAATCCTAAACATCCAAAAGTCTTACTTACCTTACTAAAACTTCTAAATCGCAAATCATTCTAAATTACTCACATCATAAGAATAATCTATAACAAGACCTTCTCACCCAATTTTTTCTTACTTATTAGTCCCATCGATACACTACCTTAAACCATAGATGTTCTAGTTCACTCTATAAGACAATCAATCTATGAACACATATTTTTGTTAACACTATCAAATAATTATATGCAAGTGTACCCACTATTAATTTATTTTACCCACAACCCATCATCCTAATAATCAAATCACTATCTTGAACTTAGCTGATATTACAATCCTTAAGTAAACCTTTGAAATAAAATCCATAATCAAAACATTCTGATACCTACCATCGATCCACCACTACCCTATAATATATTATCAAGAAGATCATACACAAATTACACCAAAATCTACAATACCTAGAATGATCAAATCTACCCCAGTGATATACCCTAAAAGAGTCACATCATAGGATCGGTACACTGATTCACTACTAAAGAATTACCTATTATGGTAGCAACATAAAATCCTTAGCCAAAAACTCTCGAATCATATCAAGAATTATCTGCAGATAGGAGAATGTAGAAGCACAATCAAATAGTATTAAAATAGATTAAAAGTATATAAAACCTTATTTGTGACCCCTGCATCAGAGGCTTCTACCTTAAGTACACCCGAATAAGCATAATATTAAGACTTATCACCTTCTCAGTTGTGTACCTCATATACTATATTGAGGCAATCTTTTCTATAATGCTCGATATCCCCATATGTGACGTAACCTAAATAAGTAAAAGTTTGATAATCTGAATACAAAGAACCTGATGGCCTAACCACCTTTGAGAAGCACCATGAGAAGTCTGGCCCCTATCATACATAACACTACCATAGTCAAGTCTATGTGGCTTCTTGCATGCATTCCCCTTACATCTCCAAGAAAAATCTTCTAGAAATTAGATCTTGAGTAAATTAATCTTATGAGAGAGAATATGACCTAACTAGAATGCCCTCAACAATGGTCCTCCACCAATATCTGCTATTAAAAATAATTAAAATGTAGTGAAATACACTTAATAAGATCCTACCAATCCCAACCCATCAATCTCTTATGGAAATTAACCAAAAACCCATAAGCATTAACATTGGCTCTCTATTAAAATATTGGGAACCATCTTTATAAACTTAACATAGCTTTTTGTCTCTCCACAAGCATAGGGTAAAGTTCATTGGATGTGGATCAATACCCAAAGGTATCATATTAACACTAGGAGAATCAATAGCCATAACTAATTGTACATCTAGAGTTTGAATCCCTAAAGTAGTGTGCTAACTGGGAGTCTTAGCCATCCTCCCAATAAATCATTAACCCACACCAAGACATCCTGAAGAACAGGAATAGAAATGAAACCAATTGGTGTCTATGTTAAACTTGACACTTCTATGCCAACCACTCCGTCATCATGAACAAACACTAAACTAAAAAAGATAACCCAAGCATGAGCCCTAACTAAACCTGATACTCAATTCTAGCTATTACTTCATCATCTGCCCCTGTCGTATACCAAAGGCATGGGCTCTAAATCTCAAGACAAATAAGACAGTGTCCTCACCATCTGTGAGAGAATAAAACAAGAGATTCAGGGATACGGTAAGTTGTTAGCACACAATAAGGAATGAAAAAAATATTTTATTAAAATACTATATCTTCTCAGAGATACATAACAGACATGTCAATACTAATCTACAAGAATCTATAAGACTAAACTTATACTTGTGAGATCAATGATCCTGGACTCTGATATAATCTTATCACGACCCAAAATTGGGATCGTGATGGAACTTATTTATCCTCTATGATTGGTAAATAACCCACCCTAAAATAACATAAAATTTGCAATGCCCTGGGTTTTTGGTCCTTGAAAATTTCCAAAATTTTATACATACTACCCTAACTATAACGTACCCTACTACTCATAGGGAGTCTTGATGAGTTGTTAGACCCAATCATAACCTAAATAGTATGTGTGTGACTAAGTTCTGCTCTGAGTATGAGTGGCTCACTAAAAATCATAAAGACTCATTACAAGTCATTAGGAGCAAATCATAGGATATCTAGTGTATATCCTAGTGAGTACTATGTTGACTACGACTGAACCTTACTTGTTGTAGGATACCATTAAAAGTCATATTAGTTAATTAGTAGGGTCAATAAAGTGTGAGTTCCCTAGAGACATTCTTGGCTATGACTCATAGTGATGAATCATAAAGAGCCCTTATGATTTATATAGTGACCCGTAGTCACTAACGACTAAATTTCAGCTTTTAATTTGAGAGCACTTTAAAAAATTCCCTTCTTACCTAATAGAAACCTCACATTCATAAAGAACCCAAGGGGGTTGTTTCTTATTCATAATATAATCAAACACTCTCATAACTCCCTCAAGTCTCTCAAGCAAGATACTTAGGGTTTTCAAGAAGTAGGTCATCCAAGGGCTCAAGGGTTAAATTCTTTTTGAGAAACTCAATATTTCAAGCATGTTACTCTTCCTTAATTACTAACTATTAAAATAATAAGTTGTAAAGTGTTGTTCATATGATATTAATGTTGGATTTGAAACATGGGTTGAGGGTTTTGAATAACTGTTATTTATGTGATGTCTGATGTTTGTCCCTACATGGGTTACATTTAAATGGTGGCTTTAAAATAAATTTTATGCATTGGTATGGTGAATAAAATAAGGAATTATGTTTTCTCCCAACTTGTGACTTTTGAAGTGGTAATGACCTCAACTCCATATTGTGAAATTGGTTTTGAATATGAAAAATATGCACATTGAACTACCCTTGAAGTATTGCATGATGTAAATGGTTAATAAAGCATAAGGATTTTTGAATTGAAACTTATGGGTTGTGTAATTACCAAACTAATGTATAATTGAACTAAGAGGGCTATCAATTCCCCAAAAAATAAAATTATTTCGGCTTGTTGATATTACCTTGCAAGTGTAGTTGGCATGATGATACCAATAATGTATATCATGGTTCAATGAATAGTAATGTGTTATAAATTATTTAATTGGGTTTTAATGAGAGTTGTGTAACTGAGTTGTAAAAATAAGGGTCCTTGAGGGATCAATACTAGAAACTGTGATTACTGACATAAGGGTCTAAATGACCGGGTGGTTTGAGTCCCCTTTATTATAATCATATGATTGGGATGTTTGATTCCCTTATATTATATTACATGATTTGGTGCTTGTGTCACCCTGATGTTCCAGAAGGTTTGAGTCCCCTATAGTGCATATGTATATCCTTTAATTTAAGCGGCCACACGTACTAAGGCCCACCAGCTGGGATAGTATTGGGTCCATATAGACCATGGGTGTCTTCTTATGTTATGAAGGTTGAGTAACATAATCCAGGCTAAGTTTTAAAGTGCATGCTAAGCCTTGTTTCCTATCCCATATGTATTATGATGTGATTCATATGATATTGAAATGACTGGACTTGAAATTATCTTATCCCCAATCACTGAGTACATGTTAGTTCACCCCACTAACCATCTTCAAATTTTATATCACCATGCGATGCAGTCATCGGAGATACTACTTTCCTGCACAAAGTTAGATGGATCGACTCAGTTTGTCGGTTTGTTATGGTGAAGTGGTGAGATTCTATTATTATGATGACTTAGATATTTTTAGTTCCTATCATAGATTAGAACTAAGAGTTTTTATTATTATTAACAATATCATTATCATTGTCATCTTTTAGAGTTGGGGACATATCTCGACCAAAACTAGTTTATAGTTCTTTTGTTAGAAGACTTTGATAGATTATTATGAACATGGGTGATATTGGTAGGTTGTTTGGCCGATTATCGATTGTCGGTTATATACATGATTTAAATATCATTAGGTTTATCCTTATGCTATCTAGTTATATATTTGAAATTGTGTTGACTTAGTTAGGTGTAGGGGGTGGTCTCTTGCCTATGTAGGACTTGAGATGCCCGCACAGCCAGTCCCTGGTTTGGGTCATGACAAAGTTGTTATCAAAGCCTAGGTTTGGTGTTTAGGTGTCCGTAAAGTCATGTTAAGTAAAGTCTCTTTCTGAGTGTGTAGCGCACCACACTTATAATGGAGAGGCTATGAGGAATTTATGAATATTTTCCTTTCTTGTTGTTCTATTTCGTACTATAGAGTCTAAGGTTTTGAAATCTCCTCTAATCTCCGTATATTTTCTTTTCAAATAATGCCTCGTAGAAGATCTGATATTTGTGGAAACTCTTCTTTCCCATTTGAGGATAATGTGGATAGGATTCATCCTACTCAAGGAGTTCAGGCCCGGTCTAGGGTTACTGCTTCTGATTACCCTAGTAGACTTCCATCGATTCCCCTTATCCCTCTATGAAAACCTTAAGACAATGTGTTTGATGCTAAGTTTCATTAGTCGATTCACTTGCTTACCCAGTTAGTGGCCTCTTAGACTAATTGACTTGCATCTATTACTCCATCCTCTGAGGTCACTAGAGTTGGCCAATTTATAAGGTTGAGTTATCCAACTTTTATTGGTTCTAAATTTGAGGAAGATCCTCAAAATTTTATTGATAAGATAGAAAAGATTTTTCATACGATGTATCCTATTGATGTGGAGGGTGTGGATTTTGTTTCCTTTTATTTGAAGGATATGACATATTAGTGGTATGAGGAATGGGATCAGTCTAGTGGTGATGATGATGAGTTTTCATTATGGGATGACTTCTTTGGTGATTTTTTTGATCGCTTCTTTCCTTAGAAGTTAAGGGAGGCAAAGGCTAAGGAATTCATGAACTTGAAACAAGGAAGGATGATAATAAAGAAGTATGCCTTGAAGTTTAATCAGCGGTCGTGATATGCTAAAAAAATTGGTGTATAGAATGAGGTCTAGATTGAGAAAATTTGCTTCTGGGTTGTCCCGTGGTTTGATTTTTGAGAGCAAGGTCTCCTTGTTGAATAAGAACATGGATATCTCTAGACTTGTTATGTATATACACCAAGTGGAAGATAATAAGAAAAAAAAGTAGAGATGAGTGAAAGCTAGAGTAAGAAGTTTTAGTATTTGAATCAGGGTGGAGGTCAGAAGCAGAGTGGCAGATATGGTGGGAAGTTGTCTAAAAATAAGTGGGACAATCCTGGTTCCTTTTCTATGGCTAGTGGTCCTTATTCAGTCATTGGATAATCATCATTTTCAGAATAGTGTTAGTCCTAGGGAACAGTGTTCCTAGACTTAAGCTAGTGTAGCTCAGTCAACTCCATCATATCCATCTAGATTTTATGGTCAGGTGCATCATGGTGTTTGTGAAGAGGAGAGGAACTTGTGCTTTAAATGTGGTCAGATTGTCCATATGCAGAGGAATTGTCCTACTAGGGTTGATTTTGGAGAAAATAATATTCTTGTTGCTACTTCATCAATCCTACACCAAAGGGTGCTACTTCAGCTTCTAACTCTGGCATTGAACTAATCTATTTGTACCCTTTTTCAACCCGCCAGGATTCTGAGGCGTCCTCTAATGTTGTTATTGGTACACTTAGACTTTTCTCTTATGATGTATGTCATCTACTTAATCCCAGGTCTAACCTCTCTTATGTGTCTATCCATTTTGGTTTTGATCCTGAGTGTATTTTGGACACCCTTTTAGTATCCTCTCCTATAGGTGACTCCATTGTTGGTAGGAGGATCAATAGGGGTTATGTGATGTATATTAGTGTAAGAGAGACCTTGGTGGATCTGATAGAGTTGTACATGTTAGACTTTGATATGATTTTTGGGATGTATTAGTTGCACTCATGCTATGCGTCTCTTGATTATTGGCCCGAAGGGTCAGTTTTCTCTTCCTTAATGAGCCAATGATCGAGTGGGAAGGTAGTTACCTAGTACCAAAATAAAGGTTCATTTCGTATCTTAGAGCCCGAAAATTAGTTTCTAAAGGGTGCCTCTATCACTTAGTGCATGTTAAAGATTCTATATCCGAAGGTCCTTCTTTGAAGACTGACCCTGTTGTCTATGAATTTTCTGAGATATTCCCTGATAATCTTTTTGATATTTCTCCCAATAGAGAAATTGATTTTAGGATTGATCTTCTTCCATATACTCATCCTATTTCTATCCCTACATAAATGATGGCTCCTTCTGAGTTGAAAAAACTTAAGAAGCAGTTGAAAATCTTCTGGATAAGGGTTTTATCCTCTGTAACACCCCGAGTCTGTACCCCAAACACTACACGGTGCTTATGACCCTGAGGGAACATAAACTAACCCATGACTGATATCTGTTGTGAGCAATGAATAATAACAATGTAATAAATGTAGAAAATAGGTTGAAATGCCATAAGGTTCAAAATATGAAATACTGATAAAGAATATCAACTTTAATAAAAATCTGCAAAACTAAATATTGTCTGATAGTATATTCTGAAAAGCCTCTAATTAAACTATCTTAATATGGATTTGATGGGAAAGCCCCCAATTAAATCCGACTACTGAAATACTGAAGCTACTGAAAATACTGAAATAACTGCACATCCACGATAGATGAGGACTTACGACTGAATTTGACACTACTGGCTGAATCTAAATCTATCTATGCGCGGTCAGGAACCTGAGCGTTCGAACCTATGATATAAGACATCATAGCATAAAAAAAGAGTATGTGTCAGTACGTGGAATGTATTGGTATGGTAGATGAGGTAAGGCAGAATTCAAGGGTTCATATACATGAACCATAACTGACTAAATGATATAGAGTAATTGAGTATGAGTGCATATGGATAACTGAAACTACAGAAAATACTTAGTACGCAATACTGTTCATATACATGTATACTGTAAGTAAGCTTTTACTAAAGCTGAGTTCTGGGTTCTGATAACTGAGTAACTGAAACTGATTGACTGTATCTAACAGTCCTGATTCTATAGAACTGAACTGAGTTCTATACGGACACTGAAACTAAAACTGTGGGAAATAATCATCTAACTAACATGCCCCAAATAAGATAACTTGGGTCCAACATGTAACCCCAGTTGGAAGGGTGTTAGTACCATACCATGAGTAAAGACAACTAAAGAGTTACCCTCATCTGGAAGATACTCTAATAAGAATGGTGGAACCTTCAACTAGCAGGCCAAAACAGCTTATCAACCTTCAACTGTAAGGTTGATGTATCAACCTATGCTGGCTACGTCGTTCTAGAATGCAAGGACTACTTCTAAGGATCAGACCCTCTACTGGTAGGTGAGTCCCCATCCTTGGGTTCACTCGATGCTGAATCCTACTCCCAACTATCTAGACACTGATTACTATACTGAGCTAAACTAGACTGGTACTGAGTTATGTAACTAACTGAGTTTACTGAGTTCTATTTAATGGCTGAGTACTACTGAGTTTTGTTAACTGGTTGAATACTACTATTTTGTGTCATGACTGAGACTATTCTATAACTACTGTAGATCTAGGTAAACAGCTAGATTTTTGGGTATCAAATACTCCCAGGACTCGATAGCATGAAAGTAAGCATAGCATGATCTTGATAAGCATAACAATGTCCACTTGTTCATAATTCATTCAAAGAGACATTTTATCAAACACTTGTAGGGCATAAACCTGTTCACATACTAGTATGTCATGATTTCACCATTTAATTCACATGGACATTCTATCAACCACTTAGGGAGCATAACTTAATGCACATAATCATTGATATCATATAAACATTGCAAATACAATGCCCAAATTTGCATATTCAAGGATTATAACATGGAAATTACACAATTCAAAATACATCTTATTTCAATTTCATGAAAACCACAATTAATCATGGATTAAAACAAAATTATGGTCATAAACATGAATACCATCTAATTTCAAGCATGTAAATCATAAATCAACAATCTTGTGGTTTTAAAAATGGATTCTTGGACTCTATGGGTGAAAGAAACACATAGATGAACACCTAACATACTAAGAAGATTAAATCTTAAAGGTTCTTGTAGGAATTCTTGAGTTTGGTCTTGATTTCTTGAAGCTAAGGTTTTGCCCTATGAGAGAGAATGATTTATTTCTTGAGTAAGTAATGAAATAATGAGCAATTAGTGCTCTTTTAGGGATTAATTATGTGTTTAGGCTGACTGAGGTGAGGGAAAAAGACTTTAATGCCCTCAAAATTAAAACTCTAAACTGACTGAAAATCCTAATTTTATATGTTGGAGCGACGTGATGAAATCACTCCAGCTCACTGGAAACTGCACAATTGGGAACTGGAAGCTTGGCGTAATGTGGTACAATCGCGGTACCCCACTGTATGCGAATTTAACCCTTGGCATGATGTGCCATGATCATGGAGTCATACTAGAAAGTAACAATTGGGAAACTAGGCATTAGCGCGATGCAGTGGGATCGCAATGGCTCATTGGATTTTGACAATATCCATCTACACCCTCTCCACGACATGCTAAAGTTCCAGGTGATACAATGCTTTACAAAATATGCTATAACTCTTCACCTGGGTATCGAATTTGGACAAATTTTTATATCGTTGGAAAGCTAACTAAATTTCCTACACAATGGTAATCTCTAAACTGGAAAATACTTGGTATTTTAAAAAAGTTTAAGCAGAATAACTCATGTACTGGGAGTTAAATTAAGCTAGGAAAATATGAGGTATTATAATATCTCCCCCTTGGGAACATTTATCCTTGAATGAGACTGATTAAGCTAAGAATCACTGATAGATTGAGTTTACACACTGAACAAGCATATATGATTCATGGAACACACGACTGAAACTTCTAATAAGTTGAGTTTTCATACTGAACATGCTTATCTGATGCATGAGTACATGGCTGAACTGATTCATGAATGCATGACTGAATATGCAATAGTAAAGAATACCAGATTTATAACTGTAACTGACATGGAACTAAGCAAAGATAAGGAAGACTATTACCTTAAGTTGATTCTGAGTTTGCATAGATGAGCTGAGGATACTCCTGCTTCCCTAGTATCCGCCTCAACAGACTGATTCCACCAAAGAACTTTGACCAATGGAACTTCTTTGTTCCTTAGTCTGCAAATCTGATGATCAAAGATCTGGACTGGAACCTCTTCGAAAGAGAGATCATTCTAAATATATATGTTCTCTAAGGGAAATATGATTGCTGGGTAACCAATGCATTTCTTTATCAAGGAGACATGGAATACTGGGTACACTGAGTTAGATCTGAAGGAAACTCAAGCTAGTAAGCTACCTTTCTGAAACGGCTGAGAATTCTGTATGGACCAACATATCAGGGACTGAGTTTTCCATTTTTTACAAACCTCTTCACCTCTTTTATGGGAGAGATTTTCAAGGACACAAGGTCATCGATCTCAAACTCAAAATCTTTTTTCCTCATATCTGCATATGATTTCTGTCAGCTCTGGGAAGCCCAAAGCCTTTCTTTGATCTATTGAACCTTCTCTAAGGCATCAAACACTAAATCAGGCCCTACTACTATGGCCTCACCTACCTCAAACCAACCAATTGGATATGTATATCTCCTACAATAAATAGCCTCAAACGGATCCATCTAAATACTGGAATGGTAATTGTTATTATATGCGAATTTGATCAAAGGCAAGTGTTCATCCTAACTACCTTTAAAATCTACAACGCAGGCTCTTAACATATATTCTACAATCTGAATGGTCCTTTCTACTTGACTATCTGTCTTAGGGGTGGAAGGTTGTACTGAGGTGAACTTGGGTACCAATACCCATTTGAAATGCTTTCTAGAAGTGAGAGGTAAACTGGGCACCTCTAGGCACGTCTATCTGAGATGATAAACACTGGGACTCTGTGTAACCTGTCCAACTCTCTGATATAGAATTTGATGTAGTCCTTGGATGAATAGGAAGTATGAACAGGAAGGAAAGGGCGTATTTGGTCATCCTATCTATGATAACCCAAATTGAATCATGTTGACGATGAGTATGAAGCAAACCCATCACAAAGTCCAAGTTCCCTTCTTCCCATTTCCATGTGGGAATAATGAACACCTATATGGACTTTCTAGGTTTTTGGTGCTCAATCTTAACTTTCTGACACGAAGATCTCTTAGCTACAAAATCTGCAATATCTCTCTTTATCCTACCCCACCAAGAGATATTCCATAAATTGTGGTACATCTTAGTGGCCCCTGGATGAATAGAGTATCACGCACTATGTCCTTCTACAAAAATTTGTTGCCTTAAGTTATCTACACCTGGCATACATAAATGACCTTGGCAATGCAACACACCATCTCCCCCTTTGGAGAAAACCTCTACTTTTTGATCTCTAACTGGCTCTTTCAACTTCACTAGACTAGGATCTCTACCTATTTTTCTTTCACCTCTGAAACCAAAGATGATTTAGAACTATTCTGCACCCATACACTACCCTCTGCTAAATTGAATAATTAGACACCTAGTCTGGTAAGCTGATAAACTTCCAGAACTAACTTTTTCTTATCATTCTCAACGTGATCAACACTACCCATAGATAAGCTACTTTGACCATCAGCCACTATATTGGCCTTGCCTGGATGGTACAAAACACTTATATCATAATTTTTCAATACCTCTAACCACCTTCTCTAACGAAAATTCAAATATTTCTGAGAATAGACATACTTCAAGCTTTTGTGATCTGTGAACACATCAACATACACCCCATACAAATAATGCCTCCAAATCTTTAAGTCAAACACTACAGCTGCTAACTCAAGATCATGGGTAGGGTAATTCTTCTCATGAGTTTTAAGCTGTCTAGAGGCATAGGCTATGACCTTACCTCTTTGCATAAGGACACAACCCAAACTAATTCTTGATGCATCATAGTACATAACAAACCCATCTAAGACATAGGGTAGAGTCAAAACTGGGGCTGAGGTGAGTTGATTCTTCAACTCCTGAAAACTCTTCTCATAGGAATCTAACCACTAAAACTTAACTTTCTTCTGAGTCAATATAGATATGAGGGACATGATAGACAAACAACCTTCAACAAAATGATCGTAATAGCTAGCTAAACCCAAGAAACTCCTGATATCTAATAGAGAAATGGGTCTAGGCTAGTTTCTCACTACTTCAATCTTTTGAGGATCAACTCTAATGCCATCACTGGAATAATATAACCAAGGAATGCTACTGAACTTAGTCAAAATTCACACTTACTAAATTTGGCAAATAACTGATGAGTTCTGAGAGTGAAGTATGATATTGAGGTGATCTGTGTGATCATTCTTGCTACTGAAATAGAAATGAATGTCATCAATGAAGAATATAACAAAAATTTCCAAGTACTGCTTGAACACGTGATTTATTAAGTCCATGAAAATTATTGGGGCATTTGTAAGACCAAAGGACATAACTAAAAACTTGAAGTGACCATACCGGGTTCAAAAAGTTGTTTTTGGAATGTCACATTCTTTGACTCAGAGCTGATAATAGCCTGATCTGAGGTCTATCTTAAAAAAAAGTAACTGGCATCCTGAAGTTGGTCAAATAAGATATCAATTATAGGGAGTAGATATTTATTCTTGATTGTAACTTTGTTCAACTGATGGTAGTCTATACACATTTTGAGAGAACCGTTTTTCTTACGCACGAATAAGACTGGTGTACCCCATGAAGAAATATTGGGTCTGATGAATTCCTTATCTAGAAGATCTTTTAACATATCTTTTAACTTTTTGAGTTCTTCTGGTGCCATTCTGTATGGCAGAATAGATATAGGATGAGTGTCTGGAAGAAGGTCTATTCCAAAGTCAATTTCCCTTTTGGGAGAAACTTTGGGAAGATCTTTGAGAAACATATCTGAGGAGTCATTTACCACTGGAACTGACTCGAGAGTTAGAGCTTTTGAGTTAGAGTCTTTGACTCACAAAAGATGATAGATATATCCCTTAGATATCATTTTTCTCACTCTAAGGTATGAAATCAATTGACCCTTAAGTGTTATAGTACTACCCCTCCATTTAAGGACTGGTTCATTTGGAAACTAAAAATGAACAATTTTGTTTCTACAATCAACTGAGGCATATCATGAATAGAGTCAATCTATGCCAAGAATGACATAGAAATCATCCATCTCTAGCTCTACAAGGTCTGTTGAAATAACCTTCTAGGATATCATAACCGGATAGTTCCTGTATACCCGTTGGGCTATGATAGACTTACCCACTGAGGTAGAGACTGAGAAAGGCTCTACTAAAATTTTGGGACTGACTTTGAGTTTAATAGCTATATAAGGAGTTACGAAAGACAAAGAATCTCCTAGATCTAGCCAAGCATAAACATGGAAATGGAAGATCTGTAATGTACCAGTGACCATGTCAGGAGAACTTTCCTGATCTTATCTGGACTAAAGTACATAGAGCCTATTTAGGCGTTGCCTACTGGTGGCACAGGAAATAGCCCCCTGCTGATTTAGGTGACCTGACTGAGCTGAAGGATGATTATATTGGCCCTAAGAACCTAACTGAGGACAATCTCTGACTCTGTGGCGGGGCTTGCCATACCCGAAACAAACATCACTGCTAGCTCTGTAGATACACTAATGGTTTTTTACACATGTCTAACAAAGAGGATTTATTCGAGCACTACTGATACTACCCTGAGATTTAGAGCCTGGCGCCCTATGTTTGTTACCATTTATGAACTTAGAGACTGGAGCACTGGTTGAGGATAGAGATGGAATCGAATACTTTGGAAAAAAAATGGGAAAGGTTACTGCCCTCTGAGTTAGGCTAAGTGAAATTGAAGCTACCTATTTCAGCTTCTCTGTTCTTCCTCTCTTTCTCCCTTTTATTAGCCTCTTCTATCTATTGAGCATGGACTATGATCTAGTATATGTCCATCTCCTTAATCAACATTGAAGTTCTACACTTATTAACCACACTATCTGGCACCCGAGATACGAACTTGCTTATTCTAGACCTACTGTCTTCTACTACATGGGGATCCTACCTGGTTAACTGAGTAAACTTGAGGTAATACTCTTTCACATTCATGCTGCCTTGTCCGAGATTGATGAACTCTAACACCTTGCTTCTCTTAGCTTTAAGGGAAAGAATCTATCAAGAAAAGTAGTAGCAAACTCTTTCCACTCTATAGGCTCTGCATCTGTGACCCTATCTACCTTTTATTGCTTAAACTAAGTATGAGATACATCTTGTAGATGATAGGTAGCTCAATAAGTACTCTTACTGAAAGTCACTCCCATAATATTTATGACTTTCTAAACCTGATCGAGGAACTTCCATGGATCCTCTTCTAACTTCCTAAGAATAGGGGAGGATTCATTTGGGTAAAGTCTCAAATCCTGGATTCAGCAGTATTGTCCACTGGGTTGGCCTGAATAGTAATTGGCCATTCGTTCTGAGCTACTATATAATTTGCTAGAGTGGTAAACGCAGCCCTAAATTCTGCATAGAAGACATGCTCATCCAGGGGATCTGCCTGAATGGGCTGAGATGCTGACTGATTTTTGGTCCTTCTTCCATTAGTCTTTTTAGGAGGCATGTTCTGTAAACGGAAAAAATAAATAAATTAGACTGATAGTTTAACTTGAGTTCATGCTCAATCGCACGACATGCACAAGACTCTACTTGATACAGATTTCAAAATCCCTAGGACTTTGTTGAACCTTAGGCTTTGATACCAAGTTTGTGAAGCTCTGAGTTTATACCCCGGATGCAACACGATGCTTATGACCCCGAGGGACCACAAGTTAACCCATGAATGATATCTTCTGTGAGCACTGAATAATAATAATGTAATAAATACAGAAAATAAGCTAAAATGCCATAAGGTTCAAAAATTGAAATACTGATAAAGAATATTAACTGTAATAAAATCTGCAAAATTGAATACTATCTGATAGTCTAGTCTAAAAAGCCTCTAAATGAACTATCTAAATGTGGATTTGATGGGACAAGCCCCCAACTAACTCTGACCACTAAAATACTGAATCTACTAAAAATACTAAAATAACTGCATATCTTCAATAGATGAGGACTTACTACAGAAACTGACACTGCTGGATGAATCTAAAGTTATCTATGCGCGGTCAGGAACCTGAGCATCCGAACCTATGATATGATACATCATGGCATAAAGAAAGAGTATGCATCAATATGTGGAATGTACTGGTATGCTAGAAGAGGTAAGGCGGAATGCAAGGGTTCATATACATGAGCCACAACTGACTGAATGATATAAAGTAACTGAGAATGAGTGAAAATGGATAACTAAAACTTTTGAAAATATTGAGTATGCAATACTGCGCATATATGTGTATACTGTAACTAAGCTTTTACTAAAGCTGAGTTCTGGGTTCTGATAACTGAAACTAAAACTAAAACTGTGGGAAGTAATCATCTAACTGATATACCCCAAATAAGATAACTCAAGTCTTACCTATAACCCCATTTGGAAGGGTATTAGTACCATGCCACGAGTAAAGACAGCTGAAGAGTTACCCTCATCTGGCCGGTACTCTAATTAGAATGGTGGAACCCTAAACTGGTAGGTAAAATACTTTATCAACCCTTAACTAGGAGGTTGAAGTCTCAACCTACGCTGGCTACGTAGTTCTGGAATGTAAGGACTGCTTCTAAGGATTACACCCTCTATAGGCAGGTAAGTCCCCATCCTTGGGTTCACTCGGTGTTGAATCCTACACCCAACTAGATAGACACTGATTACTACACTGAGCTAAACTATACGGATACTGAGTTTTGTTAACCGGCTGAGTACTAATGTTTCGTGTCATGACTGAGACTATTCTATAACTACTGTAGCTCTAAGTAAACAGCTAGATTTTTGGGTATCGAATACCCCCAGGACTCGATAGAATGAAGGTAAAGCATAGCGTGATTTTGAAAAGCATAACAATGTCCACTTGTTCATAATTCATTCAAAGAGATATTTTATCAAACACTTGTAGGGCATAAGACTGTACATATACTAGAATGTCATGATTTTACTATTTAATTCACATGGACATTCTATCAACCACTTTGGGAGCATAACTCAATTCCTATAATCATGAATATCATGTAAAAATTGCAACTACAATGCCCAAACTTGCAAATTCAAGGATTATAACATGGAAATTACATAATTCAATATACATGCTATTTTAATTTCATGGAAACCACAATTAATCATGGATTGAAACTCAATTAATGTCATGAACATTAATACGATCCAATTTCAAGCATATAAATCATAAATCAATAATCTCGTGGTTTTAAAAATTGATTCTTGGACTTTATGGGTGAAAGGAACCAATAGATGAACACCTAACATGTCTGATAAAATTAAATCTTGAAGGTTCTTGGAGGAATTCTTAAGTTTGTTCTTTATTTCTTGAAGCTAAGGTTTTGCTCTTTGAGAGAGAATGATTTATTTCTTGAGTAAGTAATGAAATAATGAGCAATTAGTGCTCTTATAGGGCTTAATTATGTGTTTAGGCTGACTGAGGTGAGGAAAAAAGACTTTAATGCCCTCAGAATTAAAACTCAAAACTGACTGAAAATCTTGATTTTGTACGCTGACGCGACGTGGTGAAATCATGTCAGTTCACTGGAAATTGGAAAACTGGGAACTGGAATCTTGGTGCGATGCGGTACAATCACGGTACCCCACTATTTATAAATTTAACCCTTGGCACGATGCACCATGATTACTAAGTCACACTGGAAAGTGACAATTGGAAAACTAGGCATTGGCGCGATACGGTAGGATCGCAAAGGCTCACTCGATTTTGACAATTGCCATCTGCACCCTCTCCGCGAAGCGCAGAAGTACCGGTGGTACACTTCTTTATAAATGTAAATACTACCCTTGGGTTCTAAAAAAACAACATACACGCTACGCTAAGGATATATATATAAGTACATATCATATCACATCGCACATGGCACGGAATATCGCTAGACTGTACATATCTGGACATAATTCCATCTCAACATCATAAAAATATCGGATGAAATAATCCCATAGCTCATGGACAATAATATAAGATATAAAACCATATTTCGAATTCATGGTAAAACATTTAAAATCTCATGTCAATGTAATTCAACAAAAATACAGGGCACAAGATCAAAAGAATAATCTTGTTCAAAGCCCCCCACATACCTAAAAATGGAAGATGAATATGAACTTTCGACTCTGGAACTTTATTCACGAAAATAAAGGGTACTTCTCGAAGCCCTTAACATGATCAACTCGAATCCCAAATCAATTTGAAATTTCTACGGTTCAATCAAGAGACATAGAAGGATGAAATTTGGAGTAGTAGGGTTGGGGTTTGAGCTTTAGAAGATTTTGGATAAAAATGAGCTATTGAATGCTCTTAATAGACTTAAATCCATGGTTTACCCGGATGGATTGGAGTGGGAATGACCAAAATACCCTTAAAAATCAAATAATGTCAAATTTATCCTTTGGTGGACTGTTTTGATAGGATAAAGTAGATCGACCATAACTTTTTGCTCCGATGGCCAAATTGGATGAAACTAATTTCATTGGAAAGAGGACTTTCATAGCTTTCTGTTGATATATAGTATCTCACCCATATAATTATGTACAAGGAGTTATGATCGTTTGAAGTTGACCCTAAAATTCGCTTGGCCTCAGTATTTTTTCCTTCACATTTACTGTTCCCACTATTCACGGTTAGATCAGAATGATCATAACTCATCGCTCGAGTGTCTGTTTTGGATGATCCACATATCTTTGGAAATATTATTTGATTCTCTACGCGATGACGAATCGGATATCCAAAAATTTCACACAAAAAAATTATTAATCACTATAAAGAACAGAATTCAACATATTTTCATCCGAGATCTTAACGGAAAATTTTTCTGGGGCATCACATCATCTTCCCCTTGGAAACATTAATCCTCGAATGTTGATAGGTAAGTCAATAATACTATTAAAATGAGTATATAGAGAAAAAATCGTCCTCAAATGTTGATAGGTAAGTCTATTTGATGTTGGTGATATCGCCAAAGCACTTTAACCAAAGGAACTTCCTTGTTTCTTAGCCTACGAACATGAAAGTCAAAAACCTCAACCGGAATCTCTTCATATGAAAGACTATCTTGAATACCTGGACTTTCGGAAGGATCAATCACAACAAAATCACCAATAGACTTCTTAAGCATAGAAACACGGAAAACCGGATGGACGTTAGATAACTTCGCGGGTAATTAAACCTTATACGCTACCTTCCCAGTGCGATCCACAATCTTATAGGGACCAATGTAACAGGGACTTAGTTTCCCTTTCTTCCTAAATCTCTTCACCACTTTCATGGGTGAAACTTTCAAGTACACTAAATCACCAACATCAAATTCAACATCTTTCCTCCTTACATCTACGTATGATTTTTGACGACTTTGGGCAGTTTTCAACCTTTCCCAAATTAACTTAACCTTCTCTATGGCCTTGAACACCGCATCTGGTCCAGTCGCGGCAACCTCACCAACTTAAACCAACCAATGGGTGATCTACACCTTCTACCATACAAAGCTTCAAATTGGGACATTCCAATAGTAGCATAAAAACTGTTATTGTACGCAAAATCGATTAATGGTAAGTGCTCATCCCAACTAACTTTAAAATCAAGCACACAAGCCCTCAACATATCTTCGAAAGTCTAAATGGTTTGCTCGACATGACCATCTGTTTGCAGATGGAAAGCAGAACTTAAATGAATTTGGGTACTGAGACCCTTCTGGAAAGATTTCCAAAACTGAGAGGTAAAATGAGTACCTCTGTCAGAAATAATAGCCAAAGGGATTCCATAAAGTCTGACGAGTTCCCGAATATATATTCTAGCATAATCTTCAGTCGTATACGATGAATGAACAGGCAAAAAATGAGTTGATTTCATCAGCCGATCTATGATAACCCAAATCAAATCATGATGGCGACGAGAAGGAGGCAAACGAACTATGAAGTCCATATTCACTTCTTCCTACTTCCAAGTAGGGATGCTAAACTCTTGTATCACGCCACTAGGCCTTTAATTCTCTATTTTAACCTATTGACATGTGGAACACTTCACCACAAATTTTGCTATGTTCCTCTTCATACCGTTCCACCAATAGATTTCCCGCAAATCATGGTATATCTTGGTAGCACTAAGATGGATGGAGTATCGCGTACCATGATCTTCCACCATAATCCTCTGTTTCAAGTTATCAACATCAGGAATACATAATATTTCTTGGAGTCTCAAAACGCCATCTCCCCCTTGGGAGAAAACCTCTACCTTTTGGTCTTTAACTGACTCTTTTAACCTGACCAAGGTAGGATCCCTGTCTTGCTTCTCCTTCACTTCCGAAACTAAAGAGGATTCGGAACCGCTTTGCACTCATATACTACTCTCAGCATCACCAAATAACCTAACCCCCAATTTAGCCAAACGATGTACCTCACGGTCCAACTCCTTCTTACCAATCTCCACATGTGCTACGCTAAGAATTCCGACTAAGGGCATCTGTTACTACATTGCATTTGCTCGGATGATATAGCACGCTCATATCATAATCTTTCAATAGTTCTAACCATCGTCTCTGCCTAAGATTAAACTTCTTTTGGGTGAATACATACAGCAAACTCTTATGGTCCGTGAAGATGTCGACATGGATACCATACAAATAATGTCTCTAGATTTTCAAAGCAAAAACCACGACAGCTAATTCAAGGTTATGGGTAGGATAATTCTTCTCGTAAGGCTTTAGCTGCCTGGAAGCATAAGTTATAACCTTGCCTTTTTGCATCAATACACAGCCCAAAACGACTCTAGAAGTATCGCAATAAACCACAAAACCATCAACACCGTCAGGCAAAGTCAACACAGGGGCTAAAGTGAGTCGAGTCTTCAACTCCTGAAAACTCTTCTCGCAAGATTCGGACCACAGCAACTTCACTTTATTTTGGGTCAAATGGGTCATAGGATACGCAATAAATGAAAATCCTTCAACAAAACGATGATAATAACCAGCTAGACCTAAGAAACTTTGGATATCAGAAGGAGAAATAGGTCTAGGCCAACTCTTTATAGCCTCTATCTTTTGAGGATCAACTCTAATACCTTCAGAAGAAACAACATGACCCAAGAAGGATACAGAGTTCATCCACAACTCATACTTACTGAACTTAGCATACAACCGATGAGTTCAAAGCATTTCCAACATGATTCAGAGATGATCCGCATGATCACCCTCACTTCGGGCGTAAATAAGAATATCATCAAGGAACACTATTACAAATAAATCTAGATATGGCCGGAATACATGGTTCATAAGATCCATGAAAGCTACTGGAGCATTAGCTAACCCGAAAGACATCACTAAAAATTCAAAATAACCGTAACAGGTTTGAAAGACTGTCTTAGGGATATCAGATTTCCTAACCTTAAGTTCGTGATAACCGGATCTAAGGTCTATCTTCAAAAAGTAGCTCGCACCTTGCAATTGATCAAATAAAGCATCAATTCGAGGAAGCGAATATTTATTCTTGATAGTAACCCTATTAAGCTGGCGGTAATTAATACACATCCACAAAGAACCATCGTTCTTATGCAAAAACAGGACGGGTGCACCCCACGGGGACACACTAGGTTTGATAAAGCTTTTGTCTAAAAGATCTTTTAATTTCTCCTTCAATTATTTAAGTTCCATAGGAGCCATGCGATACGGGGGAATGGAAATCTGTTGAGTATTGGGAAGAAGGTCAATCCTGAACTCTATCTCTCTATCAAGAGGTACTCCATGGAGATCTTCCAGAAAGATATCAAGAAACTCATTAACAACATTAATTGACTAAATGGTTGGGGTTTCAGACTTAGTGTCTTTAACCCAAACCAAATGGTGGATGCAACCCTTGGAAATCAACTTCCTATCTTTGACATAGGATATGAAATGACCCTTAGGAATCACATAACTCTCAGACCATTCGAGGATAGGTTTATCAGGAAACTGAAACTTAACCATATAGGCACGACAATCAATAGACGCATAGCATAAGTGAAGCCAATCCTTACCCAGAATGATATCAAAGTCAACCATATCTAGCTCAATCAAATCAGCATACATAACTCAATGAAAGACAGTAATTGGACATTTTTATACACCCGCTTAGCAATGATAGACTCTCCTACCAGAGGAGAAACAAAAATAGGCTCAAAAATTAGTTAAGGATCCGTTTCAAAATTTACAGCAACCAGAGGTGTCATATAAGAAAAACTTGAACCGTTTTCCATCAACACATAGACATCAAAATAGAAAACACGGATCATACCAGTGACAACATCGGGAGAGTCCTCCTACTCCTGACGATGTGGCATAGCATAAAAATAATTCTGGCGTTATCCGCCAGCAGTACAAGATAAAGCACCCTGAGGAGGAGCTGGACTGGCTGTGGAAGGCAGGGCACTGATAGCCTAACTCGGGGGACAGGCATCATGACTTCGCTGTCTGGCGTACGGGCAGTCTCTAAGTATGTGGCCTAACTTTCCACAACCAAAACAGCCTCGCTGGCCCATATAACACTCCTTAAAATGGTCTTTACCACACTTAGCACACGAAGGAGGATGAGGCTTATTGCTTACACTGTCCTAAGACCTAGAAGGTACTGACCTATTCTCAAGCTCCTGCCTGCCCCGATATACGGGAGCACTAGCTGAGAAAGTCGCAGGTATAAATGGATGTCTCTGAAACTTAGGGAAACTCTCTCTGGAGAATCTAGTCTGACCAGACTTCTATTACTCTGATCTGACTCTCTTAATCCCTTTTAATCTTTCTCTTTCCTTTATCTTGTCTGACTCAATCTGTTAGGTGTGAATCATTAACCTAGGAAGATCAATCTCCCTGATGATCAAAGCAGATCTACATTCTTCCACCATATAACTCGACACCCTAGTTAGAAACTTGCTCATACTAGTCCTCGAGTCATCCATCATATTGGGAGCGTACTTCAATAGCTGATTAAACTTAAGACAATACTCCTTAACCGATATGGAGCCTTGTCTCAAATTCATAAACTCCTCTATCTAAGATTCTCATAACTCAAGAGGAAAGAATGTATCCAAGAAAATATCTTAGAAATATTTCCAAGTCACCAGAGCGGTATCTTTCTCTCTACCCTTATTCCAAATCTGTACCCAGTCATAGGCAACATTATTCAATCGATAAGAAACCAGCTCGACATTTTCTTCCTCGATCATGTGCATAATCTATGTAATTTTCTTCATTTCATCAACATACATCTACGGGTCCTCACCTGCTCTCGACCCATGAAACTCTGGCGGATTTATCTGTATAAAGTCATGAATTCATGCTGCGGATGAATTATTTTCCTGTGAAGGTGGAGCATTTCCCTGAGTATTAGCGGTAACTGCCTGGGCTATCATCTGAAAAGCTGCTTGAAATTTGGCATGGGATACTATCTCATGTAATGGATCAATGGGTTGAGGTTGGTTGTTGTTTCTGCGAGCTTGACATGGAGGCATTTTCTGTCATAAGAATGCACGAATTAACAGTAGAAGGAAACAGTTGTAAGCATGATAGACTCTTATAGAAAGAAAGAAATGACTTTTCCTAGAATGTCCCACAGTCTCTTGATCACTCTTGATCATAGGTGTGGCACGCTACACACCGATGCTCAAGACTCTACGTAACGCAGCTTGTCAGACTCCCTAGGACTCTTCACAACCTTAGTCTTTGATACCAAGTTTGTAACACCCCAAAATATCATCCCGAGATGCCACAGGTGCCCAAGGCTACACGTAGCCTCAACCTAACCCTTTAAACCAAAACACTACCCTTGGGTTCCAACACAACAACATACATGCTACGCTAAGGATATATATATAAGTACATATCATATCATATCGCAATGGCATAGACTATCGTTAGACTGTACATATATGGAATGTCTATACACAAACCAACCCAACAATACACTAGTCTAACATAGCCTCTATACAGCAAAATCAACGAGCCATTGGGATAAACCCCCAACTGACTCAACAGGCCAAAGGGATCAAAAAACAAAAGCAACAAAACTAGCAACTTGGTCCTCAAACCATGAGGACTCACCACTGAAGGAACATAGATGCAGCACTCAAATATCACTATCGTGGTTGCAGCTGAGTACTTGAACCGACATCATGGTAAGAACGCCGTCCATAGAGAAATATGTGGGTCAGCACAAGATACGTATTGAGTATGTAGGGGCGCATGCAAAATATAAATAATATCATAAATTTTGTAAAAATGTACATACAGACCATAATGACACACCTGGATTGAGTGACATTTAATCATGCAACTCATAACATCTTAGATAGGAAATGTAGGAGAAAAAACTCATAAATCATTATAGATCATCATAGGCAACTTGAATTACCACATCAAAACTCAGAGTGACTCGGTATTTACATAAACATAACTCTTATGGACAGGGGAGTTTCCTCTAACGGAAAACCCCACGTGAGCTACGTGGAATACCAACATTTGAAACCCCCATTGGCAGGAGCGTCATACTCTTTGCCAGGGAGTATGACCTTAAAACTGCAATAATCACAATCGGGCTCTCTGGCTAATAATATCATCATTAAACAACCCTACGATGGCATATAGGTTTGGGAAAATACAAATTTCCCTCTCGGTGCAAAGTACTACTCTCCAAAAAGCTCAGAATGCGTTAGGAAATCCACCACAACATCTCAAGGTTCTATCATAAAGACCAAACCAAATCTCTTTCTCATTTGTCAAATCATATCAATTTATGGATTCCTAACTTAACACATTTTAGCTCAAAACATTTTAATCTTTCTCAACATCAGCAAGGTATCAATGCGTTGAACCATAACCGACTCGACATTTGTACAAGGATATTAAGACTCAATATATAATATTTTCAACAATTTAACTCATCAAAACTATTCAAAAAATACCAAGACTCATTGCAACATCAATATCAACATTTCTCAATTTTCCATCCAACTCTCATTTAAAGGTACTTGAGAAATCAACCCATAGTAGGGATATAGAATTTCCAATATCAATTATAAATTCATAATAAGGAAATAGTGGAATGATAGTATAAATCAAGGCTTAATAAATTAAATCATCATACTCTCATAATCAAATACTTTTTGGACATAATTCCATCTCAACATCATACACATATCAGATGACATAATCTCATAGCTCATGAAAAATAATATAAGATATAAAATTATATTTCCAATTCATGGTAAAACATGTAAAATCTCATGTCAATGTAATTCAACAAAAATACCGGGCACAAGATCGAAAGGATAATCTTGTTCAAAGCCCCACATACCTAAAATTGGAAGATGAATATGAACTTCTGACTCCGGAACTTTATTCACAAAAATAAAGGCTGCTTCTCAAAGCCCTTAACATGATCAACTCGAATCCCAAATCAATTTGAAATTTCTACGGTTCAATCAAGAGACATAGAAGGATGAAATTTGGAGTAGTAGGGTTGGGGTTTGAGCCTTAGGAAATTTTGAAGAAAAATGAGCTATTGAATGCTCTTAATGGGCTTAAATTCATGGTTTACCCGGATGGATTGGAGTAATAATGTTAAATCTGTCCTTTGGTGGACTGTTTTGGTAGGCTGAAGTAGATCGACCATAACTTTTTGATCCGATGGCCAAATTGGATGAAATCAATTTCATTGGAAAAAGGACTTACAGAGCTTTCTGTGGATATATAGTAGCTCACCTAGATCATTATGTACAAGGAGTTATGATTATTTGAAGTTGAACCTAAAATTCGCTTGGCCTCAGTATTTTTTCCTTCACATTTACTGTTCACCACTACTTATGGTTAGATCGGAATGATCATAACTCATCGCTCGAGTGTCCATTTTGGATGATCCACATATCGTTGGAAATCTTATTTGATGCTCTACGCGATGACGGGTCGCATATCCAGAAATTTCACACAGAAAAATTATTAATCATGATAAAGAATAGAATTCAATACATTTTCATCCGAGATCTTAACGGAAAATTTTTTGGGGGCATCACAATAAAATATGCAATAACTCTTCACCCGGGTAATGAATTTGGGTGAATTTTATATCGTTGGAAAGTTGACTGAATTTCCTACGCAATGGTAAATTCTAAACTAAAAAATACTGGGTATTTTAAAAAAAAATTATATAGAATAACTCATATACTGAGAGTTAAATTAAGCTAGAGAAATACAGGGTATTACAATATCTCACCCTTGGGAATATTTGTCCTCGACTGAGATGACTGAGCTGAGAATCACTAATAGAATTAGTTTATACACTGAGCATGCTTATCTGATGCATGGAATATACGACTGAAACTTTTGATAAGTTGAGTTTTCATACTGAACATGTATATCTGATGCATGAGTACATGGCTGAACTGATTCATGAATGAATGACTGAATATGCAACGGTAAAGAATACCAAATTTATAACTATAACTGAATACTATTCCTAAAGTTAATTCTAAGTTTGCAGTTAAGAGGTGAGTTACTCCTGCTTCCCAAGTATCCCCCTCAATGGACTGATTTTGCCAAAGAACTTTGACCAATGGAACTTCTTTGTTCCTCAATCTGCAAATCTGATGATCGAGGATCCGGACTGGAACCTCTTTGAAAGAAAGATCATTCTGAATATCTATGCCCTCTAAGGGAACTACGACTGCTGGTTCACTAATGCATTTCTTTAGCAGGAGACATGGAACACTGGGTGCACTGAAGTTATATCAGAAGGCTACTCAAGCTCATAAGCTACCTTTATGAAACATTTGAGAATTTTGTAAAGACCAACATATCGGGCACTGAGTTTTCCTTTTTTACCGAACCTCTTCACCCCTTCATGGGAGATATTTTCAAGAACACAAGGTCACCGATCTCAAACTCGACATCTTTCCTCCTCATATCTGCATATGATTTTTGTCAGCTCTGGGTAGCCCAAAGCCTTTCTCTAAGTAACTAAACTTTCTCTGAGGTATTAAACACTAAATCAGGCCCTACTATTGTGGCCTCACCTACCTCAAACCAACAAATTAAAGATCTATATATCCTACCATAAAGTGCCTTAAATGGAGCTATCTGAATACTGGAATGGTAACTATTATTATATGTGAATTCAATCAAAGGCAAGTGGTCATCCCAATTACCTTTAAAATCTACAATGCGGGCTCTTAACGTATCTTCTAGAGTCTGAATAGTCCTTTCTGCTTGACCATTTGTCTGGGGGTGGAAGGCTGTACTAAGGTAAACTTGGATACCAAGACTCTTTTAGAATGCTTTCTATAAGTAAGTGGTAAACATTGGGACTCCTTGTAACCTGACCAACTCTCTGATATAGAGTTTGGTGTAGTCCTTGGTTGAATAGAAAGTATGAACTGGAAGAAAATAAGCATATTTAGTTATCCTATCTATGATAACCCATATCAAATCATACTGACGAGAGTATGAGGCAAACCCATCACAAAGTCTAAGTTCACTTCTTCCCATTTCCATGTGGGAATACTGAACTCCTGCATGGACCATATAGGTTTTTGGTGCTCAATCTTAACCTATTGACACGTAGAGCACTTAGCTACAAACTTTGTAATATTCCTCTTTATCTCACTCCACCAATATATCTCCCATAAATTGTGGTACATATTAGTAGCCCCTGGATGAATGGAGTATCGCGCACTATGCGATTCTACAAGAATTTGTTGCCTCAGGTTTTCTACACCTGGCACACATAAATGACCTTAGCAATGCAACACAGCAGCTCCCCCTTGGGAGAAAACCTCTACTTTCAGATCTCTGACTGACTCTTTCAACTTCACTAGACTAGGATCTCTATCCTACTTTTCCATCACCTCAAAAACTAGAGATAATTTTGAACTATTCTACACCCATACACTACCCTCTGCTAAATCGAATAAACAGACACCTAGTCTAGCAAGCTGATGAACTTCCTAAAACTAACTTTTTCTTATCATTATCAATGTGCAAAACACTACCCTTAGATAATCTACTGAGAGCATCAGCCACTACATTGGCCTTGCCTAGATAGTACAAAACATTCATGTCATAATCTTTCAATAACTCTAACCACCCTCTATCACGTAAATTCAAATATTTTTGAGAAAAGACATATTGAAAGCTTTTGTAATCTGTGAACACATCAACATGCACCCCATATAAATAATGCCTTCAAATCTTAAAGGCAAACACTACAACTGCTAACTTAAGATCATGGGTAGGGTAATTCTTCTCATGGGGTTTAAGCTGTCTAGAGTCATAGGCTATGACCTTACCTCTATGCATGAGGATACAACCCGAACCTACTCTGGATGCATCACAGTACACAACAAACCCATCTGAGCAATCTGGTAGAGTCAAAATTAGGGCTGAGGTAAGTCGAGTCTTCAACTCTTAAAAACTCTTCTCACGGGAATCTGACCACTGAAACTTAACTTTCTTCTGAGTCAATCTAGACATGGAGGATACAATAGATAAAAACCCTTCAAAAAAACAATAATAATAGCCAGCTAAATCCAAGAAGCTCCTGATATCTAACCGAGAAATAGTTCTAGGCTAGTTTCTTACTGCTTTGGTCTTTTGAGAATCAACTCTAATGCCATCACCGAAAATAATATGACCAAGGAACGCTACTGATCTTAGCTAAAAGTTGCAATTACTAAATTTGGCGAACAACTAATGAGTTTTGAGAGTCTAAAGTACAATTTTAAGGTGATCTGCGTGATTATTCTCACTACGAGAATAGATAAGAATGTAATCAAAATTGTGGGAAGTAATCATCTAATTGACATGCCCCAAATAAGATAACTGGGGTCCAACTTGTAACCCCAATTGGAAGGGCGTCAGTATCATGCCACAAGTAAAGACAACTGAAGTATTACCCTAATATGCCAGGTACTCTAACGAGAATGGTGGAACCCTCAGCTGGAAGGTTAAAACACCTCGCCAACACTCAACTAGAAGGTTGATGTCTCAACCTATACTGGCTACGTAGTTCTAAAATGCAAGGACTACTTCTAAAGATCACACCCTCTACTGGAAAGTGAGTCCCCATCCTTGGATAATCGGTGCTAAATCCTACTCCCAATTGGATAGACACTAATTACTATACTGAGCTAAACTAGACTGATATTGAGTTCTATAACTAACTTAGTTTACTGAGTTCTGTTAACTGGCTGAGTACTACTGAGTTTTGTTAACTTTCTAAGTACTACTGTTTTGTGTCATGACTGATACTATTCTATAACCACTATAGATCTAGGTAAATAGCTAGATATTCGAGTATCGATTACCCCCGAGACTTGATAGCATGAAAGTGAAGCATTGCAAGATCTTGAAAAGTATAACAATGTCCACTTGTTCATAATTCATTCAAAGAGACATTATATCAAACACTTGTAAGGCATAAGCTTGTACATATACTAGCATGTCATGATTTCACTATTTAATTCACATGGACATTCTATCAACCACTTTGGGAGCATAGCTCAATTCCTATAATCATGAATATCATATAAAAATTGCAACTACAATGCCCAAACTTGCAAATTCAAGGATAATAATATGGAAATGATATAATTCAATATACATGCTATTTTAATTTTATGGAAACCATAATTAATCATGGATTGAAACTCAATTAATGTCATGAACATGAATGCGATCCAATTTCAAGCATATAAATCATAAATCAATAATCTCGTGGTTTTAAAAATTGATTCTTGGACTTTATAGGTGAAAGGAACCTATAGATGAATACCTAACATACCTAAGAAAATTAAATCTTGAAGGTTCTTGGAGGAATTCTTAAGTTTGTTCTTGATTTCTTGAAGCTAGGGTTTTGCCCTTTGAGAGATAATGATTTTTTCTTAAGTAATGAAATAATAAGCAATTAGTACTCTTTTAGGGATTAATTATGTGTTTAGGCTGACTGAGGTAAGGAAAAAAGACTTTAATGCCCTCAGAATTAAAACTCAAAACTGACTGAAAATCTTGATTTTGTAAGCTGATGCGACATGGTGAAATTATGCCAGTTCACTGGAAATTGGAAAACTGGGAACTGGAAGCTTGGCGCAACATTGTACAATTATGGTACCCCATTGTATAGAATTTAACCCTTGGCATGACGTTCCATGATCGTGCAGTCACACTGGAAAGTGATAATTAGGAAACTGGGCATTAACGTGATGTGGTGGGATCGCAATGGATCATTGGATTTTGACAATTGCTATCTGCATCCTCTCTGTGATGCACTGAAGTACCAGGTAGTACACTGCCTTATAAAATATGCTATAACTCTTTACCCGAGTATCGAATTTTAGCAAATTTTATATCGTTGGAAAGATGACTGAATTTTTTAAGCAATGGTAAGCTCTATACTAAAAAATATTGGGCATTTTGAAAAAAATTATATAGAATAACTCATGTACTAAGAGTTAAATTAAGCTAGGGAAATACGAGGTATTACATCTGCCCTAGTGTGTCTCCTTGGGGTGCTCTAGTTTATTCATGGGTAATAAGGATGGTTCTATTCGGATGTGTATTGATTACCACCAATTGAATAACTTGACCATGAAGAATATATATCCGTATTTGAGGAGTGATGATCTCTTTAATCAACATCAGGGTACTAAGTACTTTTCTAAGATTGATCTTTGGTCTGGGTACCATCAATTGAATATTATGGAGGCAGATATCCCTAAGAATGCTTTTCAAACCCAATATGGACATTTTGAGTTTTTGGTGATGTCTTTTGGTTTAACTAATGTCCCGATGGTATTTATGGATCTTAAGAATTAGAATTCCATCATTTTTTGGATTTGTTCATGATTGTGTTTATCAATGATATTTTGATATATACCAAGAGAGAGGTAGATTATGTTGATCACCTCTACTTGTGTTGAAAACCTTGAAATATCAGCGGTTGAATGCAAAGTTCTCAAAGTGTGAGATTTGGTTAAATGCTGAGACTTATCTGGGACATGTTTTTTATAGTAAAGGGATCATAGTGGATCTACAGAAGGTTGCAGTGGTTAAGTAGTGGTACAGACCCACGACTCTAATCAACATTCAGAGCTTCTTGGGTTTAGCCAGTTATTATAGAAGGTTTGTGGAAAGTTTTTGTTCTATTACTGCCTCATTGATTAAGTTGAATCAAAAAGCGGTTAATTTCTCGTGGTCTGATGCTTGTGAGGGTACTTTCGAGAAGTTAAAAGATAAGTTAACTTTGGCTCCGATCTTGACACTACCTGAGGGTACTGATGGTTTTATGGTCTATTTGGATGCATCTCGGGTGGGACTGGGTTGTGTGTTGATGCAGCATGGCAAGGTAGTTGCATATGCTTCTAGACAACTAAGATTTCATGAGAAGAATTATCTGACTCGTGATTTGGAATTGTTAGCTATGGTGTTTGCATTAAAGATCTAGCAACATTAATTATATAAGGTCCATGTAAACATTTATTCTGATCATAAGAGCCCGGAACATATGTTCACTCAGAAAGAGCTAAATCTTAGGCAAAGGAGGTTGCTTGTATTACTAAAGGACTATTACATGAGTCTCCACTAATACCCAGGTAAAGCTAACTTTGTTGTTGATTCTCTTAGCAGGTTGTCCATAAGAAGCTTATCTCATGTTGACAAAGAGAAGTGGAATTTGTTGAATGATAAT
Source organism: Capsicum baccatum var. pendulum (assembly GCA_030864225.1). Lineage (NCBI taxonomy): Eukaryota > Viridiplantae > Streptophyta > Magnoliopsida > Solanales > Solanaceae > Capsicum > Capsicum baccatum. The sequence continues at coordinate 82,787,729 of CM061557.1, read as the reverse complement.
CATCATTTGGCTAATCTAGGAGTCCGTCTCTTGGTTTTTGAAGATGGGGTGTGATTTTTCAAGAAGTAGGAAAGTCATCTTTTGGAACTAAAAGTGAAGGAGAAGCAAATATTTGATCCTGTCTTAATACAAATCAAGAATGATGTAGGTAAGCAGAAGGTGATGGTTTTTTATATTTGTGGTAATGGTATCTTGAGGTACCAAGGTAGATTAAGTATTCCTGATGTTGATGGGTTGCGGGAAATAATTTTGGCAGAAGCTCATGAGTCGCGTTAAATGGTTCATCCTACTTCAATGAAAAAGTATCATGATCTTAAGGAAATTTATTGGTGGAATAACATGAAGCGGGATATGGCCAATTTTATGGCTAAGTGCATAGTGTGTCAGCAAGTAAAGGTAGAGCACTTGAGGGTCGATGGGTTGACTCAAGAAATTGAGTTGTTGGTGTGAAAATACGAAATAATTAAAATGGATTTTGTTATCGGCCTTCCGTAGTCTCGCCAGTAGTTTGATTATATTTGGTTCATCATGGATAGGATGACTAGGTCTGCTTATTTCATTCCAGTAAGGACTAATTTCCCTTTCGAGGATTATGCCAAGTTGTTCATTGAGGAGATCGTGAAGTTGCATGATGCTCTAGTTTTTGTCATTTTTTATTGAGGTATTCAATTTTCATCTCACTTTTGAAGGTCGTTGCAGTAAGGATTTGGGACTAAGGTAACATTTAGTACCACTTTCCACCCACATATTAATGGGCAAGTGGAAAGGACAATTAAGGCCGGTTGACCACTTGCCTCTCATAGAATTTTCCTAAAAAATAGTTATCACTCTAGCATTGGTATGGATCTAATTGAGGCCTTGTATTTTAGGAGGTGTAGGTCTCCTATTGGGTGGTTTGAGGTTGGTGAAAATAAGTTATTTGACCCTGATTTGGTTCACAAAGCTATAGATAAGGTGAAGGTGATTCGGGATAAGCTTAAGGTTGACCAAAGTTGCCAAAGTCCTGTACAGATGTGAGGATAAAGAATTTGGAATTTGATGTCCATGATTAGGTATTCTAAAAGGTGTTTCCCATGAAAGGAGTGATGCGGTTTGGGAATAAAGGGAAGCTTAGTCCCCATTATGTCGGTCCGTACTTGGTTTTGAAAAGGGTTGCTAATGTTGCATACGAATTGGAGTTGCCTTCTAGTTTGAGCTCCATTCATCTAGTATTTTATGTTTTAATGTTTAGAAAGTGAGTGGGTGATCCTTCAACAGCCATTTCTTTAGAAAAGGTGGGCATTTTGGATTCCTTGTCTTATAAGGAGGTCCCAATTGAGATTTTGGATCGGCAAGTCCATCGGTTATGAACTAAGAATGTGGCTTCGGTAAAGGTTCTTCGGAGAAACCAAAAGGTTGAGGAAGCTACTTGGGAAGATGAGGATGACATAATGTCCAAGTATCCAATCTTGTTTCACGCTTTATAAATTCATGCTAGAGGTATGTGTATTCCTTAACATTCTTATTTTCTGACCATGTTAAATGAAATTGTAATTTCCTTGGTATCTTTCTTTTGTCTTTGTTAAAGGTAAACGTGGTTGTGTTTGGGGTCAAATCATTCTAATAAATGCTTTTTCCTGTCATTCAAGGATGAATAATCCAAATGGGGGAGTATGTACCACCTTGAATTTTTGGTCCTTGAAAATTTTTGAAATTTTATCCACACTGCCCTAACTACGACTTACCCTACTAGTGGTAGGGAGTTTTGATGAGTCGTTGGACCCAATTGTAACCTAAATAGTGTGAGTATGACTAAGTTCTTCTCTGAGTATGTGTAATACCCCGTAAAAGTCTTAGCTCATTTCAACTCTCAATTGCATGCATAAGGGGTCCAAAGCTTAGAAATTAGCCCAAGTGTTGGGACTTAGTCATTTCCAAGGCCCCTAAACTTCAATGATTTTATTTTTAACCTTCCCGGCCTCAGCATGTCAATTTTTGAGTTGATTCATATTCAAGGATGTTAAAATTACATCTCGGGTGAGTTTTGAAATTTTCAGACGAGTGGAGGGGTATGTTTGGGAATCAAAAATAATAGCAGGACTATGATAAGACCGCACCACTCCCTATAGTACACTACTTCAAAGCCCATACCAAGCCCTCCAGTGCACCGCTCCTGTATCACGCCCTCCAGTGCATAGCTTTAGATCCCCCGCTGTGCCCTCCAGTACACCATTCTAGAGCCATGCCACCCCCTAATTTGCCCATCCAGCTTTTGATTCCTTGTTATTTAAAGTCATTTAGGTCAATTACCCTAACCCAAACTCATCCATAACAAGAAATTTAGGTCCCTAAGGAGCACTATTTGCCCTATTACTCATAAAATCTCTCAAGAAAACTATCTTTTACCATAAGAATAAACCCTAACCCTTACTCAAGAAATCAAGGAATTAAAGCTTCGAATCTCAAGAAATTCTCAAGAATCTTCGTGAATTCATCTAGTGAGGTATGTGCGATTTTCATCCATGGGCTCCTCTCATCTATTGAGTCCAAGGACCCGTTTTTGATTTTTAAATTATAAGTTTTATATGGTTAAGTTGAACTATCTCCATAAATCTCTTATAACTCAATTACAAGTTATGCTTATGAGTGCTTTCAAGTGGAATGAGCCATTACATTTTTTGAATGTTGGAAGATTCATGTTAAATCTCTAATTTATGATTTTAGTCTTGTGATCATGTTATTTTCACATACTTTATCTATCCCATGCTTAAGTTCATGACTCTCATGTCTTTGATGAATTGCCTAAGTTTTAGGTTTTGAAAAATGATCCCCTATTATGGTTTTAAAGTATTTATATGGAATTTTTAGTACTTATATTCAGTGCTAGTGGGTTGTGAACACCCGATACTTACTATTTTACATGAATTCAGATTCTAAAGTACTCAGACAGTTAATCAATGAATCTTATCAGTATACTCAAATATTCATATTCATGATGAGCACTATCAGTTACGTAATAGCATTCGATTGAGTTTAGTTTAGTTCAGTTACAGTGTTAGTTCAGTTGGGAGTAGGATTTAGTGTCGAGAGAACCTAGGGATAGGCGCTCACCCGCCAATTAGGACTGGGTCCTTAGTAGCAGTCCCTAAGTTCCAGAACTACATAGCCAGCGTAGGATTATGAGATGTCACCCACCATTTTAGGACTGACACTCTCTTAGGTGTTACCCGCAAGCTTAGGACTAACTCCCTAGTCCTTTGGAACACCAAATTAGTAGATCTACATAGCCAGTATTAGTACCTATGGCACGATACTTGATGATAGGCGATATTACGCGCCTATATCAATATATTTTGCCCATATTTGTGCCATGTTTTGAGAACAAATTATATAATTCATGCACTTTTAGTCTTTTTTCCTGTAAGTAAGCTAACGAACATGATTAGCAAAGTTTCAGGTATAAATGATGTAGAATTCAGCATTTTATGGATTACTTGACGCCAAAGAAAGCTTCACGAAGGAAGAAAAGGGAGCTTGGACGCCTAAGGACCAAAAATGATGCATGGAAAATCTGTCCCGAGCTAAAACAGCATTTCTGAAGACTTTGGGGACTAGCAGTAACTTAGTTGGATTTGGATAATGATACATTAACCTAGTACACTTGGGTTAAGTATTTCATTAGTTTATTTTGATTAGGATAATGTTACATTAACCTAGTACAATTGGAGATGCTTGGAGGTGAGTCGAGTCCCGATTGCTTATATTAGAGCGATTAAAGATATGTATGTTGGAGCAAAAACTTAGGTGAGGACGGCGGGAGGAGACTCAAAGCATTTCATTGTCTTGACAGGATTGCACCAGGGATCTACTCTTAGCCCTTTTTTGTTTGCTTTGGTGATGGATGTGTTGACGCGGCGTATTCAAGGGGAGGTGCCTTGGTGTATGCTTTTTGCAGATGATGTAGTTCTGATTGATGAGACCCGAAGGGGTGTGAATGACAAATTAGAGGTGTGGAGACAAACTCTTGAGTCTAAAGGGTTTAGGTTGAGCAAAAGCAAGACAAAGTATTTGGAATGCAAGTTTAATGACGTGAGGTTGGAGGATGAGGTGGTGGTGAAGCTAGAATCGCAGGAGGTATGTAAGAGGGATAGTTTCAAGTATCTCGGGTCTGTGATACAGGGTAACGGTGAGATTGACGAGGATGTATCGCACCGTATTGGGGCGGGATGGTTGAAGTGGAAGCTCGCGTCGGGGGTGTTGTGTGATAAGAAGGTGTTGCCCAAGCTTAAAGGCAAGTTCTACAGGATGTTATTCCGGCCGGCCATGTTGTATGGAGCGGAGTGTTGGCCAGTTAAGAACTCCCACATCCAAAAGATGAAGGTGGCAGAAATGCGGATGTTGCGCTGGATATGTGGGATGACTAGAGGGGATAGAGTTCGGAATGAGACTATCAGGGAGAAGGTTGGTGTGGCTCCAGTGGAGTGCAAGATGCGAGAAGTCCGATTGAGTTGGTTTGGACACGTGAAGAGGAGGGACATGGATGCCCCGGTTCGTAGGTGTGTGAGAGGCTAGCGTTGGATGGTTTTAGGTGGGGTAGGGGTAGGCCGAAGAAGTACTGGGGTGAGGTGATTTGGCGGGACATGGAGCAGTTATAGCTCACCGAGGACATGACCCTAGATAGGAAGGTGTGGAGGGCGCAAATTAGGGCAGAGGACTAGGGCCAGTTTGGGGCGCTAGGGTAGGGAATTATTTGGTGGGGGTATTATTCCTGTTATTCTGCCTACTCCTATTCTTATTTTTATTCCTATTCCTATTCTTCTTCTTGTTATGATTTCGGTGTTCCATGTTTTATTACGAATCTTTGTGCTTTCTGATGTTTCCTACTACTTATGGGTGCCATATTTACGTTATGAAATCCTGTTCTGTGTGTTACTTTATATTTGTGTGGTGTCTCGTATCTTGAGCCGGGGGTCTATCGAAAACAGCCTTTCTACTTCTTCAGAGGTAGAGGTATGGACTGCGTACATCTTACCCCCCCCCCCCAGACCCCACTAGGTGGGAATACACTGGGTTTGTTGTTGTTGTTGTTGTAACCTAGTACAATTGGGTTAAGTATTTCATTAGCTTAGTAGGATTTGGTTAGATATTTCATTAGCTTAGTAGGATTAGGATATGGGTAGTATAAATACCCTATCTTGCTAGAGATTTTTAGGAAGATTCTTACAGATATCTTCTAATACATTCTTCTCCCCTCAATTACAACTCTTCTAATCTTTCCATTAATTCTATTTTTCTTCTTCCATTCATCTACTCTAAATTTCCGCAACAAGAGAAACGTTAGTTCGCTAAGGAATTCACGCCTAACGCCTTCCACTCTTGTGCTACACGAAATTAATCATTATTTTGGTATAATAACAATGTCGATTGTGATTTCTTTCACACTCATGGGTAACTAAACTTCTCTGTTGGGGTTATGAAAGCCGAATGAGATACTATCTATTGCTATGAGTTTGTGAGTTCGTGACACGTATGCTGCTTATATCATTATTCTCTTTATCTTAATCTACATTCTTTGTGGTTGCAAACGCAAGAATACGCCAGTATAACATTTAACTTGTTCGAAAGAAAGGTTATTTGTCTGGAAAAGAGATAATGTCAAGGTAGTAGGGTCCCATCCCCTATTAAAAAGTTAGTGTCGTAACTGGATTAACCTCTTGGAAAATTCGTACCGTTAGACACGCTTTAAGCTCGAAAGAGTTAAAGTGAAATAATCCTCGAATAGGTCGAAAGACGCCTGGATTTACCATCAAATACAATTCTCTATAAGCATGTGCATGTCTGGATTCAACACACTCATAGCCAATAGAGACGTACAACTCATAAGGTGGACATACCCCCAACGCCTCAATTCTCATTGTTTACAACTTACTAAATATTCTTTCTTTTTATTTTGCTATTTTCAGCTTTTACTTAATACTTTGTTTACATTACTTGCACGACAAGACTCCCCCTTTTTTATGAGACTTGCACTAAAAGTCTAGTAATCCTTGCTTACTTGTTGGCCAAGCTATTATCTGAGGGATCGATACCCAACCCAGTTGGGTTCTATATTTGCTAACGACCGCTTTACACTCCTACGAGAGTTGTAGATTGAGCGTTATCAAAAATTGGTGCCGTTTCCGGGGAATACGAGTGTCAATCAAGTTCGTGATAATTACTAGACCCTTTGGTCAAAGATTCTCATACTTTTACTTTCAGTTTTTGGTTTTGTTTACTACAGGTTTTTATTCAGTGCATGCCCCATACTAGAAGTTCTGGTCAACCGTTATTACCTATCAATCCTGAACCACAACGCATTGGTAGAATGGAAGAACAAGCAGAAATCGAAAGTATGGCTGCTCAACAGGAACAAGCGAGATTAGCTGCTCTTGTCGCCGTTCAAGTTCAACAACAAAACATTGATAATCCTGGGCGAGCAACAAATCCCGACGATAAAGATTTAGGTGATGACGAGTTACTAAACCCTAGGCGTGATGCTGAAATCATAACACCTGCCAATAGAAGAGGTCGACAAGCTCGGCTTAGGTATGATCGCCAACCAATGCAACCAGCTTTCGATGACGATGATGATGATCTTGATAGAGACGGAGCCACAGGAGCCATTATTCCTCCACCATTAGCGCCCGGAGCCAAGTTCAACATCACAAGCACCATGATTCAGCTATTCCAACTCAAGGGATTATTTGGTGGACTAGCAGGTGATGATCCGAATATGCATCTCATCAACTTTATTTATACATGCAAGTCGTTTGACAATCCTGGTGTTGGTCAGAATGCAATTCGATTACGTCTATTTCCATTGTCTCTGTCTGGGGAGGCAACACTATGGTTGAATGGGCTGACTCCTGATTCTATTACAAATTGGAGGCAATTGAGAGATGCTTTTCTAGAAAGATTCTTTCCGCCATCTAAAAGAGCACAATTGAGAGATGAAATCAGCAATTTTCGTCAGCTCCCCACTGAAGCTCTTCATGAAACATGGGAGAGGTTCAAGACAAAGCTAGCGAGATGCCCAAACCATCACATGACTAATGTTCACCTAATGGAGATATTATATAGAGCCTTGAATTCAATAACTAAACCAGTGGTGGATAATGTGGCTGGAGGATCTTTTATGGACCTCACCTTTGGTCAAGAAAGTAATATGCTAGATCGTATGACGAAACAAAGTAGAGCTTGGCATACCAGGAATTCTGAGGTACCAACCCCCAATTTATCTATTGGCATGACTGCAGACCAAAGGAGAAGAGAAGAAGAACGTGACCAAGATATGGCGCACATGAAAACACAAATGGATCTTCTTACAAATTATCTATTATTATTTAAGACCAAAAAAATCAAAGCTATTGCGTCAAAAGGAAGAGACGAATTTGATTCAGAAGAGGAGGCCAACTACTTGAACAATCAGGGGGGTTTCCGTGGGAATACCCAAGGAAACCAAGGTCGGAACTATTATGATAAATCTGGAAACAAGGACCAAGGTAGTTGGAAGAACAAGAATGAAAAGAGTGGTTTGTAAGTTCCCCCTGGAAGACGTGACACCACCACATCTAGTTCTGGAAGTATGGAAGACATGATAGCTAAATTATTGAAAGGAGTGGAAGCAACGAGCGCGGGAGTAATGGAGGTAATTAATGATTTTTCCTCCATGAAACAATTAGTTGATTCACATTCCACTTCAATCAAGCAAATAGAGCAGCAATTAAGCCAACTTTCAGCAGCAGTCAATCAAAGAAAGGTCGGCACTTTACCTAGCGATACTGTGCAAAACCCAAGGAATGATGGGTCATGCATGGCTATCACTACCAGAAGTGGTAAGGTGATGGAAACTTCAGCAAAATGCAAGCAAGTGGTTGACGAAGTAGTGGACATTGATGATATGGCGAAAGGAGAAGATGCCGCAGCAACTAATCCTATCGACAATGACGTCACACCCAACAACGTGCAACCTGAAAAAACTGAAAAATGGAAGCAAGAGGAGAAGGAAGCCGTGGAGAGAACAATTCCATACCCACCACCACCTTTTCCCCAAAGATTGAAAAAGGTGGAGGATGACACAAAGTTCAGCAAATTCATGACCATGTTAAAGCAGCTGACCATTAATGTTCCATTGGTGGAGGCACTTGAACAAATGCCTGGGTATGCGAAATTTATGAAGGATCTTTTGCCAAAGAAGCGGGCAGCAAGTTATGAGTTGAAAGAATATGTTCATCATTGCAGCGCAATCGCTACCCGATCAATAGCTCAGAAGAAGGCCGTCCCCGGAGCTTTCACTATTCCTTGCACCATTGGATCTTTGAATTTTGCCAAAGCATTATGTGACTTAGGAGCCAGCATCAATTAGATGCCATTATCGATCTATAAGAAGTTGGGGTTGGGTGATCCTACTCCAACCAACATGAGGCTTGTCATGGTGGATAGGTCGGTAAAATGACCTGTTGGTATTCTATGTGATGTATTGGTAAAGGTTTCTTCATTCATATTTCTGGCAGACTTTGTTATTTTGGATTGTGAGGCAGACTCAGAAGTTCCCACAATCTTGGTGCGCCCTTTCCTTGCTACAGGAAGTGTGCTCATTGATTTTAGAGCTAATGAGCTTTCATTCCGAATAAATGATGAAGTGGTTCGCTTTGATGTGTGCAAATCAATGAAGCAACCCAAAGATCTAAGAGTATTTTCGGTGGCTGATGTTTTCTTTGATGATGATAAAAAATTACTTGAATAAGAGCAAATTATTGATGACCCTTTGGCGGTTGTGCTCATGAATGTAGAGAATGAGGATGCTGAAAATTGCGAAGAAGCTATTTGTGCTCTATCAGGATTAGGGACATATCGCTATGCTCCTAAGAAGATGGACCTTGATCTCAAGAATCGAACCACACCACCAGCCAAGCCATCTATTGAAGAGCCACCCATGTTAGAATTGAAGGAGCTGCCAAGTCATTTAAAGTACGCATTCTTAGGAAGCGGAAACACACTTCCAGTCATTATGGCAGCCGATTTGGGTGAGTAACAAGTTGCAGCTCTCATTTCTACTCTACGAAAGTATATTAGAGCCATTGGATGGACCATTGCAGATATTATTGGTATTCCACCTGGGATTTGTACACATAAAATTCAGCTTGAAGAAAATTGTACACCCACCATTGAGCATCAAAGACGTCTAAACCCACCTATGCAAGAAGTGGTGAAGAAAGAAATTATCAAGTGGTTAGATGCAGGAGTAGTATATCCAATCTCTGATAGTACGTGGGTAAGCCCGGTACAATGTGTTCCCAAGAAAGGAGGCATGACGGTGGTCGCGAATGCAAAGAATGAGCTTATTCCACTCAGACCCATCACTGGATGGAGAGTATGCATGAACTACCGAAAGCTGAATTCTTGGACACTCAAAGATCACTTCCCAATTCCATTTATGGACCAAATGCTAGATCGATTAGCGGGGAAAGGATGGTTTTGCTTATTAGATGGATATTCAGGCTATAATCAGATTTGTATTGCCCCCGAAGACCAAGAGAAGATAACGTTTACATGACCATATAGTATGTTTGCTTTCAAACGTATGCCATTCGGTTTATGTAACGCACCAGCCACCTTTCAATGTTGTATGATGTCTCTTTTTTCTGATATGGTTGAAGACACTTTGGAGGTATTTATGGACGACTTTTCAGTTGTTGGTGAGTCTTTTGAAGCGTGCTTGGCAAACCTAAGAATGGCATTGGACAGATGTGTAGAGTTCAACCTAGTGCTGAATTAGGAGAAGGGCCACTTCATGGTAAAAGAAGGAATCGTTCTTGGGCACAAAATCTCCAAAAGAGGAATTGAGGTTGATCGAGAAAAAATAGAGGTCATTGAGAAGCTACCACCTCCAATTTTGGTGAAGGAAGTTCGTAGTTTTCTCGGCCATGAAGGTTTCTATCATCGGTTCATCAAAGACTTCTCCAAAATTGCTAGTCTATTGTGCAAACTCTTGGACAAAGATGCAAAGTTTGACTTTAATGAAGATTGCTTAAAGGCATTTGAATGCCTCAAAGGAAAACTTATTGAAGCCCCTATCATGGTAGCACCAGATTGGTCTCTCCCGTTCGAAGTCATGTGTGATGCTAGTGGTGTAGCCGTTGGTGCTGTGCTTGGCCAGAGAAAGTAGAAGCTATTTCATCCTATCTATTATGCGAGTAAGGTCTTAAATGAAGCCCAAAGAAACTACACTATTACTGAACAAGAGCTCCTAGCGGTGGTATATGCATTTGAGAAGTTTCGTGCCTATCTATTGGGTAACAAGGTGATCATTCATACAGACCATGCAGCTCTTAGGTACCTAATGACAAAGAAGGATGCAAAACCAAGACTAATTCGATGGGTTTTGCTGCTGCAAGAATTTGATTTCGAGGTTAAAGATAGAAGAGGTTGCGAGAACCAAGTGGCTGATCATCTATCTAGACTCGAGAATGAGCATGTAGCGCAACCTAAAATCGAGATTGATGATGCATTCCCCGATGAGGAGATATTAGCGACAACAATGGAAAAATTACCATGGTATGTCGACTTTGCAAATTTCGTGGTGAGTAATGTGATACCTGCTAATTTATCTTACCACCAAAGGAGGAAGTTTATACATGACGTACAACACTAATATTGGGATGAGCCATATTTGTTTTGACGATGCGCGGATGGTATCATTCGACGATGTATATCCCATGAAGAGGTCCCAAATATTTTGGAAGCATGCCACACTTTCCAAGTTGGAGGACATCATGCAGGCACTCAGACGACAAGAAAAGTATTGCAAAGTGGATATTATTGGCCTTCGATATTTAGAGATGCCTACTACTTTGTTAGAAGATGCGACCAATGCCAAAGACAAGGTGCTATTTCAAAACACCATGAAATGCCCATGTCGAAAATTCTTGAGGTAGAACTCTTTGATGTGTGGGGCATTGATTTCATGGGTCCATTCGTGAATTCATTTGGAATGAAGTACATCTTAGTTACTGTAGATTATGTCTCGAAATGGGTTGAAGCTGTAGCATTGGCTGACAATGAAGGAAAGTGTGTTGTAGCGTTCTTAAAGAGGAATATCTTCTCTCTCTTTGGAGTACCACGTACTATCATAAGTGATGGAGTATCTCACTTTTGCAACAAGCTATTCAAATTAGTGTTGGCCAAATATGGTGTCAAGCAACATAAGGTAGCCACGCCTTATCACCCCTAAACTAGTGGACAAGTAGAGGTTTCCAATCGGAAGATCAAGCAAATCCTTGCAAAGACGGTAAATGCTAATAGGAAGGATTGGTTTCGGAAGCTAGATGATGCACTATGGGCGTATAGGACGGCATTCAAAACACCCATCGGCATGTCCCCTTATCAACTAGTTTATGGGAAGGCTTTTCATTTACCCATCGAGCTCGAGCATAAGGCATTGTGGGCATTGAAGCAATTGAATTTGAATTGGGATGATACAATGAATCTGAGGTTGGAGCAGCTGAACGAATTAGATGAGTTCCGTCTCCATGCATATGAAAGGTCAGACCTATACAAGGAGCGGATGAAAAAGTATCATGATCAGCGGATTGTTCGACGAAACTTCCAAATGGATGATATGGTACTTCTCTTCAACTCTAGATTGAAGCTCTTCCTAGGTAAGTTAAAGTCTAAGTAGTCTAGTCCATACAAAGTTATCCAAGTCTACTCGTCTGGAGTAGTTGAATTGGAAGACAATAATGGTGTTGTCTTCAAAGTGAATGGCCAACGTGTCAAACCATATATCGGTCCGCTTGACTCAATGAATTATATGGCCATCACTTACCTCGACGAAGTCTAAGTACTCGAGGTAACTATGTCGAGCCACGACAATAAATAAGGTGCTAGATGGGAGGCAACCCATCATTTATAGTTTATCGTATTTTGTTTTTTTGGTGTTTTGCTTTTGATAAATGAAAATCCAAAAATAACAGTCGTGCCACGACCAAAACTAAGGCGCTTGGTAGGAGGAAACCCATCGTACTAATCGTTTTCATTGGTTTTGAGCAAATGTAGGTGCAAGAGGTATAAAACGAGGAGATCGATTTCAAAAGACGATTTGGACGTATTGCATGGTAAAGGTGGTAAGTTAGGAATAAAGATGCATAAGGCTATGGATTGAGCATTGCTCATGACAAAATAGGCATCAAAAAAGTCTAGGCCTAGGTAAAACTAGGCCACGAATAATGCAATGCCTATACTATAGCCTAAGGTCTCGAAATCTAGTATGCAAAGACATAGGCTCCGCCCATGCTCAAGTATGCTATAGCATAGGCGCTGCCTATGCTAAAGCATTTGGTCTCAGTATCTCATATGCCATGCTAAAGGCGCAGTCTATGGTCCCTAAATGCATTACACTAGGCGCCTCATATGCTATCTTATGCTTTGCATTTGGCGCCGCCTATACCATGCATAGGCAAAGCTAAAGGCACCGCCTATGGTCCCTTTTTGTCTCCAAAACCGTTTTTAAATGGGTTAAAACCCGACCCATTATTTTTCTATATAAAGGGGACTTAGTCTTGAAACATAAATACATTGAAACTTGACCTAAGGCGCCGCACATACTCTCCAAAACATCTCAAAATTTTTCTTTTTACTCTCCCACTTCACAAGAACATCTCCAAAGGCTTCAATCACGTAAGTACTCTCTTGTTCTTCATCTATTTCTCGTAAGTACTACATTGCTATGTCTATTCTGAATTGCTACATCTTGAAAGAATATTGGTGATGTTAATGTGTTTGGATTGTTGATACAAAACCATATGAGTGACCATATACGTTAGGATGATCTTAACTTATTTTCGACTTGAATTTGGTTTTAATTACATTGTTATACTCTTTGCGGAATTGCTATGGTTATGAACATTGCATAATCTTGTCACTTGCATACATACATGTTAGACTATCCCGTTCATCGGAATAAGACTTATAGTTGCCTACCGACATAGGAGGTTGTGATTGTTGATAGAAACTATACCATGATGAAACCCCTATGTAGTAGTCTTGTTATACCTAACATGAAAGTATTGCAATACATCACTGATTTTCTTGTCGGAATATAGCTCCTTAAACGTATGTCGACGAAGTCTAAGTTATCAACCACTTTCACTTCACTAATTTGTATCAACAAAACTAAGTGTGGGGTGGTACCCCGATGGCTTGTTTATAGATTGTTTCCATTGAGTTGATGCTAACATGAATATTGTCTCAGGAACAATGGCACCTAAAGCGAGACAAGATAAGGCTACCACCTCCCAAAAGGGCAAGAAGAGAAGTCGCAAGGACCAAGGAGAATCATCCTCAATGCAATTACCACACCGAATGTTTGGAATAAAATGGGTTCTTAAGGAGGAAGCCAAATAATGGTATAGGAACAACAAGGAAAGAAAATATGTTCATGTTGACTTGATCAACAAGGATAGCCTAGCGAAGAAGGAGCCGCGTATGTTGGCGAAAATCATGGCTTTGAATCTGGATTTCATATTCCGTGACATGGGAGAATGTAATCTTGATTTGACAAGAGAATTTTATGCCAACTGGTCGCCGAAAACCAAGGGCAGTGAAGTCAAGATTCGGGGCCAAGTTTTACAGCTCAACGTGGATTTGATCAACTCCTTTCTTGGCTTACCTTCGGTCGATCCAGCACCATTCAAAGAGTTGTACAGCAGACCTCCTTATAGAGCAATTCGACACACCCTTTGTTGAAGTAGATCCATGGCAAGGTGGAGAAGACACCAAGACACCGGACGACACAACACCTTCCCCTATGCTCTTTTGAATAGGGAAGCAAGAATCTGGTTGCGTATTGTTAACTCATGCCTTATTCCTAGGACTCAGTACACCAAAATAACAATAGATAGAGTGTGTTTGGTCTATGCTTTAATGATGAATGTCCCTATCAACATTGGGGCAATCATTCGATCTATAATGCGGAAAGCCAGACTACACAAGCGGTCCCACTTCACTTTTGGTAATCTGTTGACAGCAATCTTGTGGAAGGAGGATATCAAAGAGGAACCAGCTGATCACAAACTCCCACATAACCCGAAGAAGGTTGACCTCACAAAGGTCAAAGATGCTGAAACAACACATGGTGTCAACCTTACTACTGCGGAGACATATGCTCGAGATGAGAGTTTCTTCCGTCATCTTTATGGCATGGCACGGTTCACAATGATGAATGGAGGTCGTGTTCCAACTGCTGCAGAGCTCCAACAGCTGGACCATGACTATCCAATGAATATGCATGCACGGGAGATGTGTGGAGTAGGCACATACTTTGAGGAACCTCTAGATGATGATGTGCCGACCGATGATGATCGACGCTTGCCAGACTCCGACATAGAGGAGAACTCTGACGACGACTCTTATGATGATTCCGATGAAGGGGGTATGACCTCCGACATTGAGGAAGAGTCCGATTGACCAGGTTCTTCGTATTTATTTTCCACTGAGGGCAGTGTCCCATTTAAGTGTGGGGTGGCGGTATTTCATGCTATACTTCTCTATTCGTATCTATGTTTGTTTACTTTGTTTTATTTCTGTTTCATTTTTTTTGTTTTATTTCTGTTTCATTTTTTTGTTTATTTCTGTTTCATTTTTTTGATAAGTTTTTTAGTAGTAAATTTTTTTTAACTTAGCTTTGCATGAAATTATTCTAATAGGCAGTATGAGATTATAACAAGAGTATGTGCTACAATTGTGACTATTGAGACGTTTAGGCTCTAGTTGTGACTCATTATGTGATATTGTGTGGTTTAATTCCTTCACCTGTTGGGTCAAGAGTCTATATTACTTCCAATAAAGTCGACCATGTGCCTTGTGTGTGTGAGATTAATAGTATATTTTATGTTTGTGGCTGATGCTAGAACTTGCCTGGTATGTATGCAAAGCGAAAATAAGGAGTGTAAGTTTAGGAGATGATTTAGGCATTTCTTTGGCAACCTATACATGTTTACCTTCGTTTTACCTACCTATGGACATTATCCTAGTTAAACCCTTTTGAGCCTTTAGCCTATTTCTTTGACAACCTCGTATGTAAGCCTAATCCATTTTTTTCAAGACCGTAATTTGATCCAAATTCTCAAGTGCTTTAAAAGTATAAAGTCATATGACGAAATAAGAGGAAATTGGGTGAGTATGATGCTTTAAATTGTAATGGTTCTTGAAATTATTATGAAAAAGAAAGTGATATCATAAGAGGTATGTTATGAAAAGAAAAAGGAAAATAAAGCTGAAAAGTGAGTTATGCTTAAAATTGAAAAACAAAAGAGGAGAACAAGGGTGGTAGAATAAAAGAAAGAAAAAAGGTTGAAAGAAAAAAAAAGTGTCAATGATATAATGCGATGTATTAAAGTGCTTAGGAACTTAGTCACTATTTCTAGCCAAAATAGTCCTACCCGTCCCTTAGCCTACATTACAACCATCAAAAGACCTATTTGATCCTAAACTTAGCATTCTGACATTTAGTGGATTATTACACTAAGGGCAAGCCTATGGTCATCAGTTACTACATATGAATTCTTTGTGAGAGCGAGAGCAAGGATATTTTGATACCCATGTTTGAAAAATATGCTATACTTGGGAGTGATTATGGGTACTATATTGTGAGACACACATGGTTGATTAGTTTTGGGTAGTTGTATATGATTCCTTGTGCCTTAACTTTTGAATATGAGTTAACCACCATCACGAGTCTATGCTAGAGGTTAAATGGTTTCTACTAATGATCGGAAAACTACTCTTTGTTGATAATTATTGTGCTGGTCTTGACGAATATTTTGTGTTGTTGTTGTGAAACCCTAAGTTGATGAGTAGAAGGACATGATATTTTGTTCGAGGACGAACAAAGCTTCAAGTGTGGGGTGTTGATCATAGGCGATATTACGCGCCTATATCAATATATTTTGCCCATATTTGTGCCATGTTTTGAGAACAAATTATATAATTCATGCACTTTTAGTCCTTTTTCCTGTAAGTAAGCTAACGAACATGATTAGCAAAGTTTCAGGTATAAATGATGCAAAATTCAGCATTTTATGGATTACTTGACGCCAAAGAAAGCTTCATGAAGGAAGAAAAGGGAACTTGGACGCCTAAGGACCAAAAATGATGCATGGAAAATCTGTCCCAGGCTAAAACAGCATTTCTGAAGACTTTGGGGACTAGCAGTAACTTAGTTGGATTTGGATAATGATACATTAACCTAGTACAATTGGGTTAAGTATTTCATTAGTTTATTTGGATTAGGATAATGTTACATTAACCTAGTACAATTGGGTTAAGTATTTCATTAGCTTAGTAGGATTTGGTTAGATATTTCATTAGCTTAGTAGGATAAGGATATGGGCATTATAAATACCCTATCTTGCTAGAGATTTTTAGAAAGATTCTTACAGACATCTTCTAATACATTCTTCTCCCCTTAATTACAACTCTTCTAATCTTTCCATTAATTCTATTTTTCTTCTTCCATTCATCTACTCTAAATTTCCGCAGCAAGAGAAACGTTACTTCGCTAAGGAATTCACGCCTAACGCCTACCACTCTTGTGCTACACGAAATTAATCATTATTGTGGTATAATAACAATGTCGATTGTGATTTCCTTCGCACTCATGGGTAACTAAACTTCTCTGTTGGGGTTATGGAAGCCGAATGAGATACTATCTATTGCTATGAGTTTGTGAGTTTGTGACACGTATGTTGCTTATATCATTATTCTCTTCATCTTAATCTACATTCTTTGTGGTTACAAATGCAAGAATACGCCAGTATAACATTTAACTTGTTTGAAAGAAAGGTTATTTGTCTGGAAAAGAGATAATTTCAAGGTAGTAGGGTCCCATCCCCTATTAAAAAGTTAGTGTCGCAACTGGATTAACCTCTTGGAAAATTCGTACCGTTAGACACGCTTTAAGCTCGAAAGAGTTAAAGTGAAATAATCCTCGAATAGGTCGAAAGACGTCTGGATTTACCATCGAATACAATTCTCTATAAGTACGTGCATGTCTGGATTCAACACACTCATAGCCAATAGAGACGTATAACTCATAAGGTGGACATACCCCCAACGCCTCAATTCTCATTGTTTACAACTTACTAAATATTCTTTCTTTTTATTTTGCTATTTTCATCTTTTACTTAATACTTTGTTTACATTACTTGCACGACAAGACTCCCCCTTTTTTACGAGACTTGCACTAAAAGTCTAGTAATCCTTGCTTACTTGTTGGCCAAGCTATTATCTGAGGGATCGATACCCAACCCAGTTGGGTTCTATATTTGCTAATGACCGCTTTACACTCCTACGAGATCTGTAGATTGAGCGTTATCAATACTGACACCCTTCCAACTATGGTTACAGGTTGGACCCTAATTAGCTCACATTGGGGCATGTCAGTTATATGATACCTTTCACTGTCTCAGCACAGTATTTCAGTGTATTCTCAATTCAGGTTTTCTTGACCAAGTATATAGACTTTCATTTATTTAGTTATATAGTTTATAGTCTTTCAAATTTTAGACTTTTATTTCAGATTACAGATTTATCCTTAGTCTTGCATTCTCAAATATTATAGTTTTCATGCATTCATGTTCAGCTATTTCATGCTATTCAGTTAGTCCTTATTTCATATGCACAGTACCCCATGTATATTAGTCTAACCTCATCTCATATACCAGAATATTTAAAGTACTGACCGCATACTCTTCTTTACTCTATGATGTCTTATATCATAGGTTCGGATGCACAGTTTCCTGATCGCAGTTAGATAGCTCAGCGTAATCCAGTAGCCGTAGTGGTGAGTCCTTATCCATTGAGGGCATGTTATGATAATTCAGTAATTTTAGTATTTTATTTTATTCAGTCAGTCAAAGTTAGTTGGGGGTCTGTCCCATCAACTCCTCAATAAGTTAAGAGGCTTTTTGACATTCAGACAGAATAGTTAGATAGTTAGTTAGTTACTTTTAATTCTTACCATTTGTTTCAGATATTTAATATTTTGTATTTCAGTATTCAGATATACATTACCTTCTCAGTTTATCTTCTGCACATTATTATATTCATATTTTATTTATTGCTCATAATAAGTACTAGCTCATGGGTTAGGTTGTGGTTACTTATGATCGTAAGCATAGTTATTGTGACTAGGGGTAGCCCTGGGTTATGACAAAACTTGGTATTAGAGCCTAAGGTTTTAAAGTTTCCTGGGGAGTCTAAAATCTACATTGAGTAGAGTCTTGTGCATGGGTTTGAAGTATGCCACACTTATGGACAAGAGGATACGAGATATTTTAGGAAAAGTTTCCCTTCTTTCAGTATTCATATGATGTGAATGAGCATAAGCTCTATTTAAACACTCTTTCTAACTCATCCTTTATTTCATTTACAGATAATGCCTCCCAAAATAAATAATAAAAGAAGGAATGAGAACCAGCCTGCACTACTGCCTGTTCAGTAAGATCCCCTGAATGAGCATGTCTTACAGGCCACATTTAGAGCTACTTTCACTACCTTAGCTCACTCAGTAGCTGCTCATAACAATCAGCGGGTTGTTTTCCCAGCTAATCTAGTGTCAAATACAACTGCAGCTAGGATTCAGTACTTCACTCGAATGAATACCCCTTTATTTTTGGGATCCAAGCCTGAAAAGAATTCACAGGAGTTTCTTAATATGGTTAAAAAAGTGACAAATATCATGGGTGTCACTTTGATTGAGATTATAGGTTTGGTTGAATACTAGTTACAGGATGTAACTCATCCTTATGCAAGTAATGAAAGGAGGATAGGGGTGTTGAGGCAGCGCTTGTAGAGTGAGAAACGTTTGCCGCAACTTTCTTAGATAAGTTTTTTCCTTTAGAGTTGAGGAAATCTAAGGTGTAGGAGTTCATCAATTTGAAGCAAGGTAGTATGAGTGTGAAGGAATACTCACATAAGTTTACTAAGTTGGTAAGGTATACTTCTTCGATGGTGGTTGATAATAGGTCTAGAATGAGTAAGTTTATTTTTGGTGTATCTGATAGTGTGGTTAAGGAGTGTTGGACCGCTATGTTGATTAAGGAGATGGACCTATCTAGGCATATGGTTCATACTCAGCAGATTGAGGAAGAGAAGCTTAAGGAGAAAGAGAGAGAGAATAAAAGGGCCAGAACAGGTAGTTTTAAATTTTCTCGATCGAGGTCAGATGGTGGTAACCATTCTAAGTTTCATCATAAATTCTCAGCTCCATCTCCATCTTCAGCTAGTGTGCCAGTGCCAAAGTTCAAGAATAACAATCTGGATGGAGTATTAGGATCTAAATATAGAGTAGCATAAACAGTGGTCGTACCAATTTACTTTACAAAACATATGGCATGAATCATCAGGGTCTGTGTAAAGCTGGTAGTGATGTGTGTTTTAGGTGTGGCAAGCCAGGCCAAAGGGTTTGAGAGTGTCCATTAATTGCTCAGAGGGTAAAGGATTTGCGCCAACAAGGCCAGTCCAATCTGTCATCAGCACCAGTAGGTCATCCGACTCAGAAAGGTGCCACTTCTAGTGGCACCAGTGGTCAGCGCCATAACATATTATATGTACTCCAGTCCCGATAAGATCAGAAAAGCTCTCCTGACATAGTTACAGTTACGTTACAAGTCTTTCATCTTCATTTTTATTCTTTATTAAACCCTGAAGCTTTACTTTCTTTTATGACTCTATATATAGATATCAACTTCAGCGTTAGTCCAGAAACATTAGCAGAACCCTTCTCAGTGTCTACTCCAGTAGTTGTCCCTATTAAATCCAGATAGGTATACAGAAATTGCTCAGCTATAGTATCTCAGAAAATCACTTTAGTAGATCTTGTAGAGTTAGAGATGACTATTTTGATTTCATCCTCGACATGGATTGTATCCATTTGTGCTATGCCTCGGTGTATTACAGAAATAGAGTCATTCTATTTTAGTTTCTCAATGAACCAGTTATTGAATAGAGAGGTAGTACTTCTATGCTTAGGGGTCAAATTGTTTCTTATCTTAAGGCAAGAAAAATGATATATAAGGGGTGCATGTACCTTCTTGCTCAAGTCAAAGACTCTAGTTTTGATACTCCCCGTCTTGAGTTAGTTTCAGTAGTAAGGGAATTTCCAAATATGATCCCTAAAGATTTTCCCAAAGTTTCTCCCAAAAGGAAAATTGACTTTTGAATAGATCTCTTTCTAGATACCCAGCCTATCTCTATTCCACCTTACAAAATGGCTCCAGCTGATCTTAAAAAGTTGAAAGAATAGTTGAAAGATCTCTTAGACAAGGGTTTCATCAGACTGAGTGTTTCCTCATGGGCTGCACCAGTCCGTTTCGTGTGTAAGAAAGATAGTTCTCTTAAAATGTGCATAGATTATCGTCATTTGAACAATGTCACAATCAAAAATAAGTATACACTACCCAGTATTGATGACTTATTCGACCAACTTCAGGGTGCCAGTTATTTCCCTAAGATAGAACTCAGATTCAGCTATCATCATCTTAGAGTCAGAGAATGTGACATTCCAAAAATAGACTTCAAAACATGGTATGGTCTCATTAAATTTCTAGTTATGTCTTTTGGAATAATGAATGCCCCTGCAACTTTCATAGACTTGATGAATAGAGTGTTCAAGCAGTACTTAGAAATGTTCGTCATAGTTTTCATTGATGATATTTTTGTCTATTCCCATTGTGCGAATGATCATGCAGACTACCTAAAATTGTGTTGCAGAACCTTAGAGATCATCAGTTGTTTGCCAAATTCTATAAGTGCAAATTTTTGCTAAGCTCAGTAGCTTTCCTTGACCATATTATTTCAATGATGGCATTAGAGTTGACCCTCAAAAGATCGAAACACTGAGGAACTAGCCCAGACCCATCACTCCATTAGATATCAAGAGTTTCTTGGGTTTGGTGATAACGCTCAATCTACAGCTCTCGTGGGAGTGTAAAGCGGTCGTTAGCAAATATGGAACCCAACCTGGGTTGGGTGTCGATCCCACAGGGAATAGCTTGGCCAACAAGTAAGTAAAATTACTAAACTTTTGGTGCAAGTCTCGTAAAAAGGGGGGATTGTAATAAGTAACCAAAGTAATGAAATAAAAGCTGAAAATAATAAAGTAAAAAGAGAGTATTTCGTAGGTTGTGAAACAATGAGAATTGAAGCGTTGGGGTTATGTCCACCTTCTGAGGTATACGTCTCTATTGGCTATGAGTGTGTAGAGTCTTAACATGCAATTGCTTATAGAGAATTGTAGTCGATGGTAAATCCAAGCGTCTCTCGACCTAAACAAGGACTATTTCAGTTTAACTCTCTCGAGCTTAAAGCGTGTCTAACGGTACAAATTCTCCAAGAGGTTAGTCCAGTTACGGCACTAGCTTTTTAATAGGAAAGGGTGTCCTACTACCTTGACATTATCTCTTTTCCAGACAAATAACCTTTCTCTCGAACAAGTTAAATGTTAGACTGGCGTTATTCTATGCGTCTGCAGCCACAAGAATTTGCATTAAGATGAAGAGAATAATGATATAAGCAATATACGTGTCTCGAACTCACAAACTCACAGCAATAGATAGTATCTCATTCGGCTTCCATAACCCCAACTAAGAAGTTTAGTTACCCATGAGTGCGAAGGAGATCACGATTTGCATTGTTATTGTTGAGTAATGGCGTGTGGATTAGGTGATAGGCGTGTGGCGTGATTCCTTAGCAAGTAATGATTCTCTTGTTGTGGAATTTAAGAATAGAATTAATGGAAAGATTAGAAGAGTTGTAATTGAGAAGTAGAATGTGTCTCTCCACTAAGGGAGGACTTGCCTCTCCACTAAGGGAGGACTTTATTAAAATCTCTAGCATGATAGGGTATTTATAATACTCCTATCCTACTCCTACTATGCTAATGAAATAAATAACCAAATCCTACTAAACTAAGGAAATACTTAACCCATTTGTACTAGGTTAATGTAACATTCTCCTAATCCAAATAAACTAATGAAATACATAACCCAATTGTACTAGGTTAATGTATCATTGTCAAAATCCAGCTTGGTGTCTGTAAGTCCCCAAAGTCTTCAGAAATGCTGTTTTAGCCCGGGACAGATTTTCCATGCAGCAGTTTTGGTCCTTAGGCGTGTAGACTTCCTTCCCTTCCTTTGTGAGCTTTCTTTTGCGTCAAGTAAGCCATAAAATGCTGTATTTTGCATCATTTATACCTGAAACTTTACTAATCATGTTCGTTAGCTCATTTATAGGAAAAAGGACTAAAAGTGCATGAAATATATAATTTGTTCTCAAAACTAGGCTAAAATATGGGCAAAATATATTGATATAGGCGTGTAAATCCGCCTATCATCAACACCCCACACTTAGAGCTTTGTTCGTCCTCGAACAACATATCATGTCCTTCTAAACATCAACTTAGGGTTTTTACAACAACAACACAAAACATTTATCAAGACAAGCACAACAATTATCAACAAAGAGTAGCTTTCCGATTGTTAGTAGAAACAATTTAACCTCTAGCATAGACTCGTGATGGTGATCAATTTGCATGCAAATGTTAAGGTACATAGAATCATATACAACTATCCAAAACTCATCAACCATGTGTATCTCACCATATAGTACCCATAATCACTCACAAATATAGCATATTTTTCAAACATGGGTATCAACAATATCCTTGCTCTCGCTCTCACAAAGAATTCATATGTAGCAACTGATGACCATAGGCTTGCCCTTAGTGTAATACTCCACTAAATGTCAGAATGTTAAGATTAGGATCAAGTAGGTCTTTTGATGGTTGTAACGTAAGCTAAGGGACGGGTAGGACTATTTTGGCCAAGAATAGTGACTAGGTTCCTAAGCGCTTTAATACATCACTTTGTATCATTGACACTTTTTTCTTTCAACCTTTCTTCTTTCTTTTATTCTACCACACTTGTTCTCCTCTTTTGTTTTTCAATTTTAAGCACAACTCACTTTTCAGCTTTCTTTTCCTTTTTCTTTTCACAACATACCTCTTATGATAGCATTTTTTCTTTTTCATAACACATTCAAGAACCATTACAATTTAAAGCATCATACTCACCCAATTTCCTCTTATGTTGTCACATGACTTTTTTAATTTAAAGCACTTAGGAATTTGGATCAAATTACGGTCTTGAAAAAAATGGATTAGGCTTACATACAAGGTTGTCAAAGAAATAGGTTAAAGGCTCAAAAGGGTTTAACTAGGGATGATGTCCATGGGTAGGTAAAACTGAAGGTAAACAAATATAGGTTGCCAAAGAAATGCCTAAATCATATCCTAACTTACACTCCTTATTTTCGCTTTGCATACATACCAGGCAAGTTCTAGCATCAGCCACACACATAGAATATACTATTATCTCACACACACAAGGCACATGGTCGACTTGATTGGAAGTAATATAGACTCTTGACCCAACAAGTGAAGGAATTGAATCACACAATATCACATAATGAGTCACAACTAGAGCCTAAACGTCTCAATAGTCATAATTGTAGCACATACTCTTGTTATAATCTCATGCTGCCTATTAGAATAATCTCATGCAAAGCTAAGTTAAAAAAAAAAATTTACTACTAAAAAAATCTTAACTAAAAAAATTTACTACTAAAAAAATCTTAACTAAAAAAATGAAACAAAATTAAAACAAAAGCAAACAAACATAGATGCGAGTAGAGAAGTATAGCATGCAATACCACCACCCCACACTTAGTCGGTACACTGTCCTCAGTGGAAAATAAATAAGAAGAACCTGGTTAGTCAGACTCATCCTCTATGTCTGGGGTCATACCCCTTGCATTGGAATCATCATCAAAGTCGTCATCCTTAGAATTTCCTCATAAGTATCCCACTTAATTCCAAGCGTGATTCGAGGTGTTTGCAGCGAGGCGGGTTCTCCTTGCTCCTTGCGGCCTCTTTTCTTGCCCTTTTGGGAAGTGGTAGCCTTCTCCTTGCCTTGTCTCTCTTTAGGTGACATTGTACCTGAGACTTGAAATAGTGTTAATGGTAGCACAATCCCAATAGATACAATCTATGCACAAGCAGTAGGGGTACCACCCCACACTTAGTTTGTTGCTACAAATTAGTGAAGTGAGAGTGGTCGATTACTTAGACTTCATCGACATGCGTTTTAGGAGCTATATTCCAACAAGAAAATCAGAGATATATCACTTCTTGCAACCTTTGCAATACTTTCATGTTAGGTATAACAAGACTACTACATAGGGATTACATCATGGTATCGTTTCTATCAATAAACTCAACCTCCTATGTCGGTAGGCAGTTATAAGTCTTATTCCGATGAACGGGATGTTCTAACATGTAAGTATTCAAGTGACAAGATTATGCAATGTTCATTACTATAGCAATTCCGCAAGTAGTATAACAATGCATCAAAATCAAATTCAAGTCGGAAATAGGTTAAGAGCATCCTAACGTACATGTTCACTCACTTGGTTGTGTATCAATAATTCAAACACATGACTATCACCAATGCTTCTTCAAGATTTAGCAATTCATAATAGGTGTAGTAATGTAGTACTTACAAAGTATAAATGAAGAACAAAGTAGTACTTACTTGGTTGAAGCCTTTGAATGATGTTCTTGTGAAGAAAAAGAGAAAAAGAAAACTTTTTGATAGGTTTTGGAGACTATAGGTGGTGCATAAGCTAGGTTTCCAATGTGTTTTTGGTTCAAGATTAAGTCTCATATTTATAAGAAAAGGTTGGGTTGAGTTTTGACCCATTAAAATCGGATTTAGAGACCAAAAGTGACCATAGGCGGTGCCTAATGCTTTGCCTAGTTGAGCAGAATGCCATAGCATATGCCATGCATTTATTTAAGAATGCCATAGCATATGCCATGCATTTATTTAAGAATGCCATAGCATATGCGGCGCATTGTCTATGGAATTTAGGGACATATGCGCCGCATAGTCTATGGCATATGAGATCCTGAGACCTAATGCCATAGCATAGGCGGCGCATAGTCAAAAGCACACTTAGGAATGGGCGGCGCATAGTGTATAGCACACTAGATTCCGAGACCTTAGGCTATAGGATAGTTTTTCCATTGTTCGTGGCCTATTTTTACCTAGGCCTAGCCTTCCTCGATGCCTTTTTAAGCGTGAGTAATGCTCAATCCATACCCTTATGCATCCTTATACCTAACTTACCACCTTTACCATACAATGCGTCCAAATCGCCAATTGAAATCAATCTCCTCGTTGAATACTTCTTGCACCTATTTTTGCTCACAACCAAATGAAAACGATTAGTACGATGGGTTGCCTCCCACCTAGCGCCTTAGTTTTGGTCGTGGCACGACTCTTATTTTTGGATTTTTCATAAAACAAAACAAGTACTAGAATGAAAGAAAATGAAAAAAATGATAAAACGATGGGTTGCCTCCCATCTAGCGCCTTATTTATTGTCGTGGCTCGACGTAGTTACCTCGAGTACTCAGACTTCGTCGAGGTAAGTGATGGATCGTTTTCTGAAAGGATTTAGACGACAATGAGGCTTACCTGTGGTCATGCGATCTTTTTCGAGCTGGCTCATACGTTTCTCCGGAGAGTCACCAATTATATTATCAATAGTCCAACCCATAGCTCTCTTGTATCTCCTCAGAGCAGAGATGAGAGCTTCTACGTGCTGTTCACTTAAATCATCTGCTCTCTCAGGAAGTATATTTCTACTTTCCAGGAACACATACTTTAGATAATCGGGAAGCTCTTGCGATTCTAGCATTGGTGGCTCGTCAAAGGGAGTATTCGCTGTTGGTCGATTCTTGAGTTCACAGTCCGGTTTCTTAGAAGTATAAGACTCTATTTCTGTTAGATCACCCATAAGTTCTTCATAACCGTCATTATCTTCATGCTCAACTTTCAGTGGCACAACAGACAATGGCTCAACAGTAGGTTGTTTCTCTATAGATAATGCTTTCATATCCTCATAATGAACATCAGCTACAGATGACTCATTCATATCGCTGGGCTGCTTCATTGTTTTGCATATATCAAACCGTACCACTTCGTCAGCCACTTGCTTGCCTTTTGCTGAAGTTTCCAGCACCTTACCACTTCTGGTAGTGATGGCCATGCATGACCCATCATTCTTTGGGTTTTGCACAGTATCGCTTGGTAAGGTGCCAGCTTTTCTTTGATTGAATGCTGCTGAAAGTTGGCTCAATTGCTGCTCTATTTGCCTGATAGAAGTGGAATGAGAATCAACTAGTTGCTTCATGGAGGACAAATCATCAATCACCACCTTAACTCCTGCGCTCGTTGCTTCCACTCCTTTCAATAACTTAGCCATCATGTCTTCCATACTCCCAGAATTAGATGTGGTGGTATCACGTCTACCAGGGGGAACGTACAAACCACTCTTTTCATTCTTGTTCTTCCAACTACCTTGGTCTTTGTTTCCAGATTTATCATAATAGTTCCGACCTTGGTTTCCTTGGGCATTCCCACGGAAACCCCCCTGATTGTTCAAGTAGTTGGCCTCCTCTTCAGAATCAGATTCGTCTCTTCCTTTTAGCGCTACAGCTTTCACTTTTTTGGTCTTCCCTGATAATAAGTGCTTTGTCAGAAGATCCAATTGTGTTTTCATGTGCGCCATGTCTTGCTCACGTTCTTCTTCTCTTCTTCTTTGGTCTGCAGACATACCAATAGATAAAGTGGGGCTTGCTACCTCAGAATCCCTGGTATGCCAAGATCTACTTTGTTTCGTCATACGATCTAGCATATTGCTTGCTTGACCAAAGGTGAGGTCCATAAAAGATCCTCCAGCCGCATTATCAACCACTGGCTTAGTCACCGAATTCAAAGCTCTGTATAATATCTCCATTAAGTGGACATTGGTCATATGATAGTTTGGGCATCGCATTAGCTTCGTCTTGAACCTCTCCCATGTAACGTGGAGAGCTTCAGTTGGAAGCTGTCGAAAATTGATGATCTCATCTCTCAACTGTGCTCTTTTGGATGGCGGAAAGAATCTTTCTAGGAAAGCGTCTTTCAATTGCCTCCAATTAGTAATCGAATCAGGAGTCAGCCCATTCAACCATAGAGTTGCCTCTCCAGACAGAGACAATGGAAATAAGCGTAGTCGAATTGCATTCTGTCCAACGCCAGGATTGTCGAATGACTTGCATGTAGAAATAAAGTTGATCAGATGCATATTCGGATCATCGCCTGCTAGTCCACCAAATAATCCCTTGAGTTGCAAAAGCTGAATCATGGTG
Source organism: Capsicum baccatum var. pendulum (assembly GCA_030864225.1). Classification (NCBI taxonomy): domain Eukaryota; kingdom Viridiplantae; phylum Streptophyta; class Magnoliopsida; order Solanales; family Solanaceae; genus Capsicum; species Capsicum baccatum. The sequence goes on along the minus strand of CM061557.1, from coordinate 82,760,395 downwards.
CTAGTGATATTGAACTTTGCTCCAGGTGCTAATGGCGGAAGAATAATAGCTCCGGTGGCACCAGGTCCGTCTAGATCGTCCTCTTCGTCATCAAAAGGAATTTGCATAACTCGGTAATCAGGCCTCAATCGCGCTTGACGATCTCTCCTCCGCATGGGTGACGCCATCTCAGCAGTATGTCATGGGTTTAGTAGCTCTTCATCGCCCAGATCCTCATCGTCAGGATTTGTTGCTCGCCTACGATTATCAATATTCTGTTGATGCACTTGAGCAGCCATCCTTTCAATTTCACGTTGTGCCTCCATTGATGCACTGAATAAACCTAAATAAAACAAAAACAACAACTAAAAGTAAAAGTACGAGAATCTTTGACCAAAGGGTCTAGTAATTATCACGAACTTGATTGACACTCGTATTCCCCGGCAACGGCGCCAATTTTTGATAACGCTCAATCTACAGCTCTCGTGGGAGTGTAAAGCGGTCGTTAGCAAATATAGAACCCAACCTGGGTTGGGTGTCGATCCCACAGGGAATAGCTTGGCCAACAAGTAAGTAAAATTACTAAACTTTTGGTGCAAGTCTCGTAAAAAGGGGGGATTGTAATAAGTAACCAAAGTAATGAAATAAAAGCTGAAAATAATAAAGTAAAAAGAAAGTATTTCGTAGGTTGTGAAACAATGAGAATTGAAGCGTTGGGGTTATGTCCACCTTCTGAGGTATACGTCTCTATTGGCTATGAGTGTGTAGAGTCTTAACATGCAATTGCTTATAGAGAATTGTAGTCGATGGTAAATCCAAGCGTCTCTCGACCTAAACAAGGACTATTTCAGTTTAACTCTCTCGAGCTTAAAGCGTGTCTAACGGTACAAATTCTCCAAGAGGTTAGTCCAGTTACGACACTAGCTTTTTAATAGGAAAGGGTGTCCTACTACCTTGACATTATCTCTTTTCCAGACAAATAACCTTTCTCTCGAACAAGTTAAATGTTAGACTGGCGTTATTCTATGCGTCTGCAGCCACAAGAATTTGCATTAAGATGAAGAGAATAATGATATAAGCAATATACGTGTCTCGAACTCACAAACTCACAGCAATAGATAGTATCTCATTCGGCTTCCATAACCCCAACTAAGAAGTTTAGTTACCCATGAGTGCGAAGGAGATCACGATTTGCATTGTTATTGTTGAGTAATGGCGTGTGGATTAGGTGATAGGCGTGTGGCGTGATTCCTTAGCAAGTAATGATTCTCTTGTTGTGGAATTTAAGAATAGAATTAATGGAAAGATTAGAAGAGTTGTAATTGAGAAGTAGAATGTGTCTCTCCACTAAGGGAGGACTTGCCTCTCCACTAAGGGAGGACTTTATTAAAATCTCTAGCATGATAGGGTATTTATAATACTCCTATCCTACTCCTACTATGCTAATGAAATAAATAACCAAATCCTACTAAACTAAGGAAATACTTAACCCATTTGTACTAGGTTAATGTAACATTCTCCTAATCCAAATAAACTAATGAAATACATAACCCAATTGTACTAGGTTAATGTATCATTGTCAAAATCCAGCTTGGTGTCTGTAAGTCCCCAAAGTCTTCAGAAATGCTGTTTTAGCCCGGGACAGATTTTCCATGCAGCAGTTTTGGTCCTTAGGCGTGTAGACTTCCTTCCCTTCCTTTGTGAGCTTTCTTTTGCGTCAAGTAAGCCATAAAATGTTGTATTTTGCATCATTTATACCTGAAACTTTACTAATCATGTTCGTTAGCTCATTTATAGGAAAAAGGACTAAAAGTGCATGAAATATATAATTTGTTCTCAAAACTAGGCTAAAATATGGGCAAAATATATTGATATAGGCGTGTAAATCCGCCTATCATCATTTGGCTGTCTATTACAGATGATTTATTAAAAGGTTTTATCCTATTGAATCCCTTATATCTCAACTAACTCAGAAGAAACTCAAGTTTTAGTTGTCAGATTCTTGCGAGAAGAGTTTTTAAGAGTTTAAGACTCGACTACTTCTGCTCTAGTATTGACTTTGCCAGATGGTTTAGATGGGTTTGTAGTTTACTATAATGCTTCCAGAATTAGTCTTCGTTGTGTATTGATGTGGAAAGGTAAGGTCATAGCCTATGTCTCTAGATAGCTTACACCCCATGAAAAGAATTATCCTACCCATGATCTAGAGCAGGCAGCTGTTGTTTTTGCCTTGAAAATTTAGAGGAATTATCTTTATGGGGTTCATGTTGATGTATTCACGGATCACAAAAGCTATCAGTAGATGTTCTTACAAAAAGATTTAAATCTTTGTCAGAGAAGGCGGCTTGTGTTATTAAAAGATTATTATATGAGTGTGTTTTATCATTCGAGCAAGGACAATCTAGTGGCAGATGTCCTTATTAGATTATCTATGGGTAGTTTTGCTCATGTTGAGAAGGATAAGAAGAAGTTAGTCTAGGAGGTTCATTAGCTTGCTAGATTAAGTGTTAAGTTAGTTGACTCAGCTGAAGACAGTGTATGGGTTTAGAATGGTTTGGAATCTTCCTTGGTTGCCGAAGTAAAGGAAAAACAAGATAGGGATCCCAGTTTAGTTAGATTGAAGAAGTTAGTTAGAGATCAGAAAGTATAGATTTTCTCCCAATGGGGAGATAGTGTGTTGCATTGCCAGGGCAGGTTATGTGTTTCGAGTGTTAATGGGTTGAGAAAACGGATCTTAGTAAAAGTGCATGGTGCGCGATATTCCATTCATCCAGGAGCCACTAAGATGTGCCATGACTTACGAGAAATCTATTGATGGAATGGTATAAAGAAGGATATTGCAGAGTTTATGGCTAAGTGCTCAAATTATCAGCAGGTTAAATTGGAGCCCCAGAGGCCTAGTGGTATATTGTAGGAGTTTAGTATCCCCACTTGGAAGTGAAAAGTGGTGAACATAGACTTTGCGATAAGATTACCTCATACACATCGTCAGCATGATTCGATATGGGTCATTGTAGATAGAATGACCAAATCAGCTTATTTCTTACCTGTTCATACTTTTTACTCAGCTGAGGATTATGCTAGGCTCTACCTTAGGGAGTTGGTTAGGCTGCATAGGATTTTATATTCTATCATATCAGATAGAGGTACTCAGTTTACATCTCACCTTTGAAAGGCTTTTTAGAAGGTCCTTGGTAGCCAAGTTCATCTCAGTACAGCTTTTCATCCTCAGACAGATGGTCAGGAAGAGAGGATCATTTAAACCTTAGAGGATATGTTGAGAGAATGTGTTATTAACTTTAGAGGTATTTGGGATGATTATTTACCTTTGATTGAGTTTACCTATAACAACAGTTATCACTCCAGTATTGAGATGGTTCCATTTAAGGCTCTTTATGGAAGGAGATGTAGATCTCCTATTGGTTGATTTGAGGTAGGTAAAGCTATTTTGATAGGGCCAGATGTAGTGTTTTATGCGATGGAGAATGTTCAGTTGATTCGGGATAGGCTGAAGACAGCCCAAAGCTATCAGAAATCCTATGCAAATATAAGGAGAAGAGATCTTCAGTTTGAGGTTGGTGATTTGGTTTATTTGAAAATCTCACCTATGAGGAGAGTGAAGAGATTTGGCAAGAAGAGGAAACTCAGTCCCCGTTATATTGTCCTCTATAAGATCTTGAGTCATTTTGGGAAGGCAGTTTGTGAGCTAGAGTTGCCTGCAGATTTGGCGTCAATGCATCCAGTTTTCTATCTTTCCCTGTTAAAAGGGTTTATTGGTGATTCAATTATAGTTGTTCCATTAGGAATTATAGATGTTCAGCATAGCCTTTCCTATGAAGAAATCCCAATCGAGATCCTTGATCGCCAGATTCATAGACTATGGAACAAAGAAGTTTCCTTGGTCAAGGTTCTTTGGCGGAATCAGTCTGTTGAGGGAGACACTTAGGAAGAAGAAGCAGATATGCAAACCAAGTACCCTCATCTTTTCTCTATGAACTTAGATTCAGCTTAAGGTAACGATTTTCCTCAGACTGACTCTTTTTTGTTCTTTGTTTCAGCTATGTAATCCATGTCATGTCATTGCATACATTCAGTTCAGTTCATGTATCATGTTTCAGACTCAGTTATACAATCATGTTTTCAGTCATGCATGTTTAGTTTATGATCTTACTCTCCCTAGTATTCTAAGCTAACCCCACTAACCGTCTTCGTATGTTGTATCCCTATGTGATGCAGGCACCGAAGATACTTCTACTTTTCCTATGTAGAGTTAGGTAGATCAGGTCGGTTCCTTGATTCGTTATGGTGAAGTGGTGAGCTTCCATTCTCTAGAAAATTTAGACATTTCATCAATTCTTATCATATATTAGAATTGATATTTTTTATTACCATCAACATTATCATTGTCATTATTATATGTCAGAGTTGGACACATGCTCGGACCAAAACTGGTCTTCGGTTCTTTTGTTAGAAGGCTTTGTTAGATTAATTTTGACTTTGACGATATTGGTAGGTTGTTTTTCTGGTTATCGTTTGTCAGCTATAGACGTGATTTAAAAATCATTAGGCTTATTCTTATGCTATCTGGTTATATTTCGGAATTCATCCAATGTAGGAGATGTTGCATTCACTTGGTTAGGTGCAAGGAGTGGTCTCCGATCCATGTGGGACTTGAGATGTCCGTCACGGCCAGGCCCTAGTTTGGTTCGGGACAAAAGTAAAAACAAAAGTGGAAGAAATAAGGAACAAAAATAATCCCAATAATAACCATAAGAAGGAAATATAACATCAACACCATATTCTAGGTTTGGTTGTCACTATTACAAGCCTCTAAACATTCAAAAATACAAGGAAAGGTCTCAAAAATATCTATCATGTGAAATAAATAATACTAGAATATGATAGAGAATCTTAGAGTATTCAAAACCTATAGGTACTACCTCAGAAGCCATACATCATATGCTCGTTAGCAAGGGAATAGCAACTCCGTACCTGCACATAAGATGCAGAAAAATAGCAAAGGTGAGTATAGGAATATATGTACTCAACAGCATCATTCATGACTGACTATAATCCGAAGTGATTGTGAAGATCACTAAACTAACCACACCCAAAATAACCTACACTTAGGAAAACCATCCTATTCTAACAAATGATAACATATCATAAGAACCTAGTTCAAATAAGTCATACATGTATGGGGTTCTAATTAAAAACAGTAGTACAATTCATATCAGGAGAGAACTTCACAATCAAAGCCTTATACCCACTCACCATACCAAGCTAACAACTAAGGATGAGATTAAAAAAGTACATACCATACAATTAAACCAAGATGATGTAGCAGATGAGTATGATAAAGATAATCTAACCAAATAGAATGACGCATGTCTGTCCTATGGTACATACCTTTCGAGCTGAAGCTACCAATGTAGGATTTATTAGAGATTCACGAGATCCATATACTATGTACGGAATTAAACTAAGACTTCCATATATATATATACAAATTATGATCCAAACTTAAATCAGAACAAAAATTATTTTCAATATAAACACCCATACTCGAACCAAGGTTCCTAATAAGTTTTGTGCGAGCTCAAATTGAGATTAAATTCATCAATTTCTTTTAAAATCCATCAGCGTTTCTTAGTGTTATAGTTTGATGAATAACAAAGTTAATAATTATGCATATACATGATAGATATAAATCTAAAATGCGTGAAATCTTCCCATAAGAATAAAGTATGAGTCAGTACTCGCAAATCTCAATGAATCAAAATATGAGCCCCCACATGGGTATCACAATAAGGTAAACCACCTCAAATCACTACCAAAGTCAACACGGGTATCAAAAGGCATAAATCAATTTAATAATATAAAACTGATAAATTTTTCATCTCATAACATGCTCAACAAGTCATTTCAATCATATTCCACAACTTATTCTAGCAGGTGGAGGAAAATAATCAAACAAGTCAATTTATTAGTTTTATTCCCTTCATAGGCACATTTATGCCCATATAAATGCTATTCATTTCAACTATACAGGGTCCCTATGTCCCCATTACTCCCTAAATAAACAACTAGCACATAAAAACTTAAAAAGGGAGTCAAGAAAATTCTCAACTTGCCTAAGTAGAAGATCGCAAGTTGAATCGAAGCTCAAAGAATCATATATAAAATAGAGCCCTATCAAATCCCCTCTAAACGATCTCAATCTATATACCCATAAAAAAATACTTTTGTTTTGGGTCCAAAAATTCACCTTGAAAATCAACCCCAAAAATCTAGAATTTTTACAGAAAATTAATTCACCCATATTTCAAGGATTTCAAAACTGAAATCCCATCAAAATGGAGTTGAAATCAAGTCAGAAATACTCAAATGCCATTATTTCATGTTACTAGAATAACTTCAAACTTTTAAGTTTAAAATCCATGATTTAAAGGTGAAAATATAAAATAACCAATGGATAATGATGATATATAAGTTTAGAAACTCACCCAATGCTTAGATCTTGAAAAGCACCTTTGAAAATACTCAAAATCGAACTTTGAAGCTCAAAATAGGAAAATAGGGTTGTCGGTCGAAATAGGCCATTTAAAACTATCCAGATCTGCTGCCCAATGCAATTGGGGGGCCCAAGTTGTGATAGTAACCTACCTAGCTCAGGACCATCGCGAATGCAAAGGTAACGTGTGTGACCCAATATTGATCCCCCTATTACTCTTTGGGAACACGGTCCTACCCATGCAATAGCGATGAGACAAGCAAATTGGCCTTCGTGATCATAATAGGGAAACCTAAATGCAAAGGATACCAACTTGCACCAGCTGAATCAAACCATGCATGATCCAAATCTTCCAGTCGAATCCTCAAAATATATTTAGAACCCTGTGAACACATTTCAACTATGCTTTTAGACTAAATTCGTTGTCTGTGGAGTTAGTGGGACAGTTAGAATTTTCAATGGAGGTCATTATCATCAAATATTGACTAAGGTCAACCCTACGCTTAACTTTTGAAATTTTCATCCATTACTCAAATCACACTAAAATCCTTGAGAATAGAACCAACCATGTTGCCGACTCAAAATTGATATTCTCTAGTTGATGGAACTGTTATAATTTTGATACGACGCTCAAATCTCGGAATATTAAGCAACATCAATCATTCCAACTTACAAGCCTTCCAAAGCAAAAAAAAAAAAAAACTCATTTAATGCTCAACCAAATTTCTTGGGAACCATGTTACCCACTCTCGCAATTCACAAATATGAAAATGCAACTCTAATGAGGAGTAAAACAGTTAAAATATAAAAAAATATAAAAATCATGGTACGGGTTATTACACGCATGTTTGTCAAATATTAAATTTTACTTTAAAAATTAATATAACTTTGTAATTACACGTGTGCAATCAAACTAAATATGTATGACTACACTATAATTACTTTGTGATGAACAAAAATTGTCATCACAAGTATTATACTGTGTAAGTACTAGGTTGTGTAATTGCTATTCTTGTAATTATATCAATTTCAATTACCTAGTGACTTTTCAAACATATCCTTAATATACATTAAGTATCCAAAGATTATACATACGAACACTTCTTGTTTTATCCTTAATTAAATAATTTATAGTCACAAACTATTTATGGCTTATCTTAGATCATAAAATTCAAAAATTTATTTAAAAAAAAAACTTTGTAACCGTGGCTAATCAAATACCTCCATAAATTGAGACGAAGGGGCACTTAATTGCTTTAAAAATAAATTAAAGATAAGACTCTAGGTTAATCAAATACCTATGTTTGACTTGGCGACTAGGTTAAGAATGAAAAAAAATCTTTAAAATTTATTGTCTTGAATAAGAAATAATTGTAAGACTATAATTTATCTTATTAAATTAAATAAGAGAATTAAATAAATTATTATTAAAAATAAATTATATTATTATGTTAAATATAAAAAATGTCTCATATTTTTATACATATATAGAAACGCGAAGAAGCAGGCACCTCTTCGTCGACGTACCTGCTTTCTCCGTGATTTTACTATATCACCCCTAATTAATTGTTATATGTTATTTATGTATTAGAAAATTAACAATGTTTAATAAAAAAGTAAAATAGACAATAACAACATGTATGCTTTAGTTATTTCAATCGTACATGTTTGTCCACATGCTTGCTTACTCCGTGATTTTACTAAATCACCCTAATTAATTATTATGTCATTTATGTATTATAAAATTAATAATATTTAATAAAAAGGTAAAATAGATATTTATGACATGTCTATTTCAGCTATTTCAATTGTAATTTTACTATATCACCCTTATTAATGATTATAAGTCGACCAAATATTAAAAAATTAATAATATTTTAATAAATAGATATAAAATGATAAATTAACTCTTGATGTTTAAATTAACTAGATGTTTCATATAAAACCACTTAAATTTTTTTCACAAATATTTTTTACAGCAGTTTTATTATATCACTTCTAATTAGTTATTATGAGTCATTTAAGATATGTTTGTTTTGCTACTTCAATCGTTATATTTGGTTGAATTAAGGTATGTTTGATTCGCTACTTCAATTGTTATATTTGGTAGACTCTTACATATTAGAAATTAATCATGTTTGATAAAAAAATAATAGACATTTATGACATGTACGTTTCAACTGCTTCAACTGTAATTTTACTATATTATCCCTAATTAATTATTATAAGTCAGCTAAGTATTAAAAATTAATAATATTTAATAAAAAATATAAAATAGGCATAAAATGATAAATTAACTCTTGATATTTTAAATTAATTTGACATCTTATATGAAGTCAAATTAAATTTTTTCACAAGTATTTTTATAGCAATTTTGCTATATCGCCTGTCATTTCAATTGGAATAGACGTAAAAGTATTTGAAATCACATTAATAAGAACATAAATTATTTAAATAATACAATTGATTATAAATATTGCAAAAGTTCGGACAAGAAGAGTAACATATATTATTTAAAAATTACATAAGAAGCATCTTAAATTACAATAGTTAACAACTTAAATATCTAAAAACATATTACAAATATCATTGATTATCTAAATTTTATTTGTGTCACATAAATTGAGATAAGTGAGTGAGAATGAAGTAGCTGAAGTAGGCTGCTCATGGTCGACATATCTGCTTCAGCTACTTCAATCATGATTTTACTATATTACTCCTAATTAATTATTATAAGTTATTTACGTATTAAAAAATTAATAATATTTAATTTAAAAAACTAAAATAAACATTTATGATACAGCTACTTCACTTGTGATTTTACTATATGACCTATAATTAATTATTATAAATTATTTAAGCATTAAAAATTAATAATATTTAATAAAAAAGATAAAGTAGATATAAAATGAAAAATTAATTTTCGATGTTTTAAATTAACTTGATGTCTTATATGGAAACACTTAAAAAAATTACAAGTATTTTTTATAATAATTTTACTATGTTACTTCTAATTAGTAGAATAGAAGAAAAATTATTATAAATCACAATAATTAAAAATTTAAATTATTTAAAAAATATAATTGACTATCAATGTCACAAAAGTTTGAACAACTTAAATATAGTTATACAAGTTTCATCAATCTTAATATAATAATATATACCTAACATAGAATTTATCAACCAAATAAATAAAGATTTTAATTAAATGATAGAATTATACATAACATCGAATTTTTAAGGATCAATATTGGGTCATGCATAGCACGGCGTAGAGAACTAATCTTGACAAGAAATTGTTTTGCAAAGAAATGACTTTTTGGTGTTTTTCACAAGTTCAAATACTTTTAAAAAAAGTTTTTAAACTTGAAAATAGAGTCGTCACTGAATTTATTTAGGAAAATCAAGGAAACCTTTGAAATTACTTAAACGATCCAAAATAGAAAAATCATTTAAGTTTGAAGATTCTGAGTAAGCGGTTCCTATTAATACTCTTGAAAGGTTGTTAAGGCACCAAGAGTATCCACTAACTTGCGATTATCCGGACTATTTGAAAATGATTCTTTGAATAACTTAGAGAAAAGAAGTTGGTTTTTGAAAAGAAATTAATCAAGAAAACATTTGCACAAAATCAATTTTTGGGCAACTTAGTGGGGAATTTAACTATTTCTAAGAAAGCTAATATCAAATAGCATGAAAAGGAAAAGGAGAGAATTATAAGACTTAGGCTCGTAAGCCCAAATCCCTTTCCTAATCTAATTGGGCTTTTGGCCCACCTGCACCTATCCTAAACTATTCATTTGGGCTTTTAGCCCATCTTCACCTGTACTAATTTAGATCTTTTGGCTTTTGGCCGACAACCTGCTTCATCTGTATTAATTTACAACTTTTACTTTGATACCCAAATGAATGATCAAATAGATAAACAAATAAATAAACAAAGAATAAAACAATAATAAAAATTGAGACTTTTCAAATCTCTTAGCGACCTCATCAATAGGTTTTAACCCATTTTTCTTCTTTGTCTATCTTCTTGCACCCGCACGCCATATAATTGACTTTTGGACTTAATCTTCGAAGAGGTTGACCTCATTGGACCATTACGACATGCAAGGGGGGAAGGAGTCCATTTGAACTCCAAAGCAGATTCATGTAAAGTAAAAGATATGGGAATTAATACGTGCTTAGATAAATGATGAAATGGAAAAATAGCATTCTCATACATAAAGAAATAGTAAACTGCGATATTAAAACAAATCAAATTATCCAACGAAAGAGAAATTAACCCATATAACAAAGAAGAAGGTGGAGGCTAACTTTTAAGAAAGGGAATCTTTAAACTCCAACTAAGACGAAATAACAATGATTCATACAACCAAATTATGGCCAACTTTAGGAAAAACATGTAACGACCTATGGTTTATCTTTCTAAGACATCCTTGATTCTCTTTTGATATTATAAATCAAAGAGAGACACAAATCAAGTCTTTATACACACAAAGAGCACATATTACAATCCAAAGGGAGTAAGAAAATTAGAATAAAAGTTTAGCATCTCTAAAAGTAAAATATCATTCAACAATCATATTGTGCATGACTCGAAAATATCTAAATAATTCTATTTAGCCACAAAAATCTAAAATTTCTCATCATTTTGACAAAACAACATGCAAAAAAAAAAAAGAATAAACATCTTGGATGGAAAATAAAGCTAACACTTCATCTCTCATATGAGGATTTTGATATTCATTAAAATAATTAGCAAGCAAATGACAAGTTTTTGACTTAACCAATTACTATTTTATTAAGGCAAAACAAACAATAGTAAATATTCTTTTCGGCATAAAGAAAGTAACTTTACTTGCTAAAAATAGATATATATCCGTCAATAATGAATTTAAACAAAGTAGGTCTTTTAAGCAAAGATCAAAACTTTATCCATAATAATCAAAGAATAAAGCCAAAGAAACATGTTCAACTATTGTTAGCTCATTTTTATACCATGAACATGAAAATAGCTATAATATCGATACCATAACATTCTATGGCCTTCAAGACCGTCTACAACAAACAATTTCAGCAAACTAAATTACAATTACGAACTACGAAGAAGAAGGAGATGAAGAAGATGAAGAAGAAAATGATAATAAAACTAAAAAGGGAAAGGTGTGTCTACCTTTTTGGGGCAGCAAAACGGGACTTCAAACTTTCTTCAGAGTATTGATCACTATCGGAAAGTAATCTTTCGAGAACCCCAACTAGACTATCGCTTGAAAATTTTTACTAAAATATAAAATTTAACTATTTGCTCAAAAAAAAATTCACTCTTTGAGACTTAGTCTTTCTACCAAAATAGTAGTATTATTTATAGGAAATGATGAGGATTCAATTCTTTTCATCCACCAATGTGGGAGAAAGAATTTATGGGTGTTTTGGGAATTTAAAATTGAGGAACAGATTTGTTGGATGATAAGGTGAGGTGGAATTGTACAATCTAGTATAAATTTTGAATTTCAAAAATGAAAAAAGAATAAGGTTGAGGAGAATTGTACAATCTAGTAAAATTTTGAAATCCAAGTGGAAAAGAGGATAATGTTGGAATGGAATTATACAATCTAGTACAAATTTTGAATTTTAAATTTGAATTTTAAAAATGAAAAAAAAAAATTGGGTAGATTTAGGTCATTTTGGGGGATTTTGGGTTTATTTAAAGTATAATCCCAATTGGGATTTAAATTTTAGCCAATTTATTTAATTTTGATCAAATTGAAAATTAATTGACGGACTGCATTGCAATTATGATCAATTTAATTTCAATTATGGCCACATCTAATAGATTGGCTAAATTAAATTGAAATTCGATTAAAATTAATACTTTCTTTAATCCCAAGCTTCTTGATTAGATAAAATCAAATAAATATTTCTTTAAATAAATTATTTTTGAAAACAAATCATACTTCAATTAATATTTTATCCATTTGAATTAATTTTCAAGCTAAGTCTTGATTAAAATTCGATATTTTATAAAATAAACATTTAAGAAACAAAATTTTATAATTTCATATAATTGAATACGATAATATAATCGTTATTTAAAATGACAAAATTATTCAGTTAAAACTTTTAAAAAAAATTATTTAAATAAAATAAATATTATAATTTTATTTAAAATTAATAAAATTCAAAATTAAACTTAATTATGAAGAATAAAAATTAAATGTCAACAAAACATCTACTCCTATTTTAATATCCAATATTAGATGGGAGTGGCAATGTGTCACGTGAATTGGTTGAAGCAAAAATAAGTGGCTATATCACTTTCCACCACTGAATTGACGTGTGAGACGCAGAGGATGTGTAGTCCTAACTCCTTAGCATATATTTAATGGAGTCAAATTATATGTGAATTATTGCAATATGACACCGGGACCACCATATCTATCTTACAAATTCAGCAACAACGTGTCTTTATCAACTTTTTCTTTGTCCCCTTTTCATTTGCTTCTATCTACGTTTAATTCATCTTTTCATTTGTCTTTTCCCTTATGGTTCAGGATCAAGATCTAATCAAGTATGGAGTTATTAGCCATGAATGATTAGACTAATAATAATAACAATAAAATACCAATAACTATGGGGCAATATCAAATGAATTGGGAAAAGGTTATATAAACCTTTTTTTCTTCATTTAAAATTATACTATCATATTATCGTCATATAATAAATAAAATAAAATAAAATAAAAATACGTTAAAAACATGTATATAAATAATACTACAATACTACTATTACTATTACTATTATTATTGTTATTATTATTATTATATAACAAGAATAATAATAATAGTAAAATAATACTAATAATCAATATATATATATATATATATATATATATATATATATATATATATATATATATATATATAAGGGTTATAGATATGTCTATGTGGCATCTCTGATTAGCTAGTATTCTTATTTATCTTTTCTTTCAAATTTTTGGGTTTTTTATTATTTCTTTTATATTATGTAATATGTTAAAAAATTTAAAAATTGTCCATTTATTAAAACATGAAACTGTCGCAGTGAATTTATGTGAACTATGTTGAATTTCAACATATACTCAGAGCCAATGTGCAACGAAAAATAAATAGGGACATATCGTCAGCCATTATTGTTCAAGTAGAAACGTACTTTCAGTCATTATTGTTCAAGTGTTGTAAAGAATTACCTTTGTCAAAAACTTTAACATGAAAAGAGGAAAAGAAGAGACCTAAGAATCTTCTAACATATTCCTATCAAAGGTATGCCAGACTGATAGAGTCACATAGGTAGGCTAGGAATTCTAATCCTAGGGACTTTCATAGTTATTTCTTCCAACCAAAGAAATATCATATATGCATAAATTGGAGGAAAAGTAATTGACTGGCTTATTACTTTACTTAGGAGACAAGGTAAATTTCTTATCAAAAATATGTGGGTCATTAGTACGTAATATTCTTACATTCTCCCACTTGACCCATATATCAAAATCAGACAATCCTTTATGAGTGAAAATAAACAATATGGTCATAAACGCATATTCACTCAACTTAATAGTTATGCAAAAATCACTTTTATAAAAAATATATTAATACAAGAATCATGGTGGTCATGCTCTTAATCAAACACTTCCCTCCATGTATTACAATGTACAATATATTCTAAATAAAGTATCCAACAACTTTATAAATGAGCTTAATATAAGTAGTTCAGAGTTCAACTTTATTGAATCCAATGATCACTTTATCATACGTGAAAGTCAAAATATGCACGTTCATGTATAATAAAACGATAATGTCTAGATAAATTGTTAGAGAATATAGCAAGATTACAATGAGTTACTAAGTCCCATACGGGTCACATGATCCTTGAAAATATTAGCTGGTAAACCTTTAGTCATAGTATCAACAATCATCAAAGTAGTACTAACATGTTCAAAACTCGCATCTTGCTTCTTGACATGATCTCTAACCATCGAATACTTTATGTTGATGTGCTTACTTCAGTTGCCACTCTTATTATTCTTTGAAAAGAATATCATAATTGATATTATCATAAATAATCTCAACGGTCTTGCAATAGAATCGACAACTTTAAGTCCTGAAGTAAAGTTCTTCAGCCATAATCTCTATGATGCAGTTTCATAGTATACTATAAAATCAGTTTTCATTATGGATGTTGCAACAATAGTTTGTTTAACACTTCTCCAAGACACAGAGCCTTCAACAAGAAGGAAAATGTATCCATAAGTAGATTTACCACTGTCTTTGCATTCACCTCAATCAGGTCTGAACAACCAATGACTTTCAATGAATAGGTATATTTATATGTAAGCTTAAGATCCTTGGTTCCTTGTAAATATCTCAAAACCTTTTTGCCAGCTTTCCAATGATCAAGAACAGGATTACATTGATATCTGCCAAGAATTCCTACTACAAAGGCAATGTCAGGTCAAGTGCAAACCTATGCATACATAAGGCTCCCAACAAGTAAAGCATATGGAATGCCTTTTATTTGTTTTTTTTTTAATGCATTTTGTGGGCATTGATTTAATGAAAATTTGTCACCTTTATTGATAGGTGATGTTATAGGTGAACAGTTTTTCATTCTGTATCTTATCAATATTATTTTCATGTAGGCTCTTTGAGATAGTTCAAGCAATCATTGAAATCTATCTCTGTTAATTCTATGCCAACGACATGTGAGACTTCACCCATATCCTTCATTTTAGAATTCTGGATATAAAACGGTTTCATCTCATGCAACAACCATGAATCATTACTAGCAAGTAAAATGTCATTCATATATAGCACTAGAAAAATATATTTACTCCCACTTATCTTAAGTTATATACATTGATCAATGATGTTCTCCGTAAATTTGAATGAAGAAACAACATTATAAAATTGAATATACCATTGGCGATAAGCATGTTTTAGTCCATAAATAGATTTATTCAACTTGAAAACAAGGCGACTTTCATCCTTATCACTAAATCTGGTTGATGCATATATACCTCCTTTTCAAGATCTCCATCCGAAAAAGGTCGTTTTCACATTTATTAGGTGTAGCACTTAATCAAAATGAGCTACTAAAGTCATAATCATTCTTAATAAATCCTTGTTTAACATAGGAGAAGGTCTCATGATAATCAATACCTTCTTTTTGAGTGAAATTCTTGGCTACAAGTCTAGATTTATATCGTTCAATATTATCAGATGAGTTTCTTTTAATTTTATAAACTAATTTAGATCCTATAGTAGAGAATCCTTTTGATAATTTAATGGGATTTCAGACTTTATTTTTAGCCATAGATTTTATCTCTTCTTTCATCGAATCATATCAAAGTGTGGAGTTTTCTCCACTTATGTCTTGAGAAAATTAATATGGATCATTTTTTAGTCCAATATCAAGATTAGACTCTTGAAGATATACAACATAGTAACTAGAAATTGTTGGTCTACAAACTCTTGAGGATCTTCTTACTTCCACTTATTTAGATTCTACTTCAACAATGGGTTTAGGTAAAATGGGTTGTTCTTCATGTGGCTTATCGAGTGGTGATGGCTCTTGCACTTATTACTCTTTAAATAATTCATGAGAATTTAACTGATTTTTATTTAAGTTTTCAGTATATAAAACTACCATAAGTGGCTCACTTATCTCTTTTTGTTCCACCAGTTGAGTTAAAGAACTCCTACTTACTTCACGTTCCACAAGAAATTTAGCATTTGTAGTCTCAATAATTTTAGGATAATGAGAAGGACAATAAAACTTGAATCCATTAGAATTAACCACATAGCCTATAAAGAAATCGCTTATTGTTTATTCATCCAACTTTTTAAAATATGAATTGTAAATCCTCACTTCAGTTGGACATCCCAAACATATAAGCGGCTTAAACTAGATTTCCATCCATCATTTAAATAATTCAAAAGATATCTTGGGGACAGCCTTGGATGGAAGCCTATTTAAAATATACACAACAGTTTTTAAGGCATCCATAAGGATAAAGATAAACTTGATCTACTAATCATGCTTATGTTCATTAATGTTCGGTTCCTTATTTCGGCCACACTATTTTATTGTGATGTTCCTGGCATGGTGTATTGTGCAATTATATCTTCTTCTTTTTTAAGAAACTCAACAAATAGACCTTTAACTTGTCCCTTTTCTGTGTACATACCATAATATTCTCCACTCCTATCTATTCCAATTAATCTAACTAAACTAGTTACCTTCCTGTGGGGTAAGGTTACTATTTTGCTAAGATAATAGGACTTTATTAAATGCCATTCTTATATTTCAATCACTTAACTTTATTTGATTAAAGAACTTATTTTCCTTATATCATATGCTTAGAATGTTGTGGTTAAACCAAACATATGATAAAAAGAACTTAAAATGACTTCTCACAATAGTTAATTTTAATAATTAACTTAAACAAAGTATTAATTCCAAAAATGCTAAAGCTGATTGAATAGGCAAAGCCTACATCAAAGCAATTCGTTGTATAAAGCATCTTTTATTAATTGTAGAAAAAATCTACAACAAAGAAATAGGTTGAGCCTACATATCCTTCGTTAAAACGATAATTGTTTAGTCATAGTGATAATAGCTTGCATACGATATCGGAATAGGTTGAGACTACATATATCCCATTAATATTTCTTTATTTATAATTCTTACTATAATAATTTCAAACAGTGATAAAACTTTAAACATGTTTCTCACCCAAGAAATAACAATTACAGTGAAATAAGTAATTATATTTTCATTTTTAATTTCAATGAAATAAAAAAATGACAAAAATTGCTTAAAGATTTCAACTATTGTTAGTAGATTGTCTTTTACCCTTTAGACAATTATGGTCATCACTACACGATAACTTAAATGTTTAAGAACAAAAAGAAAAATAAATAAAATTAGTACAAACATTATCTCATTCACAAGATTGAGTAATAATTATTGAAAAAGATATTAGGCTTCACATGTCCACGGTAGTAATAATTTATTACCCATCTCATCATCAAACAACATGGATAAAGATAAATCTTGATACCACATGTTGAATTTTAACACATACGCAGAGCCAATGCGCAACGAAAAAATAAATAGAAACGTATCTTCAACCATTATTGTTCAAGTGTTGTGATGAGTCACCTTTGCCAAAAACTTTAACAAAAAAAGAGGGAAAGTAGAGACCTAAGAATCTTCTAGCCTATGCCTATCAAAGGTATGTCAGACTGATGGAGTGACAGACATATTTATATGTAGGCTAGGGACTCTTATGCAAATAACTTTAACTCTAGAGACTTTCACAGTTATTTCTTGTCATCAAAGAAATATCATATATGTATAACTTGAAGGAAAAGTAATTGACTGACTTATTGTTTTACTTGAGGGACGAGGTAAATTTTTTATCAAAAATATGTGGGTTATTAATACGTACACTCTTACAAATTAAACATGACAGCGTATGATGTATCGTTCTTTATTATTGAAATTGACCATCCCTATCCCTAATGTTACTTTCTTTTCAAATACCTTTTGATATTTCAGAGAGTGTTTTCGTATAAATTTGATCAAAATTAGATCAGTATTTTTTGAATTAAGATTATAATTTTCTTCTAATATTATTTTTTATTTGCAGGTTTATGCTCCAAAATTTTGTGATTCTCACAAAAAATTCTCAAGATAAGCAAATGTATTCTTTTCTCATATTTTTTTTATCTATATTTTGTAAGAAAAACTTATTACACTCATAAAATTTTCTTTCTATATTTCTTAGTTGCAAATTTATGCTCCGAAATTTTGTGATTCTCACAAGCAATTCTCAAGGTAAGCAAATGTATTATTTTCTCATTTTTTGTTTATGTTTTGTAAAAAAAACTTATTATGCTCATATAATCTTAATAAATTTTTTTCTATGTTATGACTGAATAATTTAATGAACCAAATCAAAGGAGCAGAAGTGTTACTTTTCATAATTATAAACCTTTCATGAAGAATTGAGATTATAATTTTCTTCTAATATTGATTTTTGTTAAAGATTTATGCTCAACACTTATGTAATTCTAGTAAGCAATTTTTAAAATAAGCAAATATATTCTTTTCTCTCGCTTTTTGTTTAAATTTTGTAAGAAAAAATTATTATACTCAGAAAATCTTAGTATGTACATATTTTCATGATATTTTGTAATATATAAAATATAGGAGTATAATGTGATATATGATATTCAGTAAGACTGTAAATGAAGTATAGAAGATGAAAAGTTTTTTGTAATATATAATCTAATGTAATGTTAGTTAATTTAAATAGTCATAAAAAATTATGATTGTTTAATTTTTTATTTTTTATTACATGATATGTACATATTTTGATAGGAATGGATAAACAAGAGTTACAAATCAAAAAATATATTCCATATTATAGTCCTATTAGGCTATAGAGACATAGTAGGACTTTATTTTTATTTTTCTTAGTTAAAAGATAGCAATACTTTCTAAAAATGATCAGATTAGCCCTTTAAGTCGTTATGATTTTGGTACTAATGATGTTCATGCTTTGAGTTTGACATAAAGAACAAGATGGAAAGTATTGAATGGTGATCAACTCGTGGGTGAGGTGTTGATAAGATATGGAATGATTGTGCATTGATTTCGTATTTTTTGCTTTAAAATTATGGTACATTATTTATCTTTCTATACGTTCTCACTATCGTTTCTTTTAATTTTATATTTTATACAATTTTTTTAGTATAGCAAGTTTATAATTTCTGTTGGTTCGAAGTAATAATTTATGACTTTATTGGAAGTCTGCTAACTACTAATTAGACGGTTCCCCCCCCCCCTCTCTCTCTCTCTCTCTCTCTCTCTATATATATATATATATATATATATATATATATATATATATATATATTTATATATATAACGTCTTTCCTTTGTCTTTTCCTGTATACATCCACTCTTTCTCTCTCTCTCTCTTTATATATATATATATATATGCATATATATGGGCAGACCTATGTTAAATTTTGTGGTGCTTCGGCACCTCTTAAATTCGGCGCAGATAAAGTATAATAATATAAGAAATATATAAAAATATATAAAAGATTTAACAAGCAACCGGAAAATCAAAAAGATAGGTGGATGTTTTGTTTTTTAGGTGGAAACTTAAAGTTTCGGACATCAATATGTGTGTTTGAACCTCCGGGACACCCACAACCCCAAAATCTTGGATCCGTTTGTGGGCGATGCAATTTTAAAGATTTAAATCCGTACAAAATTTGGATTATATTAAATTCAAAATATATTAGTCCCAAATAAATATTGTGGACTAATATAATTAAATTAATTATTTAAGTCCAAACATATATGAATTTAATTAAAGTCCATATTTTTATTGGTCTAGCCCATTGATTTGGGCTACAAATGATGCTCCCACTTTGCTAAGCCCAAGATATTGTCATATTCTACAGGCCCAAATATGTTCAGAATCAAGATACTCGGATTGATAAGATAGTGGATAGGGTGGAAGGCCTGATAAACGGAGAGTCTAGCCATGCACCTGAAAAATTTACAGAGGTTCATGAGATAGAAAATTCTGTGAAACAAACACCACCGATTAAAGATGTACAAATTTCTTCTGAGGGAATGATCCCGATTGAGCAATTGAAGGAATTCATTGAATGGACCCTCAAAGATAAGTATGATGTTGTCACCAAGTCTTCCATCGCATATGCTAAGCCCTACGCTGCAAAGATGGATAGCCTCAAAATGTCTATCGACTATAAACCCCCCCAATTTCAATAATTTGAGGGCAAAGGAAACCCAAAACAGCACTTCCCACACTTTGTTGAGATATGTAATAATACTACAACTTACAGTGACTATCTTCTAAAATAGTTTGTTCGTTCCCTAAAGGGAAACGTCTTTGATTGGTATACGAGCGTAACTCTATCGATAGTTGCGAGCAATTAGAGCATGAGTTCCTGAATCGCTTCTATAGCACAAGGCGTACAGTGAGTATGGTAGAGCTCACAAATACTCGGCAAAGAAAGGATGAGCCAGTCATTGACTTTATCAATAGATGGAGAAAGGTGAGCCTAAACTGCAAAGATAGGATCAGTGAAGCTTCTCCAATAGAGATATGCATCTAAGGAATGCACTGGGGGCTTCTCTACATCTTGCATGGAATTAAACCAAAATCCTTTGAAGATTTAGCTACTCATGCTCACGACATGGAGTTAAGCATATCTTCTGCTGGAAAGGAAGGAGCGCCTATCCATGACCCTCGAAGGGGAAAGAATAACCAAGAATCCAAACGATGGGTAAGTTTGTCCCCAAAAATGATATCAAAGAACTCATGAATGTCGATGTGTCTCCTGTGAAGGTCACCACAAAGGTAAGCAAGAAGCAAAGTGTGAAGACAACTTTTGGAGCACTTCCGAATCAAAAAACTTTAAAGGAGATGCAAGAAAAGGAATATCCCTTCCTTGATTCTGATGTTGCTAGGATTTCTTATGAACTCCTTGAGCATAAGCTCATTGAACTCCCAAAGATGAAGAGTCCCAATTAAGTTGGAAGGACCAATGACCCAAATTATTACAAATATCATAGGCTCATAAGTCACCCCCTAGAAAAGCGCTTTGTCTTTAAAGATAAAGTAATTCACTTAGAAAAAGAGAAGAAGATCTTCTTCGAAAGTGAGACAACCAATTCTCATCAAATCTCCATCACATTTGGCTCACTCGATCCAGTCCAAATATATGTCGAAGAGCATAATGAGAAAATATTATAGCCTGACAGATCTTCAGTTGATGAAGGTTGAACTCTGGTGACCAGGTGTAAACGCAGAAGGTGAGTCTGCGAAAGGAGTCATCCGAGCAGCCAACCAGAAGGAGAATGGTGAAGAAACCAAAAAAATAGAAGTTGGTTGAACTCTCAAAGAAGACAGGGGTGATGGAGCTTCACCCCCAAAAACTTTGGTGTTCGGTGACTTTAGAGGAATTCTTACCGAGTTGGTTTTGTATAAAGATTGCCTAAGTCAACCTTGAGGCGTCTTGTTTTAATACTACCAAAAGAGGGGACAAAGTGTGAGAATCTACTCATGGAAGTTCCTTAATCTTCCAAAAATCTTGTTGAAACTCTTGGCGAAGAGGCACATATGTGTGATACAAATATCACATTTACAAATAATGATCTTTTACTTGGTGAGGCCCTACATAACTGTCTTTTATACATGGTGGGTCAAATTCTTGGAAAGGAGATCAATAGAATCTTAATAGATGAAGGGTCTGAAGTCAACATACTGCCTATTCGCACGATGAAGGAACTTGGCGTCGCTGCTAACGAACTGGATGAAAGTTGTATAATGATCAAAGGCTTCAATCAAGGGGGTCAGAGAGCCATGTGATGTATCAAGTTGGGGATTCGTATGGATGATTTTCAATCAAACCCATTGATGTATATGATCGATGCCAAAACTTCATACAATATATGGCTTCGTAGGCCTTGGGTGCACGGGAACAAAATTATCTCGTCCTCTTACTATCAATGTTTAAAGTACCTCAAAGGAGGAGTGAAAAAAAAGATAGTTGTCGATGACAAGCCATTCACTAAAGCTGATTCATATTTTTTCGATGCAAAATTCTACTTAAAGAAGCATGTTGTGAATGATAAAAGGGTTGAAGATGTCACCAAGACTAGGTTTAACGATTTTGTATCTAAGAAGGTCGTGATGACTGTAAAAAAAGTCACCACCAAGAAGCCTCTCTCCACTTCAAATAAAAAAAGTGTTGCTTCAATGAAAAAAAAAGGCAAATCCCGTTCTTTGCTACGTACCAAAGGTAAAGAAAGAGGAAGATCACCCATCAAAGTGCCAAGATAATGTTCTAAAGGGTCTAACTTTACCTATCAAGAAGATTGATAGTATAAATCCATCCTCAGGACTTCTTGAAGAGTCTTTGGCTCAAAATCTACCATAATATATGACACTCCCTACGAAGCGTATGAAAAAAGGCTTTGACCTAAATGTATATAAGCTATTTGTAAAGGCTAGATACAATCCTAATGAGCCATCAAGGTTGGGCAAACTTCCATCGTAGGATAAAACCAGGCAGGCATGTGAAGGCCTAGGATACACGCAACCATCTCTAATTTGCATCTCCATAAGACGGGCAGTCAGTAATTACATCACCATGGAAGAAGAATCCACTGCTGCTAATAAAAGACCCTCTTTATTTGACCGACTTGGAGGGTCAATTGTAAGAACTTCTGTGTTTGAAAGTTTGGGACCTCTAAATGAGAAGAAATCAACAAGCGTAAGAGGAGTTATCAAAGAATGATGAAGCACTCTTCACTTAAAATATAGAAGGATTTCCAAAGTTTGATTCCTTTTAGAATGAAGCGACAGATGAAACTGGTAGTTTCATGCAATGAGGTGCTAAAAGAAAAGGCACATACTGTAGTTTATACCAAGCAATGCGAAGAAGATAAAAAGAGTGTTGGCTCCTCATATCATAATATGACCCAGAGCGAGAAGATGTCTCATCTCAAATGAAGGTTGATGAAGAGACAGAAGATGCCTTTTGGTGTTACCATATATCATTCAACGATGATGATCCTTAAAAGAAGGAAGATACGAGAGATGTTACATCGTAACTTGAAGAAAAAGTAAAGGCCACAATAGATCCCTTAAAGAAAGTTAATCTTGGAACCAATGAAGACCCAAGACCAACTTACCTGAGTGCGTTTCTATAAGTGGAGGAGAAATCGCTTATATGGACATACTCAAAGAATATATTAATGTTTTTACCTGAAGCTATAAGGAAATGCTTGGCTTAGATCCAAAAGTAGCAGTCCATCAGTTGGAGGTCAAGAATAGTTCCCGTCCTGTTAAGCAAGCCCAAAGACACTTTAGGCCGAAGTTGGTTCTTTAATTGAAAATGAAGATAACAAATTCATTGAAGTGATCTTTATTCGTGAAGTCAAATATCCCACATGGATTTCAAATATTATCCAGTACGGAAGTAGAATGGCCAAATTTGAGTTTGTGTCGACTTTGGGAATCTCAACAACGCCTGTCCTAAGAATGACTTTCAAATCCCTATACCAGAGTTGATGATTGAGTACACCACTGGTTATGAGGTAATATCATTCATGAATGGTTTATCTGGCTACAATCAAATCTGTATGGCGCCAAAGGATAAAGAACTTACTACATTTCGTACACCCAAAGGTATTTATTGCTACAAGGTGATGCCTTTTGTTTTGAAGAATGCTGGTGCCACTTATCAAAGGGCTATGCAGAACATATTTGATGGCCTGATTCATACAAATATTTAATGCTACGTGCATGATCTAGTGGTAAAGTTAAGAAAGAGAGAAGACCACTTAAAGGACATAAGAATAGTATTCGAGTTACTTTAAAGATATTAACTTAGGATAAATCCATTGAAGTGTGGCTTTGGATTTACTTCTAGAAAGTTTCTTGGCTTCATTGTGCGATACCGAGGAATTAAAATTGATCAAGACAAGGTCGATGCGATTTTGAAGATGCTCGAGCCTCAAAATATTCATGAGTTAAAAAGTATTCAAGGAAGGCTAGCATATTTAAGGAGGTTCATCTCAAACTTGGCCAGAAAATGTCAACTATTTAGTCGTCTTATGAAGAAGGACACTCCCTTCGAATGGGACCAAGCTTGTAGTAATGCCTTTGAGAATATCAAATCATACTTAATGAAGCCACCAGTTTTTGTGGCACCAATACCTGGGAAACCATTGATACTCTATATTGCAACATAGGAGAGGTCAGTTGGAGAGCTACTGGCTCAAAAAAATAGTGAAGACAAAGAAAACTCTCTTTACTATTTGAGCAAAATGATGATGCCGAATGAGCTAAAGTATTCTCCAATTGAAAAGTTATGTTTGGCATTAGCCTTCTCAATTCAAAAGATGAAACACTACTTTCAAGCTCATGTTTTCCGTCTTGTGTCTAGAGAAAATCCCATCAAGTTTGTAATGTCAAAACCAGTCCTTAGTGATCAACTTGTAAGATGGTACCTTCAATTTCAGCTGTTTGAGATTGTGTACATTCCCCAAAGGCTGTAAAGGGACAAGCATTGGCTAACTTCTTGGCAGACCACCCGATACTTGATGATTAGGAACTGATCGATGAAATTCCTGATAAAGATATGATGGTTATTGAAGCAAGATCCTCATGGAAGATATACTTTAATGGTGCCACATATCGAGGTGGAGCTGGTGTCGGTGTGGTGTTTGTCACTCCACAAAAAGAGGTCATCCTATACTTTTTTACCCTAATAAATCATTTTTCTAATAATGTTTTTGAATGTCAAGATTTAATACTTGGACTTAAGATGGAAGTTGACATGAAATAGCTGTAATTACAAGTCTTTGGTGATTCCTAATTGGTGATCAAGTAGATTTTGGAAAGCTATGAAGTCAGAAAGCCAGAGCTACTACCATATCATGATTATCCATAGAAGTTGATGGGTGGTTTGGAGAAGTAACCCTCCAACATGTGTCAAGGAGAGAAAATAAGCAAGCAGATTCCCTAGTTGCTTTGGCATCAACCGTGACTCTTCTAAATTAGACGCAAGTCACTATCCGCCAAGAAGGGGTAGTACCGCCAACAACTGGAGATGAAGAAAATAAAGTTGAATACCTTTTTGCCGTATCTGAAGCTGAAAAAGAAGATTGGTGACAATTTATCATTGATTACTTATGTTATGGGATACTTCCAGAGGACCCAAGGAGAAGGACAGACATTCGTCGTTGTGCACCTTACTTTCTTTACTATAAGGACACACTGTACAAAAGATCATTTAAAGGTGTACTCTTACGGTATCTCAAAGAGGAAAAAACAATTCAATCTTTGCAAGAAGCACACTTAGGAGTGTGTGGATCGCATCAATCTGGACCAAAGCTTCATTTTCACATTAAAAGGATTGGATACTATTGACCAACGATGGTGAAAGATTACTTGGACTATGTTAGAAGATGCAAAGCTTGTCAATTCTATGCAAATTTCATTCATCAACCTCCTGAAATACTACACCCAACTATAGCATCTTGGCCATTCAATGCTTGGGGAATGGATATTATTAGTTCACTACTAAAATCTTCTGGTGGATACTTATACATCTTGGCCGCGATAGATTACTTCTCAATGCGGGCCAAAGCTATTTCTCTTAAGGAAGTAAAGAAAGAAGATGTTGCAAACTTCATCCAAGTGAATATCGTATACCGCTTTGGAATCCCTCAATATATAATAACTGAAAATAGCAAGACGTTTGATAACAAACTGATGAATAAGATTTGTGATCTCTTTGGCTTCAAGCAGCACAAGTCTTCTATGTACCATGCTGTTGCCAACGGTCTAGCTGAAGCCTTCAATAAGACTTTATGCAACTTGTTGAAGAAGTTCATCTCCAAATCCAAATGAGACTAGCATGAGCGAATGGAAGAAGCTTTATGGGCGTATAGGACAACTTACCATACGCTAAGAAACCCCATACTCACTTGTTTTTGGAGTTTAAGCAGTCCTACCACTTGAGCGTCAAATACCTTCTTTGAGACTGTCTATTTAAGAAGGGCTCACCGATGAAGAAAATGCTAAGTTGCGTCTTGCGGAGTTCGAAGCTCTTGATGAGAAAAAGCTGGAGGCTCACCAAAATCTTGAATGTTATCAAGCTCGGTTATCTCGTTCTTTCAAAATAAGGTTTCTCTTGAGGTGCTTCCAAGCTGGAGATGAAGTTCTTGCAGTAAGAAGGCCCATTATCACTTCTCATAAGTTTAGGGGCAAATTCACCACAAATTAGGATGGACCATATATAGTACAAGAGGCATATTCAAACGGTACTTACATGCTTGTCGATACAAATGGCGTAAGGGTTGGCCCCATCAACGCCAAGTTTTTAAAGAAGTACTATCCTTGAAGAAAGATGATGCTCCTTAAGGCACCAGTGTAAACTGCATGTACACTCCTTAAGGCATGAGTATAAACTGCATGTACACTCCTTAAGGCATGATTATAAACTGCATGTACACTCCTTAAGGCACGAGTATAAACTGCATGTACACTCCTTAAGGCACGAGTATAAACTGCATGTACACTCCTTAAGGCACGAGTATAAATTGCATATTTACTCCTGGCCCTCAAGAGTATAAACTGTGTAAGGCTAAAAAAAAAATGAAAGCCCGCTAGGTTGAAAACCTCAAAAGAGGCTGCCTAGGTAAAAGTTAGGACACAAAAAAAACACTCACCCAGAACTACATTGTGACTTGATCCTCTTATTGAGGTACGTAAGCGCTTGGAATTTCATTCTGAGTTCAATTGCATGAGTGTTAAAAAAAATATGTTCCTGCAGTATCTATCATATGGATACCAAGTATGAAAACATTCTAATTAAATTTTGGACTCACTCTACATATTGGTGGCTCAATGGGGAAAAATCCAATGAAATATGAGCTTCATTCACATAAGATGAAGTCTCAAAAATCCCCAAATTTGGAAGTTAAATTGCTCAAAATGCCAAATTTGAGAGTGAAAGTTGACAAAATTTCCAAGAATTTAAATCAAGGCCTCTCGCGGGTTTATCCTTTAAAAGGATCTAAAAAATTCCATGTCTTAAGGTGGAAAAAATTTGTCCCTTTGCACCTTAAACTGGCCTCTCACAGGTTTATCCTTAAAAGGATCTCAAAATTTTCATGCCTTAAGGTGGATAAAATTTGTCCCTTTGCACCTTAAGTTGGCCTGTCACAGGTTTATCCTTAAAAAGATACAGAAATTTCCATTCCTTAAGGTGGACAAGATTTGTCCCTTTGCGCCTTAAGCTATCCTCTAATAAGTGTCCTTAAAGTATATTGAAATTCTCATGCCTTAAGGTGGACAAGATTTGTCCCTTTGCACCTTAAGTTTATCTTTAAAAGGGCTCATACTTAGAGAAGACCATCGCATAAATGCATCAGTGAAAAGGGATCATACTTAGAGAAGACCATCGCATATATACATCAGTGAAAAGGGACCATACTTAAAGAAGATCATTACATAAGTTCATCGATGAAAAGGCCCATACTTAGAGAAGACCATTGCATAAATGCATTAGTAAAGGGCCCATACTTAAAGAAGATCATTGCATAAATGTATTAGTAAAGGGCTCATACTTAAAGAAGACCATTGCATAAGTGCATTGATGAAAGGGCACATACTTAATGAAAATCATTCTATCTTCAAGAAAAGTCTTTCGGTCTTAAGGTGACATAGGCGAAGTTAAACTCTCACCACTTTAAGCCGGCCAATTATTTCATAAGTCTTTCGATCTTAAGGTGACAAAGGCGAAGTTAAACTCTCGCCACCTTAAGCCGGCCAATTATTGAATATTGTTATTTGCTTCAACCCTGCAAAAAAAAGGGGAAAACAAGAAAGAAAGTAATAAAAAAATACAAATAGAAAGGATGTTACGTATCAGAGCGTTACGATCTTAAAGTTGTATATCACCAACTTGGATTGAGATAAGATGCCTTGATGAGGATAAATCCCTCAAAATCAAGTTGAAGCAATCAAAACTCCCTTTGATGGTGATGGTCCCACATCAAGATATAAATTATTTTGTGAGGTGATGCAAATCTGGAATCCTCAGTCAGACAACATATAAAGATCGAATTCAAAAAATCATCTAGAACAATCCAAAAAGTGTTAAAATCCAAATTTTGGATATGTTATACATGCATGTTTCCGTCATCTATAGGATCAAGAGGATAATAATTTTAATAATATCACATTGAGATATAATTTTTTTGGTGATGCTGCATAAATCTGAATTGTGATGCATCAAAACTCGATGTTGATTTTGGGATAACACCTGAAAATATCTTGATTTTATTAAATTATGAATTTTGGATATGTTATAGATCTTTGTGTCTAGTTTCACAAAAATCAAGTGGCTTGTGATTTCATCCTTCCTACTTCAAGATATAAAACTTTTAGTAAAGACGCGCAGATCTGAAATTTGCAGCATGATAAAATTCAGGGCTAACTTCAAAAAATTATCAAGAATTATATTGAATGAATTTAAGGCTAAATTTTTGATATGTTATAAATCTCGAAGTCTAGTTTCTGGAATATCAAACAGTTCATGATTCAATATTCCTACAATTAGATATGAATTTTTTACCACAAATATGTTATGCGGAAAAAAAGTGACAAAAATAAGAGAAAAGTAGGAGGGAAAGAAATTACGTCCCAAAATTGATATTGATAAAGTGGGGAAACTACCTCCCTTTTTATAGAGTTGTAGGATGGATGTTTCCTTCTCCAATATAAGTTCAGATTGGAATAACTTCTATCTCCAAATTCAAATTGGAGATTGTTTCCTTCTCCCATACAAATTCAAATTAGAGGTTATTTCCTTCTCCCATACAAATTCAAATTGGAGATTGGAGATTGTTTCCTCCTCTCATACAAAATCAAATTGGAGGTTATTTTATTTTCCCATACAAATTCAAATTGGAGGTTGTTTCCTTCTCCCATACAAATTCAAATTGGATGTGTTTTATTTCTCCAATCTAAGATCAAATCGGAAGAGTTTTATTCCTGATTAAGTAAGACGATGAAAAAGTCTTCCAAAATCTGTTTGAAATTGGATATCATGCCTCACCAACAGGTCTTAAGTATAGAGATTCGTGAAAAAAAATAAGAGAGTTTTGAGAGGCAATATCAATATGGTTCAGCTTTAATTTTTTTGAATGGGTATTCATATGTATGAAAATCGTTGAAGCAAGAAAGAAGCGTGTTTAAATAATCATATTTTAAGGCTAGTCTCCAAAATATTAAATATCTCGACAAGCCTTGAAGTAGGGGGCATTTGTGGGCAATGCAATTTCGAAGATTTAAATCCGTACAAAATTTGAATTATATTAAATTCAAAATATATTAGTTCCAAATAAATATTGCGGATTAATATAATTGGATTAATTATTTAAGTCCAAACATAGATGGATTTAATTAAAGTTCATTTTTGTATTGGGCTAGCCCATAGATTTGGGCTACAAATGATGAACCTACTTTGCTAAGCCAAAGATATTATCATATTCTACAGGCCCAAATAAACGTCACGTGTCAAATGACGTGGCATGCCAAATCAAGTGAATGAGTCAATAGGACCATGCCATATGTCAAAATAATACAGTAGGCCCAATAAAATTAAAGCCCATAAAAGGCGTCGCGTCACGTCACTTGAATTTGATTGGTCAAAAGTCTTTTCAACAACTATAAATAGGGGTCTCATAATTCAGAAAGAGGACCCCAGAAAGCTTGTGGATCAAACGCCACAATTTCTCTAAAAAGATCAAGCATTCAAATCAAGTTCATCAAGATTCAAGATCAAGAATGCAATATTCAAGAACAAGCTCAAAAGTCCTTGAATTCAAGCACAAATCAAGATCAAGTCCCTCAAAACATTCAAATCATGTTCAAATTCAAAATCAAGCTTTAAGCCCTTGAATTTATATTTGAAAAGGCGAATCAGAGGATTCATAGAGATTGTAACACTCACATATTGAAATCAATAAATTGATTGTTGCAGTATATTTTCTTGTCTCAATTATTTATTTTTTGCCCTCGAGAATTTTATTGTCCAACACCACCATAGTAATAGTAGTGTGTGTATATATATTGCAAATACCTCTTGTATCGATATTATATATTTAATGAAGTTATTAATATCTTTTAGTCTTTAATTACGTTTACTACTACTACTAATAATGACTGGTTAGATTAAGATTGATATAGAACATCTGTAATTCCAATAGTCTTGCCAAAAGTTTATACCGCCTTTCATTTATTGAAGTTGATATTGATATATTATCAAAGTAATTCCTTCGTTATTTTTATTCATTCATGTTCAATTTTTCATGTTTCTGAAAAAATAATTATTAATATAAGTATTTTATTATAACACCCATATTAATTATTGTTTAGTAGTCTAAAGTCTTCAAAAATTATCTGAAAAATAAGTAATTAATTTTAAAGATAAAATATTTAAAAATAATTATCTTTCATCTTAATATGTTAAATATGACAGGTAAAAATAAAAATCTAATTTTATAATAAAGAAATAAAAGTGAACAGAGAGAAAGAATAACAATTACGTAGACATTACTTGAATAACAAATGAGACAATTTGAAGAGAATTTGATTCAAGTAGTAAATAAAAAGAAGAGATAATTATAAAGGTGGCCATCATTTTCTGTTTAAAAGAAATTTTAGATTTTTTTTTTCTTGGTTACACGATATTTTTAGATTGTTGAAGTCGACATCATATAAACATGTTTGACAATTTCAACTTGCAAGTTGACTGCAGCAACTATCTTAGTTGTGGGGGATACATCTCCCCAACTTAAGGCAGCTTTTATGATCTGCATTGAAATGTAGACCATTTCAACATGAAATGATAACAATTTTCTCCGTTTTAAAACTTATTGACCCGACATTTTTCTTAAAGAGTTACTTTCTTCATTTTAAAATAAATAAATTATTAAATTAATTTTTAATATTTAAAATAAATAAAATATTTATTTTTTAAAGGCATATTGAATTTTTTTTTTCAATTTTACTCTTTTATATAATGAAGATCTTAAATACTTTATATTTCTAGGAAAGTAATTTAAGAATAATTAAAAAATAATAGTAGAAAGTAACCGACAATTTATGTTTTAAAAGATTTCTTAAGAGGTGCGTCCTATTAAAAATTTAATTGTTTTGAAATTGAGGCTGTATTTATTAAGGATAAATTTGAACATATACAATTTATGTAGTCATTTAATAATAGAGATAATATTGAAAGAACATAATGAATTTTCTTGATTGCATAAAAAAGCAACTAAATTGAAACAAATATTTAAAAAAAATGATCACTTATTTTAAAATGAAGGGAAAATAATAATAATATTATTATTATTATTATTATTATTATTATTATTATTATTATTATTATTTTGCTATTCGTTACACTTTAGGTCAAATCAATTCATATCTTCTCGTTAGTAAATTGTCTCGTCTTTACAATTAGTCAAGATCCATCATTGCATCGCTGGGACTCTCTGTCCGGTGCCAAAATTTTAATCCTATGAATTCTAATTTATTTTTAAATTATTGATTTTTAAATTAATATATTAGGTACATATTCAATTTTTTTTTTTTTTTTTTTTTGAGAAAAGATTCACATTTACACCTCAATTTGATTACTTCTCTCATTTTTAAATAATAGTGTTTTCAGTTTGGATACAATTTTAGGAAGTTACTCATTCGGTCATTTCTAGAAAAGAAAAAATATTTTTATTGATTTACCCTTAAAAAATATCTTGAAAAAAATATAATTCTTTAATATTAATTTTTTTTTATTATGTAAAATTTTCCTTATCTAATGATGAATATAATTAGAAGAAAATCATTAATATATTTTTAATTATCCAAGACACAACTCTCTTTGTTCGTAAATAATTGTCACCATTTTTGTTTGTACTCCTTCTAAGAAAAATATTAACTACATGCTAAATTGATTAAATTATCCTTATCTATTACTTTTCTTTATTTAATACTTCTCTTTCAAGTATTATATTGACATCTCTATATTTATGACTAAGATTAAAGATGAAAAAAATCAAGTAATTATATTTTGATTTTGTAAAATGATAAGTATTCTCTCTATTCGCTTTTACTTGACATATTTTGACTTGGCATATCCATTAAAAAAATAATTAATAACTTGACTATTCTGTCATAGTACCCTATTTATTAAATGGTGTTTACATTGTATCTTGAAATTAATTAGGAAAAAAAATAATTAATGTCACCGGTAAGATAAGAGAAAAAATTGTTTTTCTTTATATGTCAAAAATAACTAGTAAAAGTAGAAATTTAGTTAGGAAATTAGTGACAAGTAAAAGCAAACGGAGGCAATATTAAGGATTATCAATTTTTAGTAAGGGTGACAATTAGAGTTGTTCACGGATCGGTTTGGCTCATTTATATGTCAAAATCATAACCAAACCAACTAAATTTATTTTTAAATTTCTAAAAGAAATCAAATCAAGCAAAAAAAAAAAAAAAAAGAACCGTCGATTTGGTTCTTGCCGATTTAGTTTGGTTTGCTTTGGGTTGGTTCAGGGTTTTTTAATTTATAACTATAGCTTATGATAAATGCTGAAATTTTAAAAACAAATTTAGTTCAATATATGAGATGTCAACCGAGTGTTGTATCTCAACCTTGAACTAAGATATCAACCGAGTTTATACTCATACACAAACAACACCATATGAACGCTTCAATTTTTTTTTTTTCAAAACTACATATAAGAGAATATATGATTAATCTCCCAGAAGGTGTACACATAAATTTCTTGCTCAATTAGGAACCATTAAGAAAGTGTAAAAGTAGTGATATGGAAGTTTAAAAGTAGTGATTATCTATTGTCTAATGAAACTAAACGGTAAATTCTCATATACAACAAGATATTATTTTTATAATTAGACATTTATCATCCAAAGTGTGAAAATCATTTAGAATCTCAATAGATACCGTCAAATGGATGGCGACATATGACTGAAAGTACTATGGCTAAAGTTAAATTCATGATTAAAATATAAAATATAAAAATATTTATAGTTTATTTATGAGTACTATACAAATAATTATGATCTATATAAAATATTAAAAGTGTGAAGATCGTTAGAAAAATAATTTGAACTTTTTATCCTTTATTAAAAAAACTTTTCTTTAGAAAAAAATTGTCTTTTCACTATTTTTAATTTATTATTTAATTATTTTTTATTATATTAACTAGAATTCCTAAAATATATAAGACTCCTAAAATATATGGTAGAAGAATTAATTAATATTTTTCTTTTTGGTAGACTTCCTAAAATATATGAGACTCCTAAAATATATGGTAAGAGAATTCATTAATATTTTTCTTTCTACTATTCAATTACAAAAATACTCCTAAAATAGGACTCTATTAAAAAAATACTTTTATAAATATTGAGATGTACGTTAAACTAGAGAATAAACTGGTTTGCCTATTGGGAGAATATGATTGATGCTCATATAACTTGATTCGATTGCATGTCTAAATGGTGGATGCTTGATTTTCTAACCCCCAACTTCTTCACTGTTTTTGTCAGCATAATAGAATTCAACATGTGTGTGTATATATATATATATATATATATATATATATATATATATATATATATATATATATATATATATATATTATTTTTTTTCTTTGTTTTCATTCAAAATCATTCTTTAGGATCAAAATTTTCACTCAGACAAGAGTTAGTTGGATCAAAATCAAAGCTTTGTGATCACTATTATACTCTTTAAATATAGTTTACAGGTCATAGATGAATGTCGGTTGACTTTGAAGAATTTCTTGTGTAAAGGTTAGATTTAATTGTATTGTTTTGATATCTTTATTATCTTATTGTTTTATTTTAATTTACAGATGCTAGATGAATGTGGGTCGACTTTGAAAATTAATTTTAGGTAAATGTTAGGTTTAATTATATTATTGTAATATCTCTATTAGTTTGTTATTTTGTGGTAGTTTACAGTTCGTAGAAGAATCTCGATCGGCTTTAAAAAAAATTGTGTGTAAAATTTAAGTTTAATTCTATTATTTTGATATCACTTTTATCGTATTATTTTGTTGCAGTTTACAGGTGATAGATAAATGTTGGACGACTTTGAGTATTTTTTTTATATAAAGGTTAGTTTTAGTTGTAATATTTTGATATATCTATTATCGTATTATTTTGTTATTGTTTACAGGTAGTAGATGAGTGTCGGATGACTTTGAGAAAATTTTTGTATGTAAAGATTAGATTTAGTTGTATTATTTTTATGTCTCTATCATTGTATTATTTTGTTGCTATTTACAGATGGTACATGAATATCGATCGACTTTTAAATTATTTTTTGGTAAATATTAGGTTTAATAAATAAATTCTCCATCTTTACATACTCAAAAGATATTAAATTTAATTATTATATTCATCTTTATTATTTAAACAAATATCCTATTTAATGTAATGTTTGAACTCATTAAAGTAAGGTGCACCGTACACGCGCTAGATGCATACATCTAAACTAGTATATACATATGTGTGTGTGTGATTTGACTATTTTATCGATTATTTTAAAGTAAATCAAAATTAAATTAAATAAGTATCAATTTTTATAATTTAAAATCAAATCAAAGCTAATCGAATATTGATTTTTTATATTAATTTAATTTAATTCCCGATTTTATTTGACTTTTAGTCAAACCATGAATACCCTTAACGATAACTAATTAAAAACTGAAGGAAATATTTATTTATAAACAAAACACCATTTCTTTTAGATTGGAAAGAGTAAATAATTTTAAAGCTACCACTATCACATTCGAATACATTTATGGATCACAGAGACTTTTTCTTAATTGGAGGTTGATATAATAAGACCAAGTAATAATTAATTCATAACAGTTGGAGAGAAGAGAGGAAAAAAAAGGGTTCTCTCTCTTCTTCTTCTCTCTTCCCCCTGTCGGCCTAGTCATGGACCCAACGTTAGCACTTTCATTTCTTCCAAATCCTCCAATAACACTTCTCAATGAAATTCAGATGGAAGAAGCCTTACCCTCTTACAGGGACATAGCAATAGGGAAAGTTCAAATCCCCAATTTACAAGAAGAATTAGACTCGGATAAGGGCAAAGCCCCGGTATATGCTATACGGGAGATCCTTCTATAAGATGATGAAAAGCAAAGGCTCTACGCACCATGGGTTCACCCTATCATCATCAAGCTTGTAAATTCAAAGTTCAACCATCAGTAGCTCAAA
The DNA here is from genome assembly GCA_030864225.1 of Capsicum baccatum var. pendulum. Lineage (NCBI taxonomy): Eukaryota > Viridiplantae > Streptophyta > Magnoliopsida > Solanales > Solanaceae > Capsicum > Capsicum baccatum. The sequence goes on along the minus strand of CM061557.1, from coordinate 82,724,945 downwards.
AAAAAATTAGGGGACCTGTGGAATCTCACTGAATCCTTATGCCTCATCGATCTGGGGAAGGGATTTTTCACAGTGAAGCTGTCAAAACTAGAAAGCCAGGTCAAGATCCTCCACAGGGGTCCATGGTTTGTGGCCGGAAGCTTCATCTCCATCCGAAAATGAAATCCAAATTTTGTACCCAGCAAGTCCATAATAGACTCGACTGCTATTTGGGTCAGACTCCCGTAACTGCCAATAGAATTGTGCGATGCATCTATTCTTCAAAAAATTGGAAGGGAAATCGGGATTCTTCTGAAGTTCGATGCTTATAAATCGACTGCTTTAAGGGGAAGGTATTCCAGGATATGTTTTCAAATTCCTTTGAATACACCGGTGGCAGCCTCAATCACCATCAACCACCACATGCAACCACTCGTCTAAGAGGGGGAGGGTTTTCTGTGCAAGAACTGTAGGCGGAGAGGTCACACAGCACCCACATGCTCTTACCCTTTGAAGAACAACTGCTCGATGCTCAATTCATACGTCACAACTTTTGAGACCACTACATCAACACTGGAAGTGAAGGCCTCAAACTCGGAGAATGACTGGCAAACCATCTACTTTAACAAAAAAAAAATCTGAAAAAAGGAATCGGTATCCCACACCCCCAAAATCACCCATTGATAAGGCTAAGATTCTCGATGCAATACCAGGTAAGTTCTCTAACCCTAATAAGCCGGAGACGACATAAGAGAAGTTCCTTCTTGGATGCCCACATGAACACTCACCTCTTGGGCTGGCCCCAATCGATCCCTATAAGCCCAATACCGTGATTCTCAGTTCCTCTAATAGAGTTGGTACTGGGCCAAGTGTTACCCAGCCCCAAAATTCAGCTGTTAAAGAGAGTCATTTATTTACCTCCCCTCCGCAGAAGCCCAATCATCCCTCTTCTCTGGGGCCCAATGAAAAATCTCAACTGACCCATACGGAGCATGAACCAACTCTTCCTAAATTCCCTCTCTTAAACAATAACTCTCATATTTCTCAAATAGGAATAAAAAGAAAAGAGGCTTCCTACAGTGGGACCCCCCAAAACACGTCCAACTAAGCAATGATGAGCCTATACCAATGAATGCGGAAGACTCTTTATCTTCCTGCAATGATAGGATGGTGAATGTCCTAGGCGTGGACATTACATTAAATACTGGTTGTATTCCCCATGGGAAAACTTCCCATCTTCCACCCCTCAGCTCCATTAACTCTGTATACCCTGAGGAAATTATGTCTTCTTCCCCACCTGAAAACAACAATGGACTCACCCATTTCTAACCAAATTATCATCACCACAATCCCAATGCCCTCAGACCATCAGCCAACCTCGTGGTTAGAGATATGTCTTTCATACCAAACAGTCCGCTTACACCTGGATTGAGAGGGGAGACAAATTACCCTTCTCATCCAGAACCCTCAATACCTAGCTTAAATAACCATGGACAGCTTGAACCAGGGTTTCCAGACATACAAGACCAATGTATGGATGGCTACCCTATTTCATGTGATCAACTTATCATCTCAGGAGGAGCTGACCACAGAGGCTATGACCAATATTATCAACTAACTCATCCTGAGCCTCTCTTTCTTCCCTCCACCAGACCCTGCTTAGATGTTGTTGGGGCCAGCCTTTGCACCTCCCAATGGGGAACAGTAGCCTCCCTCTTCATCTCTAACTACAATATCACCACACCTCACTCTAGAGAGGGTGGAGAGGCTGAATGCCCTAAAAGCATTAAGGGCAAGCAACAAGGACATAGAGGAATTCCTATCTCCGCTCAGAGTACCAAGAACAGAGATTCTAAACCTGGTAGAGCCTCTAGAGCTAGGATTCTCAGAACCAGTCCAGGAGATAGTCATCATATTGATACCCTTAGGGCTAGTAGGCCTAAGCTTAAAGCTAAGTCTAATAAGCCCTACACCAGAAGAGATTCCACAAGTCCTGCTCACTCTTATAAGCAAGAAAAGGAAAGTCTCTGTTATGACATTCACCTCCAATACAAAAGGGAAGGAAACGGTGACTGCATCAGCCCCCCTACCCACTTCATTCAAAGATGAATAACTACATAGTATGGAATGCTAGGGGGAAAATACTGAATTCAGGAAGTATTACAACGCAATGGTCAATATTTATCATCCTTGCATTCGAGCTCTCCTGGAAACCAAGATGTCTGACCATTAGGACCTTTGTGAGGAACTTGGCTTCCATAACTATATTTAGTATGAAGCGATGGGTAATTCTGGTGGCTTGGTCATTATATGGAGGGAAGATATCATCTCTATAACCTCTAACTCTATCTCTAACCAAGCCATAAATATTAAGGTCCAAGTTAGTACTCCCCTCTCTTCCTGGTATATCTCCATCATCTATGCTAGTAATAACTTCCAATCTAGGGTTGACCTTTGAAATTATTTAGCCTCCTTTTATGAAACCTATATCTCCCATGAGGGGAACAGCTGGCTGGTGGGGGGGATTTCAATAAGATCCTTAGAGCATCTGAGAAATTTAAAGGAGCCATGATAAACTTAAATAGATCTAACATGTTTAAGAACTACATCAACTACTGTAATCTCATTGACCTGGGTTTTAAGGGTAGTAAGTATACTTGGTATAATATAAGATATAGGAATAAACATGGTCTCATTCTATAAAGGCTGGATAGATGCTTGGAAAATGACCCCTGGATACACCTCTATTCGGAGAAAACTGTCACTTACCTCCCTAGAACCCACTCTGATCACTCCTCCTTCTCTTCAGCATTGTCTCCTACCCAGTCAATTAAGATAAACCCTTCAGAGTGGAGTCCATATGGCTCTCACACCAATACTTCCCCAACCTTATAAGGGACTCCTTTCTTGAATGCTCTTGCATTACCTTAGATACCAAGGAGTTTGAGGAGAAGGCTAAGGATTGGAACAGACTTATTTTTGGTAATATCTTCAGTAGGAAAAAAAATTTGCTAGATATACTAGATTGGATTCATAAATCCCCTAACTATCCTACCAGTTTTTTCCTCCATAGGTTAGAGCAGACCCTCCTAAAAGAGTTTAACCACATCCTAAATCTAGAGACTGAGTTTTGGAAACTCAAATATAGAATCTCCTGGCTCCTTGAAGGTGACTCCAATACTATATTTTTTCACACCTCCACCCTTAACAGAAAGAGGAGGAATAGGCTTAACTTCCTGATTGATGACAGTGGTACTTCTTATTACCATACCCTAGATATTGCAAACATAGTCTCCAACTTCTATGCTAAGATTTATACCACTGAGCACTCCATTGGCCACTGGAAAACTAGGAAAATCCCTCTTCCTGAGGGTCCATCAGCCCTCTAAATCATAACCTTCTCCAAGCCACCCCTTCCATAGAGAAGGTTAAAAGAGTTGTCTTCTATTTTGGGACATACTAGGGCCTCACATTGTGAAATTCTTCTAGTATACCTTCTTTTTAGGCCACATGGACCCCAAGGTCAACTCTACCTACCTATGCCTTATTCCTAAGTGCAGGAATGCTATCTCTCTTAAGAACCTTAGATCCATAGGCCTATGCAACACCCAGTACAAGATCATTACTAAAATCATCACTACTAGAATGAAACCCTTCCTGGCTAAGATCATTAGTCCAAATCAAGCTAGCTTCATGGCTAAAAGAAAGGCTTCTTATAACGACCTAAAAATTTAATGAACAACAACAACAACAACAACAACAACAACAAACCCAGTGTATTCCCACCTGGTGGGGTCTGGGGGGGTAAGATGTACGCAGTCCATACCTTTACCTCTAAAGAAGTAGAAAGGCTGTTTTCGAAAGACCCCCGGCTCAAGACACAAGATACCACACAATTACAAAGCAAAACACCAAACGGGGTTACAAAAATATATAACATAAATACGGCATCCAAAAGTGAAAGTGAAAGTGGAAGTGAAAGTGAAAGTGAAAGTGAAAGTAAAAGTAAAAGAAAACAAAGGAGAGTACCCAGGTTCGTACTAAAATAAGGGACGCGGAAACATAACCAGGATACTACCCCCAGCAAGTAATTCCCTACACAAGCGACCCATACTGGCCCTAGTCCTCTAGTCCTCTTCCCTAATTCGCATCCTCCAGACTTTCCTATCTAGGGTCATGTCCTCGGTGAGCTGTAACTGCTCCATATCCCGCCTAATCACCTCACCCCAGTACTTCTTCGGCCTACCCCTACCCCACCTAAAACCATCCATCGCTAGCCTCTCACACCTACGAACCGGGGCATCCATGCCCCTCCTCTTCACGTGACCGAACCAGCTCAATTGGACTTCCCACATCTTGCACTCCACCGGGGTCACACCAGCCTTCTCCCTGATAGTCTCGTTCCGAACTCTATCCCCTCTAGTCAGCCTACACATCCAGCGCAACATCCGCATCTCTGCCACCTTCATTTTTTGGATGTGGGACTTCTTAACTAGCCAACACTCCGCTCCATACAACATTGCCGGACGGACTACCACCCTGTAGAATTTGCCTTTAAGCTTGGGCGGCACCTTCTTATCGCACAGCACCCCCGACGCGAGCTTCCACTTCATCCATCCCGCCCTAATACGGTGCGAGACATCCTCGTCAATGTCCCCGTTTCCCTGGATCACGGACCCGAGATACTTGAAACTATCCCTCTTACATACCACCTGTGATTCCAACTCCACTACCACCTCATCCTCCAGCCTCACGTCATTAAACTTGCATTCCAAATACTCTGTCTTGCTTCTGCTCAACCTGAACCCTTTAGACTCCAGAGTTTGTCTCCACACCTTTAATTTATCATTTACACCCCCTCGAGTCTCATCAATCAGAACTATATCGTCTGCGAATAGCATACACCATGGCACCTCCCCTTGAATCCGCCGCGTCAACACATCCATTACCAAGGCAAACAAAAAGGGGCTAAGAGTAGATCCCTGATGCAATCCTGTCAAGACGGTGAAATGCTCTGAGTCTCCTCCCGCCGTCCTCACCTGAGTTTTTGCTCCCTCATACATGTCCTTAATTGCTCTGACATAAGCCTGCGGAACTCCACTCACCTCCAAGCACCTCCAAAGCACCTCCCTGGGGACTTTATCATATGCCTTCTCCAGGTCGATAAACACCATGTGCAGGTCCTTCTTCCTTTCCCTATACTGCTCCACCAGCCTCCGCACCAGGTGGATTGCCTCCGTCGTCGAGCGGCCAGGCATAAACCCAAACTGGTTTTCCGAGATAGACAATATCCGTCTCAGCCTCACCTCGACCACTCTCTCCCAAATCTTCATAGAGTGACTCAATAACTTAATCCCTCTACAGTTATTGCAACTCTGGATGTCCCCCTTATTCTTATAGAGAGGGATCATGGTGCTCCACCTCCAAGCCCCGGGCATCTTTGTCGTCTTGAAGATTTCGTTGAACAATCCAGTCAACCACTTTACACCAGCCTCTCCAACAAACTTCCAAAACTCCACTGGTATCTCGTCCGGCCCCGTCGCCCTACCCCTTCGCATCCTGCGAACAGCCTCTCTAACCTCTTCTACCCTAAAACGTCTACAATAACTAAAATCCCGACACTCCTCTGAGTGTTCCAGATCCCCTAACTCAATAGCTCTATCCCCTTCGTCATTCAAGAGACTATGGAAGTACGACTGCCATCTATCCTTAATGTGGCCGTCCTCCACCAACACTCTACCGTCCTCCCCCTTAATGCACCTCACCTGGTCGAGGTCACGCCCCTTCCTCTCCCTAGCCTTAGCAAGTCTAAACAACATTTTCTCCCCTCCTTTCCCCTGTAACCCTGCATACAAGCGCTCGAAGGCGACCGTCTTAGCTGTCGTGACAGCTGACTTAGCCTCTTTCCTAGCAAGCTTGTACTCCTTCCTATTTACCCGCTTCTCTTCTTCGTCCTTACTCTCAACCAACTTAGCATACGCCCCTTTCTTGATCCCCACTTTCTTCTCCACCTCTTCATTCCACCACCAATCCCCCCGATGGTGCCCGGCTCGGTCCCTAGAAACACCCAACACCTCACTTGCATTCTCCCTGATGCACCTCGCCGCCCTATCCCACATACTATCCACGTCCCCCCTACACTCCCAGACCCCCATACCCGCCAACTTGTCCCCTATCTCCCACGCCTTCACTGGCGTCAAGCCGCCCCACTTAATTCTAGGTCTACCCTCCTTACTCCTCCTCTTTCCAATCTTCTTAATACCCAAGTCCATAACCAAGAGCCTATGTTGGGTCGAAAGATTCTCACTCGGGATAACCTTACAGTCCCTACACAACACCCTATCCCCTTTCCGAAGCAACAGAAAGTCAATCTGGGTCCTGGCTACCGCGCTTCGAAAGGTGATCAGGTGATCGTCCTTCTTTGGGAAGCTCGAGTTCACCACCACCAGCCCGAAGGACCTCGCAAACTCCAAAAGAGTAGTCCCCTCTTCATTTCTGTCCCCAAAACCAAAACCACCATGCACATCACCAAAGCCTCCCGGTAACGCCCCGATGTGCCCGTTGAAGTCTCCTGCTACAACAATCTTCTCCGAGCTAGGCACGCCTCTCACCACCTCCTCCAAATCCTCCTAAAACCGTATTTTCTCCTCCCCCTCTGAGCCCACATAGGGCGCGTAAGCACTACACACGTTCAGGGTAAACCCCCGAATGACCAACTTAATAGTCATCAACCTATCGTTGATCCTCTTCACCTCCACGACCTGACCTCTAAGCTCTTCATCTACTAAGATGCCAACTCCATTCCTACGCCTCTCGCTCCCAGAGTACCACAACTTGTAACCATCCACATCCCTAGCCTTAGACCCTACCCACTTGGTCTCCTGGACACACGCAATATTGATCCTCCTCTTCCTAAGAATCTTCACAAGTTCTATGGACTTACCCTGAAGGGTTCCTATATTCCAAGACCCAACTCTCAGCCTACCCCCGCTACCCGGGCGCCCTCCTCTACCACCCCCGCTGCCAAACCTTGGCCTCCTTCCTACTCCCGCCCTTTCCACATCCCCCGTCCCCACAACATCCCCACGCCCCAACCCCCTTGAACATGACCCTATCCAACCATTACCGCCCACAGCCACTACTACGATAGAATATAAGAGAATATACTCAAAGTCAAGAAACGACCACAGCAACAGCAACAACAGGCAACAGCAACCGCAACAACAGACAACAGGGAATATAGGATATCAACAACAGGCAACAGACAATGTCACGGAAGCAAAAGCAGATAACCCCAACAACAGCAGTGCAATAAGCGACCACCGCAACAGCAACAACAGAACAACAGACAATCTCAATAACAACAAATCAAATAAATCAACCACAAATCAAGTTACAGGGAATAATATTAGCACAATACGAAGGATAAAATAATGAAATAAGAGACTGAAATAAAATAACAAAGGTTAGAAGTCACCGGATTACGCTTGTCGGCGAAGCCGGAAAACCAAAACCCAGCGTAGACCGGGTTCCGGGGATTTCCGGTGGTGAGATGGAGCTGCGGCTGTCGGGGACCAGTTAGTCGCTGCAGAAATCAGCGGCTGGCCGGCGACGGAGCTACTGCTGGTTGATATCGACCGGTGTCTGCTGGGGCCCAGGCGGCGGCTGCTGGAGACCGAGGGGGGTCGGAGCTCGCCGTAGCCGGCGAGGGGGGGCGGGGTGAGGCCGGGGTCGGCGCCGGGAGGCCGGAGATCTGAGCCGGGAGGCGTCGGGAATCGGCAGTCGGCGCGGAGGGCTGGCGATCGAGGCCGGAAATGGGGCTGGCGATCGGATCAGGGGTCGGCGCCGAGGGCCAAGGGCGGCGACGGGGTCGGCGCCGGAGGCTGGAGATCGATGCCGGAGATCGAAGATCTGATCAGGTCAGCGCCGGGGACGAAGGGCCGGGGAGAGAGAGAGAGGAGGTAGAGAGAGAGAGAGCCCTAAAAATTTAATGAAATATGTGAAATTTGTGGTTTTGTGTGATTTGATTATTTTACCCTCCCTATAGTTGCATTATGGTATTTCTGGGTTATGGGGGTGGTTGACATGATTTTTGGTGCATTTTGGTATCATTTATGCAATATTGTGGTTTTTGATGGTTTCGAGAGCCTTATTTTGGACTTATGTGGTTATATTTTGATCCATGCGATGGATGACCAAATGTACTGCACCAATAGCTCCAGAATATCGATTTTAGGCTAGGTAAACCTTTGGTTTGGGTCCTGGTTCACCCGAATCATTTCGACCTATTGATCAGAAAGTTAAAAAGTTAGAAATATGAGTGTGGAACCCACATTTGATCGAAACGACCTCGTATGGAAAATTCGATTTTGCCAACAGATTCAAAATGTCAATTTTAGTGTGTTAGCATATTTGGTATGATTTTACAGCTTTTAAATCTCATTTTGACCCTCGGTTTGAAAAAATTGTGATTTTGAATCTCGGGGGTCAATTTTGTAAAAATGATTTTTTTTAGAATATCTGGTATCTCCATCGTGTCTAGAACGTCGAATTTAGTATGGTTGCATAGTTCATTTGTATAAATCGGACTTCGAACAAATCTCGAGAACCACGTCGAAGTCCATTTCGAGTTAGAACAAAAAAACTGTTCAGTTATGCAGAAAAACCTGTAATATATATAGCAGCTTTTTCACATTTTTGTCCCATTTGGCTCATTTTTCATCTTATCTCTTGAGAGTTAAACCCTAAATATTTTTGGAGCTTAAAAGTGAAGTTTGTGAGAGCTTGGAAAGCTAGATTAATACCTATTTCTTGATTTTAATTATGGATTTAAGCTAAGAATTCGCCCTTTTCTTAGAAATTTATTGATAAATTTCTCAAAACCCCAAAATTCTTAAGGCATGATTTTAAAGCCAAATTTCATCCCCTTTTACTTGAATACTATTTTTATCTTTTAATTACTAGTTTTTTATCAATTTAACCTTCAAAACAACTCCAATTCTTGATTTTAACCCGAATTTTAAGGATTTTACCCGGTAAAGCTCAAAAATAGTTTTTCTTCGATTTGAACCCTGTTTTTCAATCGATTTAACTTGGGTTTTCAGATGTAGGTTCCTAAAAATATGGGAAATATATTTTTTAAGTAAAGTTCCAATTTTGCCCTTCTTTTTTGAAAACCTATTTTGGGGGTTCGTTTTAACCCCAAACCAAAAGTAGTCAATATGGGTATTGTTGGTTTTATTTTGACGTGTAGATTTCATATTTGATGTTTTTAGTAGAGTTAGGAATTTTTCGTGAAAATTAAGGTCACGAGTTCAAGTGTAACGGACCAGTTTTGACTTTCGAGGTAGGTTATGGCTAAACTCTTTAGACTGGGTTGGGTAGTAAATGATGGTACAAAATGCATGTTAAGGATAGGAACTAATCATGAAAAATATCTATCTATGTGTTGTGCCCTTGTGGGGGCCTATATATGATGTAATTGTCGAAATTAAAATATTATGTGATATGTTTGACCGTGTAGGGTCCTATGTGACATTGACAGCCTTGAATACAGGTGAGTAATTGTATTGTATTGTTTAATGTGGTACCATAGGTGTATTATGATTATATTCATACTTTACTAGCATATGAGACATGTGTAAATTCATGGATGAAATGAAAATAACGAGTGGATATTGGCTCATATGGTTATGGAAATGTATCATTGTAGTTGTTTGTGGAAATATATCATGTGGTTGGTTGTGGAAATACTTATTGTGATTGGTTGTGAGCATTACATCTTCATATCATACTCATTCATGAAACATTGGTACCACCGTTGCAACATCTGAGAAACACTGGCAAAAACTTTTTAAAAATATTGTAACACCTTATAGAACCCTTTTTGAAGGATGTGCCAGAATGAAGATATGAGATATGAGGATTGTAAATGGGTTGATGAACCCACCATGGGTCCTACGTCAGGAAGCTTTAACTCTGTAGGTGTATGCAGGAATTGTGCGATGATCCTGGAGGTTGTGCGATAACCTTGTGCATCATCATCATCATCATCATCATCATCATATACATTGCACTTACTTTATTGTGTTTATGTTATGTTTTATTGCCTTATTAAATTGTCATCTATATATTTGTCTTACCTTTCTTTACTTGTATTTGATGGTCTTGTATTTACATGTCTCTCTTGCTCTATTTTATATGTGACAAAATCTATACTTGTGTTCTATATCTTGATGTGTTTTTGCAATAGATGTGAGATATAGTAGAACTAATAGAGCAAGCGGTGTGGGCTACTATTGTGGGATATTTTTTGATTGCAGGTGATGTGCCAGTAGAGTATATTTTGTTTGCCTTATTTGCTACTTTGGTTAGTCGGCCTACAATAGCTACTGAGTACAAGTGGACCATACTTATGCCTACTGTGCCCTTTCGGTGCAGGTCCTAGCTCGATTACGCCCCAACTTACTTGATTGTGGTGGTTGTTGGAGCTTCGAAGGTAGTGGTTGGACATTCATGCGTTCAAAGTTCACCTCTATCTTTCTATACTAGTTATGTCTTTATTAGTGTTCGAAAATAATTATTATTCCTTTGTGGTTATTTTTTTGATGTATTTGACTCTTAGATTGTATTAGTAGTTCTTACACTATTGACACCTGGTTTTGGGCATGATTCTTATTTTGAATAAGTTCTTTATGCATTGTAATGATTATTTATATGATCCGATTTCATTTTAGAAGCCTTACCTTGGGTATTTCTATCTTTTTCTCTATTCGTATCAGTTTGGGTGATAAGCTTACTTGTCAAGGTACGCCACAACAATTGCATCATGACCCTTATTTTTGGGTCATGACAACTTGGTATCAGAGCAGTTAAGTTTCATTGGTCTCAACGGTATAAGAATGGGATGTCTAATAGAGTCTTGCAGATCGGTACGTAGACGTTCGTATCTATCTTCGAGAGGCTATAGGATGTCTTTAGGAAAATTTCCTCGTTTCATTCTTTATCGTGAGAAATTCTTTCATACCCTTTATTTTGAGTTGTGTTTCACTCTTTCTATGCAAATGGAGTTGGTTATACCTTTTATTAGTTGAGATATATAGCGAGAGATTATTGTATATCATTTGTTGGTTGTAGGCTTATTAATGCTCCTGAGTTGTTATGGGATCAGTTTGTTAATGCCTTTCTAGAGAGATTTGTGCCTTTTAGTTTGACAGATCATATGTGGGATGAATTTGATAATTTGGAGTGGGGCTCTATGATAGTTTTTGAGTATAAGGCATGCTTCTATACCCTATCTTGATATTTCTAAGATAGTATTTCCACCAAGTTTGAGAAGATTCAAAAGTTTGTAAAGGGTTGGGTTGTTTTTCTTCTGTTTGTTACATTTCATATAGTTGTGTTTGGGGCTTCTTTTTAGAGTATTGTGGATTATTCTAAGATGACAGAGGATATTCTTAGTACATCTCAGGGAGGCACCAAGAAGGCGCGATATTTTGGTGAGTTTGGGAGTCAGACCTCTCAAGGCAGAAATTTTAGAGGTTCTCGTGGATACTATGGTGGGCCAGTACAAGCAGCATTACAGAGTTCAGGTGGTAGACCTTCTAGTCTAGCAGTTCAGTGTGGCCGTTCAGGACCAGTTGTACCTTCTACTATTGAGACTAGTCGTAGAGGTTGTTATGTGTGTGATGAGATTAGCCATGTGGCCAAGGACTATTCTTTTTGCGTGTTTAGGGATAACCTTATTTAAGCTGTGAGAGGTAGGTATTCTACCAAAGGTGCTAGAGGTAGAGATGGTAGAGCCCGTGCTGGTGGTTATAGGGCCACTCAGTCAGATGGTAATGATGGATAGTGCTATGCTATATTAGTTAGATCTGAGGTGGAGGCTTCAGATGCTGTGTTCCCAGATACTGTTCCATTTATTTCAGACTTGCATATTATTATTTGATCCTGGATCAACTCTCTTCTATATGTCTATATATTTTTCTTTGGGTTTTAATTTTGTTAGGAAGCCTCTTGCCATGCCTATTCATATATCTACCTCGATAGGTGATTCTTTAGTAGTGGATAAGGTGTATCGATCTTGTGTTATGATTTTTGCCAGACGTGAAACTTTGGTAGACTTGCTTGTGTTAGATATGGTCGATTTTAATGTTATTTTGGATATGGATTGTTTGGATCCTTATCATGTTGTGTTAGATTGTTTTGCTACGACTGTAACTTTAGCTTTAGTTGGTGTGACAAGGATAGCTTGGAAAGGGTACACTTAATTTCGGTCCTAAGAGGGTTATATCTTATGTTCAGGATCATAAATTGGTTGAGAAGGGATGTTTATCTTACTTGGCCCATATTTGTGACATAAGTGTTGTTTCGCTTTCTTTCTTAGTTTTTGTTCATGTTTCCCGTGAGTTTATGGAGGTGTTCCCTACGGACTTTCCTAGTATGCCTTCAAATTGAGATATGGATTTTATTATTGATATTAAGTTGAGCACCGAGACCATTTATATTCCTCCTTATAGAATGGCCCCAATAGAGTTGAAAGAAACTGAAGGATCAGTTATAGGAGTAGTTGGATAAGGGATTTATTTGACCTAGTATTTCACCTTGCGGTGCGTCTGTCTTGTATGTAAAGAGAAATGATAGGTCTATGCAGATATATATTGATTATCGGTAGTTGAACAAGGTGATGGTTAAGAATAAGTATCCTCTTCCTCGCATTGATGATTTTTTCGATCAGCTTCAGGGCGCTGTAGTGTTTTCAAAGATTGAATTATGGTTTGGTTATCACCAATTGAGGATTAGAGTTTGGATATTCCAAAAATAGCTTTTCAGACTCGATATGGTCATTATAAGTTCTTGTTCATGCCTTTTGGGTTGACCAATTCCCCTGCCTCATTCATGGAGTTGATAAATAAGTGTTTCAACCATATATTGGCTCCTTTATTATAGTATTTATAGATGATATCTTGGTTTATTCCAAGAGTGAGGTTGAGCAAAAGGAACATTTGTGGATTATGCTTTAGAGATTGAGGGATGAGAAGTTGTATGCTAAGTTATCTAAGAGTAAGTTTTGGTTAGTTTCTATTTTCTTTCTTGGGTCATGTGGTGACTAAGGAAGGTATTATGGTTGATCCAGCTAAGGTTGCAGCAGTTCGTGATTTGGGCTAAACCTACTTCGCCCATCGAGATTCAGAGTTTTATTGGCTTGGCTGACTATTATCAATATTTTGTTGAGGGGTTTTCATCCATTGCAGCTCCATTGACCAAGTTGACCCAGAAGAAGATTTCTTTTCAATAGTCCTAAGCTTGTGAGGCGAGCTTCCTGAAGCTCAAGGATTTGTTGACTTCAGTTCCTATATTAGCTTTGCCTAAGGGGGGCATGGGCTTTACTATCTTTTGTGATGCTTCAGGTGTTGGGTTAGGTGTTGTGTTAATGCAGGAGGGCAAGGTAATTGCTTATGCATCTCGTCAATTGAAGCCTCATGAGAAGAATTATCCTACCCATAATTTAAAGTTGTGCGTAGTTGTATTTTCCTTGAAGTTTTGGAGGCACTACTTGTATGGATTCCATTATGAGATCTTCTCAGATCATCGTAGCCTTTTGTACTTTTTCACTCAATGAGATCTTAATATGAGGCAGTGTTGTTAGCTTGAGTTGCTTAAGGATTATGACTTGACTATTCTCTATCATCCGGGCAAGGCTAATATTGTTCTGGATGCCTTGAGCCGAAAGACGACTAACATGGGTAGCTTGGCACATCTTTTGACCTAGAAGAGGCCTTTGTCCTTAGAGGTTCAGTCTTTAGCTAACCAGATGGTTAGACTTGATATCTCAACACCGGGGTGTGTTTTGGCATTTGTGGATGCTAGATCTTCTTTGATGGAGCAGATCCGAGCTCATCAGTTTGATCATATTAGATTGAGGTTGATTCAAGACAAGACATTGAGTAGAGAGGCTAAGTAAGCCTCACTTCATTCGGATGGAGTTTTATGGATTAGAGGCCAAGTTTGTATGCCGAAAGTGGGTGATTGGATTAGGTTGATCTTGGAGGAGGCCCATTGTTCCAGATATTCCATCCATCTAGGTGTGACTAAGATGTATCGTGATTTAAGACAACACTACTGGTGGGGTGGTATAAGGCGAGATATAGCAGATTTTGTTGCTCGTTGCCTATGTTGTCAGCAGGTAAAGGCCAAGCATATGAGACTTGGTAGTTTACTTCAGAGGTTACCCATTCCTGAGTGGAAGTGGGTATGCATCACTATAGACTTTATGACTAGTTTGGCTCGTACATCTCATGGTTCTGGCAGTGTTTGGGTCATCGTGGATTGATTGACCAACTCAACTTATTTTATTCCAGTTCAGGTCTCATTTAGTGCTGAAAGGTTGGCCCGTATCTACATTCGTGAGATTGTGTGTTTGCATGGTGTGCCGATGTCCATTATTTCTGATCGAGGTCCTGTGTTCACATTTCACTTTTGGAAGACTTTTCAGGATGAGTTGGGTACTCGAGTGGATCTTAGTACAGTGTTTCAACCCCAGACTGATGGACAATCATAGCGGACTATACAAGTTTTGGAGGATATGCTTCACGTATGCGTGATGGATTTTGGTGGCCAGTGGGAGCAGTATTTGGCTTTAGCAGAGTTTGCATATAATAATAGCTACCATTCTAGTAGTGATATGGCTCCTTTTTGAGGTGTTATATGGTAGGCGTTGTCTCTCTCCGGTAGGTTGGTTCGATGTTTCAGAGGTGAGACCTCGAGGTACAGACTTGCTTCGTGAGTCTTTGGATAGGATCTGGGTCATTCAGGATAGACTTAGAGTGGCTCAGAGTAGGCAAAAGTGTTATGTTGATAGTAGATATCGTGCCTTGAGTTTTGGTGTTGGTGATCATGTTTTCCTTTGAGTTTAACCCATGAAGGGTATGATGAGGTTTGGGAAGAGGGACAGGCTCAACCCTAGGTAATTGGTCCATTTAAGATTCTTCGAACTGTTGGTGATGTAGTTTATGAGTTTGTTTTGCCCCCTGATATATTAGCTGTTCATCCAGTTTTTCATGTTTCTATGCTTTGTCGCTATATTCCTGATAATTCTTATGTCATTCATTGGGATTCAATTCGGTTAGATGAGCGGTTGTCCTTTGTTGAGGAACCGGTTTCCATTTTTGCTAGGGATGTTAGGCGTTTGCGCTCTAGAGTGATCCCTGTGGTTAAGGTCCTATGGAGAAATCGACCTGTAGATGAATCTACTTGGAAGTTTGAGTCTGATATGCGCAGTTCCTATCCCCAGCTTTTCATTGATTCAGGTATTTCCTTGCCTTAGTTCGAGGACGAACTAAATTTTTAGTGGTGGATGATGTAACGACCTAAAAATTTGATGAAATACGTGAAATTTGTGATTTTATATGATTTGACTATTTTACCCCTCCCCGTAGTTGCATTATGATATTTCTGGGGTGTGGGAGAGGTTGACATAATTTTTGCTGCATTTTGGTATCATTATGCAATATTGTGGTTTTTGATGGCTTCGATAGACTTATTTTGGACTTATGTGGTTATATTTTGATCCGTGTGATGGATGACCAAACGAACTATGGCAGCAACTCCGAAATATCGATTTTAGGCTAGGTAGACCTTCGGTTCGGGTCCTAGTTCACCCGAGCTCATTTCGACTTATTGATCGGAAAGTTGGAAAATTGAAAATATGAGTGTGGGATCCACATTTGATCGAAACGACCTCGTATCGAAAATTCAACTTCGCCAACAGATCCAAAATGTCGATTTTAATGTGTTAGCATATTTGGTATGATTTTACGACTTTTAAATCTCATTTTGACCCTCAGTTTGGAAACATTGTGATTTCGAGTCTTGGAGGTCAATTTTGTGAAAAAAAAATTTTCTGGAAAATTAGGTACCCCGTCGAAGTCCATTTTGACTCCAAACGAATCCCGAGTAGCCCGTCGAAGTCCATTTCGAGTTAGAATAAAAAAATTGCTCAGTTATGCAGAAAAATATACAATATATATAGCAGTTTTTTTCACATTTTTGGCCCATTTTGCTCATTTTTCATCTTGTCTCTTGAGAGTTAAACCCTAAATATTTTGGGAGCTTAAAAGTGAAGTTTGTGAGGGTTTGGTAAGCTAGATTAACACCTATTTCTTGATTTTAATTACGGATTTAAGGTAAGAATTCACCCTTTTCTTATAAATTTCTTGATAAAGTTCTCAAAACTCCAAAAATCTTAGGGCATGATTTTAAACCCAAATTTCACCCCCTTTCATTTGAATAGTATTTGTATCTTATAATTACTAGTTTTTCATCAATTTAACCTTTAAAACAACTCCGATTCTTGATTTTAACCCGGATTTCAAGGATTTTACCCGGTAAAACTCAAAAATAGTTTTTCTTCGATTTGAACCCCATTTTTACCTCGATTTAACTTGGGTTTTCAGCTATAGGTTTTTAAAAATTTGGGAAACATATTTTTGAAGTAAAATTCCAATTTTGCCCTTCTTTTTTTTGGAAACCTATTTTGGGGGTCCATTTGGCCCGAGCCAAAAGTAGTCAATATAGGTGTTGTTGGTTTTATTTTGACACATAGATTTCATAGTTGATATTTTTAGTAGAGTTCGGGTTCAAATTTAGCGGACCGGTTTCGGCTTTTGAGGTAGGTTATGGCTTAACTCTTCAGACTGGGCTGGGTAGTAAATAATGGTACAAAATGCATGTTAAGGGTAAGAACTAATCATGAAAAATAGCTATCTATGTGTTGTGCCCGTGTGGTGGCCTATATGTGATGTAATTGTCGAAATTGAAATATTATATGATATATTTGACCGTGTGGGGTCCTATGTGACATTGGTAGCCTTGAATACATGCGAGTAATTGTATTGTATTGTTTAATGTGGTACCATGAGTTTATTGTGATTATATTCATACTTTACTGGCATATAAGACATGTGGAAATTCATGGATGAAATGAAAATAACGAGTGAATATTGGCTCATGTGGTTGTGGAAATGTATCATTGTGGTTGGTTGTGAAAATATATCATGTTGTTTGTTGTGGAAATACTTATTTTGATTGGTTGTGAGAATTACATCTTCATATCATACTCATTCATGAAATATTGGTACCACCGTGGTAACATCTGAGAAACACTGGCAACACCTTTTTAAAAATATTGTAACAAATTATAAAACCTTTTTCGAGGGATGTGCCAGAAAGAAGATATGAGATATGAGGATTGTATATGGGTTGACGAACCCACCATGGGTCCTACGTCGGGAAATTTTGGCTCTGAAGGTGTATACAGGGATTGTGTGACGATCCCGAAGGTTGTGCAACATCCTCGTGCATCATCATTAACATCATCATCATCATATACATTGCACTTACTTTAATGTGTTTATGTTGTGTTGTATTTCCTTATTGACTTGTCATCTATGTATTTGTCTTACCTTTCTTTACTTGTATTTGATGATTTGTATATACATATCTCTCTTGCTTTATTTTATATGTTACATAATCTATACTTGGCTTCTATATCTTGATGTGTTTTTGCAATATATATAAGATATATTAGAACTGTTAGAGCAAGAGGTGTGGGCTACCATTGTGGGACATTTTGTGATTGCAGGTGATGTGCCATTAGTGTATATTTTGTATGCCTTATTTACTACTTTGCTTAGTCGGCCTACGATACCTACTGAGTACAAGTGGACCGTACTCATGCCTACTACATCCTTTTGGTGCAGGTCCTAGCTCGAGTACACCTCAGCTTACCTTATTCGGGCGATTGTGGAGCTTCTAAGGTAGCGGTTGGACATTCATGCATTCGAATTTCACCTCTATCTTTCTATACTAGTTATGTCTTTAGTAGTGTTCGGAGATAGTTATTATTCCGTTGTGGTTATTTTTCTGATGTATTTGACTCTTGGATTGTATTAGTATTTCTTACACTATTGACACCTGGTTTTGGGAATGATTGGTGTTTTGGATAAATTCTTTCTGCATTGTTATGATTATTTATATGGTCTGGCTTCATTCTAGAAGCCTTACCTTTGGTATTTCTCTCCTTTTCTCTATTCTTATCAGTTTGGGTGATAGGCTTACTTGTCAAGGTACACCGCGACAAGTGCGATCATAACCCTCGTTTTTGGGTCATGACACTTTTGATAATGCCATCATTGTCCAAGAATATACTACCCGCTTCTCTAAAATAAAAGGGAAGCAGACCAATATGATTCTCAAATTGACCTGGAAAAATCTTTTGATAAGATTGAATGATCTTTTATTAGACAGGCTCTTTCCTTCTTCAATTTACCCCAAAGGCTCATCCAACTCATCCTCTCTTGTATCTCCACTTCTTAAATCTCCATACTGGTCAATGGTGGGAAGACTAACCCTCTCTACCCCTCCAGAGGTATTAGGCAGGTTGACCCCATGTCACTCTACCTCTTTATCTTATGCATGGATCTCCTGACCAGGAGAATCAACTATGAAGTAGACATCCTACTTTGGACCCATATTTCAATCTCTAATAGAGGACCTCCTATTTCCCATCTTTTGTTTGCTGATGACCTCACTCTTTTTGCCAGGGTAGACCCCAAAACCTGTAACACCATCAACAGTACCCTTCAGCTCTTTACCTCACATTCTGAACAGAGAATCAACTTTGAGAAGTCCAAAATTATTTTCTCTGCAAACTACCAGAAAGAAGTCCAAGATAACCTTAGCTCCATCCTTGGTATGCATCCCTCTAACCAGTTTGGTAAGTACTTGGGGTTCCCTATTTTTTACAAAGAACCTGAGAAGAGAGACTTTCAATTTATCATTGACAATCTCTCTAGTAAGCTATCTGGGTGGAAAACTAAATTCCTCAACTTGAATGGTAGGGTCACTCTGGCTAAATCTTCTTTAGCTTCCATCCCCAACCATGTCATGCAGTATATTTCCCTCCCTAGCAGCATTCTCAAGCTGATTGATAGAACCCAAAGAAACTTTATATGGGGCACTACCGATGCCAAGAAGAAAATGCACCTCCTAGGTTGGGACACTATCACCCTTCCTAAGAAGCATGCTGGACTTGGCAGGAAAATGTATGGAATAAAAAATAAAGCCCTCTTATGGAACTTGGGTTGGAGATTGCTCTCAAACCCTACTTTTTATAGGCCAACATTCTTTTAACTAAATATAGGACTAGGGGTTGGTCTAATAGAAAAGGTTCCAGGACTTGAAATAATATTATCAACTACTGGAATCTCTGTAGGGATGCTCTTTTCTGGGCCATCAAGGATGACGCTAAGGTCAGAGCCTGGGAGGACAAATGGATTCCTGGTATGCCACCTCTTTTCTTCATTATTAAAGGTCCCTCATCTAACTCCCCTACTCCTATTCCAGTCAAAGACATCTGGAAAGAGGGGTCTTGGGATTTCATCCCCTTACCCTTTAAAATCCCTCCTATTGTCATCCACAATATGAAAAATCCTTTTCTCTATAGCATACACCTGTAGAAGGACACTTCTCTCTGGAGACTCACTGGAGATGGCACCTTCTCTTGTAAGAATGCCTAACACTTCATCTCCAATGTTAAAAAGGGCCCCTATAGATCTCACACTTTCTTCAGTTGGATCTGGAACCTAAATGCTCCTAATAAGATAAAAATCTTCATGTGGCTATGGTATCATAATAGTCTTCCGACTAGAGCCACTCTCTCCAAAAGAGGACTCAATCTTACAACCTCTTGCCACTTATGCACTGACCAGCTTGAGGATCAGCACCACATCTTCTTTAGGTGTGACCATGCAAAAACCTTCTGGCAAACCCTTATCCAAAGATACAAGGGCAACAGAAGCCTTCAAATTCACATGTTTGACACCATTAATTGGACTTCTACCTAGAAAAGCCTGAAAAATGAGAGTTTTGACTCCAACACTAACTGGGCCAGTCTTTTACCCTTTTTCCTTTGGCACCTTTGGAAAAATAGGAATATCAACCTACTCCAAAGCTCCCCTCCCCATCCTTGCTTCAGCATACCTTATGCTGAAACTGTGGAATACTAACACCTGGGAATTAGCCATGGACCCCCAAGTAGAAACATCATTAGCCTGCATTGGACTCCTCTTAACCCTTAAGCTTTTAAGCTCAACACTGATGGCTCATGCCTTGGTAACCCTGAGAGGGGGGAGTTGAAGAAGCTATCAGGAATAATAGGGGAGATTGGGTAGTGGGGTTTAGTAAAAGCTTCACCCACACCACAAACAACCTCATAAAAATCATTGCTCTCGTAGAGGGCCTCAAGCTGGACCTCCATTAGAATCTTCGACCTTTAGAAGTTTGCGTAGACTCCATGGAAACTATAAACAAGTGGCAAAAGGGTAACCTTCTATATGATCCACTTATTTTTTATACAGATCTCTACTAAGGAGCCTGGGGAATCCTCCAGTTTACCATACTTACCGAGAGCAGAATAGAGTAGAGGATCTATTGGCAAAGCAAGGAGTGGAACAAATTTTTTTTGAAGGAATTCATGTCTATGCCACTCCACCATCTAGTGTAGGAGTAGTTTTTTGGGAAGATTTGAAGGGGAAATCTTTCTCCCGCTTTGTACCTAGTAACGGGAACTCAAACCCTGCTTCTTTTGTTTTCTTGCCTGACTAGGCATGTTGCTTTCTAATGAACGTTCGTTCATTTTTAATGCACATCCTTCATACAAAAAAATAAAAAAATAATACCAAGTAACAAATTGCAAAATTGCTCAATGTCAAAAATTAAAGTGATCCTTCCATAACCTAAAAATAAATGACTCATAATATTTATTCAGTTTAAAAAAATCAATGAATAATGTTATTCTTTATTCAATATATTTTTTTGAAGTGTTAAAGTTATTATAGTCATAGGATGGTACAGTAAAGTTATTTAACTAGTGAATAGGTTCGCGCTTTGCGCGATGTGTAAGACGTTGAATTTATATAATTTTTTTTATAATAATTAAATTTTGATGAGATATTATATCGAATGAAGATAAATTATTGAGAAGAAAGATACTTAACACGTAAGAACTCCAACTTTTCATTCATGCTTAAATATTTTTCATAAATATTACTCAAGTATTATAAATGATAGTATTTAGTAGAAATCAGAATTGGAGGTAAATCATATACTTAATTCGAGCTTGTCTTAACTAATCTTATTTATTTGTTGTTTTATACATAATGGGTGTAACGCCCCAAAATATCATCCCGAGACGCCACACGGTGCCTAAGGCTACACGTAGCCTCAAGCTAACCCTTTAACCCAAAACACTACTCAACAGACCAAAGGGATCACAAAACAACAACACCAAAACTAGCAACTTGGTCCGCGAACCATGAGGACTCACCATTGAAGGAACATAGATGCGGAACTCGGATATCACTGTCGCAACTGGGGCTGAGTACCTGAACCTACATCATGGTAAGAATGTATCCCATAGAGAAATATGTGGATCAGTACAAGATACGTACTGAGTATGTGGGAGCGCATGCAAAATACAAATAATATCATAAATTTTGTAAAAACGTACATACGGACCATAATGACACACCTGGATTTAGTGACATTAAATCATGCAACTCATAACATCTTAGATAGGAAATATAGGAGAAAAGCCTCATAAATCATTATAGATCATCATAGGCAACTTGACTTACCAAATCAAAACTCGAAGTGACTCGGTATTTCAATAAACATGACTCTTATGGACAGGCATTCTCCTTTAATTATAGATCATCATAGGCAACTTGACTTACCAAATCAAAACTCGGAGTGACTCGGTATTTCAATAAACATGACTCCTATGTCTCATCTTTAATTATCTCTCAGATGATATAGTCTTTCATCAACTCCCCTTTCCCTCACATGCATTCTCCTTCGGCTCATTCAGGCGTATAATTATCTTCTCGATCAACCCTTCCATATAAATTTGGGCCAGGGGAATTTCTATTAGTTTTATATTCTTGTTTGATGCAGTGCAAGGCTTCAAAGATGTTCTCAGAGTCAAATGCACACTTAACGTTAAGTCCAATCGCTATTGGTTCTCTGCAATGACATCAAATATTGATCCCTTCTCAAAACTTGACATGCATAAACACGAGCAACAACCGTCGGTAATTCATAACAGGGTATCTGAACTATCTTCATGAGGCCATCAGCCTTGTCAATTTGAACCCATCAAACTTAACTGTACAATACAGGATCTTGTTTGAATGATCATTGCCTAATGGGTTAAAACTGCATTCACAAAAATATTGTACTTTGTATGTGTTATCCCGGTGACCTTATCAGTAATACTTCTTAGCTCACACACATATGATAGTGGATCTCTCTGCACTCACCTTATTCTTTCTAGCCCATCTATCGCTTAAATTAAATAAACAGATGACTAGAAAGTTACAACAGAAGCCACATCTATTGGAAAAACAAATTGATATATCCATATGTTGCAACAGATTGTCAATATATTGTAAGTTATCTGACAGATGGAATATATTTTGCAACAGATTACCCATCTGTAAGATTTATTTTAAAGTAATTTTCATTTCTTTTCGAAATACAATAAAAATATAAAATGTTGTATTTAGATTTGTTTTTTTTTAATTTACATATTCGAAAAGTCACCAGTTTTATTTAATTAAGGGATATGAACAATCGTGGTTTTTTGTTTGATTAACCTCTTTCAATTCAATCATTTATAAATAGGTCCCTCCTTACTCGTTCATTCTACTACACTTACAAATATGGCAGATCCAGATTCGTATAATAAGATTAATATCGAGTCCATGCAGGAACTTCAAAGGCAGTTTGACGAACTCCATAGGGATTTAGCCAACTTCAAATAAGGCTAAGGAGGGCCCTACTGCTGCCGAATGAAAATTGTTCGGTTGACAATACTAATAGTAATAATAATAATAATAGTAATGATAAAAATAATAGTAGTAATTATAATTAATTTTTTTCTTTTACCATATGTATGCATTTTTCTCCTTTTGTGTATTGGATCTACCCAAGGGATTTAAAAATCTATGTTTGGTGGTTGACTTTGAATTTTTAATTATTATTTAGTATTTAATTATCATTCTTACTTATTCCTTATTCTCAACATGTCGACAAAGGTTAATCTGATGCGACAGATCGATCATATATTGCAACAGGCGGTTATTAATAAAAAGTGTCATTATTATTGAGAGAGTGAAAAGACATGACATGACTTTTTGATTATTTAATATGAAGAACGGTTCGTAAATAAATAATAATGAAATAAATGATACACAAAATTTATAACTAGAACGATTTTTTAATTTTAATAATTGATCGTGACTCTTCGACATATTTATTTTTAAATCTATTTTTTAAATTTATATAATAAAATTCACCAAATTTGGATTAAAGATATGTTGATTATTAAAAAACATAGCTTATATGTGCAACAAATATATTATTTGATTCAATAGATTGTAGATTTGTTGCAACAAATGGTATATCTGTTGTAACTAAAAAAAAACGGCTACTGAAAAGAACTTATCAAGTCCAAACTTTCCACAATAATAAAAAAGCCACCAGTATTAATAAATGGAGGTGAACAGTCACGCCTTTTTGTTTTTGAATCTGTTTTTTTAATTTATATAATAAAAAAGTCAACAAATTTGGATTAAAAATAAAGATATAATGATTATTAAAAAGATATTTGTTGCAACAGATATATTAACTGTTGCAAAAGATATATTATCTGTTGAAACAGATATATTATCTTTTGCAACAGATCGTATATTTGTTGCAACAAATTTTATATCTATTGTCACATATGCGTTATCTGATGCAACAAATATATAAGTTATTGCCACAACTCAAAAAAGGGTTACTGAAAAGAATTTTATCAAGTTATAACTTTCCAAAATAATCAAAAAGTCATCAGTATTAATAAATGGAGGTGAACAGTCGCGCTTTTTTTCCTAACTCATTCAAATTCAATCCTCTATAAATAGGTCCCTCCGTACTCTTTCATTCTACTACACATATCTATTTATTTCTTGCTCATCTTTTATATTACACCTTCTACTACTTTTTCTTCAAGAACTTGATTGTTTTTCCCTGTCTCTGGTAAGTTTTTTTCTTGCTTTTTGTGTAAATATACATTGTATTACTTTCGGATTCTTTTCTTTACTTTTGTTTTCGCATTTTTTGTCAATTTATGCTTGTTCTAAATATGGGCGATCCAGTGTGGGATATCGCTATTTTACAAGATGACATACAGGAACTGCAGAGGCAAGTACATGATATACAGTGGGAGTTGGCTGCTGTCAAAGTAAGGATATTGTAGGAGATCCGCAGGATAAAAAGGGAGTTGCTGCTGCTTGTTGAAGATGTGGCTGGCGATAATAATAATAATAATGATGAAGAATCTATTAATAATAATTAGATTATTTTGTTTCTTCTTTCTTTCTAAGTCTGTAATGTATTTTTATTTGTTTTAGTTTAATTAAAAAATTATGTCTGATCAAATTTAACCGTTTTAATTCATATTTAATTTTTATTCTGTCTATTATCTTCTCAACAAATATGTTGACAATTGAACGTAAGGAGTAATTTTGAATCCAGTAGCAATAGCAAGATTTAAGATTTATCTGTTGGGTTTGTGGCAGGGGTTGATTTAGGTTGTTTCAAACAGATTACTCATATGTTGCAACAGATAACTAGTCTGTTTCAACAGATAACTCCCTCCATCTTAAAATATCCTACCCGTCTCAAATTGAGATGATATATTGATTAAGAAAAATAATTAATAACATGTCTAGTTTACCATAATACCCCTATTAAATGATGTTTACATTTTAATTTGAAGAAAAAGTGATTAATGCAAAGGGTAAAACATGAAAAAAAAATCATCTCTTCTTGATTAATAAAACAAGACAAGTAAAATGAGAAATCAAATTAAAAAATTTGGGACGAGTAATTTGAGATGGAGGGAGTCTTTAATTTTCATTTAGTCTATTATATTCTCAACAAACATGTCGATGATTGACCTTAATAAATAATTTTAAATCCAGTAGCAATAGAAAAATATATTGGTTATCTGTTGGGTTTGTGGCAGGTGCTGATTTGTGTTGTTCTAAACAGATTAATCAGTATGATGCAACAGATAATAAGTCTGATGCAAAAGATAATTAGTCTAATGCAACAGATAACTAGTTTGTTGCAACAGATATATCTTCTGTTGCAACAGATTACTCATCTTATGCACCAGATGAGTGATCTATTTAAATTATGGGCACTTATGTTGGATTCATGATCGGCTTCTAGCCATTGTTGAAAAAAACAGCAGTAACTTTGTAACCCAAATGACAAATTCAAATAAAAATCATAATTTGACTTACCAAGGTCTCTTATGAAGTAATGTCAAAGTGAAAAATGGCGATGCTAGAAACAAAATTTGACCTAGAAAATTGGTAAAATAGCAACAGTAGCAGAAACAACAACAACAATGGTCGACAAGAAGAAGATGAAGATGATAATGAAGTAGAATATAATGATAATGAAGCAGAAGATGATGAATAAAGTAGCAGTAGCAACAATAAACAACAATAATTGTGAAGAGAGAGAAAACAACAAGGGATAAGAAGAGAGAGAAATGCATCTTTTTTCCCTTCATTTTCTATTATATTAAGTAACATTTGGATCAAAGTGTAAATATAAAAACTTGTGGTTTATTTTCAAACCTCTCTAACTTTCTTAATCCATAATAAAGTGATTGTCACGTCCACTTAATAATTAAGACTTGTGTCACCTACACCTTATTTTAAAACTCTTTTCTCACCTAACAACCCAAAACTCTGAGAGTTTTCATGAAACAAAATATGAGCTTATATAGCAAAATAGAGGAAAGTCATGAGACATTCAAATTAAAGTTTGGGGGTTATGAACATACAAATTATGGAAGTTACAAATATTATTGAGAGTAAAAATTTAAAAGGTATAAGTTATGAGTAGTTACTCCTTATATATATATATATATATATATATATATATATATATATATATATATATATATATATATATATATATATATATATATATATAAAGACTTAAAATATTAGAAGATATTGATATTTACAATCAGAATATGACAAAAAAGGGGGAAAATAATAAATTTCTTAGCTATAAATTTTTTTTACACCAGTCTCATTTTTAATTCCTAACGTTAATATATGAATTCTCCAAAATAAAGTGAAAACTCGAAAAAAAAAGTAGTTGAAAAAATTGAGAAAGGAGAGAAAGAACGATTGGAGTGGCCTTTCAATTCTCCATTAATATATATAATAATTATATATTAATATTATAACTTATGCATAATAAATTATGATGAAACTTAATAAATAGGATAGAATATACTCCGTTCATCTCATTTTATGTGTAGCCATTTTTTTTGTCCTTCCCAAAAAGAATATCAATTTTCCTTATTTGGTAACTATCTAAAGACACAATTTCACTTTTATCCTTATAGGTCCACCTTATAAGGTTTCACTTAATTAAAACTAATAGTAGTATATTTTTAAATAAAGGACAATGTGGTAAACATCATCAAATCTTTTCTTACTTCTTAAATTTCGTGTTCAGTCAAACGATGACACATAAAATGGTACGAAGAGAGTAGTTAACAGAAAAATAGATAAAAATGTCAAAAAAGAAGAAGCATATCACTTCATCATGTTTATAACTCTTTAATATATATATATATATATATATATATATATATATATATATATATATATATATAGAGAGAGAGAGAGAGAGAGAGAGAGAGAGAGAGAGAGATAGATAGATAGATAGATATAAACTAGTTTAGGTGTACGCGCCTTGCGCATGTACCTCACTTTAATGAGTTCAATCATTACACTAAATAGGATATTTATTTAAATAATAAATATTAATATAATAATTCAATTTAATATATTTTGAGTATGTAAATATGAAGAATTTATTTATTAAACCTAATCTTTACCAAAAATATTTTTAAAAGTCGATTGGCATTCATCTACCATCTGTAAATTGCAACAAAATAATGTAATGATAGAGACATCAAAATAATACAATTAAATATAATCTTTACACACAAATAATTTCTCAAAGTCATCCGACACTCATCTACCACCTGTAAATAATAACAAAATAATAGATAATAGAGATATCAAAATAATACAACTAAACGTAACTTTTACATAAAAAAAAATCCTCAAAGCCGACCAACATTTATCCATCACTTGTAAACTGCAACAAATTAATATGATAAAAGTGATATCAAAACAATACAATTAAACTTAAATTTTACACACAAAAAATTCTCAAAGCCGACCGAGATTCATCTACGAACTGTAAACTACCACAAAATAACAAACTAATAGAGATATTACGATAGTACAATTAAACTTAACATTTACCTAAAAAAAAGTTTCAAAGTCGATCCACATTCATCTAACATCTATAAATTAAAATAAAATAATAAGATAATAAAGATATCAAAACAATACAATTAAACCTGACCTTTACTCAAGAAATTCTTCAAAGCCAACCGACATTCATCTACGACCTGTAAACTATATAAAAAAATATAATAGTGATCACAAAACTTCAATTTTGATCCAACTAATTCTTGTTTGAGCTAAAATTTTGACCATAAAGAATGATATATTATATATATATATATATATATATATATATATATATATATATATATATATATATATATATACAAACATATATATATATATACATACATACATACATATTGAATTCTATTATGTAGATAAAAACAGTGAAGAAGTTGAGGGTTAGAAAATCAAGCACCCACCAATCTAGACATGCAATCGAATCAAGTTAGATGAGCATCAATCATATTCTCCCAATAGCTAAACCGGTTTGATATCTAGTTCAACATACATCTCAATATTTACAGAATTATTTTCATAAGATAGTCCTATTTTATGAGTATTTTTCTAATTGAACAGTAGAAAGGAAAATATTAATTAATAGTCTTACAATATATTTTTAGAAGTCTAGTAGAAAGAAAAATAATAATTAATTCTCCTACCATATATTTTAGGAGTCTCATATATTTTAGGAAGTGTAGTTAATATAAAAAAAATTAATTATTAAATTTTAAAAAATAGTGAAAAGACAGTTTCGTCTAAAGAAGAGTTTTTTGATGAAGGCAAAAAATTCGAATCACTTTCCTAAGGTATATATATATATATATATATATATATATATAAAATTAGTTTGAAATAGTTGGTTTCCCAAGGCTTAATGGTGTTTTGACTTTTTCTTCACTAATTAATATATTAAATTTTGAATTGTTTGGATGAATTGTGCAATTGATTCAGTCAATAACATTGATAACAAATTAATTCAATATGCATATCTAATATTCTATAAATTTTATAGTGAAATATTAAGCTTTATAAAAATAAAAAAAAGGCTAAAAAATTACAAAAAAGATAAATATGATTTTAGACCTTAGAGAGAAACACATCAACAAATTTATAATCCTCCTATATAGAGAGAGATATATGGAGGAACCCATCGACAGACACCTAAAGTTTCAGCGATCTTTCACTTTAGCACCTAAAGTAGACGATATTCATTTTTGGTATATCAATTAGCATTCTGATGTGTCACTTTAACACTTTTTGCACAATCAGTAAACATATATGTTGCACGTGTATTACACACAGTATGATATGTAAAAGAACCTATTATAAGAGGACATTTGTCATTTTTATCAAAAAGGTTTTATATAATTAATTTAAATAAAAATATTAATAACCCCACCCCACCCCCACCCTATATCATCTTCAACAACCACACCACCCACCTCATCTATTCTTTCTCTACCAACCCATCTCTAAATCGTCCGCGGCCAACCCCACCCGTATATTGTGTTCTCCCTCTCCCCTCCTGAACCCCCGCCCCTAAATCCCCATTACAACAACCCCCAATAGACTACTCCCCCATCCCCACCCTTCCACCTACTCTAATTCAAACGTCTCCCCTAAATCATTGAAATGTGGTGGATTAAAATCAAATCCAACCAAACCAGTTCTGTTGTTTCTTATTTACACTTTTCATTGCAATGAAATTGTCTACTGAAATTTCGAGAGCACCCTAAGAGAAATTTTCATTTGATTTTCAATCATTATTATTATTTGTCCCAGTATTAGCTAAGCTGTCTTAATTTGTCAATATTGTATTCCACTAATGTGGATTTTTAGGTTAGATAAGATATTTGTCTTTGGTATTTGGAATTAGAAGCTCGATTAAATAAGTTATATTGAAGAGGAGGTGATACAGTAGTGGATATAAGAGAAGACTACCGAAGATGGGAAGCGGGTGAGGGTAGGGGTAGGTGGGTGAGTTGGAGAAGATAGATTTGGAGATGGGGGTGGATGCATGGGTCAGAGAAAATAGATTTGGGTAGGGGCAGGGTGGGGTAGAGTAAGGGATGGGGTGGGTTTGGGTGGGGGAGAGGGGTGGGTGTAATACCCCGTACTTCTACCTAGCTTAAAAATCATCCTAGAATTATTAAAGACTTATTTAAAAGATGAATACACCTTTATAAATATGGTATTTTCAATATTTTCACTTTTTATCATGTGAAAAATTGAATAAGATTTCCATCGATACCAAATTCACCCAAATCCGACACCCGGGCGAAGAGTTAGAGTTGTTTTAGTAAGACAGTGTACCACCTAAGTCATCAACGCGTCACGGAGCTAGCCAAAATGGCAATCGTCAAAATACATTGATCCTTCGCGATCATGGCGCGTTGCATCAAATCTCACATTCAGAATTGTCAAATTCCAGTGACACGGCGCGATAGCGCCGCATCGCGCCAAGGATCCAGGTCGGGAAATTTTCTCATAATTTAAATACACGTCCAAGGGTGAAAATGGTCAATTTCTCACCCCTATATAAACCTAATAACTCCTGATTCAACTATATTTCACCCTAATTATAGTGTTTCTCTCAAGTTTCTCTCAAGAACAAGCTAGGGTTTTCAATTGGGGATTTAAATCCAAGACTCAAATTCAAGAATCTCTCCGTCAATCTTCGTAGAATCAAAAACTAAGGTATGCACAGTGTTCATTCATGGATTTCTTTCATCCATGAAGCCCAATAATTAATTTTTAAATCTTGTATTGTAAATATTTTATTGTGGGTTGATTATAATCATGTGATTATGGTTGTATGATTCCCAAGTTGGAATCTTTATGTGTTGTTTATGAACCTATGCTAGTATGTGGTATGAAACATGTAAAATTAAATTGAAATATGGAGTTTTGTTGTATTAATTTTATGGTCATGCCTATTCCCTAAGTCATACATCCTAGGTGTTTGATAAAATGCCTATGAGAATAGAAATTATGCCTTATAGATTAATTGTGACCCAAGTGATAAATGCATGTTTTACCGTATGACTAAGAATGACTTCCATAATATTGTGTGCATTATGAATGGTTTAGGGAATGTCCATGAGATTAGGTTGATGAAAGTATGACATGTTTATATACAATTCCATTCATGTACAAGACTATGATAACCATGTGCTTCATGAAATTCCCAAATTAATGTATTATGAATTGTTGATATTGGTCATGTATTTAAGAAGTGTTATGTCCTATCAGTTTCATGCTATCGAGTCTTGGGGGTACTCGTACCCGACAATTTAGCTGTATGTCTAGAGCCAATGTCATGTTTTCATGATACTCTCAATCAAGCCATGATCAGTAGAATTCAGTCAGTTATATGACTCAGGAAAAATCAGTAAATTCAGTACCTATCAGTTCAGTCCTACTCAAAAATCTCAATAGTCCAGTAATCTCAGTGATCTCAGTACTCAGTAATCTCAGTAACCACAGTATTCCCAATTATCTCAATAACTTTAGTAATCTAAGTCAGTTATCAGATTTTAGTAATATTCCATCAGTCAACAAAATTTAGTGAACTTAGTTTAAATCAGTTAAATGATACAATCAGTTATAGCTCAGTTCAGTTTAACTCAGTTCATTATCTATTCAAATGAGAGTAGGAATTATCACCGAGTGAACCCAAGGATGGGAACACATACTGTTAGATGAGGGTGTGATTCTTAGAAGTCGTCCTTACATTCCAGAACTATGTAGCTAGCATAGGTTGAGACATTAAAACTGTTAGATGAGAGTTGTTGAGGTGGATAAGCACTGTCAGATGAAGGCCCCACCATTCTCTTTTGGGGACACTGTTAGATGAGGGTCACTCATAGCTTGTCCTTACTAGTGGCGCGGTATTGACACCCTTCTAATTGTGGTTACAAATTGGACCCAAACTCAGCCAAGATGGCATATTAGGGGCATGTCAGTTAGATAACTACTTCCCACAGTTCCAGTTACAGAATCAGGACTGTCAGATACAGTCATTCAGTCTCAGTAACAGAACTCAGATAGTTATACAAAATTCAGTATTGTCAGATATAGTATGGAAATCAGCTAGTTCCATTAGTATCAGGACTGTCAGATACAGTAACTCATGTTATCAGTACTCATACTCAGTAATCATGTTATCACGAACTTAGTTAATATTATATTAATTATACAAACTTTATGTTATCATTATTCAGTTTTAAGACTGTCCGATACAGTCAACCAGACCAATTCTTCATAATCAAAACTGTCAGAAATAGTCTTTTCTCTATCAGTAAAATAACATCAGTCTCATAGTATTCAGTAGTCCAGTTTTAGTACTCAGATATCAGTAAATCCATGTTATCATAATTCATGAGTCAGTGTTATCACAAATTCAGTTACAGTCTCTTATTCATACATATATTCTCAAATTCATGTTATTTAGTCAATTAGTATTGTTCATGTATATGAATCATTGCATTCAGTCTACCTCACTCGTATACCAGTACATTCAACGTACTAACGCATTTGTGCTATGGTGTTTTATACCCTATGTTTAGAAGTATGAGCTCTCGAGCATCCTTAGTAGATAAGACGTTCAACAACTAGACTTACAGTGATTCCTCATCATTCTAGGATAACATGATTATTCTATTACTTTTTATTATTTCAATAGTTCAGAGTTAGTTGGGGACATATCCCATCAACTTCAAAGTTTTTAGATAGTTTAGAGGCTTTCAGACTACAACATATTTCAGACAGTTTATCTCAGTTTTGAGTATTGTCATACCCCACTACAGACATTGTATTATATTCAGTATTAGTTCAGTTTTGAACCTTATGGCCTTATAGCTTATATTCCACATAATTACAATATATTATTCAATGCTCAATTATAGATATCAGTCATGAGTTAGCTTGTGGTCTTTCAGGGTCATGAGCACCGTGTAGCGTTCTGGGTACAAGATTCGGGGCGTTACAGTAGGGTAATTATAATTCCTTTTTTATATAATTATTTGGGTTAAAAAGTTTTAGATATTATTTTTATTTATATGAGTGAATTTTTATAAATTATATGACTAGTTATTATTCAATTTTATAAATTATATTACTAGTTAAATCAATTTTATAAATTATATGACTAGTTAAATCTTTATTTTAAACTCTATTTAGTTATTATTCACCCAACTAAATTAATTAAATTGAATATTATTTGCAAACTTGATGCATATGAAAGAGGACAAACCCTAAGTATATATCTAATTTTTAAATCTCTCACAATAATTTTCATCATTAATTAAGTTTAAGATTGATAGAAATAGTGAATAAAAATGAAGAAGAAGGTATAACCTAATGAGGGTGAGTTAATATATTGCTTGTAGGCCAATTTGAATGCCACATAAACCGTAAATGCATTCCACACGCTTTCAGGAAAGTATAATACGCGCACCATGTTAGTTGTGCAAAAAATGTCAAAATGATAAAGTTAAACGTTAGTTGAGGTCATTTAAATTAAGATTAAGTGTAATGACCATGTAGGTTATTTTCCATATTCCCGCTTATTTTCACCATAAGAGATTTTCTATAGTGCCCAAAGTCATTTATAAATTGTTGGAACTGATAGTTCGGTTACCGGATAGTTCGTTGTTTTTTAGAACCAATTTCCTATTTAGAAGTCTTCGTCGATTCCAAATGGCCACTGAGCAAAAACGTCAGCAAAATAATTTTGGATGCAAATTTCGACAGCGCCAACAACTATGTAATATCGATTTTAGGATAGGTAGACCCTTGGCTTGGATCCCACAGCACCCGAGTTCATTTCGACCCATTAGTCGAAAAGTCAAAAATCGAAATATATGGGTGTGGGACTCACAAATGGCCTAAATAAACTGGGATGGAAAATCCAACATCACCAATTGTTGACACCCAATTTTGACCTCCCAATACTACATTTAGGCTGCTATTTTAACAAAATCATTAATTTTTAAACATTAGTATTTTTCGCATATTTTTCTTGAATCAAACAAAGCTTCGACGATCGCATTCATAATTTAGAAAAATGTATAAATCATTTTGGCATCTTTTAGCATCATTTTTATAATTTTTTAAATTAAATATGATATTTTACATAATTTTATTAATTAAATAATTTTTTCACATAATTGTGCACACTCACGATTTTTTTCACAGACACATTGTCTAATTCCCCATTATTTAATACCATTTATTAGAGTATTTTTGTTTATTTACTAACATTATTATTATATTTATTATTATTTATTCTTATAATTTATTTAATTATTATTATTATTTAATTAAATTATTATTATTTATTATTAGTTATTAGTTAATCATTATTATTATTATTATTATTATTTACTACTACTATTATTTAAATAACGGCCTAAATTAAATCACTTTGTCTAATTCATTCATCTTTTAGCCATTTTATTACCCAATCTTACCTAATTTATCGCAATTATAGCCACTATTATCAATTTTAGCCTAATCTTGTTTGATCCATTACAATTATAGCCCTTTTTATTACAACCATAGCCAACATGATGTCTAATTTAAAATCTTCCAGGTTTAAATCTCAATTGTCGTACAAAATGAATCCAACGGCTGAGATCAAATCTTTCTTTTCTCGCCTTTTATACACCTAAACCCTAATTTCCTACCCCTCATTTTCATCCGCATCCCTCCCCTCTCTAATTTTTCTCTTTCTATCCTAAAGACCTCCATCCTTTAACATCCATGGCCATCAGTGATGGCGCCGCCGTTGTCTCACTGCCAGCAAGCCTCGCTTATCTCTTTCTCTACTCTTTCTCTCGCCTTAAAGGAAGGCATCCATGGCTGCCAAGCCCCCACGCGGCCGACCTCACCTCCACCGCCCCTTTTTTTTTCTCCCTTTCCTCCAGTGAATCACGACCAACAGCAACCAGCTGCCAACACCGCTCTGATTAAACATCAGCGTCACCATCACCACCATGCATCCGCCCAAAAACTCTATCATCACTATTCAAAAAGCCTACCAGCGCCGCCGTTGCTCCATTCCAGATGCCGATGACCCCTCTCCATGTGAACAGCGCAACCAGCGGTGAAAACAAGTACCCCCATCATCATCAGTGCCACCTTAACCCTTTTTCCCACCTCTCCGGCGAACAGCGCTGTGAAGCATACCCCCTTCGTCCCCCACGCGTCAACAACAACCCCATCGGATCATCCAGCTGTGAGATTGTCTGATTTGAGGGCCTCATTAGGCCTCTTTCTCGTGAACTCAATTATTTTACGGTTTGATTCCTCAGTACCTTGATTTTAAGTTTTTTTTTCTCCATTTTAATTTATTCTTTGTATCCTATTGACATAAATTGCTTAAGATCTAAAGTTTGTCTAAATTTAAATATTATTTTAATTCGCTTAGTTATATGTTTAACTAGAGTGTTACTGACTTCTGCTTGTGTTTGAAAAGGTTATATTTGGGATTACGTTGATTTAATTGATACTGACTGAAGGATGAATCCCCGTTTATCTTGGAAAAAAAATAGCGGTGCTAAATTGATTTGAGTAATTAATCTAGCCTGATTTCTTGTTATTTGTCAGTCAATTTTAATGATAATATGTGTTACTGTCATTATCTCCTAAATCAGTAGCTTTTCATCTATTTATGGTAAACTGGATTTTGTTGATCTCTGCTTAACCAACTTAAGGAAATAAATTATTTGTTTGTTTTACTGAATACATGCTCTCCTTTATTTTTTGGAATGATTTGGGAATGATTAACTGATTTATTGGCCCCTTAATTGATTTCGATCTTAAAATATTTCTTTTCCTTTTACTTGTTACCCTATTTCCTTTAATTAATTGGGACTAATTTTTACATTTCGTTTTTCATTTTTTTTGAGTGGTTGATTGAGCCTTAACCTTTTAATCCCTCTTACTATATAAGCCCTTCTCACAATCTCACATGATATTCACAAGTTCAGCAACTCTCAATTTCTAACTTCTCAATTCACAGCTCTCAAGTTCTATTACAATCTACTACTAGTATTTCAAACAAAGTACTAGTTACTTAAGGAAATTAATTACTCTAAAGGTGCTTTAGTATTTCCTTCAAGAGTATTGAAAGCATCTCGCATACTCTATTGTTATGTGGGTTTGGCCATTTTTTGCTCTTCTTCTTTTACGGCTGCTCACTGGTCAGTCCCTATATCGATGCAATATTTTTAAGCTATGTGTGTTGACTATATCATGCCACAAAAACTAGTAAGGATGTCTATAGGAAATAATTGTGCCGTGCTTATACGTTATATGTTTGTATATCTTGTGCTTGCCAAGCTATTTAGTTGTGTTTAACAGATTTCAAAATAGAAGAGTCGCCAGATTAGATATCATTATCTTGTATTAGTCAGTATCATTAGTTTTAGTATAATTTTTTTTCCTACTTTTATTATGTGATGTGTAATATTTGTAAAGACATTTTTATTATTGTAATACATAAATTTCGGGGGCTGCTTTTGGGGGGCGGGGATTACGTGCTCTATGAACGGAGTGGTAGGCATAATTTAGGTTTTTATGTGTCTTATATGTTGTATGAAACACTTAGGCAAAACGCGACATAAATCTATTAACGTACTTACTTGGCCACCTAGAAACCTTGCTTTAGGAATTTTAATTAATTTTGACATATTGAATTAAGTTTTGGAAACACGGAAAGTGATGAATACTGTTTAACACATATTTTTAGCATCAAAGTCATTTTTCATCATATTCGAGATATTCATATTGATTCTCACATATTAACATGTTAAAATAGACATCAATACATCTTAGCATATTTGACATCCAACGTATTACTAAATTATTTGACTTCAAACATATTAGTAGATTATTTGATATCAAGTATGTCACAGTATTAGTGTACTTGGTAGCAGGTTAAACATTGGGCATGTTCATCATATATTTGATCAATTTGTCAGTATGTCTAATTAGTTTTTTAGCATGTCTAATTAATTCTTTCACATGATTTATCAATGTTCAGCATGTTTAATTAATTTTACAGCATGTCTAATTAATTCTTTCACTTGATTAATCAATGTTCAGCATGTTTAATTAACTTTTCAGCATGTCTAATTAATTTTCAGCATGATTAATCAATTTTTAGCATGTTTAATTAATTGGTTAGCATGTTTGATTAATTGGGCATGCTCAACATAACTTTCTGCATGTCCAATAACATATTTAGCATGTTTAAATATAATATCAGCATGGCAAAATGTTAGTTTTTTAAGACATCTTTAGTATGATTGATTCACTTTCAGCATGTCACTATGAATACAACTGTTGTTATATAAAATACATACTTTTGAGCACTTTTCGATATGTTTAAACACTAGAATAAGTATTATGGCATCTTTAACATATTAATACCTTTTAATATTCTTGTTGATTTCTTGTGTTCTTATTCACATTTTACGACACTTAATTCGCAAGCACATTTCTTTTTGATACATTTACCACACTTTTGATACCTCTTAGAAACACACATAATGAATTACATTCACAAATCACAGTCGTCCTTTATCACTACTTGTTGAACATTTAGACACTATTCCTATAGGTTAATGATTATATAATTTGCTTGTCCTTGCGTGTCATCACACTAATTAACATTAACTAATCAAGAGGCTAACTTTAGATTATTATGTGCTACCTGTAGTCCAATATGTTCGCGCTTCGAGTCCTAGGCAACATAGCTTTCTTTTAGTCTAGAATACAAATTCAAAATATCAAAGTCCAATGCCTCTTGGATGATAGTTGGGACGTTAACTATTACTAAAAATGTTAGTTTTGTCCTTGTCATAGAACACCCTTAGACTTGACATCCAGCCTAGGTGAGGTGGGATGGGTAGCCCTTTTCGAAAATGATGATCCCAATAAATATTAACGGCGAGGCTAATAACATTATTACTTGTCTAAGAGTTCAGCCTTTGGGTTGGATGATGATTAACGAGTTGGGTTTCTGATCCGAATAAAACCAAAACATCTTTTTGTTTGACTCGAATGATTTTTTTTAGTCTTTTTATTTATTTTACTAGTTTATTTGGGGTAGCTAGTTTATTATAAAGAAGTCCCCTTTTTATTATAAATTATGTCGTTTCTTTCTCCTTGCTTATCTTATTTCTATGTTTTTTATTTCTTTTATCACCTAGATAATCGACAATTAGCATTAACAAATGACATGTGTTTGCTTATTAATTATCTTATCGCTTAGCTAAATAGTAAATTAATAATAAAAGAAGAGACCTTTATTTGATCACATAGAATCCCCATATAAAGTATGAATTTGGCCGGGAACCACTTTTGTGGACCTGGAAAGTGCCTAAGACCTTCCTTTTGAGGTAATTTGAACCCTTACCCGAACTCTGGTGAACTAAGAACAAACGACAAAATAGGTTCGTAGTAGCCTAAACCAGTGCCCTAACGCACCTTAATACGTTAGGTGGCGACTCTGCACACCCTTCTCTTAAACGCATCCCAAGAGTTTGTCAAGTTGAATCTCGCCTTCCACGAGGAAAATAGGATGTGACAGAATAGCGACTCTGGAGAGGATACTTAGGTTCTAACCATTACGAATTTGTGCTTTATATGGGATTATCTTTATTTGTTTTTGTAATATTTTCTTTTGACATGATTTTACTTTCTATATGTTCTTTTCTTATTATTCATTCATATCATGATTTATCTATCCCTTCTCCTTCTTTATTTTTATATTTATGTTTCTCCATACCTACTTTGCTTTTAAATGTTTCTATTTTCTAAAGTATGATTATCGTATTTTGTTACTTGCTATGTGTTATTGCTTTCATACAACTGGCATTCCACTCATACTTTCCTCCACTTGGAACCTCTTTTATTTTCCTTTTTCGAATGGTTGCGTGGTAGCACAGACGTTCATTCCTAAAACACCCTTCGGGAAATTCCTTGTGGATCGGTCGATCAGTGGTGCATTGACAGACACAAGCTTTCCCACTCTTGAGTTGCCCACTCAGGGGAACCATACCATAAACCCACTCCTATCCTTTAGGCCTTGGCTATATATTTCTTTATTAAGGAATATGCATCCCATTCAACGTTGGATGACTTAGCATCCTTGACGCATTGAATGTTAGTCTCATTCAGAGTCCAAAGAGGTTCACAACTTCAAAAGGACTTACAATTATTTGTTATGTGTTGTATTACCATGTATGCATTGATATCTTGCCTATCATGTTGTTGTCTTTCTTGTCCTAAACGATCCTTATTCTTAGTGTTCCTTATTTTGGAGTTCTTTACTCTCAAAACCCTTATCATGTTAGGACCCTACAATGCACTCTTAGGGTCTATTCAAAACTTTCCTTCAATTTGTCCTCCTAACTCATTTGTTAGTATGTTAGTTCCCTCCTAGGTTCAACTGTTGTTGTGATAAAAGGTTTTAGTCTTATTCACAATCTTTTAGTACAACTTATCATTTAGGAAATCTTCTTCCTATTGCTTCTAACGTTTACATACTACTGTCTTACCACAATTCTTGGAAATTAATAGCATTATGTTCATGTCGCACTCCAGCCTTCACAATATCTAAGTTACATAAAGCTCTCATAACTTCTATTCACTTTGAATGAGCATAACTCATTATTTTCAAATGAGTAGAATATTTATTCTAGACTTCTGTGCGTACTCTTTGTTTCTAATTATAAGTCCTTTTTCTTAGGTTGACTAAAGTTGAACGTTAGAAGTGGCCAGTTAAGCAATCTTTATCGACCTTGTCAATAGCGAAGCTAAGCACGAAAGCTTGGGGTTGTATCAAAACATAGTCATTTAGAGCATCAGAAGGTTAAGAAGAAGAATGGAGCTAATTAGGGGAATAATGAATGATATTCGAGGTTCGTTTGAGATGCCACTAGGATTTTCAGAGCCGTTATCTGAAGCTGACTTTAACCCCCCCCCCCTCCACACCACAGAGTCCCCTATATTGGCAACTTCACCTACGTCTGATCATGATACGCCCATGTCCCCAAGTTAGTTTTCAATTGCATTGCTAAAAGAACTTATTGAGATGACAAATACGGGTGAGGACAAAAAGACGAAAGGACAAGTCCCTAACCATGAGGCAGGATCATCTCAACAACCCAAAATAAATAAGTTACTTAAATCAAGGGAAGAAGACCAAGATAAAATTGTGGACCTGAACTTTCCATTATATGACAGGTCAGCAAACCCTCATTGTCATTTGAAGGCCTATCTTAATGAACTAGTAGTTCTAGGGAAAAGTGATGGTCTCAAGATGAAACTCTTTGTCTGTTCACTTACAGGTCCAGCATTGATGTGGTACGCAAACAAAGGCCTTAGCGATTGGGTTTATTAGAATCATTTGATAACTGATTTTACTAGGCAGTTTGACAATAAGCTTAAAAGGAAGCTCACAGTCAAGGCAAATTTGGTTAGGCTACAGTCCAAGAATAAGGAAAAGACGATCATTGAGGAGACATTTAAACCTTCGAAGGTTGAAATAAGCGCACCTCAACCTCAACTGATATGGTGCCCATCCCTAGAAATCATCCCAACCTCTAATTATGTCCAAGCCTATTATCCCCATTCCTTTACAAAACCTCGTCCACAAACTGTTTGGTACCCCCTTCCATTTGTCGCTCTAACATCAAATAACATTCCAGTTTCTTACCCAAGTCCACTCACAAATCAACAGCAAATCTATCAAATCTCAATATAAGCTTTAGAAAAATCTACCAAGACAGTACACTCCTTTGATTGAACCCATAACTTAACTTTATGAGAGACCAAGGATGGTTGGCTACATCACTCTTATTCCAGCAATTATCATGAATACATGTGTGCCAGGGTTTGATCGTTCTAAAATTTGTGCTTATCATTAAGGGATGAAAGGACACGTCACAGAAGAGTGTCGATCTTTAAAAGACAAAATTTAAGCACTGATTGACGACAAGGTGATAAGTGTGATGCAAACGAATCATGATAATGAGTAATTTACTAGGCTTGACTTGCAACGATTCGACATTGGTGAAGATGACAACATATTGATTCTCCGCTACAGATTCTCAAGCATTTGAAATTCCTTCAAATTTTTTATTCTACACTTTTCTTTTTACGTCTTCCTACCTTAAGTAATATGAACTATGGTCGACCTAGTTCCCCTATATGAGGGATACGTAGGCGCTCATTTAATGAGTTCGGTCTCACCATAATAAGACTTTCTTTTTCCCTGCTTTATTACTTTTCTATATGGAGTTGGATGAATCAATAATATGATATAAATCAACAAATCTGATGTTGAACAAAAGTCAACCTTGTTCATTTTCTATCTCTCTTACCTTATTTACAATAACATTTGCAAAATCAACATTATACCCTATCGTTATCATGTTTTGTGCGGTAGGAACTTAAATCTTTACACCTAGAACACTTATTAAGGCTTAGTCTTCCTCCTAGAATGACTTTTGTTTTGTATATATTATGTGTTGAACTTATGCATTATGTGGTAACTTTTTGCCTTACATATTTTTATTTTTTAAGGTTGTCTAGCATTTGAACATCGAACTCAAGTGACAATCTGCAACATGACAAATATGCTCAATATCCAAAAAAATTTCAATTCTCCTTCTCATCGCCTAAGGAAAAACGCTATGACTTCTTATCCTCGCCTTACCCACACCCCTTCTCGGCAATTTTCTTCCGCACGTAGCACTCTTGAAAGTGAAAGGCTCAATTCAGAGGAACGTTGGCAAAGGCTTTGTGAATTAGATAGAAGGATGATAGAGGAAATGAGTTCTAGGGGTATCTACGATTTGAGGGATGAGAAATTATGTATACATCTGTGGGTTGAATTACCTCCAGGATATGAGGTTCCTAAGTTCAACACATTTGATAGGAAAGGGGATCCAATCACACATTTGAAGGAGTATTACAACAAACTAATTGGCATAGGGTAAAATAAGCCTATCCTTATGAGACTGTTTATTCAGAGTTTGTCAGGAATGACACTCATATGGTTCTCCCAACAAGACTTTGACAAGTGGCATAATTAGGAAAAATTGGCTCGAGATTTTGTGAGGCAATACAACTTTAACATCAATACTGGTCCAACAATACGAGAATTGCTTGAGACAAATAGAGAGACCCATGAATCTTTTGAGGAATATGCAACTAGATAGAGGTTAAAGGTTTCCAAAATACGTCCTACTATACCTGAGAAGGAACTAGTCCAAATTTTCCTCAAATTACGAGACGGAATATACTTTCAAAAAATGTTCGTCCTGGTCAATCACAATTTTAAAAGTCTAATTTCTATTGGAAAGAAATTAGAATGTGAAATGAAGAATCCATCCAAAAAAGAGAGACAGAAGGTTCATCGCCCTCCATACCTCAAATGCAAGGCCATCAAAATTATAAAGTGAACCACGCTATTTATGGTTCTTGAGACAAGGCTCAATCCTACTTGTCCAACAAGATCCAAGACGTTCACAAAAGAAACATAAGGTGTATCACATGAATTGACATTCCTATTTCACGTCACTATTTTACCAGCCTTACGACTTGCAACATTTTCTCGTTTTCTCTACATTTCCTCGAACTCATAAACTACGTTCGACCTAACTTCCAATTGGATACGTAGGCAGCCCACTTTGGGTCTGGTCTTTATCTAATAAAACATTCCCCCCCCCCCCCCCCTCTTTCACATTCCTACACTTTCAAATCATCAAGCTAATTAACCCAACTCTTGAGCATATAAAGAAATATTACATTTGAGGTTACGATATTCAAATATAGGACAAGCATTTATCTTGAAGTAATATTTTCTTTTGAGTGGTGCAGGAATATAAGACCGTAACTAGGGCAGAATTTCTTAGAGGACCTCAAAAATTCTACGTGGGCATGATATCGGCATAAATTATAAATTGGGGCAGAATTTTTTAGACGACCTCAAAAATTCCAATAAGTAGACTGTGGAATTCCTACAACGATTTAGTCCTATACTGAGGCAACAAGTTTTGAGTAATCCTCAAAAATTTCTTAACAATAGACAAGGATCCGCAAAATGTTGCGCCGTTTCAAAACATGTCACAATCAACGATTCGACAAAATTTTCATGTTTATTCTAACAAATTTTACTTACAACTTTCAAAAGAAAATTTTATTTTAAAACATGATCTTTCTTTTCAAAAACGATTTCTCTTTTAGTTTTTATCTGTCTACCCGAGTTAAGGCCTGGGCAAAACTTATCAACAAAGATGACAACATCAAGAGGAGGACACTACAATCAAGGCAGAAGCACAAATCAACCTCCCCTTTTTACAAACAAACCTTTTTTCTTTGAGTGCAGGAATTAACAGGTACACATGACTGGAATCACTCTATCGCAAAAAGCCCAACGACCAACCCAACACCAAGATGAAAGACTCAACGGTTGATCAAACAAAAATAGCAGATACATTTTCTTTCTCACTCAACTCTTATATGCATCTGTGCTAATCGTTTTAACAAGAACAGGTAACATCGAGAAGCGAAACAGCTGATCCAACATCAAAAGGTTTAACAACTGATCTAACGTCCTATTGAGAAGCAAAATAGTTGATCCAACAAAGAGAGGTTCAACAGCCGATCCAATGTCCTATCGAGAAGCCAAACAACTGATCCAACATTAAGAAGTTAAATAGCTGATCCAACCTCGAGAAGCCAAACAACTGATCCAACACTGAGAGGTTCAACAACCGATCCAATGTACTATCGAGAAGCCAAACAGTTGATCCAATACTGAGAGGTTCAATATCTGGTCCAACTTCCTATCAAGAATCTAAAAAACTGATCCAACACCGAGAGGTTCAATAGTTGATCCAATGTCTTATCGAGAAGCCAAAGAACTGATCCAATATCGAGATGTTTAACAACCGATCCAATATCATATCGAGAAGCTAAATAACTGATCCAATGCTATATCAAAAGATTAATCAGATGATTCAATGTTATAAATAGATGATCCAGCATCGAGAGGTTAAGCAACTAATCCAACATCATATCGAGAAGCTAAA
The DNA here is from genome assembly GCA_030864225.1 of Capsicum baccatum var. pendulum. Classification (NCBI taxonomy): domain Eukaryota; kingdom Viridiplantae; phylum Streptophyta; class Magnoliopsida; order Solanales; family Solanaceae; genus Capsicum; species Capsicum baccatum. Next base: position 82,681,387 of record CM061557.1, on the reverse strand, counting down.
TAGCTGATCCAACACTACTATTCAACGTCACATCAAGAAGCCAAAATATAAGACTCAATAGTACAACAGATATATTTTTTTACTATATTACGTTTATCAACTATTTATTTCTTACATGCCTAACCTTATTATTTAGCGATATAAAGACGCAGGTAACGGAGAAGGAATGACAAACAGAAATAATTTTCATTTTGGATTTTGAAATATCACCTCACCTATTCATTCATTACTTGAGATTATCTTGAAACTCACTTATCTCAACATTTTCAAAAATCTCCATACGTCATTATTACAAATTCTATTCACTACCGTCTCACTGACCCACGATACCATTTATTGATGCTGCAACTTTTGTCATTAACATTCTTTAGGAATATTGTTCATTCCTAAATCTAGAACTACACACGACCTGATTCTTGTAAAAACAGAGATATATAGGCGACTTAAAGCCAAAGTCTCGGCCACACTATTTTAAACACCCCCCATTGCTTTCTTCCTTGCTAGCTGTCATCTCGGTCTGGCAAAATTGGCTACTACGTCAACTTTTGTTGCTTGAAAATTCTTTTATCATTCTTAAACAATGAAGGGGCAGCTATTGATACCCAATTTTGACCTCCCGATACTATATTTAGGCTGTTATTTTAACAAAATCGTTAATTTTAAAACATTAATATTTTTTACATATTTTTTTTACATCAAACAGATTTTCGACATATCGCATTCATAATTTAGAAAAATGCATAAATCATTTTAGCATCATTTTTATAATTTTTTAAATTAAATAAGATATTTTACATAATTTTATTAATTAAATAATTTTTTCACGTAATTGTGCACACTCACGATTTTTTCGCAGACACATTGTCTAATTTCCCATTATTTAAAGCCATTTATCTGAGTATTTTTGTTTATTTACTAACATTGTTATTATATATATTATTATTTATTATTATAATTTATTTAATTGTTATTATTATTCAATTAAATTATTATTATTTATTATTTATTATTAGTTATTATTTAATCATTATTATTATTATTATTATTTACTACTACTATTATTTAAATAACGGCCTAAATTAAATCACTTTGTCTAATTAATTCATCTATTAGCCATTTTTTTACCCAATCTTACCTAATTTATTGCAATTCTATCCACTGTTATCAATTTTAGCCTAATCTTGTTTGATCCATTACAATTATAGCCCTTTTTATTACAACCATAGCCAACATGATGTCCAATTTAAAATCTTCCAGGTTTAAATCTCAACCGTCGATGCAAAACGAATCCAACGGCTGAGATAAAATCTTTCTTTTCTTGCCTTTTATACACCTAAACCCTAATTTCCTACACCTCATTTTCATCCGCTTCTCTCCCCTCTCTAATTTTTTTCTCTCTCTCCCACAGACCTCCATCCTTCAACATATATAGTCGTTGGCGATGGAGCCACCGTTGTCTTACTACCAGTAAGCCTCATTTTTCTCCTTCTCCACTCTCTCTCTATCCTCAAAGGGAGGCATACATGGCCCTATTCCACCTACCTCACCTCCACCGCCCCTTTCCTTTTCTCCCTTTCCTCCAACAAATCACGACCAACAGCCACCAGCGGTCAGCGCTGGTCCGATCAAACACCAGCGTCACCATCACCACAATGCAGCCACCCCAAAACTCCATCATCACCATGACAAGCGCCGACCAGCACCATCGTTGCTACGTTATAGATGTCGATGACCCTTCTCCATGCGAACACCACCACCAGCGGCGACAACAAGTACCCCCATCATCGCTACCACTACCTTAGCCCTTTTTGCTACCTCTCTATTAAACAATGCCGCGAATCAAACCCCCTTCGTCCTCTATACGTCAACAACAACCCCACCAAATCAGCCAGCTGCGAGCTCGTCTGATTTAACGGCCTCATTAGGTCCCTTTCTCGCGAACTCAATTATTTTACGGTTTGATTCCTCAACATCTTGATTGCTAGGTTGTTTTCTCCATTTTAATTTATTCTTTGTATCCTATTGATATAAATTGCCTAATATCTAAAGTTTGTCTAAATTTGAATATTGTTTTTATTAGCTTAGTTACATGTTTAACTAGAGTGTTACTGACTTCTGCTAGTCCTTGAAAAGGCTATGCTTGGGATTACGTTGATTTAATTGATACTAACTGAAGAATGAATCCCCGTTTGTCTTGGCTAAAAAGAAGCAGTGCTAAATTGATTTTAGTAATTGATCTATCCTGATTTCTTGTTATTTGTCGGTCAATTTTAATGATAATACGTGTTACTGTCATTATCTCCTAAATTAGTAGCTTTTCATCTATTTATGGTAAACTAGATTTTGTTGATCTCTGCTTACCCAACCTAAGGGAATAAATTATTTGTTGTTTTTCTGAATACATGCTCTCCTTTATTTTTTGGACTGATTTGGGAGTGATTAACCGATTTATTGGTCCCTTAATTGATTTCGATCTTAAAATATTTCTTTTCATTTTACTTGTTACCCTATTCTCCTTAATTAATTGGGACTGATTTTTACATATCCTTTTTCCTTTTTCTGAGTGGTTGATTGAGCCTTAACCTTTTAATCCCTCTTACTATGTAAGCCCCTCTCACAATCTCACACGAGATTCACTAGTTCAACACCTCTCAATTTCTCACTTCTCAATTTACAACTCTCATGTTCTATTACAATCTACTACTACAATTTCAAACAAAGTACTAGTTACTTTAAGGTAATTAATTACTCTAAAGGTTCTTTTGTATTTCCTTCAGGAGTATTGAAAGCATCCCGCATACTCTATTGTAACGTGGGTTTGGCCATTTTTTGCTTTTATTCTTTTACTGCTGCTCACTGGTGAGTCCCTAAATCGATACAATATTTTTAATCTATGTATGCTGACTATATCATGCCACAAAAACTAGTAAGCATGTCTATAGAAAATAATTGTGTCATGCCTGTATGCTATATGTTTGTATATCTTGTGTTTGCCATGCTATTTAGTTGTGTTTAGCAGGTTTGAAAATGGAAAAGTCGCCAGAGTAGATATCATTATCTTGTATTAGTCAGTATAATTAGTTTTAGTAAAATTTTCTTTTCTTACTTTTATTATGTGATGTGTAATATTTGTAAAGACACTTTTATTATTGTAATAAATAAATTTTGGGGGCTGCATTTGGGGGGGCGGGATTACGTTCACTATGAACGGAGTGGTAGGCACAATTTAGGGTTTTACATGTCTTATATGCTATATGAAACATTTAAGCAAAATGTGACTTATAATCTATTAACGTACTTACTTGTCCACCTAGAAACCCTGCTTTAAGAATTTTTATCAATTTTGATCTATTGAATTAAGATTTGGCAACACGAAAATTGATGAATACTGTTTACCATGTATTTTTGGCATCAAAGTCATTTCTCATCACATTCTATATATTCATATTGATTCTTACATATTAACATGTTAAAATAGATATCAATACATCTTAGCATATTTGACATCCAACGTATGGCTAAATTATTTGACATCAAGCATAGTGGTAGATTATTTAATATCAAGTATGTCACTGTATTAGAGTACTTGGTAGCATGTTAAACATAAGTATTAGGCATGTTCATCATATATTTGATCAATTTTTCAGTATGTCTAATTAGTTTTTCAGTATGTCTAATTAATTCTTTCACATGATTAATCAATGTTTAGCATGTTTAATTAATTTTACAGCATGTCTAATTAATTCTTTCACATGATTAATCAATGTTCAGCATATTTAATTAACTTTTCAACATGTCTAATTAATTTTCAGCATGATTAATCAATTTTTAGCATGTTTAATTAACTAGTTAGCATGTTTGATTAATTGGGCATGCTCAATATAACTCTCAGCATTTTCAATAACATCTTCAGCATGTTTAAGTATAATATCAGCATGGCAAAATGTTAGTTTTTTAAGACATCTTTAGTATGATTGATACACCTTCAGCATGTCATTATGAATACAACTGCTGTTATATAAAATACATAATTTTGAGCACTTTTCGATATGTTTAAACACTAGAATAAGTATTATGGCATCTTTAACATAGTAATGCCTTTTAATATTCTTGTTGATTTCTTGAGTTCTCATTTATATTTTATGACACTTAATTTGCAAGCACATTTCTTTTTGACACATTTACCACACTTTTGACGCCTCTTAGAAACACACATAATGAAGTTACATTCATGAATCACAGTCGTACTTTATCATTACTTGTTGAACATTTAGACACCATGCCTATAGGTTAATGATAACATAATTTTCTTATCCTTGCGTGTCATCACACTAATTAACATTGCCTAATCCAGAGGCTAGCTTGAGATTATTACGTGCTACCTGTTGCCAATATGTTCGCGCTTCGAGTCCTAGGCAACATAACTTTCTTTTAGTCTAGAACACAAATCCAAACTAGCAAAGTTCAATGACTCTTGGACGATAGTCGGGACGTTAAATATTACTAAAATGTTAGTTTTGTCCTTGTCATAGAGCGCCCTTAGACTTGACATCCAGCCTAGGTGGGGTGGGATGGGTAGCCCTTTTCGGAAATGGTGATCCCAACAAATATTAATGGTGAGGATAATGACATTATTACTTGTCAAAGAGTTCGGCCTTTGTGTCGTATGATGATTAACAAGTTGGGTTTCTGATATGAATAAAACCAAAACATCTCTTTGTTTGACTCGGACGATTTTTTTTAGTCTTTTTATTTATTTTACTAGTTTATTTGGGGTAGCTAGTTTATTATAAAGCGGTCCCCTTTTTATTATAAATTATGTTGTTTCTTTCTCCTCGATTATCTTATTTCTATGTTTTTTATTTATTTTATCACCTAGATAATTGACAATTAGCATTAATAAATGACATGTGTTTGTTTATTAATTATCTTATTGCTCGGCTAAATAGTAAATTAATAATAAAAGAAGAGACCTTTATTTGATCACATGGAATCCCATGTAAAGTATGAATTCGGCCGGGAACCACCTTTGTGGACCTCAAAAGGTGCCTAACACCTTTCTTTTAAGGTAATTTGAACCCTTACCCAAACTCTGGTGAACTAAGACAAAACGACAAAATAGGTATGTAGTAGCATAGATCGGTGCCCTAACGCACCTTAATACGTTAGGTGGCGACTCTTCACACCCTTTTCTTAAATACATCCTAAGAGTTTTTCAAATCGAATCCCGCCTTCTGCGAGGAAAATGAGGTGCGACACCAATGCATTTGAAATGTCAAATTTAGTGGGGTTACATAGTTCGTTTGCGAAAAATAGAGTCTGAATGATTTCGGAAGGTCAAAAATAAGTTTTGACCTTGTGGGCCTATCTAAACTCGTATAAAAAGGTCTTTTTGGCCAATTTTTAAGACATTCTTTAGAATTTTAAAAACCTTAGCAGCTATAAATATTTATTAACAAAAAAATGAGTCTTATGGGTTGATTAGAATCTTAGCAACTTGTGTAATCCAAATCTTTTTCTTCAAATCTAAGGTAAGAATTCCTATAATTTGATATTGATTTCATGGTTTCTTGACTCAAATCCCCTAAATCATTGTGGGTCAATTGTAGCCCCAAAATTAAGTGATTGACTCAAATTACTTGAGGGTTTTAACTCCCTAAAGATAATAAGGCTATGGGTTGGTCTTGAAAACTCCTTTCCAAGGGTGAAACCCAATTGGGGTTTTGGTGTCCATTTGAAACCCATGGCACAATGATGCTATAATAGATATTGTCACTCTTGCTTTAATGCTTAGATTATATTATTGATAGCATTGCCTGTGGAAGAGGAAGCCCCTTAGAAAGGAAAGGAAAAACGCATTGGTTCGTGAGTTGCTTAGATTCAAAGTAGGTTAGGCTTACTCATAGTCCAGATTGAACTTGTTTGTAATGTAATCATTGATATCTCACGAGATTAGGCAGGAAATTTAAATGATAGTTAATTAAATAGTGAACTTGGAATTTATTAATTGCTATAGGCAACGAATTTGTAAGATATCATATTTAACCCTTAGTCTAGGACCTCAATTAACTTAATTGTGGTCTCATGACTAGTGTGAGAACACTATAGCTGTTCTAAGTAAACATGAATGGTATACTTCTCTATCCTTAGGAGCGTATTGACCTATATAATGCCTAGATAAGAGATGACCTTAGGGTTGGGTTGACTTAGGAAGGATTCTTAAAGAACTTTCCCTATGGACCTAGAAAGGATTGGTAAGACATTATGTTGAGGTATGGATGGCCTAGCTTAATTCCGGTTAGAATCTAGACTTTTGTTAGTAAGCTTCATATTCTCGGGATTTAGAAGTGGGACTTGACCCACCTTAAGCTTGGACTAAGTAAATGCTTAGCGACCTAGATAAGTAGTGATTGTCTAAATTATTTGTACATAGGAGTTTTGATGGTTGAACTCAATTATCGAATTATCTTGTGATCATGACTTTAATAATCTTCTTAAGTGACTATTGTGCATGCCTTGTAAATACTCATGCTCTTGTTGATGCTCATATTACGTGTGAAGATTATTAGTAAGGTAAAATGGCAAGTGTTATCCTATATCCCTACTTATTTATATATTATGAGCTTTTGTGTATGCTTATTGGTTTAGTTATGTATGTGGATATATGTTGTGTATTTAGAGAAATATGTGATATTATGATGATGCCTAGTGAATTCGGAGGAATATGTGATATTATGGTGATGCCCGGTTTGAGTTTGGAGGAATGAATGATATTATGATGATGCCCGATTTGAGTCTAGAGAAATGTGTGATATTATGATGATGCCAGATGAATTTGGAGAAATACGTGATCTTATGATGATGCCTGATTCATGTTTGGAGGAATGTGTAATATTATGATGATGCCTGATGAATCCAAGGGAATATATTGATATTGTAATGATGCCCCGTGAATATGAAAAAGGTAAGAACATTATGATGCTGTGTGGGGAAAATTTACTTATATGCATTGATATTTGTAAGGTTAGTCCGTGTGGGGCCAATCGCCTATGTGATTGAATTATGAGGTCTCTCTTGGTAAATTGTTATTCATTTCTTGTTCCAAATCACTATATAAGAGGTGTGACTCTTGTTGATGCTAAATTAGCTACTGGAGGAAATTTATGCGTAATATTAAGTTAAGACTTAGCGTAATGTGTAAACTTACATAAAAATTCAAGGGCTAACCTAATATATATACTTGATTGGAATAAGAAGTTATATTATGAAATATTGCCTAGTAAGATGGCTTATGTGATAACTAACTACTTCTAAAATATATGATTATTATTTGGAACCTTTAGAGGTAGAGGTATGGACTGCGTACATCTTACCCCCCCCCCCAGACCCTACCAGGTGGGAATACATTGGGTTTGTTGTTGTTGTTGTTGTTGTTGTTGTATTTGGAACCTAGTAAACTAGTTGGTGGACTTTAATTGATTAAACTATGGAAACTAGTCCTTAAGGTTGTGACATGCTTAGAGATGATGGATCTAGTATTGCATGATGGTTAGTTAAATTATCTCCTAACATATGAATTTGAGATGGCTTAGTTGATAATTCATGTCATGATGATGCTAGTTAAAGAATGACCTTATGATAGTTGAATAATCTATACTATGGGTGGCTTGTAGTTTTTCCCCAACTTGATGACTAGTAATTTTAAGACTTGTAATCTTTTGACTTTTGAAAAGATAAGGTTAATTAGTATGGACTTTGCGGTATTTATCAATGAATTATAGAATTAATGATTACATGCCTATGCTATGACAATGTTTCTTTCTGTATGTTGCATTACGGTATGGGTATTTGGAAGTGGATTTCGGTAATGAGCCATGGCGGGGTTGTTCTACCCGCAGTTTTCGGTAAATTGATGGAGTAGTTGTGCTTTAGTGTATTTATTGGTTATATTCTTTGGTGTACTTTCCGGTGGTATGGGACGCTGTGATAAGTTCTTGTTTGATATTCTTTTGTGTGCTCTCCGGTGGTATGGGACGCCGTGATGAGTTCTTCGTTGTGCTCTCTTTCGTGTACTTCCCGATGGTATGGGACGTTGTGGTAAGTTCTTGTGTTTATGTTCTAAAGATGGTTGATGATGATTGCAGATGCTTTGTGATTATATATATGGCTTTTACGCTTTCAAAATGATACTCAGCTGTTATGGAGATTGTGGGGTATATTGAGATAGTATGTCATGTTATTGCTTTAGTAGTATAGATGTTGTTACAGTGGGATCAAAGCAAATTCAGGTTTGATCTTATCCCTTGACTTTAAGATCATTGTCTAACGTTATATCGTCTTTATATTATATTTGAGCTCAGTCGACCGATGATGCCTAATGAGTACCCATGTTTTGGTACTTATACTACACTTCTGTACTTTTTTGGTGCAGACCTAGGTTCTAGTTGCCGCCATTGAGCTAGTTCGTGCGAGTTGACTATTCGGAGACAGGGTGAGCTCTTGGAGATTGAGTTTCCCTCTTTCCCCTCTATCCTTATTTGTCTTGTGCTTTCGAGATAACTGTATGAGATTATTTAAGACATTTTAGATTCTGAGATTGTAAATTCCTCTTGTCAACTTTAGAAGCTCTTGTATTAATACTATCAGGTCGTGGGATTTGTGTTTGAATATCAGCTGTCCTTTGTTGTGAAATATTATTGTTATATATTGCGTTCACATATGGGTCCAAGTTGGACATTCTTTCCAAGGTAATCCATTGTAATAGCTCCTGATTACGGTATTGGCTTACCTACCGGTGGGATGTGGTAGGTGCCATCATGACTCGAAAATCGAGTCGTGACATTAAGGTCCCGTTTGGATAGGCCAAAAAAAGTGGCTTTTAAAAAATTCTTTAAAAGTACTTTTGAAAGTGCTGAACTTATTTTAAAAATAAACAGTTACGTGGTTGGATAAAAGTGCTGAAACTGAAAAAAAGTTATTGATGTGTTTGGTAAACAAATGCTTTTAAGCACTTTTTAGGTCAAAATGTCTGAAATACCCTTAAAACTGTTAACAATACATAGAGTTGATTATTATTAATTTTAATATCTAAAATGATATATATATATATATATATATTAATTTTTTCATTTATATATATATATATATAAAATATTTATAATTTTTAATTTATTATTAAAATTATTTTATATATATATATATATAATATTTATATATATAAAATATTTATTATTTTATATATATAAAATATTTATTATTTTATATTTATATAAAATATTTTTATGAATGACTATTAATTTGTGCACTAAAAAATCTTTTTTTTGTTAAAAGAGTTTAAATCATTAAGCAAAATATATATGTTACTAATTATTATAACTACATTAATAGATAGATAGTTGGTTACAAATGATACTATTTGTTTGATAAAAAGACTCTTAATTAGAAATATATTACTCGTTGATTTAGTAATGACTATCACTATTAAAACGTTGGTAAATACAAATGTTGCGTCGTGAAACATAAATGGATCATTCACTAATCGTCCATGAAGTTGTTTATCTTTAATGAGTATTCTCCATATATTTTGGTTGGTGAATTGTTTTTTTATTAGAGAAATTCATATGTTGTACAATAATAATTGTTTAAATTTAAAAGAATATATTAAAGAAGGAGAATAATATATAAAAATTCATATTTCATAAATTAGAAGTATCATACAAAAGAAGCACTAATATTACAAAAAGTGAAAATATTCAATTAATACAAGCATTAAAAGCTATTTTGGGGCTACACAAAGGTAATTTTGGAATAAGGGAGAATTTTGAGGGGCAAAAATGTCTTTTAATTGGTCAAACTCAATGGCTTAAAAGCCAAAAAAAAAAAAAAAGTTGGAATTGGAGCTTTTAGTTTTTAGCTTATAAAAAACAAATTTCGGCTTTTTTAAAGCAATTTTGAAACTTGCCAAACACTCGTAAAAGTAAAAAGTGGCTTTTAAGCCATTTTGACCAACGTATAATCTTATCCAAACACCCTCTAAGAACTAATTAAGGTTGCCACATAATTTTTTTGATGTAATTATTGTAGAATTCGGTTATAGTGACTTTTGTGATGGTCGGAGTAAAATTAAATGACTTTTGTGTAATGAATGAAAGAAAAGTGATTTTTGCGTAATAGATACAAAGTTAAGTGATCATGGATGAAATAAATGAATGTAAAATGACTTTTACATAATAGATACAAAGTTAAGTGACCATGAATAAAATTTACTCAGTGAAAGATCACTAAAACTTTAGATGCCTGTCGATGAGTTCAGCCTATATATATTGATTGATTGATGTCTAGTTGGTAATGAAATCCGATAAATGGAAAAATTTTCATGTTTGTAGTGACCATGAATAAAATTTACTTAGTAAAAGATCACAAAAACTTTAAATATCGGTCGATGATTTCAGCCTCTATATATATTGAATGATTGATGTCTAGTTGGTAATGAAATCCGACAAATGGAAAAGTTTTCGTGTTTGCAATAGCCAATAATGACCTTTGAGAAGCAGCATATGTAGTATTGATTGATTTAAGAGAGAATAGAAAGACCATCAAATTTATTGATACTATTATTTAAAATCTAAGTATAAAACACATCGTAATTAACCAGCTAACTACTAATAGTAGTAATAATATAAAGTGACACGCGTCTTTTGTTTATTAATTGTAATTGAGTGTAAATATTTGATACGGATAAGCTTTTACCTAGGTATTACAAGAAAACAAAATGGAAGAAAAAAGGGAAAATAAGTGGACTATTCTCCCAAAACACATCAGTATCATAACGTATTTTCCGGGAAACTGTGTGGATGTTTGTACCTGAAAACATTTTCATTTCATAATATCCCGTTCATTTCCTCCAGATTGTAACGCACTTTTCTTTCTTTCTTTCTCTGAGAAATTTATTCTCAATTCTCTACTTTCAATTCCTTTACAACAAATCCTCCTAGATTTCATAATCCCACATATACATTTTTTTTTTAAAACATGTTTTGGCATTTCTTCTCATGATGATGCTGAAATTATTATAATTGTGTTATTGAAATATAGAGGTGAAAAGTTGTTATAAACGGTTAAATGGATCTAAAAAACCGTCTAACCCGAGGAATATCTCGACAATTCTCAACAGGATCATTGAGAATGAGCGGTAAATTCAGCTTCAAAAGACAAAACTCAATGGATCCAAGGAATAACAATATGAGATTTAGCTTTGGTAGGCAATCATCGCTCGATCCAATACGTAGATGTCCATCATTCGAAAATGCTGTACCGGATAATTTGGATTCGACGATGCAGCTATTGTTCATGGCATGTCAAGGTGATGTGAATGGAGTTAAGGAACTGTTGGATGAAGATGTTGATGTTAATAGTATTGATTTAGATGGAAGGACTGCTTTGCATATTGCTGCTTGTGAAGGACATGTAGAGGTTGCTAAGCTTTTGTTGAGTAGGAAGGCTAATATTGATGCCCGTGATCGATGGGGAAGCACGGTAATTTTTTTGCTTTTGCAATTTTTTTTGGCTCATAAACTGTACTGCCTGAATTTATCTGACACAATTTGGATTTGGATGGTCAAGAATTTTAATTTTGACTTTGCATTCGGGTGCGGAAGGGGAGGCTTGACTTAACGGGTAAAATTGCCACCATGTTACCTCTAGATCATGTTCAAGCCGTGGAACAGTCTCTTATAGAAATGCAGGGCAAGACTGTATAAAATTGACATTTGTGATCTGGTCCTTCCCTGATCCCGCGCATAGCAAGGGCTGTCCTTTTTAATTCGGGCTCGGAAACTTCAAATTTTTAAATTAAATTTACTCCTTCATATTTGAAAATTAATTATAAAGTAATGTAAGTTATAGTTATTGAAAATATAAAATATTTAGAATATATATGAAAAAAGTCACGGTCAAAGATAGGGGCGGATCTATGTATTGGGTTGGGGCTGCCACGGCACCCGTAGTCTCGATTGAAACTCTATATTTACATGTGTATATCTGTAGATATTGTGTGCCGTGGTCTCGATTGAAACTCTATATTTACATGTGTATATCTGTAGATATTGTACACGAATTTAGTATAAATATTAACTGTGGCACCCAAATTAACAGAGGGGCTTGTTGCACCAATGTCTAGAGGTCGCAATTTGCTGCTTGGGACCCAAGTTCGAATCTGCTGGAGGAGATTTTTTTTTTTTTTAAACTATAAAATGTGCAACTAAGAAAAGACCTAGCCATACCAAAAAGGCAGTGCCTTACATTGTTTAAAAGGCAGTTTACAAATTTAAACATAGATTTCCTCTATGGATAATGAGACCACTTCCGCAAAATGTTGCATAGCTTCAAAATCCTAGATCCGCCTCTGGTCAAAGAAGAATTGTTCGAATCTCAAAATCTAAAAAGTAACACATAAATTGGGATGGAAGGAGTATATGCATGATGTATTGTGTTTGGTATGACTGAAAAATGTTATTGAATCTAATCTCTGAATTGTATTAAAATGTTTTGTGAAAGTATCCTCCTCACTTATTGCTGTAGGGCATATTTACAGTTGTTATTCTTGTCACTTGTTTCAATCAGCATTTGCACCCCAATGAACCTCGAATTATGATAAATTTTTCTCATTGATGTATGCTATTATTCTCTTTGATATGTTATAATTCCTTGATAATTGATGAAATTTAAGAGCATGTAATATGGTGAAATCGTAATTCTAAAGCTTCAGCGAGTCTAACTTGAGATCAAAAAATGAAGACTTAAGAATTTACAGACTGTGCATCTCCTTAAGAATTTACAGACTGTGTATCTCCTTAATTTTCTAATTTTATTTATCTTTTTGCATTTGGACAATACTATTTTTATGAGGGTCCAGGTGCATCCCTTGAACTTCCTTATTATTATGCCAGGCTGCAGCTGATGCTAAATACTATGGAAATAATGAAGTTTACAGTATCTTAAAGGCCCGAGGGGCCAAAGTCCCGGTAAGTGGGAAGATAATTTTCTGGTTAAAGATAGCCTTATGATATTATGGTGCTGAGTATTTGTCACGTTGCTAGAAACTCAGAAACACACCAATGACTGTAGCAAATCCTCGAGAAGTTCCAGAATATGAACTAAATCCACTGGAGCTTCAAATCCGGAAAAGGGATGGAATATCAAAGGTAAGGACTTTCTTTTATTTCAAAATAAGCATAGGGATGTTTCAATTTTGAGAAATGATGAAAGCATTAAAATGCAATTTACCGTATGCCAGTATAAGCAAATTTTGGTACACTTTGTAGAACCTATATTCAATGATACAAGCCTTTTGGCCTGATCAAATTCTATTGAGTCTGAATCATAGTGATCACACTTATTAAAGAATGACTCTGGTTATCAAATGATTGAACAACCGGGAGCAATTTATTTACTATACTACTATAAAATAAACTTGAAATGTATGGTGCTCCGATGTTTCTACAGAAAAAATTAAGTACCGCTACTATTCTTTGGTTCATATCTATCCAGAATCAGGAGATCATCTTACTACATATTTATCTGAAATCAGATTTAGTTCTCCACTTGAACTTGTGATGGTTAAGTGAGTAATTTGTTGTAACTCTAAAATTTTAGGTATACTTCTAAATTTTCAGCTTGCTGGGTTGGTGAAACGTCTTAATTCAATTATGTCATCAACTATAGCTCATTTGGCAGCGAGTTAAGATTAATAAAAATCAACATTACCTCATAGGAAACCTAACCTCAAATTTTGAACGTTTGCAAACTTTTGAACATTTCATTTCCTGCTTTGCTTTCTGAAGTAAGCTACAAAACATCTGCATTGGCTTGCCTCTCCTCGTACAATTTGTGCTTGATTTTGCATAGCTAATTTTTCAATCTTCTCTTAACCACTTTGTTGCAACTTCTTTGCCTTTCAAAAGGGTTCGTATCAAGTTGCTAAATGGAATGGGACAAAAGTTTCTGTCAAGATACTTGACAAGGATAGTTATGCAGACCCTGAAACTATGTAAGTTGTTAACTTATTTTCTGTTGATCTCCTGATTCACAACCATAGGGCACATTTCTATTATTGGATTTGGAAATATGCTTACCGAAGAGACATACATATTTTGGACTTCAGCTAGTAACCATGTTGCCTGGTTTTCTGTGGCTAGAAAAGGTTTGTCATGATACACTAATCTGGATATTAATTAGTTGTGCAGCTTTGGCAGATGATTATACCGGATTGGGTTGGCTTGTCACGTGTTCAAACCATTATTTTCTTCACTTTCACTTGGGGGACATTTCATGTATCCCTTGTGTACTAGTTTGCTTGTTATGTAGGTGAAACTCAGGCAGTTTATACTAATTTTGAGGCTCATCGTTTGGAGGAATCAGGCTGAGCAAATTAAGAAAATTTCCTAGTGTTAGTTAACAAGTTACTTTCCTAACAAAAGAAATCAGGATCTATTGGTGCGCGTTCATGTTTGATTAAGTAGGGTGTTCCAGTAAGTTGGGTTCTGTTATATCATAGTCTTACGAGCAGCTTGATGACATCATTATGTGTGCTCACATCCACAGTTGACTTTTATGTGCAGATTGATAAATAGTTGTTGCTTTTATTTCTTAAGATAGATTGTGAACAACGTATTGGGATGGCTCTGTAAGGTGCTTTTGTCAAGTTACCATAAGAAAACCAGATCCCTAAAGCTGCTGGAAATACATTTAGCAAAAATTTTGACGTGTATTTCCTTCTGATCAACGAGTCACACTACTTCATGTGAATAGTATACTTCAACAGTCTTTATCCATGAATATGATCCTTTGAGCATTAAAAGTGGATAGAAAGATGAAATTAGGTAAAATATTTTTAGATTCATATGTTTCCAAGATTCTGGCAGATTGAGTTGATGGATCTGGATCTTTGATTTGTAGTAATATGGAATAAGTTGAGGATCACAGATGGTCCTTCCCGAGGCCTTTTTGTTAGGCATTTTTGCAATTTCATACTAACATTTCTCTGCAACCGGAATTTTGTATGCACAATTGTATAAGCTTCTTTGTAATTTTCTGCTTCCAAGTTAAGGAGACCATTCCTCTACCTTGGTTTGTCGCATAATACATAATAAGTCGATGCTCTCATTTCATCTAACGTTTCTTTGAATTCCAAAGTTAGGATGCATAAAGCATAGCTTCTTTTCCTTTTTGTTAACACTAGCTGTCAGCGTTCTTTGAAAGAAAACTGATAGCTCTTTCCTTTTTCTGGTGCCTTTCTGAATCAAGATAAACTTATAATATTCATTCTTATGTGATCTCCACAAGTTTTGGCTCAGACATTGAAATGTTCAGGGGACATGCTTAATTGTCAAATCATATCGTTCAGTTAATTGTTTCTATTCTTGATGTTAAAATCACCTTAATTCCATTACCTTTGCATGCAGTAACACTTTCAAACATGAATTAACTTTGTTGGAAAAAGTACGGCATCCTAATGTGGTTCAGTTTGTTGGAGCTGTTACTCAAAATATGCCAATGATGATAGTAATAGAGCATCATCCAAGTGTAAGCTTTCTCTATTTCTCTATTTTACCCTGCTCCCCACAGAAAAATCCCTTCTTCACTCTATCCGCCTACACACTATATTGTCAATATTGTATGTCAATTATGCATACATTAATATTGGGAAATATTCAGTCAGCTCTTACATCAAGAGTACATCCAATTTTGTGCTTTGAGTTTTCTCCTGATGTATTTTCATTCTTATAGATTTTATGCGCTCTACTTCTTATTTCTTGGCTTAGCTGTCCGATAGGTATGTGCATTCATGTTTGTGGACTTTTCAGGGTGACCTGGGTAGCTATCTTCAGAAGAAGGGACGTCTATCTCCTTCTAAGGTTTTAAGATTTGCTCTGGATATCGCCAGGCAAGTCTGATCTCTTTCATATGTACTGAAAAAAATCTCTATTGGTACATCTGAGATGTTTTATTTTCATGCTGATAAGATATTCTAATTTCTTTGGTTGTATCCTATTTCCGTCGTATGATCTTATTTTCAGGGGCATGAATTATCTTCATGAATGTAAACCGGACCCAATCATCCATTGTCTTTTAATGCCAAAGTAAGAAAACTAAATGCTTTATGATTCTTATATATTAAGTACCCATTTTCAGTATACTCGTGCCAAATATCTACTTCTTTTAATGTTTGTACTTTTTGTAAGGTGCCAGAAATATTTTGCTGGACAATGGTGGTCTGTTGAAAATTGCAGGATTTGGTTTGATTAGATTGTCAAATATTTCACCTGACAAAGCAAAGTCGCTGCAACCTGAAGCTGTTGACCGTGCAAGTAAGTATTTAAATTTGAGCTCATACTGTTAAATAACAATAGTCCTTATAAAAGGCAGAAAAAAAGTATTTAAATTTGAGCTCATACTGTTAAATAACAATACTCCTTATAAAAGGCAGAAAAAAAGCCTTCCAGGTCGATACTAGTGTCCACCTAAGTTGTGCTGACTCTTTACTTTCGATGTTGTACACATGTCGGTTTCTCCAATAATACACTACTTTTGGAGAATCCGACATGCACCTGATGACATTTTTGAATAGTCAAGCAATGCAGGTGTCAACTTTTAAAACTTCAGGTGATGGACTTAAATGTATTTTAATTTCATGACAGGAGAAATTGTAACTACGATAACTGTTGCCTGTTGCATTCTCTTTCTTGTTACTTGTAGGTACCTATATAGCACCTGAGATTTATAATGACGAAATATTTGATAGAAGTGTGGATGTATATTCTTTTGGAGTTTTACTTTATGAGGTACAGATTCAATTTCAGAAAGCTTAACTTATGGCTGCCTTTCGTTTTGCTACATAATTCTTTTAGCTAATTTTAGTCTTCCTCAAATATTCTAGAGCTCTTATCTTTTGCAGTGTTTGATTTAGTTTACTGTTGAATTTTGGTTAACTTTGTTGGGTTTAGATGATGGAAGGATGCCAACCTTTTCATCCCAAGTCCCCTGAAGAGGCTACTAGATTGATGTGCAAAGAGGATAAAAGACCACCATTCAAGTCAAAATCTAAGTATCCACCGGACCTTAGAGAGTAAGCCCACCTGTTCGCTTTTATTTTCAATACTTGGACGCAATCTGGTCTTTTGCCGTTCCTATGCAGTTATAGCAACATCACACACTGAATATAGGAGACATTCCATGTCATGCTCCAAATCATTCTGATGGATATGACTTTCTTGTGAAAGGATTGAGAAAAGGATTTTTGTTTGTTGTTTTCAGAAGTAATGTGTGTTTTGCTTTAGCTTCTGCTATCTGGCTGCTTAGTCCAGTTTTATTTGTTGTCGTTTGACTTTGAACTTGCATTCTCCGATTTGATGTTCTTTTCCTACCAGAGCTCATTGAAGATCCTGGCCATTTTTAAGTGGACGATGATTTATTTTCCTGTTTCCATCTATCTGATGATAAATATCCACCTTTAAAGTGTGCAACTGCGCATTACCTTATTTAAGGTTTCCTTAGATTTTAGTAATCTTAAGGAGTATGACAAGATGATTTTGCAATATATTATACCAGTCTTAAAGAATATAACAAAATGATTTTGCGCCATTCATCTGGCAAGGCTTTGTCTCTCTAAAATATTTTTTTTGATCTTATTGCTTTAGGATTAGTTCAGTGGTGATGTCATGTTTCTTTTACAATCTTTGCTGAATGTCTAGGTTGATTGAAGAATGTTGGCATCCGGATTCTTTTATACGGCCAACATTTTCGGAGATCATTGTGCGCATGAATAGAATTGTTGCAAACTGCTCAAAGCATGGATGGTTGAAAGATACTCTAAAGCTTCCCTGGTAATGCTTCCATTGCATTATTTTGCATATTTTGGATCCTTTTTCCGCTGTTTACAGTGTTCAAAAGGTCCTTGGACCAAACGAAGAAGATTCAACACAGTAGATAACTTTCCCAAAAACTGAAATTGCTTCTCCATGGTATTTCAAGCAATAAATTTTTATATTCTCATGCAAAAATTTTAGCTGAAATTTATTATCTGTTTGGGTAGTTGAAACTTGAAATGCATGATCATCTCATTTAAAAGTTGAAGCTGTTAGACCGAGCACACGTAGATTTCCTTAATTATGTCTCCAACACGCCCGGTCATGTGCTGCCTTGATTCTTCTTTATGGGCCAAGCATGTAGAATTTTTTCTTTTTTAATAATGGATGACTGGAAGACTCTAATTCAATACCTTTGTCTCCACTCGAAACTATGCTGAACGCTTCAAAATACCCCCAAAGATAACTTACGCACATGTGAAAGATTCAGCAATAGTTGCAAGGAAGAAATCTAGCTAAGTAGAGAGAGGACATAGGAGGCTTTGATCTTTCACTCAAAATTTCCTTAATCTCAACACTCTCAACTAAGACTACCATTTAGATCTAACTCTCAACCTCAAAAAATACGTAGTAACATCCATATTTATGATACTACAAAACCTACTTCGACTAGAAACTAGAAATCTTATTTCTATATTACTTTGATTATAAATCCAATTTAAATATGAAATAAAGAAAGTAACAAGTATTAACTTCAAAATTAATCTAGTACTACTAATCGTAGTTTAATTTCAACATTACCTCTCTTAAACCAAGATCTTCAAATTTGAGCATGCGATACATAATATAAGGTTTTGTAGAAGTCTAGTACCTTAGACTCTCTGCTAATTTCCTAAAATATGTAGCATCAACAAAGTTGTCGTTCCATGCTTAATCAATTTCAATTTCTCATCGATAGGGGTCAATAAGACAACGACAACAACAAACCCAGTGTATTCCCACCTGGTGGGGTCTGGGGGGGTAAGATGTACGCAGTCCATACCTCTACCTCTAAAGAAGTAGAAAGGCTGTTTCCGATAGACCCCCGGCTCAAGACACAAGATGCCACGCAAATACATAGTACATAAATACATCGTAAAACACCGAACAAGGTTACAAGAGTACATAACATAACATAAATACGGCAGCCATAAATAAAGAAAACAGAGTAAGGCACCCAAATTCGTACTAAAATAAGGAACACGGAATCATAATAGAGATACTACCCCTAGCAAATAATTCCCTACACTAGTGACCCAAACTTGCCCTAGTCTTCTGCCCTAATTCGCGTCCTCCAGACCTTCCTATCTGTGGGCATGTCCTCGGTGAGCTGTAACTGCTCCATGTCCCGCCTAATCACCTCACCCCAGTACTTCTTCGGCCTACCCCTACCCCGCCTAAAACCATCCAACGCTAGCCTCTCACACCTACGAACCGAAGCATCCATGCCCCTCCTCTTCACGTGTCCAAACCAGCTCAATCGGACTTCCCGCATCTTGCACTCCACTGGAGTCACACCAACTTTCTCCCTGATAGTCTCATTCCGAACTCTATCCCCTTTAGTCAGCCCACACATCCAGCGCAACATCCGCATCTCTGCCACCTTCATTTTTTGGATGTGGGAATTCTTAACTGGCCAACATTCCGCTCCATATAACATGGCCGGACGGACTACCACCCTGTAAAATTTGCCTTTAAGCTTGGGCGGCACCTTCTTATCACACAACACCCCCGACGCAAGCTTCCACTTCATCCATCCCGCCCCAATACGGTGCGAGACATCTTCGTCAATGTCACCGTTACCCTGGATCACGGACCCGAGATATCATAAGCATATTTTTTATTCTGCTTGGTATGCTTTTGACACCTAGGCTTGCCTTAAAGCAATTTTCATTCCAGTTGATTTGTATTTGGTCTTGTACATTTGTTTTGACTCCATTTGGCCTTTTTGTAGGTGGTAGAGTAGTGTCGTTGGCAAACAATTTGTTATCATCTCAACACATATAATCTCAGAAAATGGCTCGAAATAGATTGCATTTTCAATATCCTATGTACTTCTATAGTGGTTCTGGACCTTGATCGATCAACTATTTCTGCCACTATGAAAAACTTTTTCTTGACGAACTCAACTGCTTTCTTTAGCTTGTTCATCTTGACCTTCAAACATTTCTTTCTTGTCAAACACCAACCTCTTTTGGGAAGGAACAAATCTTAACTAAATCATCCATTTTAGTCATCCCATGAATTATTGACACACCAATTTGGATATTGGTTGAGTTCTGTTTGCATTCAGTGGCATCTATACCATGACAAAAATTTACCTCTATCTGTGCTTCTTTAATTTCTCCTCCACCTCTGAATTCTGCACCCCTTGATTATTTGATGTTCTCTTTTTCTTTAAGTTGATCATTATTTGCTTGCTTTCCCCCACTGCCTCGTGTGTTAATTCAAGTACATTTCATGTGTCGCTAATTCACTTTCTAGATTGTCTAGTCTCAAGGTGCTAAAATCCTTGGTGACTTAAGCACTGTCTTCTTGGAGTGGGACTTTATACTTAAGAGACTGCAATATCCTTTCAACAACTTTGACTTCCTTTAATACTCTTTGGATCATGACAAATGATTAAGGATCCAAAATTCCTTAGAGGGGTATCACGGAGGCTTTGCTACCAAGTTAAAGTTTGTGATCATCTCGTCAAAAATTTTACTCTATTTGAGAGAGTTCACATTTACATTTTTAATTATGTCTCCACCATAATAATCATCTTACTTTATCAAATTAATCACTGTATCACAACAATCATACCAGTTCTGTATAGAAGTTATGCCAAAATGACAATTTAGCTGAACAACTTCAAACTTAATGTTTAGCTCACTTTTTTCACATTCATCTTGTTTACATTTCTTTTTCCATTCTTAGTTTGTGCTTGACTTCTGACGAGACCATAAAAATAGACGACAACATTGGTTTTCCATCATAGGGACCATACCTTAGATGAATTTCTTGGTGCAGGTTATAGAGTGCAACAAACTACATCGACCTTGGACAAAGCTAAGATCCGGTGAAGAACATTGACGCAAGATTCTTGTGACTATTCGATATAATGTGGATATGTGACAGATTATGATATCATACTAAGCCTTATGCTGTCTTTGCAAGAATGGCCGATCGTGTTGTTGGACCAAATAAAGGAAGAAAGAAGGGAGTGAGTCTGTAGGTAAGAATTCAAACTTCAGATCCAGTGCTTCTCTATTTTTGAGTAAGCTGGAACTCTGATTTTATCAATCTCTTGAGCTTCTTTCTTTGTCTATTTATAAGCTTTCACCAGACCAACTTGTATCTTGCTGTATAAGGAAAGAGGAAGGATAATATACATTATTTTTCTTGTTTGATTTGTCAAGCGAACTATCAAGAATTCATTCTGCAACTATTGTATAAATGTATTTCCTGCACTTCTGCTACCTACGCAGAGAAAACCAAAAAAGTGAGCGATCTGACTTTTACCAGAGTTCAGCTTCACATGTGCAATACATGTATAACTTTGTATATGAAATGCATGATAATATATGTCGAAAAATAAGAAAAGTAAGAAGAAGAGACGAAAAAGCATATTGTATTTCAGTGTTTACACCCAATATACAATATAATTTTGTATAATGTTGTATACAGACACTGGATTTCATCTTCAACTTCGTTTTTGAACTGGAATGATTCTGAATGCCAACATTTATCTAACTCAATCACCCTAGCATTCTAAATTCTAGTAACTACAAGTTTTTTTAGCGTTTTTTTAATTTCACTGTTTGTCATAACTGCAATTTTGGGGTTGGGAAGTTAAAAAGCTTACTCATAGAGATAGCAAAATGAGTCCATTAAGATATGATATTTTAATGACATGTTCAACTCTGTTTGAGGTAAAAATTGAGCCTCGTCGCTGGATATACTTGACACAGAGAAGCGCGATTTGAGATAAAACCCATGAACAAAATGAGAACCTATGTTGGTCACAAAATTAGATGAGATGACTCAATAGTGTGTAACTTTGAATTTTTGATCTTCATAAGAAAAAGTTTTATATGATATTTTAATGACATGTTCAAGTCTGTTTGAGGTAAAAATTGAGCCTCGTCGCTGGATATACTTGACACAGAGAAGCGCGATTTGAGATAAAACCCATGAACAAAATGAGAACCTATGTTGGTCACAAAATTAGATGAGAAGACTCAATAGTGTGTAACTTTGAATTTTTGATCTTCATCAGAAAAAGTTTTAGCGCTTTCTTTTTATGCATAATATAAGTACATTTTTGTACCTTTACTTCTTAAATCTTTTTAAACTTTTCACTCTCATTTGTCTCTCAATTTCTATTTTATTTTTTACAATTTTTTTTACCTTATCTTTTGTTTCTTTTCTTGTTTTAATTTATTTGTCTCAACTTTTATTTTTTTCTTTTTTCCTTTTTTTTCCTCAAACGTTATTTATTTCTTCATTTCTCTCCTTTTTTTTTTTAAATTCATTGGTCTCAATCTTTATTTTTTATTTTGTTTTATTTTTTATCATTTCTCATTTTTTTCTTTTTCATTTTTCTCAAATTTTATTTTTATTTTTTTCTTCTCATATTTTTTTTTCTTCAATCTTTTTTTTTGTTTTGTTATTTATTCTTCTCTTTTTTCTTAACCTTTATTTTTTTCTTGTTTTTTTCCCTTTTTTTCTCAATCTTTTTTTTTTTTTAATTTCTCAATTTTGTTTGTTCACTTTTTTTCCCTCAATTTCTATTATATTTTGCTAATAAATAAAAAGTTGGACAATTCGCAAAGGAATCTTCTTTTTTTGACATTAAAATAAATTTAAGGGCATGACTTCTTGTTAGGAAGTCTTTTGGGATAAGTCTTGCCTCTAAGGCAATAAAATTATAGACAACAACAACAACAACAACAAACCCAGTGTATTCCCACACAGTGGGGTCTGGGGAGGGTAAGATATACACAGTCCATACCACTACCTCCGAAGAAGTAGAAAGGTTGTTTCCGATAGACACTCGACTCAAGACAAGGAATAATAAACAAATCCATAATAAAGCATGAGACAAGATGACAAGACATAAATACGCCACCCCTAAGGAAAAATAAACAAGGAATATTAAAGAAATTCTTAATAAAGCCTGCAACAAGTTGACCTAACAAGAATAATACACCTATCAAGTAATGTCCTACCCCAACGACCCAAACTGACACTAGCGTTCTATCCTAATTTGCGTCCTCTAGATCTTATTATCTAGGGCCATGTCCTCAGTGAGCTATAACTGCTCTATATCCCGCCTGATTACCTCTCTCCAATATTTCATCGGTCTACCCCTACCCCGCCTGAAACCATCCAATGCTAGCCTCTCACACCTACGAACTGGGGCATCCGTGTCTCTTCTCATCACGTGACCGAACCATCTCAATCGGATTTCCTGCATCTTGTCCTCCACCGAAGCCACTCCAACCTTTTCCCGAATAGTCTCATTCCGAACTCTATCACCCCTAGTAAGCCCACATATCCAACGCAACATCCACATTTTCGCCACTCTCAATTTTTGAATGTGACAGTTCTTGACTGGCTAATACTCCACTTCATACAACATGGCCAGACGAACTACAACCCTATAGAATTTGCCTTTAAGCTTGGGCAACACTTTTTTATCACACAACACCCCTGAGGCGAGCTTACACTTCATCCATCCCACCCAATACGGTGGGAGACATCCTCGTCAATCTCACTATTTCCCTGAAGGTAAAAAATTATATAACAACTCATAAATCATGAAACAATGTGGTAGTGTCAAGTTTTGCTTATGGAGCACAACTTATTATTTGAAAATCCTTGAGTTGAGTCTTGCTTCTAAGGAAAGAGTTATAGAAAATCTCATGAATCAAAAAATAATATGGTAGTGTCAATACTTGTCCATTACGCATAACTTGTTATTTTGGGAGGTTCTTGGGCTAAGTCTTGTCTTAGAGGCAAGACTAATAGAGCATCACATAAATCAAGACACAATATGGTAGTGCCAACTCTTGTTCATGGGGCGTAGCTTGTCGGCTAAATCATGGGGCGTAACTTGTCAGCTAAATCTTGCCTCTAAGGCAAGAGTTATAGAATATCTCATAAATCAAGACACAATGTGGTAGTGTCAACTCTTGTCCATGGGGCGTAACTTGTTGTTTGAAAGTCCTTGGAATAATTCATGCCTCTAAGACAAGAGTTATAGAATATCTCATAAATCAAGACATAATGTGGTAGTGTCAACTCTTACCCATGGGGCATAACTTGTTGTTTAAAAATCCTTGATTTATAAAACATCTCATAAATTAAGAAACAATGTGATAGTGTCAAATCTTGCCCATGAAGTGTAACTTATTGTTTAGAAGTCCTTGGGCTAAGTCTTGCCTCTAAGGTAATAGTTATGACACATCTCATAAATCAAAACATAATGTGATAGTGTCAACTCTTGCCCATGTGACGTAATTGTTTGTTTGAAAATCCTTAGGTTAAGTCTTGCCTTTAAGGCAAGAGTTATAAAATATCTCATAAATTAAAACACGATGTGGTAATGATAACTCTTACTCATAAGGCACAACTTGTTGCTTGATAGCCCTTGGTCTAAGTCTTGCCTCTAAGGGAAGAATTATAAAGCATCTCATAAATCAATACACAATGTGGTGGTAACAACTCTTGACCATGGGGCATAACTTGTTGTTTGATTGTACCGACCCAAAATCACCTTCCAGGATGTCATACAGTGCTCAAGGCTATAAGTAGCCCCAAGCTAAACCTTTGAGCCTATTACTACATATAATAACTCAATTTGAGATGAAATAAACAAAACACTGGTACTGTTATATCAAATGATAGGAAATACGAAGAAAATACTCAGTCCAAACGACCAAAAAATAGGAAATCTCAATATATTAACAATATGATAACTAGTCTGACAAAGCCACTACTACTTCATGAACTAGAGAGCCATTAGAACAGGTCCCCAACTGATCAAACTGAATTGAAAGTAATAACATATCTACTAAAATGCAAAAATGTCTGAAGATAGATCCTCGAACCATGAGGAATCACCACTGTAGAGATGTAGACAAAGGTACTCGAAAATCACTGATGAGGCTGGGACTGAGCACCTAAACCTACATTACAAAACAATGTATCACATAGACATATAAGTAGATCAACAATTGGGAATGTACTGAGTATATGAGGGTATGCATTTACAGAAAACAATATCCATACTCTTTAATCAAATCATGCATGCAAATATGAATGACTCACATAGCTTGAATACGTCTACAATATAAAGATCACAAATCAAATAGAATGAAGCATTTAAAACAAATCTCGTGAGTCATTATACTTTAGCTTTAAAATCTAAACTCTTCTCTTATTCTCATTACTCGAAGAATAAAGAAAGCTTTAAACAATACTTTCAAACTCATGCATATATCTCATGGAGAGTAAAACTTCTTTAATTCTCAAGAACTTAGAACTCTTTTAAACTCAAGAGACTTGGAACTCGGAATTCTATAACTCTTACTAGTTGAGAAAACTACTTTCTTCTTGGAAAAGTTTTACTTCAAGAAACTATTTTAAAAATCTTACTATTAGGGAAAATCACTAATCTCAAAGCTTTAGGGAAAATATTCTATCTCAAGAGAAAGTACTTTAGGGAGGTTCTCTTAATCGACATAAACCATGCGAGCTACATAGAGTCCAACGTCTTGTCCTCCTAAGAAAGAAATCTCATGTTGGGAAGAGGCGTCATACTCTTGCCAGGGAGTATAACCTCAACTCAGTGATCACTTATCTCAGCCTTGAGCCCATAAATCTCAATCCTACGGTGGCACATAGTTCTGGGGTATGAAACCGTAGTAACTTACCTAACTCGATGCTAAATACTACTCTCTTTAGTTAGCTACGCTCATCTCATGGAAATCCACTTTAAAAATAATCTTGTGGTTCATTATAAAATCTGTAATCTCATGTAGTAAAGTGGATTTTGAAGGCTACTATGACCATTAAGGTCGAAACTTTCTTAATGATCTCAAAATACTCAAATCAAAGGTGCTTATAGCACAAAAGTCCATAAAAACTGAAATCTCAAGTAGGGTTAATGACCCATAATCAAATCTCAAGTTAAGACTCATCAAAATGAATACTAGATGTCATAAGGATACACAAACCATATAGAAATCTGGAATGTTCAGCAATTTGTCTTAAAATCTCAACATACTCATATACTTTAATTTCTAGAGCACTGCAACCATTAAATTCTCAAGGAATAACAATATAGGGTATAAACCCATCTTCAATTTCTTAGGAAAACATGTAAAATCATGCTATTTGACTTTCAATCCATGGGAAACATCAAAAGCTTGCAACCAATAACAATGGGTGAAAAATCCTAATTCAATTTCTTGTAAAATCTCATAAATTATAGAAAACTTATAGTTTAAAATAGGTCTTTGGGCACAAGGGTAAAAGGATTACCCTTGTTCAAAACCCCATATGCCTTAGATTATAACTTAGATAAACAAACTTGCTTGAGACTCTTCTTCTTACTCTTGAGAGAGGGTTCTTGAAACCTTTTACTTGAGAAACTCAAATCTCAACTCAATTTGTAGAATCTATGGTGAGTTTTTGAATTTATTGGAGAAGGGTTTTGGATTTTCTCTTGAGGGAGAACTCTAGCTCTTGGATATTTTGGGAGATAAAGAGGCTATCTGCTTTGTTGTGAATATATTAGGGTATTAAAAGGAAAAAAACCCAAAAGATCCTTTTAAAAATGACTTAAAATTACTGAACGAGATTTTCGACGGTCGAAGTGATGGTGCATCGCTGGTCTAATGGTCCGTCGCATGTTGGTCAGAAAAAGGCCACATTGCCTTAGTTGCGACGGTTCTAGCGACGGTCCATCGCTAGCTTGACGATCCATCATCTTGGCCGTCGCACTTGGGCTAGAAGAGGGAGACTACCTTGGTTGTGACGGTCTGGGCTACGGTCCATCGCAAACTCAATGGTGTCTGTCAACCTGTCCTTCGCACCTGGGCGGTTCCGACAACTCTCAGTAAAAGGGCCATAACTTCCCACTCCGATATCGAATTTGGATGAAATTGTTATCTTTGAAAAAATAATTCAATTCTCTATATGACAAAAAGTTGATATTGTGGAAATTCTACACGGTTTAAAATATTTCTCACTTGGGAAATCAACGCTTACATTGATGATCCTTGGGCTGAGTCATACCTCTAAGACACGAGTTATAGAGCATTTCATAAGTAAAAAACACAATGTGTTGGTGTTGAATCTTGCCTAATGTATGTAACTTATTTGAAAATTCTTGGGATAATCCATGCCCCTAAGGCCAGAGTTGTATAACATCTCATAAATGAAGACATGACATGAAAGTGTCAACTCTTGCCCATGGGGAATAATTTTTTGTTTGAAAGTCCTTGACTAAGTCTTGCCTCTAAGAAAAGAGTTGTAGAACATCTTATAAATGAAGACATAACATGGTAGTATCAACTCTTTTTCGCGGGGCATAATTTATTGTTTGAAGAACATCTTATAAATGGAGACACAACGTGGTAGTATCAAATTTTTCCCTTGGGACATAATTTATTATTTGAAATCTTGCCTCTAAGGCAAGAGTTGTAGAACATCTTATTAATAGAAACATAGTATGGTAGAGTCACCTCTTTCCCCTGGGGCATAATTTGTTGTTTGAAAGTCTTTGCATATCTCTAAGGTAAGAGTTATAGAACATCTCATAAATCAAACCACAATGTGATAGTATCAACTCTTGCCCATGAAACGTAACTTTTTGATTGAATGTCATAAGTCTTACCTCTACAATGTGGTAGGGTCAACTTTGGCTCATGGGACATAACTTGATTGGAAGAAATCGAAGAAAAGAAAAAATAAAAATTGCAAAAAAAATAAAAAATGAAGAAAAATATTTTAAAAAAATAAATAATAAAGAAAATAAAGAAAATATAGAAGTTGATGGAAGAAAAAAAATAAAGATTGAGAAAAAATAAAAAAGAAACAACAACAATATGGATTGAGAAAAATTTAAAAATAAAAAAAGATAATAAATAAAAATCAAAGACAAATAAAAAGGAGAAAAAATTAAATAGAAGTTTAGAGGAGAAAAGGAAAAAAAGCAAGGGTTCAGAAAACTACAAAGAAAAAAATCAAAGTAAAATAAAAGAGAAAGAATTAAAAAAAATAGAAGTGGAGAGGAAAAAATAGTAAGGAATGAGAAAAACTAAAAAAAGAGCGAGAGAAAAAAAGATAAAAACTAAAGTAAAATAAAAAAGAGAAAAAAGTAAGGACTTGTTGAGAAATATTTGAATTACTGAAGGACAAATAGGAAATGGTGCTATATAAAAAAAGAAGGGAGATAAATTTATAAGACCATTCTTATGAGGGACAAAAAAACAAAGCCACCAATTATAAGGGTCATTTATGTAGTTTACCCTATATTGGTTGGTTGTGCTTTGGGATTTTATAGGCCCTCAGGTCAATAATCTCTAGCATGTTAGGGATAGTCTTTCGACCTGGGCCTTAATGTCATCATAACTGATTGTTTCAGTTTATCCAAGGCATGAAGTATCATGATAACAAAGATGTCACTAAGTAGCCTCAAATCCTGCATCGTCCTGTAGCCACATGATACTACTCAATTTTTATTTAGTATAGCCTTTTCTCTTGGGCATATATTAGCCTTTTATGTTATTGTTTAAAGGATTTTGTGTTATAAATGGACTCTTGCATGAGAGATGAAGGTATCTCTATCTTTCACTTGTAATAAGTAATGTTTGTTCAAGAGTTGAATATACGATCTTCTTGATTCTCAATTCTTGTTCTAGTTTTTTAACACTTAGGTTTTTTAATCTTTGCTAAAACTATCATACTAGCTTAATTTATTCCCATTACTTTGATTTAACCCAAAAAAGAGTTGATCTAAATTGATTCACTTATCTTTAACCTTACTTGTACGAATCTAACTTTGTACCCATATGATTTTCTAGCAAACACGACCATTTAAGTTTTGAGTTGATGATTGGTTCCGCCTATACCTGTTGTAGAACCATTCTACTCCGGGCAGATGGTTCTTCTTCAAATAGCTGCTTCTTGACCTTCACAAGTTTCTCTCCTCAAAGTCGTTTTTACTTGTGTTTGAATCGTAAGAAAGAATGCCCTTCCCAATTAGTTTTCCATGCTTGTTCCATGATGCTCTGAAATATTTCATGGTTAGTTCAGGAACCCAAGAATCTAAGTGGTTTTTTAATAAACTAGTTCTGATCCCCTAGAAATAAACAATGGGGCATGATTTGGACTTATTCTAGTGAGATATTCCACTTCAATGTGTTCAAATCAATTAAAAATAGGTTAGAGCACTACTAAATATGCAATCTTCTGCGATTATCTCATTTTACCAGGCGAAAGAGATTTCTTTGATTTCCATGTTAAAATGTTTTGATGAGTTTATGCATAAGGAAAAATCCTCTACTTCTTGTGGTGAATTGGAAGACTCCTATCTGCTCCTCATCATTCATTACCTCATTAAAGTCTCCTCCCACTCCCCACGGAAAAATCATATTACTTTCCAATTGATAAATATTATTCTAGATCTGAAGTTTTTCTCCTACAACACACTTAGCATATACAAGAGTGGTAACTTATGTAGATTTACCTCTTGTAAAAATATCTTTACAGTAACCTACCGAGTAGAATCCATAATAACATCTATCTTTATACTGTTATGAACAAAAATCAGATCTTTCCATTACAATTATGTTGAGGGATTCACCACCACTAAGAGACCAGGTCCATAACAGATAATAAATGACAGTAAAATCAGAATGAAAAGTAAATGCTTCAAGTAAATCAACAAAAATGATTTTTACGTGGAAACATTCTTTCTTAAAGGAGGAAAACTCCAACCTGTCCTCACACGTTTTCTAAAGATCCACTATAATCAAAATCAATTATGATTACACACTCTACATGGACTTATCTCTAAGTCCTCAAAATTGAAATAGCTCTATTACAAACCTTCGCAAGAAAACTCTGTCAAAACTCTCTCCAAGTTGACGAACTCTAGCCAACATAGCTTAGGTAACTCTACCTAAGAACAAATTAAAACAAAGAGAAAACTTTACTCAGAACACTGAAGTGCAACAATTTTAGGACATGACTCAAGAATAACAAAATCAAGAGTAATAAAAATTCTAAATCTTGAGCGAAAAGAGTTTTTGCTACCTGCACGAGAATTATTAGATTGCAAAACTATTGAATAATATTTCTTATTTTTGTATACATAGGAGTGTAGAAATCTTGATAGAAATTTAATTGGACCAGGTGTCTATTTCGGTACACTGTGTACCTGCATAGTATTTGTGCTACAGGATAAAACAATGTAGAGTGCGACAACTGTCCTTCTGAAACTCATGTAGTGGACCTGGTCCTTTAAGCAACATGTAATCGTCATCAAAACATGAAACAATAATTTCCCTTTTTTTGATGATGGCAAGTCGTATTCAAAGAACACTCAAATTTTGTTCACGTTAGTACACTTACACCAGCATTCCCCCTATCAGCAACATCATCTAATCATTCTACATTCCTTTATCAATAACATCATGAATCTATTCCCTCTATCAATAGAACTCTTGATTATTACATTATGAATCTATTGTCCTTATTAATAACGCTGTTGATTATTACATTAGAGATCAGGTCCTCACTTATAATTTCCATACCTGCCTTGAAGTGAATCACTTTTCCCTTTTTTTGGCATTATAAAAAGTAAAGAAAGTAAACCAAGATAAATAATTTAGCACAATCAGGTTATCTTATGGCCACTGGGGAAACACTAACATGAATGAACAACTTTAAATGAGAGGCAGATGATACACATAAATATGAGTTCTATTCATAGAATAAATGAAATTAGTACCATACATTGCAATTTTTTAAAAAATATAAAACAACTTAACTGAGTAGCCATAGTAATAATCAAAGAAAACTGACAAAGGGATACTAATTAGACAACAAAAAGAAAAAGAGGAGGGGGGAGGGGGCATAGAAGGATGGAGGTTTGGGAGTAAGAGATTTGAGGAACATCTTCATTCTAGCACTTTCAACAACATGAGAATTCAGAAGCTACTTGGTGAGGTCCTTCACTTCAATATTCAATTCTTTGACCTCCCCTTATAGTCTGGTGACCTGTGCCTTTAATTCTGGATTTTCAACTTTCAGTGCTTCTGCAGTACTAGGTCCCTTGAATATAGATATTGATTCCTTACTTTGAGATGTGTAATCTCAGCTTCCCTTGCAACCAATGCTATTCTCAATCCATCCACCTTCAAACTTAACTTCTCTTGGGCAGCAATTCTGAACATCTGTTTACCAGTCCTAGGTGTTTTCTTTTCACCAACAACTCCAAGTATCTCATTCCTTTATTATCTTGAATCAAACACCCTTCCAAACAATGCCTTTTGAGTCTTCAGTATCTCATTCCTTTATTATCTTGACAAGGTATTTCCATCATTTCCACCTTTCTTCTTTTTGAGCTATTTTCCGACTCTTCTTCTGTAACATTCCCTTTTATGGGACCAGGTCCCTCTGGTACTTTTTTTTTATAGTAGTGTGTTTCTTTAGAGTAGCAGATTTTGGTTTTGTTTGAGAGGACTTGATACTCCTTTATTTATGAAATTTCTTTTTTTATTCTCTGTTGTTACAACAATATCAAGATCAACTTCATCATCTCCTTCTCCCACATCAACTACCTCTACATTTTCTTCATCTACCACGGTCTGCTTTCTCAGCCTTCTTCTCTTAGTTATGGTTATTTTGTTAGATTTTATTACATCTCCTATTAATTTCTTTTCCACATTCCTAGTGATGTAAGTCTTAACCACTTTCTCAGCTTTATAAGATTTTTCCTTATCTTTGGTTCCTCTTTGCTTTTGCATTGCCCATCTCAAGGGCATATTATCATTCTCTTCCTCCTCATCCTCCAAAAAAAGGCTGCATAACTATGTTAGGAAGTTCAGTGTAAGTGGGTGTGAGTATCCCTTAAATAGATTTTCCTCCAACTTACCAATGTTCTTGTAAGATCCCTCAAAATTTCAATAATTTTATTTTTGGCCCTCCTATATTCGTAATGTCAATTTTTGTCTTGGATTAGGATTAGGTATGTGAAAAGGGCTTTTGGGAACGTTTTAGAATTTTTGAAAGGGGTTTGGGGTCATTTTGGACCCTAGGGTTGTGAGGTTCTATGATATTAGCATGAAACAAAGGTTAGCCTCTAGAATAGGGGCGTGGCATGGAGGCTACCCTCCGCGATATCGGTATGCCACACCGCTGTGTTACAAATGCCCAGTTTTTATTTTTTTTTTAACTTGGGGTGAGGTAATTTTGGTCTTTTTACTCCTCGTTTGACTTATAAACATAAAATAACCCTTTTCCTTCAATTTTAAAAGGTCTAAACCATTCTTTTTCCTCTCTAACTCTAAACTCAAGAAAGCTCAAGGGTTTTACAAGGAATTCACCATTCATGCTCTGAACTTTGAATTTACTTTAATTTCTTATGTATTTAAATAATGTATCTCATTTCCTAACTTTAGTTTTACATTGTGACATTTATTTACTCATTATCCATGTGGTTAAATTGACGGGTTTGAAATTAGGTTGGGTTTTGATTGATATTACTTGAATTACTTTTTTCATGTTTTAAATTGATGACTTATGCTTTAAATTTATATTTACTGGACTAAATGGATGAGTTATTATGGGAATTAGAATAGGGAAAATAGGTTTCCCTAAATTGGTGACTTATTGGCTCGGTAATGACATTAACCTCAACCTATTTTGTAAATTTGGTTTTGAACATGGATAATTGCATAATGTTACTTATATTTTGGAAACTGATGCATTGTATTAATGGATAAATGGATAAAATGGATTAGAAATGCCCTTAGAAGCCATGGTTTATATTGTAAAATATAACATGGGGGTCAAATGGTTTTATGAATTGGAATGACATACTTAT
This sequence comes from Capsicum baccatum var. pendulum, assembly GCA_030864225.1. NCBI lineage: Eukaryota > Viridiplantae > Streptophyta > Magnoliopsida > Solanales > Solanaceae > Capsicum > Capsicum baccatum. Next base: position 82,648,378 of record CM061557.1, on the reverse strand, counting down.
ATAATCTTGCAAAAATAATTGGTATGACGATATTGAGTGGTAAATGCCTTAATAAAAGCCTCTTGGGTTAATGGTTGGGTTTATGTGCGAATTGTCTTAAATTGGGCTTAAAAGAAATTGTGTAGATCATCATGAAGGTGTGGTTCCAGAGGGACTAATGCTTGAAACCATGTTTGCCATTAAAGGGGTCTATATGATCGTGTTCTTGGTTCACACATTATATTTTGGGATGTCTAGAGCCTTGGTATATTTATCCCCTTTTTCAGATTCCTCGATTTATGTAGCTAACATGCATTAAGGCCCTTTCAGCAGGAGAAGCTGAACCTATATAGCCCATGAGTGCCTTTATATCGAAGCGAGCTACATAGTTCAGGTTAATGTTCTAAACTCTTATGTTCATGGCCCTTGTTCCTATCCTGACATACTGTATATATATATATATATATAATTATGATGCATATAGTTTTGACATGTTTAGAGCATTGGCATTATATTATCACTTTCCCTAAGTTACGTGCAGGAGTTATTTCCCTAACTGTCCTAAGATGTTGAATCATTTCATGATGTAGGGTTTGAGTGCTTTTCTATTACTCGTGTGCAACATTAGGTAGTTTGGTACATCTGTTGAGTGGCTGTGAAGTGGTGAGCCTTCATCTTTCGGAAGGCCCAATCATTTCATCTATTTTTTTTATGTCATATATTTTCTTTTAGTTCTTTTTTGGTCATGGTCGGGGGCATGTACCGACCTATTTGACATTTTTGGTTCTAAAGGCTTTTGTGGGCAAGTGTGGGTTAGATGTTAGTTTTGATTCATAGAGTTTACATTTGATTACCTATCCTTCATATCATTATAATTGTTTGACTTCTACTGTTTATATTTATGTTCTCTTGAGGTGAGGCTGGGGAGGGGGGTTGTATCCTACCCATAGTGGACTTGATATTACCTATTGTGGCTAGGCCTGGGTTCAGATTGTGACAACTCTCTCTTTGAGCACTACCAACAAAGTAAGACAACCAGCCACCCGATCTTCTTCTACTATTACACTGCTGGAGGGGTTCGATTAATCTATAGGAAGATCCTCCTTAAATAACTGAGCAAAAATGGGATTGGATTCTGAAAGGGTAGGAGAACCTGATACTTTTGGGTTCTTAGTTGGGGTATCTACTTTTGAGGATTCTGAGGGAGTAGCAATTATAGGGAATTCGAGTTTTATCGATGAACCAAAAGCCTTACTAGTTTCAATAAAAATGGCTTTTTTTAGGTTTGGTTCCACGATCTCAGAGATTTCTTCCATGGTGTATCATAAGTAATGAAAAAAGAGGAAAAGAGTGGGTTTTTAATATAAAGTAAAGGAAAATGAGTAGTTTCGATTTCTTTGGACGAGCTTGGAGGAGAAGCTTTGTCAGCCATTTGAGTTTTAAGGAGAAGAATTTGAATTTAAGCAAAGAAATTTTTAAGAAGAAGTAAGTGATTTCTCTATGAGGGTTTTAGAGTTAATTTAGGATAAAGTGAGTAAAAAGAGGGATTCGATTTAGTTTTAATGAAGTAAAAAAGGTGTAACGTTCTAACTTAAAGGACATGGGATGTGTCTGGTCCCAATAGGCACAACCTTTCATTTTTAAGTGATTTGACAACTTTTAGACAGGCGAAAAAATATGTTTCTTTTTTAGACAACCATTTTATGCAATTTTAAGAAAAGACACGCAAGGTACTAACCTATGGGATGGGACCAAGTCCCTCCCTTGCTTGAAGGAATTTAACTTGATGTTTTTCTTATCTACTCTCCTTCAGGGGTTACTCACCATGCATGTATACCTATAGAAGGTATGGTACTAATTTATCTACCTAGGTAGGTTAATTCATCTTAATCAAACCCAGCTTTATCTTGTTCTTTAAAAATTGATCTTTTTGAAGAGCCTTTTCTAAGATGTCAACCAATTAGTTTTCAGTCTTAAAAAATTCCATACAGATAGCTCCCCTTTTAACATTGTCCCTCAAAAAATGATGTCTCACATCAATATGCTTCTTTTTCTTATGCTGCACAGGGTTCTTTGCCATATTTAGAGCACTTGTATTATCAGACATTAATGGAATAGTGTCAGTGACAATTCCAAAATACTTCAGCTGTTATTTTATCCATAACAATTGAGCACAACATGAAGTTGCAGTTACATATGTGGCTTCAGCAGTAGATAACACAACTGAATTTTTCTTTTTAGAAACCCAACAAATGAGAGATAAAAAAGGGAAATGAGACTTTCTGGAGGTACTTTTTTTACCCACCAAGTACCCTGCATAATCAACATCAGTATATCCAACCTGTAGAACTGAACTGAGTTCTATTCTGAAGACTGACACTAAAACTAAAACTGTTGGAGGTAATCATCTAAACGACATTCCCCAAATAAGATAAGATAACTGAGCTAGATTCCAATCTATAACCCCAATTGGAATGGTATTAGTACCGTACCACGGGTAAAGACAAGATGAAGAGTAACCCTTTACTGGTAGGTTCCCTAAACGAGAACAATGGTACCCTCTACTAGCAGGTAGAGCACCTCATCAACCCTCAATTGGTAGGTTTAATGTCTCAACCTATGCTGGCTACATATTTCTAGAACTCAAAGATTGCTTCTAAGGATCACACCCTCTATTGGCAGGTGAGCCTCTATCCTTGGGTTCACTCAGAGATGAATCCTACTTCCAACTGAAAGACACTAAACTATTATACTGGACTGAATTCACTAAGATTACTGAGTTTTCCTAAGTTTCATAATTTACTGAGTTCTACTGAGTTCTGCAATGGACTGAGAGTACTATTGATCGTGACATGACTGATACTACTCTGTAACTGACACTGGCTCTAGGTAAACAACTAAATTGTCTGGTATTAAATACCCCCAGGACACGATAGCATGAAAAGTAATTAAAAGCATAATCTTGAATAATATAAAAATGTTCACTTGGTCATAATTCATTCATAGAGACATTCCATCAAGAACTTGTAATGTATTAACTTGAACATGAACGGAGAATACATGTTAGCATGCTATAATGGCATTATTTTATTCTCATAGACAATTTATCAAACACATAAGAAGCATACTTGGTTCATTAAATCATAAAGAGTTAATATGGTTACAACAATCAACTTGCAAATTGAAGGGTTTCTCATGAATACCATGTAATTCAACACATACAAGAATAGGGGCGTCAAACGGGCCGGGCTGACCCAAACAGGCCTGGCCCGAACCGGCCCGACAAGCTAAACCGACCCGGTTTGACCCGGCCCGGTAAGCCCTAGGGCTTTAGGGTTCCGGGTCCCGGGCTAGTTTATTTTTTAAAATGGGCCCGGTTAACCCGGCCCGGACCAACCCGATCCAGGCCCGCAGGTTAACCGGCCCGGCCCGGCACGGTACAAAAAGTGTATACTTAATGTATACATGTGTATATATCTTCTACAGAAGTGTATATTTAATGTATACACGTGTATATATCTTCTACAGAAGTGTATATTTAATGTATACATGTGTATATATTTTATAAATTAGTATATAAGTATATCTATACATATTGTAATGTATAATAATGTAGTATATTTTATAAGTAGTAGTATATATACATTGAATGGTGCATATACACGTGTATATATCTTCTATAGAAGTGTATATTTAACGTATACATGTGTATATGTTTTATAAATTAGTATATAAGTATATCTATACATATTGTAATGTATATATAATGTAGTATATTGCATAAGTAGTAGTATATATACATTGAATGGTGCGTATACACGTGTATATATCTTCTATAGAAGTGTATATTTAATGTATACATGTGTATATGTTTTATAAGTTAGTATATAAGTATATCTATACATATTGTAATGTATATATAATGTAGTATATTGCATTTAAAGTATTATATATACATAGAATAGAGTGTATATATGTGAATGGATCTTCTATAGACGTGTATGTTTAACGTATACATGTATATATATATTTTATTTAAAGTAGTACATATATATTGAATGGTGCATATATATGTGTATATCTTCTAAAGTAGTATATATTTAACGTATACATGTGTATATGCTTTATAAATTAGTGTATATATATATTGTAGTGTATATATATATATATATATATATATATATATATTATGCTATTATAGCATATGTTTTATTTAAAGTAGTACGTATAGTCATATATAATTATATATTGAATGGTACGTATTTATGTGTAATTGTTTATACTTTATATATTTTTTTTAAAATATATATTGTATATTGGAGTGTATATAGTGTATATTGGAGTGTATATAGTGTATATTGGATTGTATATATAGTGTATATTTGTTTTTTTACACGGGTTGTATATATAGTGTATATTTGTTTTTTTACACGGGTTTGACCGGTTTTTAACTGGGTTTGACCGGGTTTGACCGGGTTTTAGCGGGTTTGGCTGGATTGGGTTAAGTGGGCCGGTTACGGGTGGGTTTTAATTTTTTACTGTGCGGCCCGGCCCGGTTAAGGCCAAACCCGGCCCGTAACCGGCCCGGAACCCGGTAAGAGTGAGAGGGCCGGTTCCGGGTTGACCCAGCCCGGCCCGTTAGACAGTCCTATACAAGAATCAATTCTTGGGACTTATAATCTAAATCATGGATTGAAACTCAAACAACATCATGAATATGAATTCAATCTAATTCAAATATGGAAATCATAAATCATACATCTTGTATTTTGAAAATGGATTCTTGGGCTCTGTGTAAGGTAAGGATCCATGGATGAACATCTAACATACCTTAATTTGATGTGTTTTTAGAGAAATTCTTGGGATTGACCTTAATTCTTGAGAGCTATGTTTATTTTCTTGAGAGAGAATTATCTTTTGATTTTGGGAAAAAGTGAATAATGAAGGGTTTTACACATTTTTAAAGCTTAAATCCCACATATGGGCGGAATAAAATCATGGGCAAACACTATTTTAACCCTGGGCACATCTTTAATTTTTTGATAAATTTTCCCAATCTGGACCCCTAGCGCGAGCGCCGCTATCATGCTGGGCCACTGGAAAATGATGACAGGGAAATTGCATGATGGCATAACGTGGTGGTATTGCGTTGCCACTTTGTTTATGAACTGAAAGTGCACCGCGATGCAGTTGAGTCACGTTGGTACACTGGAAATTGATAATTGTGAACTGGGTTTGTGAAGTGACGCATCAATATCGTGGAACAATACTGTAAATTGACAATTTCCATTTTAACACACTCCACAATGCACTACTGGCCTGACTGACGATGTTTAACGACTGAAACTTAAAATTGCCATAATCTTACCCGGTTGTCGGATTTGGGCAACTTTTATAACGTTGTAAAGATAATTGAATTTACTATGCAATGGCAGGCTCAAATATGAAAATTACTAAGTATTTAAAAATTTTTATTTAGGATAACCCATGTACTGAGGTTTAATCTAGGCTAGAGAAATATGGGGTATTACAGTATCAATAGGCTTGGTATTTCCATGTTGAATTTATTTAGCCACTCCTTGATGTATATTTATTGACAAATCATGATGCGCTGGCATGCTTTCCTAATCTGTAGCCCTAGAAAGAAGCTTAACTCACCCATCTTGCTTATTTCAAATTCACTTCCCTTCGATTTGGCAAATTTTTCACATAAGGACTTAGAAGTTGCTCCAAAAATAATGTCATTAACATAAATCTGCACTATGAACAAGTTGTTTCCTCTAGAATTAAGAAATAAAGTATTGTCAATTTTCCCTCCTTTAAAACCATTTTCCAGAAGAAACTTTGACCGTCTTTCATACCAAACTCTAGGAGCCTGCTTTAACCTATACAAAGCTTTTTCCAGATTTAGCACATGATGTGGGATATCAATATCTTCAAAACTTAGAGGTTTCCTGACATAGACTTCTTCTTTCAGATTTCCATTTAGAAAAAAACTCTTCACATCCATTTGAAAAAGCTTGAAACCCATACAGGTTGCAAAAGTAATAAGGATCCTAATTGCTTCTATCTTTGCAATAAGAGCAAAGGTCTCATCATAGTTTGTTCCTTCTTATTGATTATATCCTTGAACAACAAGCCTTGGTTTATTTCTTATGATGACGCCATGTTCATATTGATTATTTCTGTAAATATTTCCTAATCCCAAACTAGGAATTCTAATAACCATCATAATCAATATACAACGTACAATACTAGAGAGAGATATATGTAAATATATAATTAGTGCATAGACTCGAACTGTGACTAAAATAGTGAAAATCTATAAATCCATTACCCGAGATCAAGTTCGAGACTAAATCAGCATAATAGCATAGAAAAAGTCAAAATCTCTCTCGACCAAAGTAAATAGTAGTGGTAAAAGATTGGATTAAAAATTGACCAAAGTCAATCTCTGTCAAGTTTTCAGAGCTTATAATTCATTAAATAAGATGGTGCAATTCCCATTGTAGCAAAAATCCATTTTTAAAGTGAAAAGTGGGAATAAATTTATTTTAAGAAAATAGTAGTAAAATCAAGGGTCTGGTTGGAGTCATACCACTAAGTGAGCATGAATGCGCCATAAATCATACATGTTATCATCAATATCCAAACAATACAACCATAAGAGTTTATAAACCACAACAATATTCTCACAAGGGGTAGAAACTAATATGGTACTTAAATGGCATCAAAATCATGTCCACAGGCCCATAATATACACTTTAATTAATATTACCACCATAACCCGGGAGACTAAGGTAAACAAGGGCATAAAGTTACTACAAGGGTCTAATCGATAGATATATCCCCAAAAACTAAGTAATATGCTAAGTCTTATGCTAAAGGATTTTTTATGCTAATTTGTAGTTAATCATGTCCATTATTAGATATAATAGGATTCTATAGCCTTAAAAGTTATTCTAGAAGTTTGCGGTGAAATTACTATTCTAAAACCCCTAATTATGCTATGTAATGGTATACTAGTAATCAACCCATCCTATAATCCCACCTATCATAAAACCTATACTATACTCAATCTCATAGAGAAACATAGACCGAAGCCTACCTCGATGCTGAACTATATTCTTGAATCATCCATAATTTGCTCGTCTTTGCCCCATAATTCCAAAATAATATCACACAACCAAAATAGTTTTACACGTTAATAAGAGTTAAATGATACACATATTGCTATATAAAACTCTAGGCTTAAAATTGGGTTAATAGTGGGACCATGGGGATTGCTAATGGAACTCCAAAATTGAATCCATCACAAGGTCCCTCGAAGGACTAGGAATGTATTATCAAACGTTGAGCACAAACGAGGCACAAATTAGAGCTCAGTGATCCCTTAAATGGATTTTTGGGATGAATTAGCATGAGAATAAAAGAGAAAAGGGTCAAGAAATGATGGGTTAACATACTTGAGCTTTTCAGGATGAAATACCAATAATTCATAAGACATAATGTCCAACAATGGCTGAAATAGACTAAGAAAATGATGAAAAATTGAGGAAAAAGAATTATATACTGCAGGGCAATGCCCTTCACAAATTTGGGGCTCGAGGACTGCGAACGCACAGGCCATGGGAATTTTCCTTCATGAATGTGCAAAAGGTTCCATGAATGCAAAGTCAAACAAGCTCAGCTATTATTAATGTGACACTGATAGTTGTGAATACAAAGAAGATAAGGTACAGGATCGGGGCTGACCCACAACGCGAGAGGTGAGTCTCACGATCACGAAGGTCCTGAACTTAAACCTTTACAAATGAGGACCTAGCCTATTAAATGCGAAGAGTAAAATATGGTTGCATTAGGTATTAGAAAATCAGCAAAATGCTATATCCTAACAGGCTTTGATCAGGTGCTCGAAATTTATTCAAAACCCCGTGAGCGTAAACAAACTATGTTACTATACAAAATTCGATGTTTCAAATTCAATGGAACCACCAAAACTTTTATCCAAGTTAATCTAGATTTTGTATGGTCCCTACACCTAGTTTTATTTAAATCAATTTCTACCCAATAGCTTAAAATGAGTTCAAAAGCCTCAGGACCTGAATCAAGGGTCTCCCTAGCCTAAAATCAACGTTCTGGAGGTGTTGTGTTGTTGTTCTCATTCACATGGACAGAATCAGGCCCATAATGCTCTGCTTTAATACTTAAATGGTGATGACTAATGTCTCTAATCTCTACCAAGCCGCTAATCATTCTGGATAACCCTCAAAATTAATAGTCATGGGTCCAAAGCACAAACTCTCAAAACTGAATGGTCCAGTCTAAAATTCCCCACTGATTGTGGGAGAAATCATGTTGAGCCCAACTTAAGCATATTTCTTCTATTGAGAAGAAAATATAAAAATTCCAATGAAAATTGAGGAACAAGGTCAAGTGCAGTAAAAAACCAATACATGTGCCAACAAACCACCCTTCAAGTATCTATCAAGCATAATATATCTAAATTGAATAAAACTAATCCGATAGGTACTGAACAGACCTAGTCAACCTATAGATAAAGTCTCAGTCAAATTTTAAAATAGAGACTACAACCAAGCTCTACTGCCCATAGCTCAAATCTCAACACCAAAATTGAACTTCTTTAACTTAACTATCCAAACCAATTATGTTTACGGCTAAGCACCCAAATTCCAAAATATGTCATAACCTTTAAAACACCCTTCAAAGATCTACATCCAACACTTGAGCTAATAGATCTTCTCTAAGGACATATACCAAAATCAAACTTATTATAAATAATTAGGCATATACCCAATGATATCTGCTAAAGCTGAAATTGAAATATTGTCAAAGAATGTAACCGCAACTAAGGAAAACCACAAGGTGAATATAGGAGAAGTCAAATCTACATCTATCGGAGGGAATAATGCATCTAGGAATAATCAAGGACTCACCAAGGCTTAAAATAATACTAGGGTAGACAAAACTCAAACAACTCAGAGAAATACAACCTTACCCTAAATTTGGCCAGTTCAATACTCCTTAATCTATGATAAAGAATACCCATAGACATACATCACAAAAGAGAAACATGAAACAAAGTCAAATAAGGAAAAAATGTCGAAATAAGATTTTTTTGAATTAACCCATTTACACAAACCCAAATGTATAATAAAAGAATAAAAAGGGAGTAATAAGGGCGGAAAAATGAAATTGGCTAATAAGTGGAACCCAAAGTAAGTGTATCACCAAGGAAGCTTAGGCACTTTAAAATATTCATATATGTATCATACCATCTCCTTGATCCTACTTTACAAGTTGAGTAAAGTCCTATAGTAATCCTAATCCGACTGTCTGAAAACTAAGGTGAAGAAAATAAGGGCAAGCCTATGGTATTTGATGTACATTAATTAGAACTTCTTTGTGAGTGTGATTGTCTCTTGATCGTACCTACATTGATATGACTTATCCTATATACGCGAGTGGGACTTCTTTGTTATGAGGGCATATGGGTTTTATTACTAGCTGCTTACTTGTCTGGGCAGTGGAACTTGTATATATGAATGTTTGTATGTTGTAGAGGTGCATATGTAAAAGTGGGAATGAAGAAGAAGTTAGTAATCAAAGAAGAATTTGGGTATATTATGTGTGAAAAATAAAAATAAAATGTACAATATAAATAAATCTTGAGAAAAAAAGAGATAAATGATGTGGCGTGGAAAGACGACACTTTCAATGCTTAAAACTATGAAATTATGCTTGAAATTATGTTGTTTTAGTAGATATGATGTGTTTTTATGGTTATTGTAGGTAAAACAGGTCTAGCATAGTGTTGGAAAGAAATTAAAAAAAAAAGACCTAAAAAGACCAAGTCTAAAGAAGGTATGAGCTTTCTCACGAGACGTCAACCCCTCATACGACTCGAAGGCAGACTTGTAAGCACAACAGAAACCATAACCAAGAAGTAAAGCTAAGTGTTGAGAATATACGATTGAGAATTTGAGTGGTAAGATGAGGGTACGAGCCGTATCAGGAAGTCATCAAGATAATAGAACCCAAGAAAGAAACTTAGAGTTGAAGTGTCAGAAGAATACGAGTTAAAAGTCTGAGTACGACTCGTATAATCTAATCATAATTAGACCAATGTTCAAAAGAATAAAGAAGAAGTCCCAGGTGGATACGAGTGAAGACCATGAGTCGTATTATCAAGGTACAACTCATGAGTAAAAGTCATAAGATGAACAAAAAGTTGAATCTTGGAAGATCTGATACTGGAGTGGATACGAGAGGCATAGTATGACTTGTATGATTGTTGTACGAGTTAAAGAGCAAGTCGTACCTTGTGATGACATTACTTTACCTTTTCCATTTTTATTAGGATTTATAAGTATTTTTGATATACTATAAATATCTTAGTTTTTATCATTTATTAGGTTACATTCTTTTGAATTCTCTTATATTATTTTGAGACTCCATTACATACTTTACAATTATTCTTGATATTTTGGGTTTTTATTCAATTGAAGACTACAGATTCTATTCATCTTATTTTGTACAATTAACTTCATGCATTCTTCATTGATTATCATGGGTTCTTACATGAACATGAGCAGCTAATTTCCCTGACTAGGGTTTTGGGAATCCTTGTAGATTAACTACATAAGGGAAGTGGGAGAGTCATCTATTCTAAACTAAGATATATGTATCTTAATCTTCTTCACATTAATTGACCTTATAGCTACTATAGAAACTTGAGGGATAGCCTATATTCACAAACGTCCTCACAATGGAGTTTGTGATTAAGAAAAGAAGATTAAGATAGTAATTTAAGATTCACTTCCATTATTATTATTCAACCATCTAATCTAATCAACTTGATACTCAAAAGGTAACAGTTGAACTGAATTCATTGACAAAGAGCAATAAGGTGACACCTTGAGACTCACATGGCAATGGGTGAGATTTATCAACACTTTTACAAGACTATTGATAATACATAGCTTGTCGACTTTACATGCATAACAACAAAATAGGTGAGTTGAACGCGAGAAACTTACAGAGTTAAGAAGCCAGGGGGGACATAGTCCTAGTGTTCGTCTTTTATTGTTTACAACTCAAAGAATTCAAGTTTGGATACTACTTGCTGATTACTTCCAAAACCCCCCATTTACTTTTCCGTGCTACTCGTGAACTACATCAAGTTAAACAACTATTCAACATCTTCTCTATGGGATCGACCCTAACCTAGTTTGGTTACTATATTTGTCATCAATCACAACACACTTCTTAGAGGTTAGTTTTATGTTACATCAAATTTGGCATTGTTACCAGGGAAGATAGTTTGAGTAGTTAATTAAATTAGTGAAGTCCACAATTTTTATTTTCTGTTTTGATTTGGCATACGCCAGTGTATGTCAAAAACTAGGAGAAGATAACTTAATCCCTTTTGATCCATAGTGAGAAAGAATTCTTCAAACACCAAGAAGAATGTCAAGACAAGTTCATGATGGGGTTCAAGACCCTCTCCCTCCACCTGTTGATCCTAATGTGGCACTTCGTGTGCTCCTATAAGCCCAAAAAATATTGAAGATTTATAGATACAAAAACTAATAGCTACTGTTGAGAAAGAGATAAAAGCAGTCGAAGAGGCTTGATTAGCTAAAGAGGCTGGGTTAGCTCAGCATGGAGGACTAACCAGGCCTAGACAGGTAGTTGATCATAGATAGAGAGTTCAGAGAGGTAGACCTCTATTGATTCCTACATACCAATACTTATACCCATAAAATAATAAAAAGGATATAGGTTATGTTGAATTTGCTGAAACAGGAGCCATCGTTTCTCTGGTCTTACCTCCCAATGTGAAGTTTGATATTACAAGTGCCATGATCTAATTATTGGACTTAAAGGGTGTATTTTTTAGATTAGCTACTGATGATGCAAATATACATGTTGCTAACTTTACTGGGATCTACACATCATATACTATTCTTAGGATGGACCAGAAAGCTTTGAGATTGAGGTTCCCATTTTCATTGACTGGTGAAGCACCACTATAGTTAGGGGAACTTCCAAGAGGTTCAATCACTACTTGGCATGAGTTGTATAAATAGTTTTTAAATAGATTTTCCCTTCTATAAGGATGCTATATTTGGAAGATAAGATTTATAACTTCAAATAGTTACCTACAGAATTGTTGTATGAGGCATGGCTTAGATTTAAGAAAAAGTTGAGCATGGTACCAAATCACAAAATCAGATGTCAAATTTGTTGGAAATCTTCTATAAATCACTGAATGTCAGTGCAAGAAATTCTAGATAATATTTCAGTGACTAATAAAGGATGTCATACTAGAGTGCTGAGCATGGTGTAGGTACATATGCTATTGGGGATGATACTATTTATGGAGATGTTGATAATATGGTTGCACAAGAGTTTGCACAACTTCGGACCGATATTGGGCTGCTTACAAAGTAATTTGTAATAATGAGTGGTATGAAAGTGAATGTAGTTGCAACATAGTCATCTACTTTTAGGACTTTTGAGATTGAATCTAATGAGGAATCAAAGTATCTTGATTGTAGGTTGATGGATTTTTGAGACCAAAGGCATGTAAATCAAGGTTGAAACTATTATAATAACAGATATCGAGATAGAAGTAGAGAGATAGATGGTGATTGGCAGTGAAAAGATGACCACTAAGAGAAGACTGACAAATATATTCCATTAGGTAAACGAGATACCGAGTCTCGAGTGGAGGCAATATTGTCAAAATTGGTCAAAGGGCAAGAAAGTTAAGAGAGTTGTTTAAAGGAGATTAAGTCAGATGTATCCAGGATGAATTAGAAAGTTGAGCCTATGCCATGACAATCGAACAACTGGAATAGAAGTATGGCCATATTTTGACCACATTGAATCAAAGGCAACCTGGTACTATTCCTAGTAATACTGTAGCAAATCCAATGAATAATGGTCACTGCCATGCCATTACTACTCAAAGTGGTAAATCTACCATAGACTCACCTGTGCTGGTTGTAGATGAGAAAAAGAATGATGATGACCCTGTTGATGTAGAAAGAAATAGAAAGCAAGATAAAGAAAAAGAGAAGGCTGAGAAGCCTAGGTTAAAGACCATTCTGAAACCTTTTCCTCAAAGGATGAAAAAGAAATAAAGAGATGGTAAGTATCAGAAGTTTTTGTCAATGCTAAAAGAGTTTTCAGTCAATATCCCACTCGTAGAAGCATTAGAGCAAAGGCCAAGATATTCAAAATTCATGAAAGATCTAATCACCGCAAAGAGGTCAGTCAATTATGATCCAATTGATAATATTCATCATTGCAGTGCTGTAGCTACTAGATCATTGGTAGAGAAAAAATAGAATCCTAGTGCGTTTACTATACCATGCACCAATGAATATTTCGAGTTTGCTCGTGCACTATGTGATTTGGGTGCTAGCATCAACCTCATACCATTTGTAGTGTTTAAACAGTTAGATTTGGTAGCACCTAAACTAACCTTTATGAGATCAGTAATGGTAGATAAGACGGTGAAAAAGCCATGTAGTATTTTATATGACGTATTAGTAAAGGTGGATTCTTTTATTTTTCCTATGAATTTTGCAATATTAGACTACAAAGTGGACTTTTAAGTCCCAATTATTCTCGAAAGACTATTCTTGGAAATAGGAAGGACATTGATTAATTTAAAGCTAGGTTATCTGATGCTAAGACTTAATGATGAGCATGTAATATTCAATGTATGCAAACCCATGAAACAGCCTGATGAGTTAAGAGTGATATTAGTGATTGATGTGTTTGGTAAATAAATAGAATCTTTCCATGATATTAATGCAGTAAAAGCTTGGGAAGATACTTTTGATACAGTTCCTATTGAAGAGAGGTTGGGTGTTGAAGCTCTAACAACTATGATCATGAACTTTGATAGTGATGGTATTAAGGAATATGATGAGATAATATGTTCTCTCTATGGGAGTGTTTCTTATACTAATGTACCTAAGAAGCTTGATTTGGATTTGAAGAATAGAACTACTCTACCTACTCGTCTACCCATTGAAGAGACACCATTCTTAGAGTTGAAGGCTCTCCCTTCTCATTTGCGATATGCATTTTTAGGGGCTAACAAAACTTTACTGGTAATTATTACAGCCGATTTGATTGACTCAGAAGTATAAGCATTATTATTAGTATTACAGAGATTCAAGAGGGCCATTGGTTGGTCCATTGCAGATATTATATGAATCCCTTCTTGTTTGTGTACTCATAAAATTCAGCTTGAATGAAAATGTATTCCAATTATAGAGCATCATGTTTGACCTAAACCTCTTATCTAGTAGGTGGTAAAGAAAGAGATAATAAAGAGGTTGGATGTTGTTGTAGTGTTTCCCATTGCTGATAGTAAGTGGGTCAGTCCGGTACAATAAGTTCAAAAGAAATACCGTATTGCTTTGTGCCTAATAAGAAGAATGATCTAGTTCCAATGAGGTCAGACATAGGATAAAGAGTGTGCATGGATTATAGAAAATAGAATACATGGACTTAGAAAGACCATTTTGCTATGCCCTTCATGGACTAGATATTAGATAGGTTAGTGGGCAGAGGATGGTACTGTTTTCTTGATGGGTATTCAGGTTATAACCAAATCACTATTGCACCTGAAGACCAAGAGAAAACTACTTTCAGTTATCCTTATAGGACCTTTTTATTCAGATGTATGCCATTCGGGCTATGCAACGCTCCAACCATATTTTATAGATATATGATATCAATCTTCTTTGATATGGTAAATACACCATAAAAGTGTTTATGGATGATTTTTTTAGTAGTTGGTAATTCTTTTGTTGACTACTTACTGCACTTGGAAAATGCTCTTAGAAGGTGTGGAGAATGAAAGTTTGTAATTAATTGGGAAAAGTACCATTTTATGGTTAAAGAAGGTATAGTCTCTGGGCATAAAATTTCAAAAAGGGGTATTGAGGTAGATAGAGAAACAATTGAAGTGATCGAGAAATTAACTCCATCAATTTCTGTGAAGGGTGTTCATAGCATTTTGGGTCCTGCAGGGTTTTATAGGCGATTCATAAAGGATTTCTCCAAGATTGTCAACCCTCTTTGTAGGATTCTTGAAGAAAAGGTGAAATTTGAGTTTACTAAAGTATTAATGAAGGATTTTGAATGTGTAAAAGATAATTTGGTGACTGCTCCTGTTATTGTGTCTCCAGACTAGTCCTTGATTTTTGAGATTATGTGTGACGCAAGGGGATTGGCTTTAGGGGCTGTACTAGGTCAATGAAAAGAGAAGATCCTTCATCCTATTTACTATGCTAGAAAGGCACAAAATCCTGCCCAAAAGAACTACACCATGATGAAATAAGAGGTGTAGACAATGGTTTTTTCCATTGAGATGTTTAGGTTTTATTTGATTGGGACTAAGGTGATTGTGCATACTGATCATGCAACATTGTTGTACTTAATAGAAAAAAAGGATGCTAAATCTAAACTAATTAGGTGGGTGCTATTACTGCAAGAATTTGATTTTGAGGTCAAGGATAGAAAAGGCACTGAGAATCAAGTTACAGGTCATTTGTCTAGGCTTGAGGAGAAAGCTATGCAGAATCTAGAAGATGGGATAGAGATTGATGATACTTTTCTAGATGAGTGGTTGTTGTCTTCTTTCTAAGATCAAATTCCATGGTTTGTAGACTACCAAATTACCTAGCCAGTGATCTAATCCCAGAATATCTTTCCTTTTAACAGAGAAAGAAGTTTATGCATGAGGTAAGGAAATTTTTCTGGGAGAGACTTATTTATTCAGAACATGTGGAGATGAGATTATTTGTAGATGTATACCTTAGGTAGAGATTATGAGCATACTTAAGGCTTGTCATTGTTCGGAAGTTGGGGGTCATCACGGAGAAACCCGCACTACCCACAAAATCTTTTCTCGATTTGGCACACCACGTGCTATCATTAGTGACAGTGGGTCACATTTTGGTAATCGTCTATTCAAAAGTCTTCTTGAGAAGTACGGAGTGAAACACAAGATGGAAACACCTTATCATCCACAGTCTAGTGGACAGGTTGAGGTGTCCAACAGAGAAATCAAGTGCATCTTGGCGAAGATAGTAAATGCCAATAGGATGATTGGTCACAAAATTTAGATAATGCATTATAGGATTATCTAACAACATTAAAGACCCCAATTGGTACTTCTCCTTATCAGTTGGTGTATGTCAAGGCTTGTCACTTGCCTATTAAACTTGAACATAAAGCACTATGGGCCTTGAAGAAGCTGAATTTTGAGTGGCAAGATACAACCATATCAAGGATGAATGGCATGAATGAGTTGGATGAATTCCGACTTCGGGATTATGAAAGTTTTGTACTTTACAAAGAAAAGATGAAGCTGAATCATGATTGTAAAATTGAGAAGACTATATTCAAAAAAGGTGATCGGGTATTGCTTTATAACTTTAGACTTTGTTTGTTTCTAGGAAAATTAAAGTCCAGATGCTATGGTCCATTCACAATGACAAAGGTCTATCCATATAGTTCTTTAGAATTGAAGAGGGATGGTGAAGCCCCGTTTAAGGTAAATAGGCAAAGAGTAAAGCACTATATGGGAAATTATGAAGAAGTGAATGTGTTTTTTGAAATTGACCTTTGTGAAGTCAGAGTAAACAAGGAAATTACATCGTGCCGCGACATTAAATCAAGAGCTGCATGGGAGGCAACCCATGAGGCTGGTTGGTGCAATCCACGCATCAAACTTAGATCCATCATGCTGCGATGTTAAATCAAGCGATGCGTCGAAGGCAACCCATGTTTTGTACTTATTTATTTATAGGGTAATATATTACTTGGGTGTGTAGGACTCAAGATTGCAGAAAAGATCTAGAAAAGTTAAAGTAAATAAGTCATACAAACTCTTCATGAGTTGTATCTAGATGTTGTCACTCGTGGGTAGGAGTAGTAAGGACCTGGGAGAAAATTTAGAACCAGGTAAGAGTTTCTAGAGTCTTTACAACTCTCAGAACGAGTCATACCCTCAAGGTATGGCTCATCACATTGAGTCGTATCCACTGTAGAACCCAGGTAAGTTTCCAGGTCTATAAAAATTGAAGGAAAGACCCATAAGCTTAGGTACGAGTCATAACCATGACTCGTACCCAAGCTTACCAGGTCAAGGGTAGCAAGTCAACCCGACCCAGAAATATATTTAAAAGAAAAGAAGGTTACCCGATATGGGTACCTGAGATCCAAAACAAGTTCTACACTACAATACCTTTATTTTTTTATGAAACTTTGAGCTCCTAAGGCACAAACTCACTTCGAATTAAATACTAAGGTGCTCAAATTCTTCACATCGCTTGATTTAGGCGGGAGGGAATTCATAAACTTGAGAAACCTATATTTTTAACTACTTGATTAAGTTCTTGAAGAAAAATGCTTTTTATTTCAAGTTGATATTGTTAATGTATGGTATAGTAAACTTGTTTTGAGTTCATTTCACATATGTGTTGAAATTTGGTACCCTAGTGCATAGAATTTTAGTTGAAAAAATGGAAAATAGGGGTGAAATTGATTTTAGGTGTTAATATTATGTGTTTGGACTAGAATTGGGTGATATTACTGTGTAAAGTAGAGGGTAGTTTGGGAAATTTGAATTGGAGTCAATATTAAAGTTGAACTTTTGTGTTGTAGTGGATATGAGACTCCTTATGACTCGTAACCACTAGTAACGGGGTTGTAATTAGACTCGTACACACTGAAAACATAGAAGTTTAACTAAGTTTAAGTTTTGGTATGGGTATGACTCGCTCATATGAGTCCTAACCAACCCATACGACTCATACACTTAAGTCATAAGGACCTAGGTAGATATCATATTTTAGACTTTTGTTTCTGATTTACTTATGGGTGTTGGTAATAAGTCATGCCTTATTTTATCATGCAGAGACAGTATCTCTAGGTTCAGTTGTGGATAGGTGGAGACCCCATTGGGTCATTCTTTATTTGGGGTGTGCAATTCGATGTCTCTCTACAGACTATTTTTAGGTTTTTAAATGGAAAAAATTATCAGCCTCCAATTAAAATGGGTGAAATAGAGTACCACATAGAAGAGATAAAGAAAATCAAGAGGAAATAGTTGGGATCTGATGATAAGATGGGCAACTTTAGGTGGATTGCCAATCAGATTGCTGCAAATGGACAAGATATAGTATGGCCAGCTAGTGGCTGAGTGTGACATATCAGAAGATAGAGAAGCATACCTTTAATTTCAAGGCCAAGGCATGGTGCATGTTGGCACGACATAAGATTTGTCCCACCACTGGGGGGAAATGTGTTGAGTGCAGTATGAGTATCTTTGATAGATGGCTTCATAGTCATCTACGAGTTTGATGTTGGAAAGTTCCTAGCTTGGGAGATGAGAGACTGAGCTATGGGTGTAAGAAGTCTCCTTTGGTGTATCCCTGCATGATTAGAAAGCTATGTTTGGCTATAGGAGTGCAGGAACTCCCAGGTGTTGATGAGATGATAGAGGCCACGAACACCTCAGATTTAGGCCTGATCAGAGATGTAGCCAACCCATTGGACAGGCAGGTAAGATGTGCAGCTGAGACTGCTAATATAGACAATCAAATTGAGCTCGCACAGTCTTTCGATGTAGAAGGTGCATCTAGTGCTATAACGCCTTGAAAATGGGTCCCGAAACGTCACATGGTGCTTAAGGCTACAAGTAGCCCCAAGCTAACCCTTTGAGCCTGCTACTTCACATAATAACTTGCTAAGAGATGAAATAGACAAATCACATGCACTATTATATCAAATCATAAGAAATACTGTGCAACTATACTACTGGAAGTCTCGACATACTAATAATCTGACAACTAGTCTGACAAAGCCTCTACTACTCAAGAACTAGAGAGCCATTGGGACCGGTCCCCAACTGACTCATACTCAACTGAAAAGAAATGAACAACTACTAGATAAACTGAATATCTAAATATAACCGGCTCTCAAACCATGAGGACTCTCCACTGTGGAGATGTAGATAAAGGCACTCAGGGATCACTGATGAGGTTGGGATGGAGCACCTGAACCTACATTATGAGACAATGTAGCACATAGACGTATATGTGAATCAGTACTTTGGGAATGTACTGAGTATGTGGCGGCGTATGATAAATAATCATTATCACAACTCTTAATAAAAAACATGCATACTATAATAGATGACTCACACAGCTTGAATAAAATTCTCATAAGTTGTCGTTAGGAAATAGATAATATAAATCATGTGAGTCATTTCACTTTATTCTGGATCTGTATTCTTTCTTTGTTCTCAACTTGTAAATTAGATGAAATCTTAACATATCAACTTTCAGGACATAAGTTATAATCTCATGAAAGCAAGAAACTTCTTGGGAACTTAATAACCATGACACTTGAAACCTTTAGGATTCATAGGGTCATAGCATTCAAAATCAATATACCTTCAAACTTACACTTTTAGCTTAAGGATAGTAAAACTTCTTTAAAACTCAAGAACTTGATACTTTAGGAACTTTAAAACTTGAGACTCTAGAAAACTTGAGAGACTTTGGGACACTTGGGACTCGGGATTATATAGCTTTAGGAGTTTTTGCTAATCGACATAAATCATGTGAGCTACATGGAGTCCAACTTCTTGCCCATGTTGGGGAGAGATATTCTATCCTTTCCATTAGAGTAGACCTTTAACTTTTAGTGATCACTAGCATAAACCACTTGGGGTAAATCAGAAACCTATAGGGGCACATAGTTCTGGGGCATGAGACCTCAGAATCAAGCACAACTCGATGCTAAATACTACTCCCTTACTTAGCTCAGAACTTTACGAAAATCCACCTTACACAATTCAACAATATGTAATTGGAGCCAATATGCTTCCTCTTTATCTCAAATCAAATAAATAATATGGATTTCTTTCTTAGCTTATGATCAAAACTCAATTCTTTTCTTGAAATCTTAATAGACTTTTCATCAAAGTTTTAAAATCTCAACAACATGGAAATATAAGTACACTTCTTGAAGTATCAATAATTCATCCTCAAAAACTTACAATTTCATAATAAAGTTCAACTTATGACAACAACTCTTTGAAATTCTTGGAAATATGATATCAATATAGGAATGTGCAATTTATATCATTAACTCTCAATTTAGATCATAATTGAACAAAATAATCATGAAATTCAAGACTTGAAAAATTCCATAATCTCATAAATTTGAAATATAGAAAAATAATATGAATTCATCTTGGAAATACAAAATTCCTTAAGAAAATCTAAAACTTCTAGGCACAAGAAGGAAAGAGTGTTCTTGTTCAAACCCCACATACCTTGAAATTAAAACTTTGAGTGAGTTCTTGACTTTGGGTTGCTATTCTTGAAATTAATGGGTGCTTCTTGTAGCCCTTGGAATGGGGATTCCAATTCTCAAAAAATTATTGAAAATTGATAGTTAACTTTTGAGCTCTCTTGAAGTTTGTGTAGAAACCCTAAGCTACGTTCTTCATGGTTTTTGAAGAAAGTATGAATAATATGGTATTTTTGGGGTGTGATCTCGTGTTAAGGATGATAAATAAGTAGGAAAATACCAATTTTACCCTTAATGAGATGGAGAAAAAAAGCTAAAAACTGGGCACAAAGGCTATGGCCTGGGTGGTGCCTTGCCCAGAGCCTTTGCTAAGGTGGGCGACGCCTTTACCAGAGCCTTAGCTAACCTGGGTGGCTCCCCTTAATAGCCTTTAGATACTGGTTTGGCACCCTAAACGTGCCCTAAGTGGATTTTAAAAATTTGAAAACTCACTCGAGATACCTTGCGACCTTGCCCCATCATAATGCAACAGCAAAATCAAGAAACGGAGATCGGGAAGGTTTCAAAATAATTCATCGATGTTCAAGGGCTCAAAACTGAACTAAGTATTGGAACACTTAGGTAAAATTCTAAGTGTTAAGCCTTTTAAACTTGCTTCAAAGGCTTTGACGACGAGGAAACATTATGGGGTATTACAAGTGCCCTACCTTTGGTCCAGTTTGTACCAGCATGCTCGAGAGGTATTCCTTCTAGATTTATCATGATTTCACAGGCCATATGGACTAAGACTTTGATGACACTCGGCACACTAGAGGCCAAAGTCTAAAACATGGAAGAGGGCATAAAGCTCTGGGTAAATACTTAGCTGGCGAGCTAGGATAGACGAGTGCAGTTGAGACATGATGCATTTGAGCTAAGGATGACTCAGAAGTTGTGTAGTGGACAAACCTTAGACATTATAAAGGTGAAGGCTAAAGTAGCTGAGATTAGAAGAATGGTGGATGAGTTGTATGCCTGACTGGTTACCCTAGAGTCTGAGTCACGATAGTCATGATTGATGTTTATGTTCCTAATATTTGGGATAATATGAAATTGGTAGTTGAGGAAAATTGAGAAAAAAAGAGAAAGAAAAGGAGAAAGCATTCTAAGAAAGAGGTGACAAATAAGACTGAGGCAAATAGCCTACAGGATGAGCTGGATCGAGAGGTGAGGGTTTGTGAGATGGCCGATGGAGCAAGTTGTTCTAGATGTCTAGTTGATAATGCTGAGAGAGGTGGTTTAGTTGACCCGCCCAGTACCACTATTTCTATTTCAGTCATTGTAGCTGATGGGATGCATGTTGAAGATAATGGGACCCGATTTGAAAGCCCACATGTTGATGTTGTTTGAGCCAATGCCTTGAGCATCCAAGTATGTTTCCAGATCCCTTGTAATTTATTTTTAGATGCACTAAAGATTGTGCACATGCTTTATGTTGGGGGTAGGGGTGTACCAAAGTCGCTACGGGCTGTGATTACCATATTTCAAAGCCGGTGGCCAAAATTTGAAAAATTTGAAAAACTGGCATGTTTTGTCTTTTTTTATGTCCTATTTATGTTTTGTTGTTATTTTATATGTTGGGAAAAACTAAAATAGGAAGGGAATTAGTACTTGTGACAGTCGACCGTATTTTGAATGATTATGCTTGAAACAGTTTGATCTGAAAAATTTTTGTGCCAAAAAATTGATACCTCTGTTAAATTTTTTGGTTTTTATATTAATTATGTGATCTGTATGTGAGTGAGATGACTGAGAATATGATAATGACATTAGTATTAGGGATAGAACAACCTGAGTAAAATTTTGTATAGCTGGATAAGTAGTGCCTAACAATGTAAACCTGTGTTATGACTTGTGAGGCTCTATTTAGTACCTGGTGTATCAAAATCTAGAATTTTCCAGTTTCTTTTACCTAGGTCTAGGATAGTCAAGTAGGATATGATCATTGGCCATTTTCGTAATAAGTCTACTTTAGCCTAAATGCCCAACCATATCAAGCATGAATCCCTTTGATCCAAATATTTAAGCTTTAATCAACCAAATTTCTTGTTTACACCAATTTCACCTCCCTATTTCTACAATAAACCTATATTGGCCCTGGTCAACCTTGGACAATGTGCACCTCAACTTAGAAAAATCACCTAAGTTAATGGTGGCTAGTATAGGGGTGCATATGAAGAACAAGTGTGAAGAAAAATGTGTGAAAGGAAATATGAAAAAGGGTCAGGTGTGGTAAAAATAAAAGAGAATAACAAAAATTACAATTAGAGAAAATAAGAAAAACAAGAAAAAGTTGGAAGAAAAGAAAAAGAAAGTTAGAAAAGAAAACCGTACCTGGACCATGAAATGTGCATAAAATAAAAAGGGAGACATAAGAGCAGAATTAAAGAAAAGGTGAAAAATAAGTGGGCACCGAATAAAGCATAGTGTTAAGGAGTTGAAGTCACTAAATAAATCCCAAAAAGATACCATACCATCCCCTAACCTATGTTACAATCCAAATAAAGTCCTTTATTGATCCTACCTTGACTGTTTGAGAACTTAGGAAGAGAGCATATGGGTAATGGTACTTTGTATACATTGATGGAACTTCTTTGTAAGTGAGAGAATTGTTTAATATATCACTAATGAACTGTGTAGTATTCGATGAGAGTGACAAAGGGATTTCTTTGATTGTGAGCGCACATGGGGATGTTGTTAGGTGGATAGACTGTCTGACGAATGTGATTTGTATATGCCTATTTGTCTATTACTAATGTTATGCCATCATCAGATTCTTTTTTGTCGTTCCATCTTCCAAGTCGTATACATAGTTTGGTTTTTGAAAAGTTGAAATTAGATGGGGAACAAAAGTGTTGAAACTGATTTGAAAAGTCACTTCCATAGGTATCTTAGGACCTTTCTGTTTAAGAATCATGTTGTTTTATGATAGTTTTTTATTTTTGTTTTGCCTGAGAACACACAAACTTCTAAGTTGAGGGTGTTGATGTGGCATGAAAACACGATACTTTCGATGCTTAAAAATTTGAAATTATGCTTGAACTAAGGTTATTTTAGTAAATATGATGTGTTTTTATATTATTGCAGGTAAAATAGGTCTAGCATAGTGTTGTAAAGAAACTAGAAGCAAAACACTTTAAAAGACCAAGTTTGAAGAAGGTACGAGTCTTCTCATGAGTAGTCAACACCTCATACAACTTAGAGGCAGACTCATAAGCATAACAGAAACCACAACCAAGAATAAAAGCTAAGTATTAAAAGATACGATCGAGAAACTGAGTCGTAAGATGAGGGTACGAGCCGAATTAAGAAGTCATCAAGACGAAAGAACCCGAGGAAGAAACTCAAAATTGAAGTGTCAGAAGAATATGAGTCAAAAGTCTGAGTACGACAAGTATGATCCAATTGTAAGCAGACTAGTATTCAAAAGAAGAAAGAAGAAGTCCCAGTTAGATACGAGTGAAGGCCATATATCGTATGATCAAGGTACGACTTATGAGCAGAAGTTGTAAGATGAACAGAAAGGTGAAGCCTAGAAGATCAGACACTGGAGTGGATACAAGAGGCACAGTACAACTCGTATGATTACAGTACAAGTTGAAGAGCGAGTCGTACCTTGTGCCGACATTGCTTTATTTTTTTTCATTTTATTAGGATTTCTATGTATTTTTGAGATACTATAAATACTCTAGGGTTTATATTTTATTAGGTTACATTCTATTCTATTGTTTTGAGACTCCATTACATACTTTACAATTATTCTTGAGATTTTGAGTTTTTATTCAAATGAAGACTTCATATTTTATTCATCTTATTTTGTGCAATTAATTGCAGGTATCCTTTATTGATTATCATGGGTTCTTGCATGAACATGAGTGGCTAATTTCCCTGTCTAGGGTTGTGGTAACCCTGGTAGATTAACAACGTAAGGAAAGTGGGAGAGTCATCTATTCTAAAGTAAGCTGCATGTATCTTAATCTTCTTCACATTAATTGACTCCAAATCTACTGCAAAAGCTTGGGGGATAGCCTGTATTCGTAAACGTCCTCACATTGGAGTTTGTGATTAGGAAAAGAATATTAAGACAATAATTTGAGATTTACTTCCATCATTATTATTCCGCCATCTCATCTAATCAATTCGATAATCAAAAGGTGAGAGTTGAAATGAAGTCATAGGAAAGGAACAATAAGGAGACACCCTGAGACTCACAAGGTAATAGGTGAGATTGATCAAAACGTTCACAAGACTATTGATGATATATAGATTGTGACTTTACATGTATAACAACAAAATAGGTGAGTTGAACATTGGAAACTTACAGAGTTAAGAAGCCAGGGGGAACACAGTCCTAGTGTTCATCTTTTATTGTTTACAACTCAAATCATTCAAGTTCAGTTACTACTTACTGATTATTTCCAAAATCCCCATTTACTTTTCCACACAGCTCATGAACTACATCAAGTTAAGAAACTATTCAGCATCTTCTCTGCGGGATCGATCCTAACCTATTTGGGTTACTATATTTGTCATCGACCGCTACATACTTCTTTGCAGGTTAGTTTTGGGAGACATCCATAACAAAATGAAAAATGATTTTTTAACAAAAAAACCACACCCAAAATCAGAAAATAAAAATAAATTTGAATAAAGGTAAGAAAAATAAAATATAGTTGAAAAGTAGAGTGGATCCAAAAATTATGTAGTGCTAAGGAGGGTTGAGTCACTTTATCCAATATACCATACCTATCCACAATCTTCTATTACAAGCCAATAAAAGTCCTATAGTGATCCTAATTTAACTGTATGAGAAACTAAGTTATAGAAAATAAGGGCAAGTCTATGGTATTTAACACATACTATTTGAACTTCTTTGCGAGAGTGATTGCTTCTACTTAGTCCTATTTTGATATGCATAGTTATACTATCGTGAGGGCACATGGTTTGTATCATTAGCGACTATGTGTTTATGCAATGCCATTTGTACAGATGCTTGGATTTCTATTCATAATGTGATACATCTCTTGATCCTTTTGTATCAAGATAAGGAGCAGTGCATATATACACAATGGTTTTGATTTTGACTGCATAGGAGGGGGTTCAAAAAATTTTGTATGCTATGATAATAATATGACTACCATGGGTCACCTATGTTTCTCTTAGTTAAACATCATATGTGTATGTCTTGTTTTGTTTGCCTAAGGACATGGAAATGTTTTAAGTTAAGGGTATTGATGTGTTGTGGTTTCATGGCACTTTCAACATTTAAAACAAAGAAAATATGTAAGAACATAGGCGTGTATTTATGGATACAATGCATTTGTTGAGTGTTTTATTGGATAATAGGTTTAAATAGTAAATGAATAAAAAGAATTTAAATTTGGGGTAAGTGCTGGGACTAATGGGTAGGTAATGACTCATTTGGCCTTCCAATGATTCATCACCAGACCCATTTTGAGAAGATTGGCCAAAATTTTAAAAATGTGCAAATAAAGTAAGTAGCAATGACTCTTCATAAAGAGTCATCATGAGTGATGATGAGTAGTGAAATGAATCGCCCTGAGCAGTAAAAGGCCAAAGAAATAAAATTTGACAAAGTCACTTTAAGGATGATGACTTTTTCCATCAGCCATCATGAGAGAAGACAGGTCCTTTGCACCCATTATGAAGAGGCATCAAGAAAATACTGAAAGTTGACTAATGAGTCCTAGTGATAATTCAAGATCCCACTTGATCATCATGATAATGATAACAAATCAAATGACATAACATAGAATATCAACCCAAAACCTAACTTGTTTAATATGATAAGATCAATTTCCCTCCATCATATCATATATTGGACTAAATTACTAAAAGATGAACAATACTTGTTAACAACATACCATAAGATTCACCTTCATTCACTTACCTAAAAACTAATCCAAGATTACCTTCCTTAACTACTTGGCTATACCATCATCTAATATACCATAAAATATTGCTAAAATCCAATAGTTACATCAAATCTTAGAAATCCATATGTACCCAAAGTGTCACACTAAATCCCAATTATTCCATCTACATCCACTAGACAAGATTTAAGGTCTTAAATAGAGTCTTACTATCAATTTTTGCAAGATCTATAAGTCATCTATCTAGAATCCATCATAACAGTACATATAAGTACCAAAAACATGCAAAAATTTATTTAATTAATTCTACCATTAGTAGACTCTAGTACCCTTAAATATGCTCTCAACATCATCTAAGCAAGACCCCAAATACTTAATGATTAAAAAAATACAAGCAGTTAAGTACATAACACATAAACACTTCAAAAAGAGTCAATGTACATCTCAATTTGCCTTAATAAAGACCCGAAAAGCCAAATCACAATATGAAACATCAAATGGAAGATCTATTCCCTTGAATCATCACCAAACAAGGTTAATCTATTTAAATATGGCATCCATATTTAAATACAATACCAACATACCCATATTGATATACTTTGATTTTGGGTTCAAAATCACTTTGAAAATTAACTCCAAAATAAAAAGAAAAAATCATAGTTTTAATAAAGAATCACTTTCCATATATTATAGGTTCTAAGTTTAAAATCCCATCAAAAACTGACTTGAAAATTGTTTGAAATTATCAAAATACCAATATTTTACTTTACCGATAAAACCTCAAATCTCCATTATCAAACATGCTTTCAAATGAGAAATTTCAAAAAGCTTTTGTCAAACTAGTTTACCCACAATACAAGGACCTTGAAACTTAATATAAATGAAACCCATTCCAAATTAAATAAGCATTTTTGATTTCATAATTTTGAATTCCAATATCAACTTTATGGATCAAAATTATGAAAAAAAGATGGATAATCTTGAAAAAATAATCGAAATGAAGGTAGAATCACATACCCTATATATCTGAATAAGTCATTGAGAATCACCTTAGATTCAAATTTTTAGATATCAAAATATCAAAAATATGAAAGGAGTTTGGTTTAGGTTTTAAACTCAATGATTTTCGCTTAAGCGACACTTTATCCGCTTAAGCGGCCTGGTCAAATGGTCAAACCACTACTTAAGTGGTAAAATAGTCAATTAAGTGACTTAATAAAATGATCAAAGGTTGCTTAAGTGGTAAACCAACCACTTAAGGTGACTTCTTAAGCAGCTACACCAGCGCCAACAATTTCTAAAACTTAGTTTTAACCCTTGAAACTTATGTAAAACCCTATAAACATGAACCAACAGTGAAAATTAATCTTAAAACATATTCCATACCTAATGGAATCATTTTATTCCAAAAAGGAGTCCATTATAATAAACATACCCCAAAACCATATCTAGGCTAATAAACTAGTACTCCGACCAACTCTCAAAAATTACAAAAGGGCCTTGGGTAGCAAACTAACTATGCTACTAGCCCAAAATAGATGTTTCAAATCTAATGGAACTGATAAAATCACCATCTTAATCTTGGATCTTTAAATGTTGACTAAAGTTTATTATATCATTTTCAAGGCTACTCAAAATCACAAACTCATAGAAATCACTCCTAAACGCTTTAGAGACTAGCCAAACCATTGCCATAACTCATAAATAATGTAAATAATGAAGTCTAGAGTAGTAAAAATATAGAGAAATTTATAAAACATAATGAGGGTTGTTACATAAGGTATGATCCTTACCAATAGGAAAATTAAAGATAGGCAGTTTGAGGATGGAAAGTTGTGCATCATTCAAGATAAAGTGTTGAGTAGTTAAGCTAAAAAATTAATTCTTGATCCACAAGGTATTTTGAGGATTAAGGGTTAAATGTGTGTTCCTAGGGCTGGTGACTTAACTATATTAATCAAGGAGGGGGATTATAGTTCAAGGTGTTCTATTCATCTAAGAGAAACTAACATATATTATGAACTGAAGCATCACTATTTATTGTGCTAGATAAATAAAGACATCATGGAGTTTGTGATAAGTTTTTTGAAATGTCAATAAGTAAAGTATGAGCATTATAGAGGAAGTGGTATGACTTAGAGTTTTCCTATACCTAAGTGGAAATGGGAACCTGTCATTATGGACTTTATGATTGGATTGCCTTAGACTTTGTGAGAGTTTGACTCCATTTAGATGATTGCAGATAGATTGCCCCAAACAACTTACTTTGTACTAATTAAGGGTAACTATAATGTTGAGAAGTTAGCTAAGATCCAAATTTGAGAGAGTTCAATTACATGTGCCTATTTCCATTATTTTTGATAGAGGTGTGTGGTTGACATTACATTTTTGGAGTTCTATGTGGAGAGATTTGGGTACCAAATTAGAGATGATACAACTTTTTACCCTTATATAAAATGGTTAATAATAGCAAACTATTCAAGTTTTATTGGATAATCTTTGATTATGTTTGATTTATTTTGTGACTAGTGTGACTAGTTCTTTCATTTAGTAGGTTTTGCCTACAACAACAGCTACAATTCAAACATGTAGATAGCATCATTTGAGACATTGTATATTAGAAAGTGTAGATGTAGAATTATTTGGTTTATTTCCTTTGATCCATGGGATACTAATTTATTAAGAGATCTAATAGATAGGGTGAAGTTAATACAATATTGGCTCATAATTGCCAAAGTAGAAAGAAGAGTTATACAGATTAGAGAGTTTGTGACTTGGAGTTCACGGTTGGTGAATGAATCTTATTAAAGGTATCTCCCATAATGTTTTGATAAGGTTTATAAAGAAGGGTAAGCTTAGATCAAGGTTTATTGGTTCTTATGAAATCCTTTGACATGTTGGAAATGTGTCTTATGAATTGGCTTTACCTCTGATTTTTTTAGTTGTGCATCTAATTTTCTATGTCTAAATATTGAAAAAGTATCACTGTGATGGTTCTCATATGATTAAGTGGAATTTGGTGGATTTGGATTTGAATTGAAATTTAGGGAGGATCCAATAGCCATTTTAGATAGATAGACTAGGAAGTTGTGATCTAAGGATAAAGCTTTAGTGATGGTTTAGTTGAAGCATCGATCAGTTAAGGAGGCCACTTAAGATATAGATTTATACATGTAAATTTGATATCCCTAGCTTTTTGATAGTTCAAGTACCTTCATTACTCTCATATTTGAGGACAAATGCTTGTTTCAGTGGTGGGGGATATAACAACCCTCATAGTGATTTTTAACTTTTGATGTATTTTTACCATTTTACCACTCTCTATAGTTGTATTATAGTATTTATGGTATATGGAAGTAGGTGGCATAGTTGCTAAGGAGTTTGGCTAAGTATTGTGTGAGTTTGTCATTTTGGAAGGCTTTTAAATGATATGATTGATTTTGGTCAACATTTTGAGATTTTAAGGTCTTATAAGAATTTCATTAGTTTTGTTAGCTCTAGAATATCATTTTTGGGTAGTAGTAGTTTTGGTTTGAGCCCCTAGGCATTGGGATTAATTTTGGATAATCAGAGTTTATGTCATAGAGTTGACTTCAATCAACATCTATAGATAACGACCTCAATTAATAAATTTGACACTTTCATTATTTCCAAAATGTTTATTTTGGTCCATTAGCATAGTTGCATTATGGTCATGAAGTTTTAAATGAATTTTGAGGGTTCATTGAGGGGAATTTGATCATTTCTATTTCATTGGTGCAGGTTTGTGTAATGAAAATGTAATCTTTGTGTTCGTGATAGACCTATTTCAATTGCAAAGTTCATATGTCTCGTGCATTTCAACCTTAGTATGCCATTTTGCGATAGTGAAGCATTGGTAGTTTGTGTCTAGGTTAGGGAAAAGTGTTCATTGCATTCATGATGTAAGGTTTATGATTATGAGGATCAGGGATGATTAAACATCACTATTATGCTGAGGTATTCAATCACAGGGAAAGAAATTTTTGGGATAGATTTAAACCACATTTTCCAATAGAAAATTCATAACCAAATTTTTGAAGCTTGGAAACTCATTTTTGAGAGATTTAAAAGGTGCTTTTAACAACTCTTTTTTGGGTATGATTTTTACACTACTTTTACACATTTCCCAATGATTAGTTTATATTTAAATCTTAGTTTTTAACTTGAAAATTTTGGGAGTGTTTTGGATAAAGTTAAAAAAATATATGATATTTTGATGATTTAGAGGTCACTTTTAACTTTTTTTTTGACAAGTTTTCCTTTTAAACTCCCTAAATTAAAGGCAACTTGATTTTTAAATAAAATTCTAGTTTTTCCCTTAGGGGCTCGGGTTGACTTTTCAGATCTAAAATAAATGTACAAAAATTTGGGGGCCGATTGACTCTTATTTATGTGTAAAACTTGTTCTTGACAGATTGTGAGCTTTTTAAAGTTATAAAAGGGAAAATAGAGTGTGTGACGTCTGTGGATTACAACTCGACTTTGAGGCTGGTTAGGGCTTACCTTTCTTTAGACTTTGCTTGAGTGGATACTTATTGTGTAAAGCATGATATGGGGTTGGAGAATCAATGAACTACAGAAGTGAATGAGATGTATTATTATCGTGATGTCCGAAGTGGGGCTTATACCATTTATGTTGTTTTAGGATCAAATTTTTGGCTTGATATTGAGGTTTGTAGCTTGTGTTCATTAGTTAAATGTTATATTGAGGTTTTGTACATATATCATGTATCTGGATTCACCTTATTATTTTTATCATGCATATTCATTCATCTCATGGATCATTGAATTGTAATATTGGAAGAACTAATTTTAAAATAAAATAAATCATGTTCTATTGATTTGGTTCAAGGTAGGATGCTACAGAGGGAGAGATATGATACATTTTATTGATATAGTCTGAGATAGGATATCAAATGGATTAGTTCATCTGAAGTAGGAATTGAATAGGGTATATCGACCATGTGAGTCCTCCATGGGTCCCACCTCAAAACATAACACAGTGGAGGAGGTGTATACTAGTAGGGATTGACCATTGTATATGATTACATATCATTATACAACATTTATTCTTTGATTATTGTTCTGTTTGAGCTGATATTTATTGATTTTATTGATATTGAATTATTGGAACTTTTCTACATGCTTGTACTACGTCCAATTGCACATGCAACTTTACGTGGTTATGCAAGTAATAAAGTAGCTCTTTGAGAGCCAAATGTGGAACCCACAGGGAATTTTTGATTAACTATTCACTAGACTAAATGAGTTCTTGATTATTTATTCAAGCAACAGAATCAAGGATACATTAAGTTTAAAAGGGAAAACAAGGCACTAAACTATACTAATGTGATAAACTTGGGGATTAAAATAATATCCCAGAGGGCACAAGGATCAAGGCATCTTGAACAATCATACAAAGATACACAATGGCATTGTTTAAGTTAACTATCTTGGTTTTTGATTCACGGGGTTATTATCATGATTATGGTCTTTAGAGCCTTTAATCGTCTATTTAAATTAGACTTACAACTACATCATTAAGTAGGGATATGGCAACTACTTCAAACACATTTATATTTCATCTTGTATTTGAGCGAAATGAGGAAAATTAGGTATATTCCTATCCTAACCACAAATCTAGTCTTTAACTCATCTAAAAGATATGAATCCATTCATTATAATCCATGTTATAATATAATGTTACTCCTTACAAGCTCACAAAAGAAATATAGATGTAGTTTTTCGAAAGGTTGTGAATCAGTAGAATAGTAAATACAAAAACATAAGAACAACCAATCATGATAGTAAACTTTAACCGACTTAAATGTTAAGATAAGTAATCATGCTCATAGATTCAACCCCATAAAGAGGACTTTTATCCATTCATATACATACAAAGAATCACCATTAATGAATTCATGATTAAAACTATAAGAAAACTAAAACTAAAAGGAAGAAAAACCCTGATATGGATCCCTTGATGATTTCTCCTCTCTCCAAACGTGTATTTTTCAAAAGATGCTGTGTAACTATGGATAAATACTCCTTATACAGTAGTTTAGGCTATTCATCAGTTACCTCAATTGAAATATATGAATTTACAACTTTACTCCCACTTAAATAACCTTAAAACTAACTTTTGGATGTCCTGGATGGGGTAAGGTTGCATCTCATATCCCATTGCTTGGCCAAAGGGGTGATACACAGGCCGATAGAAAGGTCGCGGCTGTGTACCCTTTCCCAAGGGAGTGTGTCATAGCCTTACGATAGAGTGTGTGAAAAAAGTCTCCCTCTTATGCTATAGAGAGTGCAGAACAAGTCCCCCTCCCATGCTATGGGGGTGCGGTTCAAGATCCCCTCCATAGGGTGAGGGTTCTTCCAATTTTCGCTCTCTTCTTCTCATTTTTTTGTTCCTTCTTTCCCCACATCTTGTAGCTTGTTTGTAGGCTTTATTTAGCTTCCCATTTTCTACAATGGTATCCTACAACATCTTATAACAAACATTACTCCATAAAACACAATAAAGCTCATCAAAGTGTACTAGAACAATCATAGCGTAGGCTAGCCTAACTAGTTTTCTCGTCTAAAATCTCTTTGTTTTGTTTGACTCACGACTTATTTCAAATGCACCTTAAAGACTATAATTTGCAAATTAACATACAAATAGACAAATATGACCATTATACTTTGTTAAGCACACTAAGATAAACATGTATACATAATGATACTAATGTGAATAAATACACCTAAGATCAGCACCCCACACTTAAAGCTTTGTTCATCCTCAAGCAACTGTTTACGCTAATTACCATTAAGTAATACTCTAACACCACTACTAAAACTAATACACTCAAGTGATAATGTCTAAACTACACCTCTAATTGAAGAATAAAGTGGTCCCTATCACAATATATTAACCCAACTAAATTGGGGTTGATTACACAGGGAATAGGTCAAAAATCCTTCTCAAACTTGTTGAAATCACCAAACAGTGTAGAAAAGTAAAGGGGGGATTTTCCAAAATAATAAAAAGTAACAAAAACTGGATGCTTGAGGTTGTAAACTGAAACACCCGAGAATGTGTCTTTACAAAATTTTTGGTTGATTGGTGGTGATCATGATATGTATGTTATGTTGTATCCTTGTAGTGTGTTGTTTCTAACTTGAGTAAATATTTATTTGGTGTATGTTGAGGTGTTGACTTATATCTATACTTATCGATCAAAGTGGGAGAGAATTGAGACACCTTGACCTAGTACTATTTGGAAAACAACAACCTTTTTATGTCTCTGGAGTAAATACGGTTAGGTGCTTGAGTCATGCCCTAGGTCATGAATCATACACCTATAGCCATCCCATTTTTTATCCTAGATAGTATTTTAGGTTAATTACTATTCTCTAAATGAAAAGTACATTCCTTGGTCATAACCAGTGCATACGAGTTGTATACTACTCAACCGTATAGAGTAAAGTCTAAAACCGTGTGGACTATTTTTGTAATGAGTGGATATCACGATAGGGGAATGATTCATACCCTTGGTTATAACTCAAAGGTTCCTTTTCATGCCCACAATAGTATGGTTGACCTACGAGGAGCCCAGGGTACGAGTTAGGGTACAACTCATACCCTGGATCACAATTTCTATAGGATCCGTATGGGGGAGTCATACCCCTGCATGTATGGACTATCAAGATTTTAACAAAGGACCTCTTGGTTATTTCCCATTCCTAAAACCCTAAACCCTCTCACTATATAAGGTATATTAGCCTCCTAAGTCTTCATATTACAAGACTAAAACATCCTAGACCTGCGACTCCCACCAATATTCAGAGCTTCTTGGGTCTAACCGGTTAATATAGAAGGTTTTTGGAGAGTTTTACACTATAGTTGCCTCATTAAACAAATCGACCAAAAAAAAGGTTAAGTTCTTATGGTCCAATGCGTGTGAGGGTAGTTTTGAGAAGTTGAAAGATAAATTGACTTCGGCTTTAATTTTGACCTTACCTAAGGGTAGTGATGGTTATGTGGTTTATCGTGACGCTTTTTGAGTCTGCCTTGGTTGTGTATTGATGCAACATGGTAGGGTGGTGGCCTATGCTTCAAGGCAATTGAAAGTTCACAAAAATAACTACCCCACCCATGAATTAGAATTGTTAGCCATGGTCTTTTCTATGAAAATTTGGCGACATTATCTCTTTGGTGTTCATGTTGATATCTTTTCTGATCATAAAAGCCTCCGATATATGTTTACCCAAAAGAAGTTGAATCTTCAGCCAAGAAGGCAGCTTGATCTATTGAAAGACTATGATATGAGTCTTTATTACCATCTCGGTAAGGCAAATGTAGTTGCCGATGCCCTTAGTAGATTATCTATGGGGAGTTTGGACCATGTTCATAAGGATAAATGGGAGTTAGTGAAAGATATTTGTTGTTTGGTGAATCTTGGAGTTTGACTTGCATACTCAAAGGATGGTAGTGTATTTGTGCATCTAGTATCTCAATCGTCTCTTGTTGTTGAGTTAAAGGAAAAGAAAGTATTGGACCTCGATTCGATGAAGATCAAGGGTAATGTAGGTCAACACAATACCACAAACTTTATGATTGGTAGTGATGTTATATTAAGGTTCCAAGGTAGGCTTTGTATTTCCGATGTCGATGGATTGAGGGAAAGGGTCATGTCCGAGGCTCATGGAGCCTGTTATGCTATTAATCCTAGTTCGACCAAGATGTATCATGACCTTAGAGAGTTTTATTGGGTGAATAATATAAAGCGTGATGTTTCTAGCCATGTGGCTAAGTGTATGGTGTGCCAACAAGTAAAGGTTGAGCACTTGAGGCCCAATGGCCTATACCAAGAAATTATGTTTCTCGAGTGGAAGTGGGTGGATTTCATTACCGTTCTTCCTATATCCCAGAATCAATGTGATTCTATTTGGGTAATCGTTGATAAAATTACCAAGTCCACCCATTTTTGCTTATGAGAACTAATTTCTTGACGGAAGATTATGCTACGTTGTATCTTAAGGAGATCATGAGTTTGCACGGTGCTTCGGTGTCTATTATCGCAAATTATGGTCCTCTTTTTTCATCCCACTTTTGTAAGTCATTCCAAAAGGTTTAGGAACCTAGGTATGCCTTAGTACCTCTTTCCACCTACAAATAGATGGTCAAGTGGAGTGAACTATCCAAACTTTAGAGTATATATTTTGGGATTGTGTAATTGATTATGGTGGTAGTTGGTATGAACACTTGCCTTTGATTGAGTTTGCCTATAATAATAGTTACCACTCTAGTATTGGCATGATGCCTTTTGAGGCATTGTATGGTAGGAGATGTCGATCTATGTCGATCTCCTATTGGATGGTATGAAGTTCACGAGGGTAAGTTTCTTAGGCCCGATTTAGTTCACCAACCCTTACAAAAGGTGAAAGTGATTTATGATAGGTTGAATACCACTCAAAGTCTCCAAAATTCCTTTGCAGATGTGAAACGTAGGGACTTGGAGTTTAATGTGGGCGATTGGGTATTTTAAAAGTGTCTCCCATTAAGGGAGTGACGCAGTTTGGTAAAAAGAAGAAGCTTAGCCCTCAGTATGTTGGTCCCTACTTTATTGTGAAAAGGGTTGGGAATGTTGCCTAAGAATTAAGTTTCCTTGATCAACCACACATTTCCACAATGTAGACACATAGATTTGTAAACAACTCTAAAGTCTCTTTGAAGCAAGATTGGAGCCTAGGGTTTGGAGGTGTTCATCTAGTGGCAAGAGGAAGAGTCATGATTGTTGGTATGTCATATTGTTTATGGCATGTATCTCTTCTCCTCTATAAATAACTCTAAACCCATGTATTTTACACTTGGATTAGCAAGTGTACATGGTGGTTTTAAATCAAATGAAAGGTTTTGCTACATAACAATAAATGATGATGATTCTTGCTTATACTTGTATTGATATATTTTATTAATGGTAGATTACATATGTGAATACTTGTTATAGGTTTTTTAACATGTGGGTCTTGAGTAACCCCAGTCTTGATGATATCTACCATGAAAATGACCTTGTTACAAGTATGCACAAAAGGTGTTTGTAAAAATGTCTAAGTGAATTGTTTAGTCAATTGTTGATGATGTGTTGAACTAAGGAAATGGCCTAATGAGTATGAATGTTTGATTAATGTTATGATAAGAGTATGGTAAACCATTTAAGGTGTGATGATAACCTTGTTATGCTAAATGACCAATAGGGAGTTGAAGTCCCTCGATATGAAGATGAACTAGAATAGTGTATTGAACTAAAGTGTAGCATGAGAATGCTATTGAAATGTGAATGTCATGTGATGGTTTTGAGGACCATAAAATGAATTATGTGATGAATTTAATGAAGGCAGTTCTTTAGTATCTAAGGAAAGGTTTATTTCTTTCCTCAGAGCTTGAAAATTTATTTCCAAAAGGTGTCTATGTCACCTAGTTCAGGTTAAGGACTTAAATTCTGAGGGCTATTCTTTGAGTTCTTTCCTTGTAGTTAATAAGTTTCCCAAAGTGTTCCCCAATGACATTCCTTGTATTTCCCTTGATAGGGAAATAGACTTTGGGATTGACCATCCTATTTCTATCCCTCCTTATATAATATCTCCGACTGAGTTAAAAGAACTTAAGGAGCAGCTGAAAGACCTTCCTGATTTTTATCTTCTTGAATTACCACCCTTGAATTTAGTCCTTGGAAAATTCCTTTATTTTGAGTTTGCTTTCCAACCTATGACTTACTTTATTAGTCATAAGGTCACCTTATAGGCCTTAAGACTCCAATCATAGCCTCACCAGTGTGTTAACTTGAAGTTTCTATTGTGATTACAACTCGGGGGTCATGAGCCATCAAGACTCTTAATGAGTTATATATTATTTCTTGTAGCCAAACCAGTAAAGGTCTAGATGTTTCAGCCTTGACAATAATTAGGAACCTAAGTATTGTAATAATACCTTACGAGTCATAGTGTATAAGTTGTAGGGTCAACAGTAAGAGGTCTTTGAGATACTGCTCAGACTATAAGTCATGGAGATGAATTATAGTGTCACGACCAGAGACAACCCCTAGTCATAACACAATGCTTAGAACAACAAGTGATCCCTAGCAAAACTACGAACTGGCATGATACTTGAGCATCTAAACTATATTAATTTTATAATCTAAATTTACTAAATGGAAGAATAATCGTATGAATATCTAAATACATATGATACTAAAAGAGAGCACAACACGATAAATCTGAAGGAAAAACTTGAATTACATGGGTGACTCTAACTAATTGTCTATAAAGCCTCTACTATACTAACCATAGGTGGCTGGATATGCCTTCAACTACCATAAATGAATAAATAAGAATAATAACAATATAGTACATGTACTACAACTAAATAAAGTGCCCGAAATAAAAGAAGTCATTGCCCGCTGGCTGGAAGCTGTGAACTGTCTGATTATGATGTGTGGGCTACAAATTGTACCTATATTATGAGACAATGTAGCACATAGATATATATGTGGATCAGTACTTTGGAATGTACTGAGTAAGTGGGTGTAATTGCAATAAGTAAAACTAAATAGATGCATAATCTTAAAACATACAT
Source organism: Capsicum baccatum var. pendulum (assembly GCA_030864225.1). NCBI lineage: Eukaryota > Viridiplantae > Streptophyta > Magnoliopsida > Solanales > Solanaceae > Capsicum > Capsicum baccatum. The sequence goes on along the minus strand of CM061557.1, from coordinate 82,610,443 downwards.
GATAAGTGCAAGTATACTCACTAAGATACTAAAATAAATTGAAATATGAAGTATCTTAAAACACTAGTGCAAAAATAATCTAATAAGCTGGTGAATCACTACACTTTGTTTCTTAACTCTTTACTTTTGTAGAATAAGTAGAACTATAGCTGGGAAGCAGTAAAAACATGAATAATGTATGTAAATCTCATGTAAAGTTGAACATGTTGTAAAATTAAACTGAGGGTCATGTATGGATACTGATCATGACAACATGAACATGTAAAACTGAGAATGCATGACCAAGTAAAGCATGTACTGAATAATTTGAATAATCTGATTACTTGGTCAAGAAAATCTGAACTTATATTGACTGAGTACTAACTAAAACTGTGGGAGCTATCATGTAACTGACATTTCCCAATCTAAGCTAATTGGGGTTCAACCTGTAACCCCAGTTGGAAGGGTTTCAGTACCTTGCCCTGGGTACTGACACATGGTTGTGTGGATTCATTAAACTAGTGTCCTAAGGACAAGGGAGTCATCCTCTACTGGCAGGTTCCCTTAAAAGAACGTCCATTCTCTACTTGCAGGAAGACCTCTGCTACCTATGTTGGCTACATAATTCTAGAACTCATAGACTGCTACTAAAGGCCACACTCTCTACTGGCATGTGAGTTCACATCCCTGGGTTTGCTCAATGCTAAATCCTACTCCCAAATAAATGACATAGGTATTATTATGGGCCTAACATAATGTGATACAGTACTGATAAGTCCTTGACATGAACATGGTAGTCTAAATAAAATAATAAAACATGATCTGATTGACTTTTAACCTGGAAATGAAAACATGTAAAACTCATAGGTATCAGGTGTTCATATCCTTCTAGCACTTAATGATTGCTAAATACTATAACACCATTAAAATAGTAATATAACTTCATAGTTCAGAACCAGAAGCATGAAATAAGACTATGCATAACATGGACACTTAACTAAGTCTTGATATGTAGAGTATCCATGGCATGGATTGATTAAAGAGATCGAAGCTGAGGACATACGTAGCATAATCTAAATTTTGTTGGTCATTAAGAGTGTAGCATGAGTTCTTGGAACTGATCATACTATAAAGCATGAGTGCATGAGTCATGAGATGCATGACCTGAGTTTGGAGATCATAACTTCATGGAATATGATTTGTGCTATTGAGTGAATTGGAACTCCATTTACTAGGAATTAAAAGTGTACATGATTCTATGGAAAGTGCATAAATATGAGCTATGATCATGCATTTGACATGTAAGGTATGAGTAGATGTCATGATAACTGAAGTACAAAATTGCACTGAGATAAGAATGGGTTGGGTATCTTCACCCCCTACTGATATTCTACAATACACTGACATCACTACTATAATCTGAGAGCCTGACTTGGTTTCTTGTTCTATAATCTCTCCCTTAGCTTTAAGACATCATTCTAAGTCTGTAAGCCCCTTTAATAAACTCTAAACTGAACTTCAACCACTGTACTCTAGAATTTAGGATATAACAATACAGATGAATAATAAACTAACCCTGAAAGACTATACCATAAAGTGTACAACCCTCTTCTAGTACTTCTTTCTGAGATACAAATCTTAACTTTCTATAGCCCTAATAATCATCATATAAATACTTAAACACTTACTAACTTTGAATCTTTAGGAGTATCACCATTCCCAACATCAACAACATAGAACCCATAACTTAGCTTGTAAGAATATCAAATACTACATAACTAGACTCGTTCTCACTTAGAAAATCAAGGGTACTATCTAAGCACATACTATAAAAGCTTAAAAATAATACGATCCCATATCACCCTGGGAACACCTCTAAATCGTACCTACATCATCATACTTAATTTTGAATCAATAAACTTAAATTCCTGCATACACTATTTCAAGCCTACTATCTCACCTTTTATATAAATAGACCCATGGATACATTATCTGTTAAATCCAAATAAACACAATCCCCACTCTACTTTTGTTAAAACTTCTAGATTTATGCTTCTAACTCTAGGTCATATGTTGTTATAGGATTCTGAGAAGAGATTTGAGAGAACATCTGACTTTGGCTTAGTATATAATTTTATGAACATGAATTAAATCTTTCAAACTTTATAACTTAAAAGTACAGATGGGATACTTTTGAGCCTACATGCAATCCCATAACTCTCTGTGGTAACTGCCTAAGAAAACTCTATCTGTAAGAATTTAAGATTGGCTATTTCTATTGCCTCAAGAATCAGTAAGAGTTGGCATAAATATATTAACATAATTATCTATATAAGTTCTTTAGAGGACACTTCTATTGCACAATCTGAGATATGAAACAAGGGAAACATTTCTTAAATTCCCTACAGCCTTTTAACAAAAAGTATAGATGTCTCTATACTATTCTGTAAGACTTTACTAGACATGGATTCATAGACACCCTAGGATACTTGAACCTTGTGCATTCTAATACAAAGTTTGTCATGAGCCGAGACTAACCCCTAGTCATAACACAGTGCTTAAAACCACAAGTGATCTCAAGCTAACCTATGAACTGGCATGATACTTGAGCATCTGAATTAAATTAATTATACAAGATAAATTTTCTAAACGGAAGAATATTCATAAGAAAATTTTAATACATATGATACTAAAAGGGTTTACAACACGATAAATCTAAAGGAAGAACTTGAATTACATGAGTGACTTTGACTAACTGTCTATGAAGACTCTATTATACTGACTATAGGTGGATGGACATGCCTCTAACTACCACAAACCAATACATAAGAATAATAACAATACATTACATAAACTACAACTGACTGGAGTCCCCAAAATAAGAGAACTTATCACCTGCCGGAAGCTGTCAATTATCTGATTATGATGTGTGGGCTACAACTGGTACCTATATTATAAGACAATGTAGTATATAGAAATATATGGTGATTAGTACTTTAGAATGTACCGAGTAAGTGGGGGTGAATGTAATAAGTAAAATTAAATAGATATATAATCTAACAACATGCATGCTAAGTGCAAGTAGATTCACCAAGAGACTAAAATAAACTAAAATCTGAAGTATCTTAAAACATGATAAGAAACATAATCTGATATATTAGTGAATCAATACACTTGGTTTCTTAACTCTTTACTTTTGTAGAATAAGTAGAACTGAAGTTGGAAGCAGTAAAAATATGAATACTGTATGTAAATCTCATGTAAAGTTTAACATGCTGTAAAACTAAACTGAGGGTCATATATGGATACTGAGTATGAAAACACGAACATGTAAAACTGACAATGCATGACCAAGTAAAGCATGTGCTGAATAATTTGAATAATTGAATAACTGGTATCTGAATAACTGAAAATCTAATTACTTGGTCAAGGAAACATGAAATTGTATAGACTGAGTACTGACTGAAACTGTTTGATATATTATGTAAAATAAATGTCCTAATTTAAGTTGATTAGGGTCCAACCTGTAACCCCAGTTTGAAGAATGTCAGTATCTTACCACGAGTACTGACACATGGTTGTGTGGATCCACAAAACTGATATCATAAAGGACTAAAGAGTCACCTTCTACTAGTAGGTTCCCTTAAAAGAGTGTCCATCCTCTAATGGTAGGAATACCTCTCCTACCTACACTGGCTACATATTTCTAGAACTCAGGGATTACTACTAAAGGTCACACCCTCGACTGGCAGGTGATCCCCCATCCATGGGTTCGATTGATGCTAAATCCTACTCCCAACTGAATGAAATTGGTATTATTATGGGTCTAACATAATGTGATATTATAATGATAAGTGCTCAACATAAACATGGTAGTCTGAATAATATAATAAAGCATGATCTGATTGACTTGTAACCTGGAAATGAAAATATGTAAAACACGTAGGTATCGGGTGTTCATAACCCACCAGCACTAGATAATTGTTAAATACGATAACAACATTAAAATAATGTTATAAATTCAAAGTTCAAGAACCCAAAACATAAGGCATTTTAATAATTGACTGAAATACATGAAGTTGAACATGGGAATGAGTCAAACTTGAGAAAACAACATATTCAGAAAGATTTCTACATGAAATTAGTAGTTAGCATGAAATATGAGTATTACATGGATTCTTGAAAGTTTAGAACATGAAATAGCTTAGTTTACATGGGTCACATATGGACATGGATTGAGTTCAAATTACAAATAAAATAATGGGTTAAATTCATCTTTAATATGTATAAATTCGTACTTTAAACCAAAAAGGAGTTTTGGGCTCAATGGGTAAAAGAAACCCATTGATGAATACCCCATATACCTAAATTAGATGAATTCTTTAAGAAATCTTGAAATTAGAACTTGAATCCTTGAATTCTTGAGGAAGAAAGCTTGAATTTCTTATTCTTGAGAAGAGAGGATTTAATTTCTCGTTCTTAGGGAGGGGGAGTGTTTCTATGTGATAAATTTTGAGGTTAATGGTCAACTAATTCCCTTTTAAGTTTTATAAGTCACGTTTTGGGTGACTGGGTTGAGGGGAAAGGACCAAATTACTACTTGGACCCTTAAATAAAGAAAACTGAGGGAATAGCCCTCATGGAGTGATCCCTATTTTGAGGGAATACCCCTCGTGAAGTGACCCCTATTTTAGGGGAATAGACCTCGTAATGCAGACCTATCGCTGAATGGTTATAACTTTTTTCTCGAGTAGTGAATTAAGGAAAAATTGGTATTGTTGGAAAGTTAATTCAATTATCTATAATTTGCTGGGTCTGGAGATGAAAAATTCCATATATGTAAAAATTTCTACACATTCAAAGTTTACCCTTGTATAATCGAATACCACAATTTGGATAGATCAGAGGCTCTTAGCTTAACTTTGCTCTAAGTGACTCCTATGAATATTTTTTACCGAATAAGCACTCTTAACACTAGTATAATGATCATGTCACATGTATTCAAATACAAATCATAGGTCTAGATTTACCCACGTAGCAACAACGATTCAAAGTCTAACTAAAAAATGCAGGGTGTTACACGTAGCCAGATGTCATGATTCATAAGGTGACCCATGATGATTGGGCGACCTATTCTACATATTTAAGTGGAGGCATTCTTGTTATTTCCATACTTACCAACTTATGAACCACGTCCATAAAATAACAAAAAAGGGGTTACTTCCATATTTTAACAATAAAATACAACTCTTAAACACTATCAAATCCTTAAGTCAAGAATACCTAGGGTTTCAAAGGGATTAGCAATTTGAGTTTCAAAGGATTTATTTCTCTCCTTAATTCTTGATATCTCAGGCATGTATCTCTTCCCTTAAACTTGTTTTACTTAAATCATGTGTTTAAATGGTTGTTCATGTGAATTTGAATATGGGTTTTGATATGAGTTGAGGCTTTTTGAATGAATGCTTACTTAAATTGGATTCCCATGAGTTTGTATGCATTGTTCATGCTTTATCAATAGGTTTTTGAACTAATTGTGTACATAAACAGGGGATTGGAAAGGGGGTCGAGGTATTTCCTTAAATTGATGATTTTTTTAGAATTTAGCTTTGGAAATTGTGTTCCCTACACCCATTTGTGTAATTGGCTTTGAATTATGGATTTTTCAAATGGTTTGACTTATTCACCTATACTATTACATTGCATAAATAGTTAAATAGATAAACATCGATTCATAAGGCCTTGTTTTCCATGTTTGATTTTAAAAGTGGAAGCTTGGGGGTTGAGGAATTCCTCTAGGTTAATTTGATAAACAAAAATGGGTTGAGGTATTCCCCAAACTTGATAATGGAAAGCATAGTGGTATGACCATACCAGTGGTGTGCCTTAATGTATCATCTTGGTATAATGAATGGGTTATGTGACACTATTTTAAATTAGTCTTAATGAAGGTTTTATAGCTAAACCATGAAGGTGTGAGTCATGAAGGACTGATACTGGAAACTCATATTTGCTGAAGTAAGGGTTGGACTTGATGACCATGTACATGGTTTACACTATTGCTATATTTGTATCCTAAATTGACCTAGGATCAGTGCATTCCCTGGTATTTCTTAATACCTCTGGTTCATGTGGCTTACATACATTGGGGCTCTTTCAGCAGAGAGAGCGGAACCCATATAGCTTGTGGGTTTCTTTTTATAGTGGTTGAGCTACATAGTCCAGGATAATACCGTACTTCATATTAAGTCTTGTTCCCTATCCTAATATGATATATATGTGTGTGTATGTAAACCATTTGTATGTGGATTTTACTACAATTTTGACTTGTAATTATTTTATCGCTTCCCTAAGTTACATACTAATGCTCATCCTACTACTTGTCTTGGGACATTATATCCCCATGCAATGCATGAATCGAAGACTCTTTTATTTTTCCTGTGCAGTGATAGGTGATTTGGATAGTTCATGATTCATCTTGAGATGGTGAGCCTCCTTCTTTTGGAAAGTCATTAGTTCTTGGGTTATTTTGTGCCATATATTATTTCTCATGGTTTCTTTTGGTTATCATTGGGTACATGTCCTTACTTAGATTAGTTTTGGTTTGTTTAGAGGCTTATGGATTATTGTGGATTGGGAGTTGGTATTAAGTCTTCTTAGCACATTATTATTGTTTATTATTCTATCTATTTACATGATTGGATTTCATTCATTTCTTGATGTATTGCGTTATGTTTTTCTAGGAAAAAAAGGTGGTCTCTGATCCATGACAGACTTGAGATACCCATCACAACTAGACCCTGGTTTGGGTCATGACGAAAGGGCACTCTTAAAATGAGGTTGGATGATGAAAAGATGATCTTCAAAGTCTACAAACCACTTAACCCACCTTACCATTACAATGATTTGTGTATGATTACAATAAAAAAAGTGGATGAGTATGGGGTGGTAGATCAACCAACAAAGACCTTTTTCAACTTTCTCATTGAGTTTCCCCAGCCACCACCTAAGCCCAAAATAATGATGGTTGAGGATCCTAAAAAGGCTATTATTGAGAAACTTGTTGACCTTAAGAGTACACACTCAAGAAGTCAGAAATAAGTGAGAATATGGCCTTCAAGTAGGAGTAAAATGATGAAGGTAAACGGTCGATATAATTATATGGGCCATGTCATGACACTAAATCAGGCGCTACTTGGAGGGAAACACAAGTTAAGGTAGGTATTTTATTTTTATCATTTTTTTAATTCATATAGTTTTTATCATTTTTCAGTCATAGGTTGAAGAAATGTTTGAGTACTAGAGACATTTGTAAAGAAGTATGGCAAAGACTGAGTGTGGGGTGTCCGAACCCTCTTAATGATAAAAGATGCTGCTAGCTAGCCCTAGAGTCCTTAGGGAATATTTCTATCTTTACTTTTAATTGTACTTTGGGAACAAAGTATATTTTTAAGTATCAAGTGGGGAAATTCCCATGGTTTCAAGTGAAGTGATATTATAGGATATTAACTTTCAGTTGTTTTCTTAGTTTTTTTGCGATAAATTTGAAAAATTACAAAAAAATTATTTTATTCTTAATTTATTTGGATCATTTTAGTAGATTCACTTTTCATCCACCCCGTGGTTGTTCTTTTTGATTCTTTTCTATAGGACATCCTTTGAACCCAGTGTCCCTTTTTTAAGGAGTAAATTTTAAAAATTGTGTGTTAGTTAAGTAAAATTCCCTTGTTAGTGCTATGTGTGACTATATGATACAATTGGTTTTGAATATTAAAGCATATGTTATGGTGAATTACTACTTTTGAGACTCTTAGGCTCATGAATATAACTCTTAAATGTTGTTGGCTCAATGCTAAATTCATGTAATTGCTTAGTTGAGAGTCTATAATTTTCCTACTTTAATTGAGTTTGGTTGAGAGTCTATAATTTTCCAACTTCAATTAAGCACATATCATGTGTTATGTGAGGTTGTTGTGTACTCCTTGTTGTATTTGATGTCTAAAATTTGCCCCATGTATGTGTAAAGCAGAAAAAAAGAGTGTTGAGTCTAGAAGATAATTTAGGCATTTATTTGATATCCATATTTTGTACCCTCTTTAATCTACCCTTGTACATAATCTTATTTAGCCTTGTTGATCCTTTAGCCTATTCTTTTATAGCATCATATGTAATATGTTCTCTTTCTTTGGTTTTACCTTTATTTAATCCAAAGATCCTAAGCATTTTGGTTAAAAATTATTGTGGGCAATGAGTAAGAAAAATAATAAGGAAAAAACTGAAAGTAAATCCCCAAGATATTAGCTATTGGTGTTGAAATAGTGATAGGTTGTGATGGGGAGTTGTGTAATGCAAATAAAGAAAAGTGGGTAAAAATCTAATCATGTGTGATAAACCATACTCCCTACTATGTGTTTGTGAATGAGCTTAATTAGATGGGGAAAATAAAAGAAGTGTGTACATATATGTGGTGGAAATTAGTTGTTAATAAAGTGATCTTAATGTATAATGTGATGTACTAATGCGATTAGAGAAGATAGTCACTATTCCTAGCAAAAATAATCCCTACCTGTCTCCTAGCATACATTACAACCCTCAAAGTCCTATTTGATCATGAGTCTCAACATTCTAATATTAGTGTAGTACTACACTAAGCGAAAGCCTATGGTTCATTTTGTGTAACCTATGAATTTTTCATGAAATTGCGCATAATTTGATTCTTATACCCATTCTTGTCATAATTGCATTTATGTAAGTAAATATGGGTAACTCGCTTGTGGTGAGGGAACATGTTTGATAATAGTTATGTGACTTATATGATCTCTTTGAGTAAGTATTATGTATGAGTTTTCCAACTTAATGAGTCAATTCTTACGGTTTGGATGTTTTAAAGTAGTAATCTTGAGCTTTCAAGTGGGTATGACATGCTTATTTGTGAAACTTGTAATGTTTGTAGTCATTGCAGTGATAGCTTTAATATCTTGCTTATAGTAAGAATGTGGAGTCTTCCTTGATATGATGCTTAAATGAAGAGTTGTTCGATGATGAACATGGCTTTAAGTCTAGGGTGGTAATCTTAGGTGGATTTATGCAGCTTGTTTAGCCTTGTTTTCAGAACTACTCCTATACTTAATAAGTGGTTAATGAGATAAATGAGAATATAAGTGTTTAGTTATGTGTTTGTAGTGCTTAAGATGTGTTCATAATAGGTTTGGAATCAGAACATTAAGTTAAAGTTTAATCACGAAAACTAGTACTCGTAGCTTGAGCTATGTTCTTTTATTGTTCATCATGTTGGATTCTATGTTGTTTTGAGCTCTAATATATGATGTTTGATGTTATAGTACGCTTGGTGAGTCGATCAATATTATGTATGGATGATATACAAGCTGGAAACTAGGAGGAAAAGTGTAATACCCCAGACTTTTTCCTAGCTAATTTCATCCCAAAAATGTATAATATTAGTTTTAAATTGAATGATGGTTATTCCATGAGGAATTTTCAAGATTTTCTCTTTTTATAATGTGGGACATTCTATAAGCTTTCCATAGATATAAAATTGGCCCAAATTTGATAACCGGGTTAGAAGTTATGACTATTTCAAGTTCCCATCGTAAAACAATGCCATATTGGTCAGTGGCACACCGCGTCATAAGCTAAAATGAAAATTGTCATTTTCCAGTGTCTCAGTGCGATTTTCTCCATGTCGCGCCAAAGTTCTAGGTCACAAAAGAAGGGGCAACGCGATGTCTCCGCGTCGCGCCACTCCTCAATTTCCCAATTGTCAAATTCTAGTGACACGACGCGATAGCTCCGCATCGCACCAGGAGTTTAATTCGAGAAATTATTACTAAAATTTAATGACATATCCAGGGTTAAAAGTGTCAACTTTCCACCCTTATTTAAGCCCTTTAACACGTTATTTAGCCATTCTTTATCCAAAATATACTAGTTTCTCTCAAGTTTCTCTCAAGAACAACCTAGGGCTTTCCATAGAAGATTCAGAATCAAGAACTTCCTTGGTCAACCTTCACAAATTCATGAATCAAGGTATGCGTAGTGTTCATTCATGGACTCCTTTCATCCATGAATCCCAAGAATCTCTTTTCTAAGTTTAAGTTTATGGATTTCTTTATGAATTTCATGTTAGGTTTGTTTTGTTTATGTTGAGAATGATCAATTGAATTCAAATCCATGTTGGGTGATCAATTTTATGTAGAACTGATTTGTATAGATGTATATTCATGTGGACCTATGAATAAACCCTAGATGATGAAATTAGAAATGAATCATGCTGATTAATTGTTGTAAAATATTGTCTACATGTGTAATGCCTACCGTGTATTTGATTAAATGCCTAGATGAAGGAACAATGCCCAACTAGTATGATATCATGAAATCCCTATGTATGTACAAGTTATGCCTATCACATGTTTTGATGGAATGCTTCTATAAATGTATTATGGATTGTGATGTTAGGTATATGTTCAAGTAAGTTATGCTTGATCAATTTTTCTTCCATCGATTCCTAAGGGTACTTGTACATGAAATAATAGTTGTGTGCCTAGAGCCATGTAATGTTTCCATGATACTCTCAGCCAAGATATGAATCCTTAGACTTCAGACAATCTTATGACTCAGGAAATATCCATGATCTCATGAACTCAGTCAGTTGTTATATATAAGTAATATTCCTCCAATCAATGGAATTCAGTAACTTAGTCCATGTTCAGTTCAATAAATCATGTCCAGTGTCTATTTAGATGGGAGTAGAAATTAGCACCAAGCGAACCAATGGATGGGAACTCACCTGTTATATGAGGGTGTGATTCTTAAAATCAATCCTTGCGTTCCATAACTATGTAGCCAACATAGGTTGAGAAATCATAGCCTTCTATATGAGGGTAGATGAGGTGGCTTAATGATAACACCCAAACTACAGCTCTCGTAAGAGTGTAACTGGTCGCTGTCAAATATAGAACCCAACTGGGCTGGGTGTCGAATCCCACAGGGAATACTTGGTCACTAAGTAAGCAACTATTAATAGACTTTTGGTTGAAAAATCTACAAAAAGGGGGGATGGTTTAGGCGTGAATTAAAAGTAACAAAATAGCAAAGTAAAAACGGAATGTTTTGTAGGTTTTAATCAATGAGAATTGTAAGTTAGGGTTATATCCACCTTATGAGTTCTACGTATCTATTGGCTATGAGTTATGTAGAATTCACACATGCATGCGCTTATAGAGTTTCGTATTCTATGGTAAATCCTAGTGTCTTTCGACCATCAAGGATTATCTCACTTTAACTCTTTCGAGCTTTAAGCGTATAACTAATGGTACGAAATCTCCAAGAGGTTAATCCAGTTACGGCACTAACTTTTAAACAGGGGTTGGTAGCCCTATTTCCTTGTCACTATCTCTTTTCCAGACATGTAACTTTTCTTTCGAACAAGTTAATGCTATACTGGCGTATTCTATATGTTTGCAACCACAAGAATTTAAATTAAGATGAAGAGAGTACTGATATAAGCAGCATACGTATCACGAATTCACAAATTCATAGCAATAGATAGTATCTCATAAGGCTTCCATAACCCTAACAGAGAAGTTTAGCTACTCATAATTGTGAAAGAAAACCAAGAGGATATCATCATCATACCAAAGCAATAATAATATCATGATAAATAAGTCTTGGCGTCACTTGTGGCATGAATTCCTTACTAGTAGCATTTCTCTTGAAAGTCGAATAAATGAAGAATAATGTCAACAATGATTTTAAGAATGGAAGAGAATACGAATTAATTGAAAGAGAATGAATGCTGAAAAGTTCAGCAAAATAGGGTTTTTATAACATCCATATCCTATTCCTACTAAGCTACTGCATACTTGTCCTAATCCTACTAGGTTACTGCTTCCTTATCCTAATTCTACTAAGTTACTGCTGATCCCCAAGTCTTTAGAAATACTATTTTTGCCCGGTACAAGTTTCCCATGCATCACTTTCAGTCCATAGGCTTCCAAAAGTTGCCTTCCTTCTTACATGAAGCTTCCTTTGGTGTCAAACAGTCCATAAAATGCTGAAATCTTCATCATTTATACCTGAAAACTTGCTAATCACGTTGGTTAGCTCACTTACAGGAAAAAGGACTAAAAGTGCAAGAATTATATATTTTGTCCTTAAAACTTAGCTAAAACATAGGTAAATTAAAGTACTTTAGGCGTGTAAATACTTTAGGCGTGTATCCACTTAGGATTTCACAGTAACAACACAAATTATTCATCAAGACAGGCACAGTAATTATTGACAAAGAGTAGTTTTCTGATAACTACTAGAAACAATTCAGCCTCCAATATAGACTCGTGATGATGGTTAATTCGTATCCACAAGTTAAGGCACAAAGAATCATACAAACTACCCAAAACTCATCAACCATGTGTGTCTCACATAAGATCTTACCCATAATCACTCATAAATTTTGCATTTTTTGTAACATGGGTACCGTATTTTCCTTGCTCTCACTCTCACAAAGAATTCATATGTTGCAACTGATGACCATAGACTTGCCCTTAGTGTAATGCTCTACTAATATCAGAATGCTAAGCTTAGGATCAACTAGGTCTTTATAGGTTGTAATGTAGGCTAAGGGACATGTAGGACTATTTTGGCCAGAAATAGTGACTATGTTCCTAAGCGCTTTAATACATCACATTATGCCATTAACACTTTCTTTTCAAACAACCTTTCTACTTTCTTTTTATCTACCACCCCTTTTCACCTATTTTGTCATTCAAACATAACTATCTCCTTATTTGATCATAAAAACAATTTTTGTTTTTGTTTTTTATTTCTTTTTCTTTTCTTCTCTCTTTTTTTTATAACACACCTCTATGATGGCCACTCTTTTTCATAATAAATTCAAGTACCAATACACTCTAAGGCATCACTCTCACCCAATTTCCTATTATTTTGTCACATGACTTTACAATTTAAAGAACTTAGGAATTTGGATCAAATTATGGTCTTGAAAAAAAATGGATTAGGCTTACATATGAGGCTGTCAAAGAAGATGACTTAAAGGCTCAAAGGGGTTTAACTAGGATAAATGTACACAGGTAGGTAAAAAGAAGGTAAACAATCACAGGCTGCCAAAGAAATGCCTAAATCATCTCCTAAACTTGCACTCTTAATTTCGCTTTACACACACACCAGGCAAGTTCTAGCATCAGCCACAAACACAGAATATACTATCATCTCACACACACAAGGCACATGGTCAACTTTATTGGGAGCAGTGTAGACTCTTGACCCAACAGATGAAGGAATTAAACCACATAAATATCACATAGTGAGTCACACTTAGAGCCTAAACGTCTCAATAGTAATGATTTTATCACAAACTCTTGTCATAATACCATGCTGCCTATCAGAACAATTTTATGCAAAATAAAATCTAAAAAAATTCTACACTAAACCAAACGAACAAATAAACATAAATAAATGTAAATGCAGACAAAGAAGTATAGCATACAAATACCAGCACCCCACACTTAGACGGGACACACTGCCCTCAGTGGGAAAATAAATAAGAAGAACCTGATTAGTCGGACTCCTCCTCTATGTCTGGGGTCATACCCCCTGCATCGGAATCATTATCAGAGTCGTCATCCTCAGAAGTTCCTCAAAATGTACCCCACTTGATTCCAAGAGTGCGTCAAGGTATTTATAGCACGGAGAATTCAGTTTGCTCTTTTCTTCCTCTTTTCTTACCTTTCTGTGAGGTGGGCGCTTTTTGTTGTCCTTGTCATCCTTTTGAGGTCATTCCACTTGAGATCCTAATAGAGTTATGTTAGCTTCATCTCAGAAGATTCAATCAAAAAATAAAACAATAGTGGCACCACCCCATACTTAATTTGTTGGTACAAACTAATTAAGTGAGTGATGTCGATTACTCAAACTTCATTGACATACATATAGGTGATATATTCCAACAATATGTTCAGCACAGTCATACTTTCATGTCATCTTAACTATCCTTTCCAACTCTATTTCATGTAATCTTTACTATACTTTCATGTTTGGATTGATGCACTTTTTGAACAAGACTACTATATAGAGATTGTATCAAGTTATGGCATAGAAATAATCACGACATCTCATGTTTGTATTCAATCATAATCTTTATCTCGATGAACGGGTCATTTAAACATTCAAGCATTCAATTTTGAAGAGTATGCAATTACTTTACCATTTCGATTTGACAAAAGTATGACAGTGTATCAAAATTGAATATAGGTCGGAATCAAGTCAAGAACACCCAATACGTATTCTTTCACTCGACTAGATGTATCATACAAATCAACACATTCTAATCACCAACACCACTTTAAGATCTAACATACCATTATAAGCGTAAGATTGTAACAACTTTGGAGTATAAACGAAGAACTTACTTGGTGTTGGACTCAGAAGATGATCTTGCAAGGTTAGATGAGCAAAAAGAAAAGTTTTGACAGATTTGGAAAGGATAGGCAGTGCCTAATACTTGGCCTAGGCGGCGCCTAATGCTCTACCTAGTTGAGCATAGGCGGCGCCTATGATATGGTATTGTTGGGAATAGGCGGTGCCTATGCTATGGCATTGTAGATTCAGAGAACAAAGGCGATAGCATAGGCCTTGCCTTGTCCATTGCCTAGATTTATATAGGCCTTGCCTTGTCCATTGCCTAGATTTGTATAGGCAATGCCTAATCGAAAGCCTTTTGCTCCTTCATTACTCACTTACCACCTTTAACATTGCTCACTTTCAAATCAAAATTTTGAGACCAAGCTCCTCCTATATACATCTTGCACGTACATTTACTCAAAAACAACAAAAAACAATTAGAATGATGGGTTGCCTCCCATCAAACACCTTAGTTTTGGTCGTGGCTCGACTACAAAAAAATACTTCTAGTAAAATAAAACAATTAAAGATGATGGGTTTCCTCCCATCTAGTGCTTGATTTATTATCGCGTCACGACATAGTTATCTCAATTACTTAGACTTCATCGAGATATATGGTGCATTGTTTTCTGAATGGATTCAGACGATGCTGATACTTACTTGTAGGCATGGAATCTTCTTCAAGATGACTCTTGTGTATACATATCCCAGGAGGGATACCAATTATATCATCAATAGACCAAATCATAGCTCTTTTGTACCTCTTCAGAGCAGAGATGAGAGCCTCTACGTGCTGTTCACTTAAATCATCCGCAACACTTACTGGAAGTGTATTTCTACTTCCCAAGAACTCATACCTTAGGTGACTGGGGAGCTCTTCCGATTCTAGAACGGGTGGCTCTTCAATGGAAGTATTCGCTGTTCGTGAAGATTGATTCCTAAGATCAAGGTCCAGCTTCTTGGGAGCATGAGAATAGGACCTTATTCCTATTGGAGCACAAACGGTTTCTTCATATTCTTCAACCTCCTCACGCTCAAAATTCAGCAGCACATCAGATAGTGACTCAACAGTAAACTGCTTCTCTACAAATAATTCTTTCTCATCCTCATAATGAACATCATCTACAGAGAACACATTCATATTGCTGGGATGCTTCATAGCTTTGCATAGATCAAAATGGACCACTTCGTCATTCAATCAAAATAAAAGCTCATTAGCTCTTAAGTCAATAAGCACACTTCCAGTTGCAAGAAAAGGACGTCCCAAGATTATGGGAACTTCAGAATCCACCTCGCAATCTAAAATCACAAAGTCTGCTGGAAAAATGAAGGTAGACACCTTCACTAACACATCATTCAAGATACCCACAGGTCATTTTACCAACCTATCTGCAATCACAAGCCGCATATTAGTTGGTGTAGGGTCGCCCAACCCCAACTTTCTGTAGACGGATAGTGGAATCAAATTGATGCTAGCTCCCAAATCGCATAATGCCTTAGCAAAATCCATAGATCCAATCGTGCAAGGGATAGTGAAAGCACCAGGATCTGCCTTCTTTTGTACTAAAAACCTTGTGGCAATTACACTGCAATGATGAAATTATCTGCCGGATTATACTTGTTGCCCGCTTCTTTTTCAACAGGTCCTTCATGAATTTAGAGTATCCAGGCATCTATTCTAACGCCTCCACCAAAGTCACATTAATAGTCAGCTGCTTCAACATAGTTATGAATTTACTGAACCTAGTGACATCAGCTTTCTTCTTCAGTCTCTGAGGAAAAGGTGGTGGTGGAAGGGGAATAGTTTTCTCCACCACTTCCTTTTTATCTTGCTTCCGATCTCTAACTTTTTTAGGAGTGTCATCAGCCTTTTTCTTTAGTCTCAGCAGAAAAGGTGGTGGTGGAAGGGGAATAGTTTTCTCATGAACGCTCTCATTCAGATTTTCAGCTTCTACCAAATCATCACAATCTGCATCAATAACATCATCCACTATATCATCAACCACCTGCTTGCCTTTGGATGGATTTTCCAACACTTTACCACTTCGGGTAGTAATAGCCATACATGTTCCATCATTCCTTAGATTTTGCATGGTGTTTCTAGGTAAAGTGCCGGCCTTTCGTTGGTTGAATGCTGCTGATAGTTGACTTAATTGTTGCTCCAACTGTTTATTGAAGTGGAATGCGAGTCAACCAATTGCTTCATTGAGGACAAATTATTTATTACCTCAGTTACTCCCGTGCTGGTTGCCTCCACTCCTTTCAACAGTTTAGCCATCATATCTTCCATTAACATCTTCCCCGAACAAGATGCCACGGCCTTACAATTTCCAGGAGGAATATACAAGCCACTCTTGTCAATCTTGTTCTTCCAACTACCTTGATCACGGTCCTTGTTTCCAGATTTATCATAATAGTTCCAACCTTGGTTTCCTTGGGCATTGCCTCGGAAACCCTTCTAATTATTCAAGTAGTTAGCTTCTTTCTCAGAATCGAATTCATCTCTTGCCTGTGACATAACAACTTTGACTTTTTTGGTCTTCCCTAATAGTAAATTCTTGGTAAGAAGATCCATCTGCGTTTTCATGTGAGCCATATCTTGATCACGTTCCTCCTCTCTTTGCCTTTGTTCTACAGTCATGCCAATAGATATAATAGAGCTTACTACCTCAGAATCCCTCGTATGCCAATCTCTACTCTGCTTTGTCATACAATCTAGCATATCACTTGCCTGAACAAAAGTAAGGTCCATGAATGACCCTCCTGCAGCATTATCAACCATCGACTTAGTCACCGAATTCAAAGACCTGTATAATATCTCTATCAAGTGGACATTGGTCATATGATGATTTGGGCACCTCATAAGATTCTTCTTGAACCTCTCCCATGTTTCATGGAGAGATTCAGTTGGAAGCTATCAAAAATTGCTGATCTCATCTCTCAACTGTGCTCTCTTGGATGGCGGAAAGAATCTTTCTTGGAAAGCATTTTTCAATTGCCCCCAATTAGTAATAGAATCAGGAGTCAGCCCATTTAACCATAGAGTTGCCTCCCTATATAGAGTAGCCGAATTATATTATGTCCAACGCCTGGATTGTTGAATGATTTGCATGTAGATATAAAATTGACCAGATGCACATTCGGATCATCACCTGCAAGTACACCAAACAATCCCTTGAGCTACAATAGTTGAATCATGGTGCTTGTTATATTGAACTTGGCTCCAGGTGCCAAGGGTAGAGGAATAATAGCCCCAGTGGCACCAGCCCTATCCAAATAATCATCATCATCATCAAAAGGAATCAGCACAACTCGGCGAGCAGGCCTCAACCTCGCTTGATGATCTCTCCTCTGCATGGGTGCCTCCACCTCAGCAGTATGCCATGGGTTTAGTAGCTCCTCATCGCCCAAGTCCTCATTATCAGGATTTGTTGCACAACCTGGGTTATCAATATTCTGTTGATGCACTTGAGCAGCTGCCAGTGCAGCTAACCTAGCCTGCTCCTGTTGAGCAGCCATTCTTTTAATGTCACGTTGTGCATCCATTCTGTCAACAAAACCTGAATAAAACAAAAACAACAACTAGAAGTAAAATCTGAGAATCTTTGACCAAAGGGTATAGTAACTATCACAAACTTAGTAGACAACTGTATTCCCCGGCAACGGCGCCAAAATTTGATAACGCCCAAACTACAACTCTCGTAAGAGTGTAAGCGGCCGCTGTCAAATATAGAACCCAACTGGTTTGGGTGTCTAATCCCACAGGGAATACTTGGTCACAAAGTAAGCAACTATTAATAGACTTTTGGTCGAAAAATCTACAAAAAAAGGGGATGGTTTAGGTGTGAATTAAAAGTAACAAAATAGCAAAGTAAAAATAGAATGTTTTGTAGGTTTTAATCGATGAGAATTGTAAGTTGGGGTTATGTCCACCTTATGAGTTCTACGTATCTATTGGCTATGAGTTATGCGGAATTCAGACATGCATGCGCTTATAGAGTTTCGTATTCTATGGTAAATCCTAGCGTCTTTCGACCATCAAGGATTATCTCACTTTAACTCTTTCAAGCTTAAAGCGTATAACTAATGGTACGAAATCTCCAAGAGGCTAATCCAGTTACAGCACTAACTTTTAAACAGGGGTTGGTAGCCCTATTTCTTCGTCACTATCTCTTTTCCAGACATGTAACTTTTCTTTCGAACAAGTTAATGCTATACTGGCGTATTCTATATGTTTGCAACCACAAGAATTTAAATTAAGATGAAGAGAGTACTGATATAAGCAGCATACGTATCACGAATTCACAAATTCATAGCAATAAATAGTATCTCATAAGACTTCCATAACCCTAACAGAGAAGTTTAGCTACTCATAATTGTGAAGGAAAACCACGAGGATATCATCATCATACCAAAGCAATAATAATATCACGATAAGTAAGTCTTGGCGTCACTTGTGGCGTGAATTCCTTTCTAGTAGCATTTCTCTTGAAAGTTGAATAGATGAAGAATAATGTCAACAATGATTTTATGAATGGAAGAGAATATGTATTAATTGAAAGAGAATGAATGCTGAAAAGTTCAGCAAAATAGTGTTTTTATAACATCCATATCCTATTCCTACTAAGCTACTGCATACTTATCCTAATCCTACTAGGTTACTGCTTCCTTATCCTAATCCTACTAAGTTACTGCTGATCCCCAAGTCTTTGGAAATACTATTTTTGCCCGGGACAAGTTTTCCATGCATCATTTTTAGTCCATAGGCTTCCAAAAGCTTCCTTCCTTCTTACGTGAAGCTTCCTTTGGTGTCAAACAGTCCATAAAATGCTGAAATCTTCAACATTTATCCCTGAAAACTTGCTAATCTCGTTGGTTAGCTCACTTATAGGAAAAAGGACTAAAAGTGCAGGAATTATATATTTTGTCCTTAAAACTTAGCTAAAATATGGGTAAATTATAGTACTTTAGGCGTGTAAATACGCCCAACATCACATAACCTGCTATATGAGGGTTCCCACCATTATCATTAGAGTTAGCTGTTCTATTAGGGTCACTGAAATGTTGTCCTTACCAGTGCCGTAATATTAACACCCTTCCAATCAGGGCATAGATTGGACCTAATTAAGCTATAATGCATCATTTGAGGCATGTTGGTTAGATGAGTACCTCCCAAAATCTTAGTATCAGTCTCAGTAAATGAACTCAGATAGTTCTTCAGAATTCAGTACTATCAGATACAATAGCTCATGTTATCGGTTATAACAATTATCAGTATGGCATGTTATCAGTATTCAGATTCAGTACTTATGTTATCACGATTTTAGATATAGTTACGATGTATGCATGTATGTATTGTCATGTTCATGTTAGTCAGCCAGTATTGGTCATGCATATAAAACTCATGTATTCAGCTTATCCCACATGCATACCAGTACATTTAAAGTACTGACGCATTTGCGCTATGGTGTATTATACCATAGGTTTAGAGATACGAGCTCCAGATCAGTAGTAGATTCTAGTTTCAGCAATCAGAGTTAGAAGTGAGTCCTCATCATTCGAGGACATAATTATTTATCCATTATCTCATGAATTAGTTTATTAGTTAGAGTTAGTTGGGGACATTTCCCATCAACTCCTTACTCGGATAGTTCAGTCAGTTAGAGGCTTTCTAGACTATCATATTTCATACTTCAGTATTTTCAGTTTTATTTTGGGTATTTCATACCCCGTTTAGATGCATATTTTACTTTAGTTATGTGAACCTTATGGCCTTTCAGTTTATATTTCTACATTATTCAGTATTTTATGCAGTATACAAGGACAGATATCAGTCATGGGTTAGCTTGTGGTCCTTCAGGGTCATGATCATTGTATAGCATTCTGAGTACCAAATTCGGGGCATTACAAACTTGGTATCAGAGCCTAAGGTTCAATGGAGTCCTAGGAAGTCTGAAAGCCGCATCTAGTAGAGTCTTGTACATGGGTGTGTAGTGCGTCATATTTATGTACAGCAGGCTATAAGATATTTTAGGAATAGTTTCCCCTCTTTTAGTATTCATGTCGTGCCAGTGAGCATAATTTCAAGGTAATATCTCAATCTAATCCATTTCTCCCTTTCTTCTACAGAACATACCTCCTAAAAGAAGAAATAGAAATCAGTCAGCTGCCCGCCCAAATATCTTTAGGGATCATGTTTCTCATACAGAGTATCGAGCTGCAATCACTACTCTTGCTAATTCAGTTACTTCTCAGAATGAACGACCAGTTGTTGTTCCAGCCAATCCAGTGGCCAATTCATCCGCATCCAGGATTTGGGATTTTACCCAAATAAATCCTCCATCTTTATTCGAGTCTAAGACAGATGAGGACCCTTAGGAATTCCTAGATCAGGTACAGAAGGTGATAGACATCATTGGGGTGTCTACTGTTAAAAGTGCTGAGCTACCTACATATCAGTTACAGGATATTTCTCACACTTGGTTCAAGTAGTAAAAGTCAGAGAGGGCAGATGATGTCGGGCCAGTTGAGTGGGAGGAGTTTTTGCCTGTTTTCCTCGATATATTCTTTCCCCTAGATCTTAGAGAAGTTAAGGTGCTAGAATTCATCAACCTCAGACAGGAAAATATGACAATGAAAAAGTATTAATTTAAGTTTACTCAATTAGACAGATATGCCCTCATGCGGTTGCAGATAGCAGTGCAAGGATGAGTAAGTTCGTTTCAGGGGTAAATGATAGCGTGGTTAATGAGTGCAGATCAGCCATGCTGAATAGTGACATAATTTTAGCTAGGCTTATGACTCATGCTCAACAGATTGAGGAGCAAAAGATTAAGATAAGGGAGAAGCAGAATAAGAGAGCGAAGACAGGCAGTTTCAACTTCGCTCAGCTTAAGTCAGAAGGAGTAAACCATTCTCAATTTGTCCTAAGTCATCAGTTTCAGCTCCTTCTTCAACCAGTGCTACAGTTCCTAAATTTAGAGAGGGTAACAAAGATAGAGAGCTAGGCTTTAAGTTCCAGGGCAGTGTTAGCACTGTTCGTACCTATCCTCTTTTCCAAATTTATGGCAAGCACTATCAGGGTATTTGTAGAGATGGCAGTGGTATTTGTTTCGGATGTGGCAAGCCAGGCCACGGAGTCATAGACTTCCCTCAGCTTGGTCCTCAGGGTCAATAGAATTGCTTCTTAGCTCAGTTTGATTGCCCAAATCTACAGGATACCACCTCTAGTGCTACTAGTGGGCAATGCCCAAGTCGTATCTATGCTCTTCAGTCCTGACAAGATCAGGAAAATTATCCTTATGTAGTTACTAGTACATTACAGATCTTTCATGTACATGTTTACACTTTGCTAGATCCAGGAGCTTCTTTGTCTTTTGTTATGCCCTATATAGAAGGAGATTTCATAATTAGTCCCGAAATCCTAGAAGAACCCTTTTCAGTCATACTCAGTAGGTAAAACTATCATAGCTCGATGGGTATACAGGAATTGTTCGATTATGATATTTCAGAAAGTCACTTCAGCAAACTTAGTCAAATTAGAGATGATTGATTTTTATGTCATTCTCAGCATGGATTGGCTTCATTCCAGCTATCCCACAGTCGACTACATAAATAAAATAGTCTAGTTTCATTTCCCAAATGAACTCATCCTTGAGTAGAAGGGTCGTGTATCCGCTTTCAGGGGTAGGTTTATTTCCTACGTTCGGCCAAGAAAAATAATATCTAAAGGATGTGTCTATCATCTTGTTTGATTTAAGGATAATAGTTCCAAAACTCCCAGCCTTAAATCAGTCCCAGTAGTGAATAAATATTCAGATGTCTTTCCCGAAGATCTTCCAAGAATTCCTCCTAAAACGGAAATAGACTTCGATATTGATCTTTTTCCAAATACTCAGCCTATCTCTATTCCGCCATATAAAATGGCACCAGCAGAACTCAGAGAAATGAAAGAACAATTGAAGGATCTATTAGATAAGGGATTTATTAGGCCCAGCATTTCCCCGTGGGGTGCTCCAGTATTATTCGTGTGCAAGAAAAATGATTCTCTCTGAATGTGTATAGACTACCGCCAACTTAATAAGGTCACGATCAAGAACAAGTATCCTCTTCCCAGAATCGATGACTTATTTGACCAACTTTAGGGTGCTAGTTATTTCTCTAAGATAGATATCAGATTCGGTTATCATCAGTTTAGAGTTAGGGAATTTGATATTCCAAAAATAGCTTTCTGAACTCGGTATGGTCACTTCGCTAGTCATGTCATTTGGTCTTACCAATGCCCCATCCGCTTTCATAGACTTGATGAACTGTGTGTTCAAGTAGTACTTGGACAGATTTGTCATAGTCTTCATAGCTGATATTCTGGTCTATTCCCGAAGTAGGCGTGATTATGTAGACCATCTCGGGACAGTATTTTAGACTCTCAAAGATCATCAGCTATTCGCCAAATTCAGTAAGTACAAATTTTAGCAAAGGTCAGTAGCATTCCTTGGTCACATCATTTCTGATGATGGTATTAGAGTTGATCCTCAAAAGACCAAAGTAGTAAGAAACTGGACCAGACCTATCTCTCCATTAGATATTAGGAGTTTCTTGGGTTTGGCTGGCTATTACAGTTAGTTTGTTGAGGGATTTTCTTATTTTACATCCCCTATGTCCAGATTGACTCAAAAGAAAGTCAAGTTTCAGTGTCAGATCCTTACGAGAAGAGTTTTCAAGATTTGAAGATTCAACTTACCTCAGCTTTAATATGTGTTCGTAGTATATCATGATGTATCTAGAGTAGGTTTGGGTTGTGTCCTCATGCAGAATGGTAAGTTCAGAGCCTATGCCTCCAAACAGCTTAAGAACCATGAGAAGAATTACCCTACTCATGATCTTGAGTTAGCAGCCATAGTATTTTCCTTAAAGATTTGGAGGCATTATCCATACGGTGTTCCATGTAGATGTTTTCACAGATTATAAGAGTCTTCAGTATGCCTTTTCTCAAAAAGATCTCAATCTTCGATAGAGAAGGTGCTTAGAGCTCTTGAAAGTTTATGACATGAGTGTCCTCTATCATCTTGGAAAGGCCAACATAGCGGTCAACGCACTCAGTAGACTATCCAAGGGTAGTGTTTCTCATGTTGAGGATAGTAACAAGAAGTTATCTCAGGAAGTCCATCATCTTTCCAGACTAGGAGTTTATTTAGTCGATACAGATGAGGGTGATATATGGGTTCAGAGTAGTTCAGAATCATCTCTAGTATCCGATATGAAAGAAAAGCAAGATAGAGATCCCATCCTTGTCAAGTTGAAAGAGTAAGTTCAGGATTAGAAAGTAGAGGTTTTCTCCCAAGTGGGAGATAGTTTTTTCCATTGTCAGGACGTCTTTGTGGTCCAGGTTTAGATGACTTAAGGCGGAAAACTATTGCAAAAACGCATGGTGTATGCTACTTTATTTATCCAGGGACCATAAATATGTACTGCGACTTGTGGGAAATCTATAGTGGAGTGGGATGAAGAGAGACATTGGAGAGTTTGTGTCTAAGTGCTCTAAAGGTCAGCAAGGTATGATAGAGGATCAAAATCCTAGTAGTTCCATGCAGGAGTTTAGCATTCCTACTAGGAAGTGAGATGTTATGAACATGGACTTCGTGATGGGTTTCCCTCGAACTCGTCATCAGCATAATTTAGTCTGGGTCATTGTAGACAGAATGACCAAATCATCTCATTTCCTATAAGTTCATACCTCTTATTCAGCTGAGGATTATCCCAAACTCTACATCAAGGAATTGTCAGATTGTAAGGTGTTTCGCTATCTATTATCTCATATAGAGGTACCTAGTTCACCTCTTATTTCTGGAAAGCATTCCAAAAGGTTCTTGGTACCTAAGTTCATCTCAGTACAACCTTTCATCGTCAGATAGATGATCAAGCATAAAGGACCATTCAAATGTTAGAAGATAAGCTAAGGGCATGTGCAATCGATTTCAAGGGAAGTTGGGATGACCACTTACCTTTGATTGAGTTTGCATAAAACAACAGCTACCATTTAGGTATTTAGATGGCTCCATTCGAAGCTCTCTATGGTAGAAGATGTAGATCTCCAATTGGTTGGTTCAAAGTTAGTGAGGCATCAGTCATAGGGCCTGACTTAGTATTCGATTCCTTAGAAAATGTCCAGTTGATCAGAGAAAGACTTTGAGGTACTCAGAGCCGACAAAAGTCCTATGAAGATGTTCATAGAAAAGATATTGAGTTTGATATTGGTGATTATTTCTATCTAAATATCTCTCCTATGAAGGTAGTAAAGATATTCGGCAAGAAAGGAAAGCTCAGTCCCCAATATGTCGGTCCCTTTAAGATTCACAGTTGCTTTGGCAAGGTAGCCCGTGAGCTTGAATTGCCTTCAGATCTAGCCTCAGTTCATCCAGTCTTTCATGTCTCTTTGCTCTAGAAGTGCATAGGTGATCTATCAGTTGTAGTCCTTATTCAGAGAATTGATGTTTAGAATACTCTCTCTTATGAAGAGATTCCAGTCGAAATCTTAGACTATTAGACTCGTAGATTGAGGAACAAAAAAGTCTCTCTAGTTAAGGTTCTTTGGCAAAATCAGTCCATTGAGGAAGCTACTTGGGAAGCAGCAGCAGACATGCGTACCAAGTATCCTCACCTCTTCTTCGCCAACTCAGATCAATCTCAAGGTAACAGTTCCCCTTAAGCTAACTTAGTTTTATGTTCAGTGCTCATCATAAACTTGGTATGCAGTTTAATGCTCATGTTCCCATTATAAACTTAGTATCAAGTACCATTGCATATTCAGTCATGCACAAATGTATCAGTTCAATTATGTAATTATACGTCAGACATACATTCTCGTTGTGAGAAACTTAGTTCTTCAGAATACTCAGTCATGCATTCATGAATCAGTTACAGATGCATCAGATATACATGTCCAGTATTATATGTTTAGCTTATCAGTCATGTTAGTCATGAGATTATGTTCCAGTTATTTATGTTCAGTATTTAGTTCAGTTGTCTTTTCTCCCCTCTTATTCAGTCTCATTCGAGGACAAATATTCTCAGGGGGATATATTGTAATACTCCATACTTTTTCCTAGCTAATTTCATCCTAAGAAGGAATAGTATTAGCTTTTAAATTAAATTATGGTTATTCTATGAGGAATTTTCAAGGTATTTTTCAGGTGGGAAATTCAATAAACTTTCCATCGATATAAAATCCACCCAAATCCAATTACTGGGTCAGAAGTTACGACTATTTTAAGTTTTTGTCGTAAAACAACACCACATTAGTCAGTGGCATGCCGCGCCACAAGTTAAAATGGCAATTTTTCTTTTCCAGTGTCTTAGCATGATTTCCAAAGCATCTAGCTAATGTTACAGGTCACAAAATAAGGGGAACCGCGATGGCTCCACGTCGCACCATCCCTTAATTTTACAATTGTCAAATTCCAGTGACATAGCGTGATAGCACCACATCACGCTAGGGGTTTAATTCGGAAAGTTTTTACTGAAATTAAATGATGCATCTAGGGTTAAAAGGGTCAAATTTCCACCCCTATTTAAGCCCTTTAACACGTGATTTAGCCTTTCTTCACCCAAAATATACTAGATTCTCTCAAGTTTCTCTGAAGAACAACCTAGGGCTATTCATATAAGATTCAGAATCAAGAACTTCCTCCGTCAACCTTCAAGAATTCATGAATCAAGGTATGCATAGTGTTCATTCATGGACTCTTTTCATCCATGAATTCCAAGAATCTCTTTTCTAAGTTTAAGTTTATGGATTTCTTTATGAATTTCATGTTGGGTTTGTTTTATTTATGTTGAGAATGATCAATTGAATTCAAATCCATATTGGGTGATCAATTTTATGTAGAACTGATTTGTATAGATGTATATTCATGTGAACCTATGAATAAACCCTAGATGATGAAATTAGAGATGAATCATGCTGATTATTTGTTGTAAAATATTGTCTACATGTGTAATGCCTACCGTGTGTTTGATTAAATGCCTAGATGAAGGAACAATGCCCAACTAGTATGATATCATGAAATCCCCATGTATGTACAAGTTATGCCTATCACATGTTTTGATGGAATGCTTCTATAAATGTATTATGGATTGTGATGTTAGGTATATGTTCAAGTAAGTTATGCTTGATCAATTTTGCTTCCATTAATTCCTAGGGGTACTTGTACCCAAAATATTAGCTATGTGCCTAGATCCATGTCATGTTTCCACGATACTCTCAGTAAAGCTAGGAATCCTTAGACTTCAGACAGTCTTATGACTCAGGAAATCTCCATGATATCATGAACTCAGTCAGTGGTCAGATACTAGTAATATTCCGTTAGTCAATGGAATTCAGTAACTCAGTCCATGTTCAGTTCAATAAATCTTGTTCAGTGTCTATTCAGATGTGAGTAGAAATTAGCACCGAGCGAACCTAAGGGTGGGAACTCACCTGTTATATGAGGGTGTGATTCTTAGAAGCAATCCTTGCGTTCCATATCTATGTAGCCATCATAAGTTGAGACATCATAACCTGCTATATGAGGGTAGATGAGGTGGCTTAATATGTTATATGAGGGTCCCCACCATTCCTATTAGAGTTACCTGTTATATTAGGGCCACTCATATGTTGTCCTCACCAGTGGCGCAGTATTGACACCCTTCAAATCAAGGAATATATTAGACCCTAATTCAGCTATAATGCCTCATTTGGGGTATGCCGGTTAGATGACTACCTCCTACAGTCTCAGTATTAGTCTTAGTAAAAGAACTCAGATAGTTCTTCAGAATTCAGAACTGTCAGATACAGTTACTTACGTTATTAGTTATATCAGTTTTTAGTATATTATGTTATCAGTATTCAGATTTAGTACTCATGTTATCATTATTTAAGATATAGATGATCTGTCCATACATGTATTC
The DNA here is from genome assembly GCA_030864225.1 of Capsicum baccatum var. pendulum. Classification (NCBI taxonomy): domain Eukaryota; kingdom Viridiplantae; phylum Streptophyta; class Magnoliopsida; order Solanales; family Solanaceae; genus Capsicum; species Capsicum baccatum. The sequence goes on along the minus strand of CM061557.1, from coordinate 82,583,080 downwards.
TCATATCCATATTAGTTAGTTAGCCAGTATTGTTCATGTAGATGAACCCCATGTATTCAGCTTATCCCACATACATACCAGTACATTCAAAGTACTGATGCTTTTGTGATATGGTGTCTTATACCATAGGTTTAGAGATACGAGCTCCAGATCAGCAGTAGATTCTAGTTTCAGCAGTCAGTTTTAGAAATGAGTCCTCATCATTTGAGGACATGATTATTTCTCTATTATCTCATCAGTTAGTTTATTAGTTGGAGTTAGTTGGAGACATATCCCATCAACTCCTTACTCAGACAGTTCAATCAGTTAGAGGCTTTCTAGACTATCATGTTGCAGACTTTAGTATATTTAGTTTTATTTTGGGTATTTAATACCCCATCTAGATGTTATATTTTACTTCAGTTATGCGAACCTTATGGCCTTTCAGTTCATGTTTCCATATTATTTAGTATTTTATGTCGTATACAGGTACAAATATAAGTCATTGGTTAGCTTTTGGTCCTCTAGGATCATGAGCACCATGCAGCATTTCGATTACCAGATTTGGGGTTGTCCAAAATTTGTATCAGAGCCTAAGGTTCAATAGAGTTCTAAGAAGTCTGAAAGTGACATCTAGTAGAGTCTTGTACATGGGTGTATTGCATGCCATATTTATGTACAGGAGGCTATAAGATATTTTAGCAACAGTTTCCCCTCTTTCAGTATTCATGTCGTGCCAGTGAGCGTAATATTAAGTCAATCTCTCATATAATCCATTTCTACCTTTCTTCTACAAAATATGCCTCCTAAAAGAATAAACAGAAATCAATCAGCCCCTCAGCCCAAAGATCCTTTGGGCGTCATGTTTCTCATACATATTTTCGAGCTGCATTAACTACTCTTGCTATCTAAGTTTCTTCTTCGAATGAATGACAAGCTGTCATTTCGGCCAATTCAACTACAACTAGTATTTGGGATTTCACCTAAATAAATCCTCTATCTTTTCTCAGGTTTAAGACAGATAAGGACCCTCAGGAATTCATAGATCAGGTATAGAAGGTTACAAAAATCATGAGGGTGAAAACTATTGAGAGTGTTGTGCTAGCTGTATATCAGTTGCAAGATGTTTCTCACACTTGGTTCAAGTAGTAGAAGTCAAAGAGGACTAATAATACAGGGCCAGTTAAGTGGGAGGAGTTTATATCTGCTTTCCTCGATAGATTCTTTCCCCTAGAGCTTAGAGAAGCTAAGGTGCTAGAATTTATCAACCTCAGGCTGGGAAATATGACAGTGAAAGATTATTCTTTTAAGTTTACTCAGTTATCCAGATATTCCCCTCATGTGGTTGTAGATTGTAGGGCAAGGATGAGTAAGTTCATTTCAGGGGTGAATGATAGCGTGGTTAATGAGTGCAGATCTGCTATGCTGAATAGTGACATAACTTTAGCCAGGCTTATGACTCATGCTCAGCAGATTGAGAAGCAAAAGATTAAGATGAGGGAGAAGCAGAATAAGAGAGCAAAGACAGGTAGTTTCAACTTCGCTCAGCCTAAGTCAGAAGGAGGAAACCATTCTCAGTTTTATCCTAAGTGATCAGTTCCAGCACCTTTTTTAGCCAGTGCTCTAGTTCCTAAGTTCAGAGAGGGTAACAAAGCTAGAGCGCCAGGATCTAAGTCCTAGGGTAGTGTTAGAAGTGCCCGTACTAATCCTCTTTGCTAGACATATGGAAAGCACCATCAGGGTATTTACTGAGCTGGCAGTGGTATTTATTTTGGATGTGGCAAGCCAGGCCACAGAGTTAGAGACTATCCTCGTCCAGGTTCTCAGGGTCAACAAAATCCCTCTTCAGCTTAGTCCATTCACCCAAATCAGTAGGGTGCCACCTCTAGTGCTACTAGTGGGAAATGCCTAAGTCGTCTCTATGCTTTTCAGTCCCGACAAGATCAGGAAAATTCTCCTGATGTAGTTACTAGTACATTACAGATCTTTTATGTTCATGTTTATGCTTTGCTAGATCCAGGAGCTTCTTTGTCTTTAGTTACTCCCTATATAGCAGGCTATTTTGGAATTTGTCCCCAAAACCTAGCAGAGCCCTTTTTTGTCACTACCCCAGTGGGTAAAACCATTATAGCCCGATGGGTATACAAGAACTGTGCAGTTATGATATTTCAGAAAGTCACTACAACAGACTTAGTCAAATTAGAGATGACTTTTTCTGACATTATTCTCTGCATAGATTGGTTTCATTCCTGCTATGCCATAGTCGACTACAGAAACAAAATAGTCCGGTTTCAGTTCCTAAATAAACCCATCCTTAAGTGGAAGGGTAGTGTATTCGCTTTTAGAGGTCAGCTTATTTCCTACATTCAGGCAAGGAAAATGATGTCTAGAGGATATGTCTATCATATTGTTCGAGTTAAGGACACTAGTTCTAAAACTCCCATCCTTGAATCAGTCCCAGTAGTGATTGAATATTCAGATGTCTTTCTCGAAGATCTTCCAGGAACTTCTCATAAAAGGGAAATGACTTTGGCATTGATCTTCTTCCAAATACTCAGACTATTTCTATTCTGCTATACAGAATGGCACCAGTAGAACTCAGAGAAATGAAAGAAAAATTGAAGGATCTCTTAGATAAGGGATTCATTAGGCCTAGCATTTCCCTGTAGGGTGCTCCAGTATTATTCGTGTGAAATAATGACGGTTCTCTCAAAATGTGCATAGACTACTGCCAACTTAATAAGGTCATGGTCAATAACAAGTATCCTTTTCCCAAAATTGATGACTTATTTGACAAACTTCAGGGTGCCAGTTATTTATCTAAGATAGATCTCAGATCCGGCTATCATCATCTCAGAGTTAGGGAATGTGACATTTTGTAAATAGCTTTCCAAACTAGGTATGGTCACTTTGAATTTCTAGTAATATCATTTGGTCTTACCAAGACCCCAGCCGCTTTCATGGACTTGATGAACCGTGTGTTCAAGCAATACTTGGATATGATTTTCATAGTCTTCATAAATGATATTCTGGTCTATTCCCATAGTGAGCGTGATCATGCAGACTATCTAAGGACAGTACTTTAAACTCTTAGAGATCATCAGCTATTTGCCAAATTCAGTAAGTGCAAATTTTGCCTAAGGTCAGTAGCATTCCTTGGTAATATCATTTCTAATTATGGAATTAGAGTTGATCCTCAAAAGACAAAAGCAATAAGAAACAGGCCCAGACCCATCATAAGACAAAAGCAGTAAGAAATAGTAAGTATTTTCCTTAAATATTTGGAAGCATTATCTATACGGTGTTCATGTAGATATATTCACAAATCATAAGAGTCTTCAGTAGGTATTTTCTTAGAAAGATCTCAATCTTCATCATAGAAGGTGGTTAGATCTCTAGAAAAATTATCACATGAGTGTCCTCTATTATCTGGGCAAAGCCAACATAGTGGCTGATGCTCTCAGTAGACTATCCATGGGTAGTGTTTCTCATGTTGAGGACAGTAAGAAAAAGTTAGCTCAGGAAGTCCATCATCTTGCCAGACTAGGCAATCACTTAGTCGATATAGATGAGGGTGATATATAGGTTCTAAGTAGTTAAGAATCATCTCTAGTATCCGAGGTGAAAGAAAATCAAGATAGATATCCCAGCCTTGTCAAGTTAAAAGAGTTAGTTTAGGATCAAAATGTAGAGGTTTTCTCCAAGGGGAGATGGTGTTTTGCATTGTCAGGGTCGTCTCTGTGTTCAAAGTATAGATGACTTAAGGTAGCAAACTCTTGCAGAAGTGCATAGTGCGCGCTACTCTATTTATCCAGGGGCCATAAATATCTACTACGACTTGCGGGAAATCTATTGGTGGAGTGGGATGAAAAAAGACATTGCAAATTTTGTGGAAAAGTGCTCTAAAGGTCAGCAAGTTAAGATAAATCATCAGATGCCTAGTAGGTCCATGCAGGAGTTCAGTATTCGTACCTGGAAGTGTAAAGTTGTGAACATGGGCTTTATGATGAGTTTGCCTCGTACTCGTCATCAACAAGATTCAGTCTGGGTCATTGTAGATAGAATGACCAAATCAGCTCATTTCCTTCCAGTTCATACCTCTTATTTAGCCGAGGCTTATGCGAAATTCTACATCAAGCAGTTGGTCAGATTGCATAGTATTCCGCTATCTATTATCTCAAATGGAGGTACCCAGTTCACCTCTCATTTCTAGAAAGCATTCTAAAAGGGTTTTGGTACCCAAGTTCATCTCAGTACAGCGTTTCATCCTTATATAGATGATCAAGCATAAAGGACTATTCGAATGTTATAAGATAAGCTAAGGGCATATGGAATCAATTTCAAGGGAAGTTGGGATGACAACTTACCTTTGATTGAGTTTGCATACAAGAAAAGCTATCATTCAGATATTCAGATGGCTCCATTCGAAGTTCTCTATGGTAGAAAATGTAGATCTCCAATTGGTTGGTTCAAAGTTAGTGAGGCATCATTCATAGGGCCTGACTTAGCATTCAATAACTTAGAAAAAGTCCAGTTGATCAGAGAAAGACTTTGGGGTACTCAGAGCCGATAAAAGTCTTATGCAGATATTCATAGAAAAGATCTCGAGTTTGAGATTGGTGACTATTTCTATCTAAAGATCTCTCCTACAAAGGTAGTGAAGTAATTCGGCAAGAAGGGAAAGCTCAGTCCCCAATATGTCGGTCCCTTTAAGATTCACAGTCGCTTTATCAAGGTAGCTTGTGATCTTGAATTGCCTTCAGATCTAGCCTCAGTTCATCCAGACTTTCATGTCTCTTTGCTTAAGAAGCTCATAGGTGACCCATCAGCTGTATTCACTATTTAGAGCATTGATGTTTAGAACACTCTCTCTTATAAAAAGATTCCAGTAGAAATCTTAGACTATCAAACTTGTAGATTAAGGAACAAAGAAGTCCCTATAGTTAAGGTTCTTTGGCCAAATCAGTCCGTATTCTCACCTCTTCTTCTCCAACTCAAATCAAGCTCACGGTAATAGTTCTTCTTAAGCTTACTTATTTTCATTTTCAGTGTTCATCACAAACTTGGTATGAAGTTTCATGCTCATGTTTCTATTATAAACTTGGTATCAAGTACCATTGCATATTCAGTTACGCACTTATGTATCAATTAAGTTATGTAATTATGCATTAGACATGCATTCTCATTGTGAGAAACATAATTTAGAATACTCAGTCATGCATTCATTAATCGGTTACACATGCATCAGATATACATGTCTAGCATTATATGTTCAGGTTGTCAGTCATGTTAGTCATGAGATCAGGTTCTAATTATTTATTTTCAGTATGCACTTTAGTTGTATTTTCTCCCCTCTTAGTCAGTCTCAATCGAGGATGAATGTTCTCAAGGAGGAGATATCGTAATACCCTGTACTTTTTCCTAGCTAAGTTTGTCCCAAGAATGTCTAGTATTAGCTTTTAAATTGAATGATGGTTATTCTATGAGGAATTTTTAAGATTTTCACTTTTTTCATATGGAAAATTCAATAATCTTTCTATCAATATAAAATTTGCCTAAATCCGATAACCGGGTCAGAAGTTACGACTATTTCAAGTTTCTATCATAAAACAGCGCCATTTTGATCAGTGGAGCGCCGCGCCACAAGCTAAAATTGAAATTGTCCATTTCCAGTGTCGCAGTAGAATTTCCTCCATGTCGCGCCAAAGTTTTAGGTCACAAAATAAGGGGCAACGCGATGGCTCCGCGTTGCGCCATCCCTCAATTTTCCAATTGTCAAATTCTAGAGACACGGTGCGATAGCGCCGCGTTGCGCCAGGGGTTCAATTTGGGAAATTTTTACTAAAATTAAATGACGCATCCAGGGTTAAAAGGGTTAACTTCCCACCCCTATTTAATACCTTTAACACATGATTTAGTCATTCTTCACCCAAAATATACTAGTTTCTCTCAAGAACAACCAAGGGCTTTTCATAGAAGATTCAGAATCAAGAATTTCCTCCGTCAACCTTTATAAATTCATGAACCAAGGTATTTATAGTGTTCATTCATGGACACTTTTCGTCCATGAAGTCCAAGAATCTCTTTTATAAGTTTAAGTTTATGGATTTCTTTATAAATTTCATATTGGGTTCATTTTGTTTATGGTGAGAATGATCAATTGAATTCAAATCTATGTTTGGTGATCAATTTTATGTGAAACTGATTTGAATAGATGTATATTCATGTAAACCTATGAATAAACCCTAAATGATAAAATTAGATATGAATCATGATGATTAATTATTGTATAATGTTGTCTACATGTGCTATGTCGACCATGTGTTTAATTAAATGCCTAGATGAAGAAACAATGCCCAACTAGTATGATATCATGAAATCCCCATGTATGTACAAGTTATACCTATCACATGTTTTGATGGAATGCTTCTATAAATGTATTATGGATTATGATGTTAGTTATATATTCAAGTAAGTTATGCTTGGTCAGTTTTCCTTCCATCTAGTCCTGGTGGCACTTGTACCCGAAATATTAGTTATGTTACTAGATCCATGTCATATTTTATGATACTTTGAGTCAAGCTATGAATCCATAGACTTCAGACAATCTTATGACTCACAAAATTTCTATGATCTCATAAACTCAGCCAGTTATCAGATATCAGTAATATTTCGTCAGTCAACGGAATTCAGTAACTCAGTCCATGTTCAGTTCAATAAATCATGTTCAGTGTCTATTCAGAAGGGGGTAGAAATTAGCACCTAGCAAACCCAAGGGTGGGAACTCACCTGTTATATGAGGGTGTGATTGTTAGAAGCAATCCTTGTGTTCCACAACTATGTAGCCAGCATAGGTTGAGACATCATAGTCTACTCTATAAGGGTAGATGAGGTAGATTAACCTGCTATATGAGGGTTCCCACCATTCTCCCTATAGTTACCTATTATATTAGAGTCACTCACATGTTGTCCTTACCAGTGGCGCGGTATTGACACCCTTCCAATCAGGGCATAGATTGGACCCTAATTCATCTATAATGCATTATTTGGGGCATGTCGGTTAGATGACTACCTCCCACAGTCTTAATATCAGTCTCAGTAAAAGAACTCAGATAGTTCTTCAAAATTCAAGACTGTTAGATACAGTTACTCATGTTATCAGTTATCAGTATTTCATGTTATTAGTATTCAAATTTAGTACTCATGTTATCACAATTTTAGATATAGTTATAATGTATGCATACTTGTATTCTCACGTTTATATTAGTCAGTTAGCAAGTAATCTTCATGCATATGAATCCCATGAATTCATATTACCCCACATGCATACCAGTATATTCAAAGTACTGATGCAGTTACGCTATAGTACCTTATACCATAGGTTTAGAGACACAAGCTCCAGATCAGCAGTAAATTCTAGTTTCAGTAGTCAGAGTTAGAAGTGAGTCCTCATCATTCGAGGACATGATTATTTCTCTATTATCTCATTAACTGGTTTATTAGTTGGAGTTAGTTGGGGACATGTCTCATCTACTCCTTACTCAGATAGTTTAGTCAGTTAGAGGCTTTCTAGACTATCATGTTTCAGACTTCAGTATTTTTAGTTTTGTTTTGGGTATTTCATACCCCATTTAGATGGTATATTTTACTTCAGTTATGTGAACCTTATAGCTTTTTAGTTTATATTTCCACATTAATCAGTATTTTATGCAGTATACAGGTACAAATATCTGTCATAGGTTAGCTTGTGGTCCTTCGAGGTCATGATCATGGTGTAGCATTCCGAGTACCAGATTTGGAGTGTTACAAAAAGTCACCACAAAGCTTGGACTTGAAGGACAAATGCATTGGAGTTGGCTTGATGGAATTTGGAATTGTTACACACATTGGCATGCCATGATGCTTAAATGTCATGATAAGGGCATGGAACACCCTTGGTTTCATTATGGACTATCAATTCCAATATATCACCATTATACCAATGTTCCTCAGACCCAAGTCCACGTGATAAGGGTGTGGCAGAGTGCTACGTTAAAAACGGGCAGCTTTGGCATACTATCAATAGGACACTTCAACACTTGTGAAAACACCATGGATGATCTTAGAGTTTTGAGACACAATTGAGTAGGCTTATAAGAGATTATTTATTCCATTACTACAGTTTGTTTATGTATTATAACATGGATTCATCTATTGTGATTACGCGTATGTTCATTCGTGGCTAAAAGCTTTTTTCCAAGGTTAAGGAAAAGAACATGATTAATCTTGTTATGTATTGAATTGATTTTGGTTATTTACCATTATTGGTTGTTTATTTATCCTTGTTATCACTATTTATTGATTCTAAATCCTTAGATACATGCTTAATTCTATCATGAGCCCGGAAGGAGGAATGATAGAATAAAACGTGGTATAGATAGAATAGGATTATAATTTCAATTGAATGATTTTATGATTTGCATTTAGGATAGGAATATACCTAAGTTCCCTATTTGGTTCAATCAAAAGATAGAATAATATTTCATTTAACTTAGTTTTGCATCCTCGCTCAATGATGAAGTCGTGGGGCTAAGTTAGATAATTGATTAGAGGTTCGGAAGGTCGTTGTGATAAATCGACCCGGTGGAACAACAACCAAGATAATTAACCTAGCCAATGAAGTTACATAGCTTAGTATGATTGTTAGTAGTGCCTTAACCTTGCGTTTCTGCCTTTTGTGGTTCAAGAACCTTTCATTTATAGTATTGTTTAGTTTAGTTTTAGTTTTAACTCTCTGATACTTTTGACTTACGTTTTCACTTGTTAATATTTATAGTAGAACTAGAATTGGATAGTTGTTTAACACAAGTCCCTCTGGGATCGGTACTTGACTTTCTTTAAGTCCACTATATTACTTGGGTGGACCATGTACACTTGTATGTGGACTTTGGCACAACACAAAACTATATCATTGAGCGGGGATGTGAGTCTTTAATTTGAATGAATTAGCTATATTCCTTTTTAATTAACCAAGTGAAGTGTTGAAACACCCCAAATTTTGGTCCCTAAAATTTCTTAGTTTTGAACTTACTATCAAACCTATGACTTATCTTACGAGTCGTAAGGTCTTCATATGAGTCGTATAGACCCCAATCGTGTAACGACCCAAGACTACCCTCTAGTCATCACACAGTGCTTACAACCCCGAAGGACTACAAGTTAATCAATAAATGATATCTACTATGAGCACTGAATAATAATACTAAAATTAATGCAGAAAATGGGTTAAAATGTCATAAGGTTCAAAATATCTGAAATACTAATAAAATATAACATCTGTAAAATGGAATATTATTTGAAAATCTAGTCTAAAAAGCCTCTAACTAAATCTATCTGAAAGTGGAGTTGATGGGACAATCCCCCAACTAACTCCATCTACTGAACTACTACATCTACTAAAAATATGAAATAATAGAATATCCTAGAATGATGAAGACTCATTGCTAAATCTACTAATGTTTGTTGAATCTGGCTAAATGCAGTCAGGAACCTGAGCATCCGAACCTATGATATAAAACAACATAGCGCAACAAATAGGTATGCGATAAGTATGTGAGAATGTACTGGTATTCTAAATGAGGTAAGGCTTAATGCAAGGGTTCATATGCATGAACAATAACTGACTAAATAATATAGAGCAACTAAATATTAGAGTACGTGAATAACTGGTACTACTGAAATCACTGAGTACGCAACACTGTGGACATACATAGATATATACTGTATCTAGACTTTTCTAAAGCTAAGTACTGAGTTATGATAACTGAGTAACTGATATCTAAAACTACTAAAAACTAAATTACTAATACTGACTATGTCTGACAATCCTGATTCTGTAGAGTTGAACTGAGTTCTAAAGTGAAGAATAAAATATAACTGTGGAAGGTAATCATCTAACCAACATGACCCAAATAAGATAAGATAACTGAGTTGGGGTCCAACTTTTAACCCCAATTGGAGCAGTATCAGTACAGTGCCATGGGTAAAGACAACTGCTGTGGAGTCAGTACTAACTAGCGAGTGACCCCTGAGATCAATCCTAAACTAGCAGGTGATCCCTGAGTATGTCAGTCCTATCTAATGGGTGACATCTCATAACCTACATTGGCTATATAGTTCTGGAAGTTAGGGATTATTTCTAGGGACCCAATCCTAGCTAATGGGTGTGCCCCCATCCTTAGGCTCGCTCGGTGCTGAATCCTACTCCTAACTAAAAGAAATTGATCTAATCATACTAAACTGGACTGGACTGATACAAAGGTTATTGAGTTTTCCTAAGTTCTATAACTGACTGAGTTCTATTGAGTTCTATAACTGACTGAGAGTACTACTGATCATGACATGATTGATACTATCCTTTCACTGACACTAGATCTAGGTAAACAACTAAATTCTTAGGTATTAAATAACACCAGGACTCGATAGCATAAAAAGTAAAGCAAAGCATCATCTTGAATATCATAACAATTTCGCTTAGTCATAATTCATTCATAGATACATTTCATCAAACACTTGTAATGTATTAACTTGTACATAGATGGGGAATATATGTTATCATGCTATAATGGCATTTTTAATTCTCATACATAATTTATCAAAAACATAAGAAGAATATATGGTTCATCAAATCATAAACACTTAGGGTTAACATGGTTACAACAATCAACTTGTAAATTGAAGGGTTTATCATGAATATCATGTAATTCAACACATACTAGAATCAATTCTTGGAACTTATAATCTAAATCATGGATTAAAACTCAAACAACATCATGAACATGAATTCATTTAATTCAAACATGAAAATCATAAATCATAGCTCTTATATTTTGAAAAAGAATTCTTGGGATCCAAGGAAGGTAAGGATCAATGGATGAACATCTAACATACCTTAATTTGAGAGTTTCTTGGAGTTCTTGGAGAAATCATGGGATTGACCTTGATTCTTGAGAGCAAGGGTTTGTTTTCTTGAGAGAGAATTATTTTTTATTTTTGGGGAAATGTGAATAATGAAGGGCTTAAACATTTTAGGGATTAAATACCATATCTGGACAAATTAAAATCATGGGAAAAGCTATTTTAACCCTGAGCATAACTTTAAGTTTTCATGTAATTTTTTCGATATGGACCCCTAGTGTGATGAGCCACTATCGCTCCAAGCCACTATAAAGTAATGACTAACAAATTGCATGGTATCCCAACGCAGTGGAATTGCATTGCCACCTTGGTTGTGACCTGGAAGTTCACCGCGACGCGGTGGGATCACGTTGGAATACTGGGAAAAAGACCATTGCCATTTTGATCCTTAGCGTGACATACCATGATCACGGAGGCTCACTGGATTTTGACAATTGTCATTTTGTCTAGTTCCACGATGCGCTGGTGGCTTAAGTGGCACACTATTTTACAAAAAAACATCCATAACTCTTCACCTGAGTATCGAATTTGTGTGAATTTTATATCATTAGAAAGATATTTCAATTTTCTACGAAATAGAAAGTTGAAATCTTGAAAATTCTACATGTATAAAGTTTATTCATCTTTAAAGAAAGTCTTTGACATTTTTGGGATGAATTTAAGCTAGGTAAAAGTACGAGGTGTTACAAATTGTCATCTAACTGGTGAGTGGTGCCTATGCTATTGACCTGATTATGAATAAATTTCACAAGTTTTAAACACTCATTATAATTCATGATGTCCAAATTGTAGGGAGACCAATATGTACCCTAAATATTTCTATCATGGCTATGACTAGGACCCTACGAGTCGTAGGGTCTCCTAAACAGTTCTGTGGTGTGAGTCATAGGGTCACATGGAGTATTCCCTTAGATACTTTCTATACTATGACTCATGAGGATGAGTCTTAGTGAGTCCTTACGAGTCGTAGAGTTACCTGTAGTCACTGAAGAGAATTTTTTAGATTTTAATAAAGGGCACTTTGGACATTTCTCTATTTACCCACTTAGAACCCACGTACATAAAATAATTTGTGGATATTATTTCCAACATTTGACAATCATAAACACTCTCTTAAACTCTCTCAAATCTTTAAGGCAAGAGCAAGATAGGGTTTCTCAAAGTTGGTCATTTAGGGGCTCAAGGGTTGATTTCTCTTAATAATTCTCTGTATTTTTAAGCATGTTACTCTTCCCCAAATCTTATTTTATGAAAAGTGTTTTGATGACTTAATTGTGTGGATTTAAATGTGGGTTTTGACAAGGGTTGAGGGTTTTAAAATAGTTTATCGTTGAATTATTTTCCCATGGTTTTCATGAGTTGTTCATGCTTTAGATTGAATGTTTTGAACTAATGGGGTGCATGGGTGTAGGAATAGATGGGGGTTGAGTTATTCCCCTAAATTGATGTTTTGAAATTGGAATTGTTTTTGAATAATTGTGTTCTGTTAACCAACTTATGTAATTGGATTGAATAATGGATTTGTCACAATGTTTGACTTACTCACCTATACTATTGCATTTCATAAATGGTTAAACAATGAACATGGATTTTTAAAGGCCTTATTGGCCATGTTTTGAGTTCATGAACAAAGAGGGTCAAGGTATTTTCCCAAGTTAATGGATTTATAATAGCATAATTATGAGCTTAAAAGCGCCCCGTATGATGGTACCTGCAGTGTCCGTTAATGTAAAATTCCTTGGTTAAATGGGTTATTTGGAACTTGTTACAATGGGTCTTTATAGGGATTATGTAGCTAAAAGGTGAAGGAGTGGGTCTCGAATGACTAATATTGGAAACTTATATCTTTTGACGTGAGGGTTAGTACTGATAACCGTGTGCATGGTTTACACTATTGATATATATGTGGGGTTGGGTATTCCCTGGTCTTCCTTAATACCTTTAGTTCATGTGGCTAACACACACTGGTCTTTCTCATGACTATATTTTAGAAGAAGGAAGAGTTAGAAAGGGACCTGGTGTGTCTGAGAGAAAAAACTTAGTAAATCTTTACAGTGGACCACGTCCTCACAGATCCTTAACATTTTAACTTGTCAAGGTGTCAAAAAATGTGTGGGCCTTGGGTATCAGTACAAAAGTCAATCACCTGGATCTCAAGGCAACGTTGTTCAATATGTAAGAAACAAAATCCTCAAACCTCTATGCACACATTATGGAAGAGATGGCCACATAAAAGAAAACTGTCAAAGTTGGATGAGAGCTAGAATAAATAGTGTTAAATATATTCAGCAAGAGAATGCCTATCTTAAGGGTTCTAGACTTTTGAATATGAATAAGCTCTCATTACCAAGATGGGTCAAGAAGAATTTGATTACACCCTAGTTTTCCTATTGGTAACTCAAACTCAAGTGGGTTCCCAAATCTAACAAATAGCTTTATTTGCAGGTGGAAGAAAAAGAGTACAGTTAGAACTATCTTTTTGATATGTAATTACTCAAAGCTATGACTAGAAGGTCTGATTGTATTCTCTCTTTTAAGATACCCCAAGGTGAAGGTATCCTTTGTGGAAAAGGAAAAAGAATCAAGAAAAGTTGTATGTATGGGTTACACCTAAAACAAGGAAGTTGTTGATGAAGATGTTGGTCAAGGACAAATTTGATATATAAGGGAGTGATGATAGTGATCATGATCCAAGATCTCAGTCACAAACATTGGCTCAATTATAAGAACCTCAAGAAGTGTCTAGTCAAGATTTCACAGGGACCTGGTCCTAGTTGAATTCATCTAAAAAGGTCAAACTAGAAGCACATATATTTTCATACCTGTGGATATTCTAATTTGACGCAGTTCAAATAAGAGACTAAGTCAGAAATCTCATGGTTTTCTCAGTATTCCTATCCCAAAAGTGAGCTTACAAGGTGAAAATGATTCCGAAACATGCTGGCTGGTTTAAAGTAATACAGGAGAATCCTTAGAAATTTAAAGAATGCTAAGTTCGGGGCCGGATCCTTAAACGTTTTTCAAAACAAATCTGGTATGGAATGGTGTATTGAAACTAACACATTGAGGTTAGGATTGATCAAATTTACTTGACCTACTAAATAGATCAGTTTTTCTTCCTAAATTTAGCTATGCTCAAGAGACAAGTATCTTTGGTAAGGTAGGTACATCATTGTCTAACTCAGTACTTTACCCTTTCAGGTATACACCCATGGGAATATCTTGGGAGAAAAATAGCTTAGGCTAGCACAAATGAAAAATTCACTCAAGAAAGAAAGGAACCTGGTCCCATCTCTCAGGTTAGTACCATTCAGTGTGACTTAAAAATTTTAAAACACCTGTCTATAAGGCCACATGTATTTTCTCATTTGAATAAAAGTTTTCAATACATAACAAATTTGAAGAGTCCAACCTATTTAGAGTCTAACATGTCTATTCAAAAGGCACCTTTTTAATGTTAAATGATCGTTTTCCTTATTTATAAATCAAATCCTTTGAATTTTATTCTCAATCAAAATTAACTCATATCATCTTTTTTAATATACCTGTTCTTGAAACTAAACAGATACTTTGGCTTTTCTCTCAAAAAATTCAAAATGGCAGAAACTCCATCTTCCTTAACCCTTGTTAATGAGCCAAAAGTTATTAAATTCACTAAAAATTTGTCTGAACAACCTCAAAACAACACCTATATTTCCTTAGAACCCAGTACCATTGAAAACATTACCATAAGTCATCAACAAGAACCTGCATTAAATCTACTTATTAAATCTTTCTCAGAAAATCTTGAAAACCTAACTGAGTCTATTCCTTCCCCTAGTATCAGAATTGTTACTAAGTTAGCAATGGGGGTGGATTTAAATCAAGTATTTGGTTCACCAATTGAATAGTAAATTCCTCAATTTGAATTACCTTCTTCCGTAGTAGACAAAAAATTACTTAAAAATTCTTAATATCCCTATTTCTTCTAAAGAACCAAAAAAGTATGAACTCATAAAAACCCTATAAGTACCTGGTTCTCCTGCACCTTATAAGTCAAACTTAATATTTTCCCAATTGTGTGATGATAAAATACCTATGAAAAGGTCGAATCTCTCAAGCAGTGAAAATTGGGTAGCCAAAAATTTGTTTCTATATGCATATGATCCCAAGGAAAGCACTGCCAATGTAGAAGAGCAAATAGGAGGTAAAAGGGATAAAGAGACAAATAATGAAGAATTTGTGATACCTCCAAATGAGGAGGATAAATATGAAACTCCTCTGAGATGGTATTAAAAAAAACAAAAGGGAAGCAAAGGCAATTAAAAGGTGATTGATACTAATGTAAGAATTGTTAAATCCTATTCCACTATGTGACTAGAAAAGAAAGTTTTGAAAAATGCTATGAAAGTTAGCAAGACTTTAACAACAAGGAGAACAAGGCCTAAGAAAGTTGTTGTAGTAGAAAAGGAGAAAAATGTTGAAGTTGTAGAAATTTGTGAGCGAAAGGACATTGATTTAGATATTGGTACTGCAACTAAGAAGAAAAGACAAGAAGTTATTATGGTTGGAAGGACCAGGTCTTTCAGTCCAAAGTCCGGTAGCCCTGTTGTAAGTAAAAAAAAACACATTACTGTAAAAAATAAGAAAGTCTCTGAAGGATCTGATCCTAAGAAAAAAGGGTCTGAAAGAAAGAGTCAAGTAGTGAACCCAAAAGAAGAAGAAAAGAAGGATTCATCAAAAGAAGAAAAAATTACATCTTTGAAATCATAAAAGGTATTGATTGGTAGATGTTTGATTCCAGAATTTATGATAAACCTAGAATTACAGAGTTAATTGAGTGTGTTATTCACCAGGGATGGTTACACCTCCTAGAAGAAGCACCTCCCATGACTTTTAAAGAGGAAGTAAGAGAATTCTACTATTCAATGAATTTCTTAGAAGATGGGTTAATCTTGATAGCCCAGGTGTAAGGAAAAGATATAAATCTTGATGAGGAGGCACTAGGAAGGATTCTAGATGTGCCTATGATGGGTGTGAGAACTGTTGTGAAACAACATCCCTCAACTGAGATCATGATTGATGCATCTAAATTAGAAGGTACACCAATAGCTGGTGTAGAAACAAAATTTCTCACAAGTGGTTCCAATTGGCGTATGAATTTGTGAAAGTTTTTTTACCCAATTTAGAGAAAAGGACCATTGCCTCTGGTGTTGACCTATTTTCGATAGAATATCTAAGTAAGTTTGAGTTGATAAGTCTGTCTACTCTTATGATAGAGAACATAAATGAGCTGATCAATAAGTAGGAAAGAAGACTCAATATGCCACATGAATACTTCTTGAATAAAGTGTCTGATCATTTTGTAGTGATTAGGATAAAGAGGACTCCAGGAATAGTCAAACAAAAGTTCAGTCTAACAACTTTGGTGGAAAATAAATGTATTGTAGGGAAAATAGGAACTGTTTTCCAAGTGTAAGAACTGTTGGTTGCTCAGGAGAATTTAAATAGAGAAGTAGAGTGGACGAATATCAAGTTAGTTGTAAAGGATTCTGAGATTGTTCACTTGAAGCTACAAAATTAGAAGTTGTCCTCCAAGGGACCAGATGCCATTGAAGAACTTTCAGTAGAAAATACAAAGCTCTAGGGCAAGGTTGCAGAACTTACTAGTGAAGTACAAGGGTTGAATGCAGAAGTGAAGACCCTCACTAAATAATTATTAGATGCTCATGCAGCTGAGGCAGCCAGAATGGAGTTTTTGCTAAAATCATTCTCTCCTAAGCCCCCCCACCCCATACTTAAGTCTTATGTGTCAAGTTACATGTGTCAGTTTCCAGTTCATGTCTCTATTATGGCTTATGTAGATAGTTGTTTTATATTTTATTTGTAATATTGTAATGGTTTTGATCCTTCTTAACAATGAATGAACTTCTGTTTGTGTGCTTCATCAGTTCTCTTTTTAATTTAAAAGTAGTTATTTATGGTAGTGTTACCTCAGTGGCCATGAGTTAACCATCTTGTGCTTACTTTATTTTTGGTTTGCTGTTATTACTTTTCAATGATGCTAAAAGGGGGAAAACTAAATGCATAAGGTAGGGACCAAGTATGTTATTGTGTTCTGATGTGTAAGGGACCAGGTACCAAACAAGTGCATATGATAGGTGATATGTAAAGAATGCTCAAATGGTGAAGATATAATAGCCTATTGAAAAATGAAGGCAGAGTGATAGGGGGAAGAATGCTCAAATTCACTTTTATGAGTACAAGTATATTGACAGAGGGAACATTGAAATATAGCAAATGAGTTGAGGTTTTGATGTCAATTGACAAAAAGGGACCAGGTCCCTAGGTTTCATGATATATTGACAAGGAGATGCTTAATAAATGATGATATGGGGAACATTCACCGACGATAGTGGTAATCACTCCAATTGTATAAGGTGAATGAAATTGATGCTTTAAAGATCTGTGGTCATGTTTTGTGATTTTTCATCATCAAAAAAACGGAAAATTGCTATATATTGTTTTAATAATGAGAAGCTAACACCAAGGGACCAGGTCCCTAGTTTGTCAAGGATAAATACAGTTGTCATATGGTCGGTGAAGTTATGTTTTCTAGTGTAACAAACTGTGAAGGTAAGCTTGTACCTTTCAAGGATGCTTGTCATAATCAAATTTCTACCCTTATCATTATTCCACTATAAAAGGAAAAAGATGCTTCTCAATGAAGCAGTTTTTGCAAAAATCAAAATTAAAGAAAATTTTGAGAGGCTAAAAATCAATCCAGCTTCATTACTCAAGTATTGCTCAAGTTCTTATTTCTTATGTACTAAAGAGCGAGTGTTCTTAAGTTGAGTCCTGAATTGTAATTGAATTACTCATACTATAAGAGTAATGCTTATTTTCTTTCTTGAGTGAGCTTAGGTAGAGTTACCTAAGGTTGATGTTGGTTAGAATTATTTAATATCAAGGTGTACTCTTGGTAGAGTTATCAAGATAGACTTGTAGTAGAGTTATTACAAGCAATTGGAACCTAGATATTGGAGAGGACCATTCAGATATTAGAGTATATGCTAAGATCCTATGTGATCGAATTTGATGGTAGGTGGATTTATCATTTGCCTCTCATATAGTTTGTATACAACAATATTTATCATTCTAGTATTCAGATGGCTCCATTTGAGGCTTGTATATTAGGAGGTATCGTTCTCTTATCGGATGGTGGAGGTTGGTGAAGATGGGTTATTTAGTCTTTATTTGGGTCAATAGGCTATGAAGAATATGAAGGTGATTCGAGATAGGATTAAGACCTCCCAAAGTATCCAAAATTCCTATACAGACGTGAGGCAAAGGGAGTTGGAATTTGAAGTTGGCGATTGGGTGTTCCTAAAAGTGTCTCCTATGAAAGGAGTGATGAAGTTTAGAAAGAAGGGAAATCTTAGCCTCCATTATATGGGATCGTATTTAGTTTTTAAGAGAGTTTGTAGTGTGGCTTTTGAATTGGATTTACCTTCTAATTCGGGTTCAATCATCCAATCTTCCATGTGCCAATGTTGAGAAAGTGTGTGGGTGATTCTTCCTTGATCGTTCCTTTGGAAAGTATTGATATTTTGGATTCCCTAGCTTACGAGGAAGTCTTGGTTGACATTTTGGATACGCAAGTCTATCATTTAAGTACTAAGTATGTGGCTTTGGTGAAGTCTCTATGTAGGAACCAAAAGTTTGAAAAAGCGACTTGGGAAGCCGAAGAGGACACGAGATCCAAGTATCCATTCTTGTTCCCTATTTTGGATAATTGTGCTTGAGGTTTTATATTACTAAACATCTTTGATTTTTGTCTTTGTTAAAGGTAAGTATGATCATGTTATATGTTAAATGAAAAATGATCTTAAGGAGGGGAAATAAAACACCCCAAATTTTGGTCCCAAAATATTTCTGAGTCTTGAACTCACTGTCGAACCTATGACTAACCTTACGTGTCATAAGGTATCCATATGGGTTTTATAGACCCCAATAATCATCTAAACAGTGAGTGGTGCCTATGCTACTGACCTGATAATGACTAACGGTCATGAGTCATAAAGACTTATTGCGAGTCGTGATGTCCAAATAGTAGGGTGACAGTGTGTACCCCAAATGTTAATAGGACCCTACAAGTTGCAAGGTATCTTGATGAGTCATGTTGTACGAGTCATAGGGTCACCAGGGAGGATTCCCTAATTACTTCCTAGACTATGATTCATGGGTATGAGTTATAGTGAGTCCTTACGAGTCGTAGAGTGACCCGTAGTCACTAATGACAATTTTACAGCTTTTGATTAAGAGCACTTTAGACATTTCCATTTTTACCCACTTAGACCCTACATAAATAAAATACCTTAGGGACATTATTTCCAACCTTTATAGATCACACAAACTCTCTTAAACTCTTAAATCCCTAAGGCAAGAGCAAGTTAGGGTTTCTAAAAGTTGGTCATCTAGGGGCTCAAGGATTGATTTCTCTCCATAATTCTCTATATTTTTAGGCATGTTACTCTTCGCCAAACCTTATTTTATGAAAATCATGTATTTTAATGGATTGATTAAGAGGATTTTGACAAAGGTTGAGGGATTTGGAATGGTTGATCCTTGAATTATTTTTCCATGGTTTTCATGAGTTGTTCATGCATTAAATTGAATGTTTTGAACTAATGGGGTGCATGGGTGTAGGAATTTGAAGGGGGGTTCAGGTATTCCCCCAAATTGATGTTTTGAACTTGGAATTAGTTTTGAATAATTGTGTTCCCTCATCCAACTTGTGTAAATGGCTTGAATTATGGATTTGTCACATGGTTTGACTTACTCACCTATACTATTGCATTGCATAAATGGTTAAAAAATGAACATGTGTTCTTAAAGGCCTTGTTGGCCATGTTTTGATTTAATGAACAAATGGGGCCAAGGCATTCCCCTAAGTTAATGGAATTTTAATTTCATAATTATGATCTTGCATGCTTATGGTATGATGATACCTATGGTGTGCCTTAATGTATTATTCCTTGGTTAATAAATGGGTTATGTGAAACTTGTTTTAATGGGGGTTATGAAGATAAGCCGTGAAGGTATAGTTCTCGAATGATTTATACTTGAAACTCATAATTTTCGGCATAAGGGTTGGTCTTGATGACTGTGTGCATTGTTCACACTATTGATATACATTTGTATCTTAGATGACATGGGGTCAGGACATTCCCTGGTTTTTGTTGATACCTCGAATTTGTATGACTATCAGTCACTAGGGCCCTTTTATCAGAGGGAGATAAACCCATGTAGCCTGTGGGTGCTTGTTTATGATGGTTAAGCTACATAGTCTAGGATAATATTTTACTTCATGCTAAACCTTGATCCCTATCCCAACACGTTATTTATTTATATATATAATGATATGTGCATGGTTGTGAAATGGGATTTGACTTGGCTTTATTTTGTCCCCGATCCCTGATTTACATCTAGTTCTCACCCTACTGACCTTCTATGGATGTTGTATCCTCACACGATATAGGGTGTGAAGGAAATTTGACTTTTCTTGTGCAGTGTTAGGTGGATTATCTCTATTCATCAATCGTTTGTGGTGAGTGGTGAGCTTGCATTCTTCGAAAGACTTTATCATTCCATCAGTTTTATTTCATGAATTAGAATTAAATACTTCACATTAACATTATCATTATCATTGTCATTGTCATTTTCAGAGTCGGGGGCATGTTTCGACGTATGTTATTTTATGGTATAGAGGCTTTGTGGATAATTGTGGATGGGTTTTAGTTGTTGACATTCACAGACTTTTGAGTCACTGTTTAATTTATCTTGTTATATATTTGGAACTCATCCGTTGTCATGTGTATATGTGTGTTCTGTATGATTAGGCAAAAGCGGTGGTCCCCGATCTCCGATGGACTTAGGATACCCGTCACAGCCAAGTATTGGTTCGGTTCGTGACAGGTGTTTAGGATATCTCTATACTAAAATAAATCATCCTTTAACTATTAGTATCTAATTATTAAAGACATG
Source organism: Capsicum baccatum var. pendulum (assembly GCA_030864225.1). Lineage (NCBI taxonomy): Eukaryota > Viridiplantae > Streptophyta > Magnoliopsida > Solanales > Solanaceae > Capsicum > Capsicum baccatum. The sequence goes on along the minus strand of CM061557.1, from coordinate 82,562,119 downwards.
GTCTAAACTCCTTACACTCTTCATTCTATCTCTCCACTTATATGGTCAATTAGTTTTAGGACTTCAATTTATCCTAAAGTTCATGACGCTTTAGAATAGTAAACCAAGACCATAAGAATAATCACATGCCTTGATAAACATATAATCCAACCATCAAATCATAATTACACGTTCATTTTCGTAGCACTAACCCTCGAATAAGGGTGTTTATCCACTCATAGTCTTACAAAGAATCACAATAATGGAATTCATAAGTAAAAACTATAAGAGAAATAAAGTAAAGAAGAAAACCCCTATTTGAAGCCTCCCCCGTGTAGTTTCTCTCTCCAAAGTCATTCTAAAGTGTTTAGAATAGAAGTTAAGTGTCCTATTTATAGTGTAGCATAAGGTTTGCCTGAAAATACACAAGGGTGTGGCACGCTCTTATATAGTGGATCAGTGGGCGTGCCATACTCTTATCGAGCATGCACATTGTTTTATGCCATTGATAATTTTGTCCAAGGGTGTGGCACGCTCTTATGGCACATACCAGTGGGTGTGGCACGCTCTTGTGTATCAAATTCCAACTTCCCTCTATGGTGTAGCCTCATCACTTTGCTTCGTGTCCCATGCACTGTTGATGCCTTTTTCAACTCTTTTTAGGCTGGTTTTTCTATACGATATTTCTCCTAACACCTTCGATCATTCATAAGAACAATATTATTAGCAAATCAAGCTGCTTCCTTGCAATAATCTAGACTTGAAATACTAATCATATTCATTAGTTCATGCACACAAATTAAGCTCAACCAAGTGAATATATGTGCATGTAGCGCGCAAAATAGATACAAGTATAGGCAATAACTAGCACTTAGGATGCATAAATACGCCCAAGATCAATGTTTCCTTAGCCTTGCCACTTAACACCTTATCTCAAATTACCCTCACACTATCATCAAACTGGTGAGCTTGAATCTTCTCCGTTAAAACAGATCTAGATTAACAAAAGCTAACATACGTTTGGGTGTCACATTGTCAAGCTTAACCATCTGGTTAGCTAACAACTGAACCTCTAAGGCCAAAGACTGTCCCTAAGTCAAGCCTTATCCAAATAATAAAGAATAGTGAGATCATAATCCTTAAGAAACTCAAGCCAATGTCGTTGTCTCCTATTAAAATCTCACTGATTTAAGAAGTACTGAATGTTGTGATAATCTAAGAAAATTTCACAAAGAACTCCACACAATTTATGTCTCCACAACTTCAACATGAACACTATGGTTGCCAACTCCAAAACATTGTAGGGTAATTCTTTTCATGAGACTTCAGCTGTCGAGAGGCATAAGCAATGATCTTACCCTCCTGCATCAACACCACACCCAAACCAATGCCAAAAGCATCGCAAAGCACATAAAACCCATACATCCCTTGGTAAAAGTCATGATAGGGCCGAAGTCAAGAACTCCTTGAGCTTTTGGAAGATCTTCTCACAAGCATCCAACACTAAAATACAGTCTTCTTTTGAGTCAACATGGTCAAAGGAGTCACAGTCGACAAAAAACCCTCTATAAAATACCAATAATAACCTACCAAACTAACAAAACTTTGAATCTCCATAGGATAAATAGGTCTAACCTAATCACGAATTGCCACTATTTTGTCCAAATCAACCATAATACCATTCTTCGTCACCACCTGACCCAATAAAAAGATAAAATGAAATACAAACTCACACTTGGAAAACTTGACATATAATGTCTCATTATGCAATATCCAAAGTACAAACATCAAATGTCTCACATGATCAGCTTCATTATTGGAATAAACTAAGATATCATATATAAATATAATCATAACTGAGTAGAGATAAAGTCATGAAACCTGATTCAACAACTATATGAATGTTGCTAGGGCAATGGTCAACCTAAAAGACATGACTAAAAACTCATAATGGCCATATCGAGTATAAGAAGCCATCTTTGGGACATTTGAAGCTCTGATTTTCAAATACAGATACTCGAATCTCAAATTAATCTTGAAAAATATGAAAGCACCCTAAAGTTGGTCAAACAAATCATCAATACAAGGAAGAGGATACTTGTTATTAACCATCACTTTTTTCAATTGTCGATAATCATTATACATATGCATAGAACTGTCTTTCTACTTCATAAATAAGATAGGAACATCCCATGGAGATACAATAGGTCCAATGAATCCCTTATTTAATAAATCCTACAACTATTCCTATAATTCTTTCAAATTAATTGGGGAAATCCTATAGGAGGAATGGAAATAGGCTTACTGTTTGGATCCATATCAATAGAAAAATCAATAACACGATCTAGGGGCATAGTAGACAAATTCATAGGAAACACCCCCTAAACTCATGAACAACTTGAATAGAATTTTTAAAAGGAGGTGAGACAATACTAGCATCACGAACATAATCCAAATAAGATAAACACACTGTTTCTAACATTCTTCGAGCATGTAGAAAGATATAACTCCCTTAGAACCCAAATTAAGAGTACATTTCCAAGCTAAGTTGGGTACACCCGGCATGGCTAAGATTGTCTATGCATAAAAATCCTAAATGGCATTATAGGAGGCTAAAACTTACATACCCAAGATAATATCAAAATCAATCGTGTCTAAGATAATCAAGACTACCCAAGTGTCACACCTCACAAAGGTAACTATACAAGGTTGGTACAACCGATCAACTACTAAAGAATCTCTTACATGGGTAGAAACATGAAGAGGCATAAAAAGGGGCTCACATACTTCATCAAAACCAAAAGCAAGATATGTAGACACATAGGATAATATAAACCAAGGGTCAAATAACACAAAAGCAGATATGTAGCAAAATAGGATGATACCTATAATAAATACATCATAAGCCTTTGCATCGGGTCTCTTAAGTACAACACAACATTGTCCATGTTCTCTCTCAAACTGAGTAACCCTGCTTCCACTACCACGAGCTCTTCAACTTTTATATCGAGCAACTATAGCACCACCCTTACCACTCTGTAAACTACCTCTCCCTGCAGATATTAAAGTAGGGAAAACCTGAACCTAAGAACCCGACTAAGTAGGTTTATACATATGTCGCAGTAAACCTTTGGTGAAATAGACAACCTCAATAGATACAAAGAATCATCTATGACCTAACTCAATCTGAGGGGGCACAAACAAAGTAGCATGATCACATCGGCTTAAAGAAATAAAACTAGAACCTCTACTAGCATGACATAATGCCTTGCCATTTAAAGTCGTAGAACCTAAAGTTTTAGAACTGATCCTTATAAAATAACCTAAAACTGACCAACGAAATAACCAAGTCAACCTCCACTCGTGAAATATAAACCTCAGAAGGTGAAACCACTAAACTCAGATTGATAGTGCACCTTCTTATTACCTTTCTATATAGCCTGGGTAATAGACTCAGTTAACTTTTCATGCTTAAGAGTGCTTTGAGAATAAGCCCAAAAATAACCATTTGGGCAGTATCCAACTGATAAGGACAATCTAACCCCTTTATCAATTTACAAATTCTCTCCTACTTAGTGAAGATACAAGGAATAATTAACTAGATATAGCATAGAAGTGGCCTCATACTCAACAATAGACATAGATCCCTTCACCAATTGATCAAACACCTCGCGCATGTAATCTCTCAAGCTGTATGGCACAAACCTCTTAAAAAAAGCCTCAGAAAAATAGGCCCAAGTCATAGAAGACAAACAAAAATGCCTATAACTGGATAGAGACCTCCACGAATCCCTAGCCATATCCATCAATATATAGTGAGTATAAGAAACTCTATGAGACTCGAGGGATCCAATATTATGTAACTTCTCCTGGAAGTCTATCAGAAACTCATAGGCATCCTGGCTAATCATGCAACTAAACTTGGAAGGATCTAAGAGAATAAATCTCCAAAAACTCTTTTGATCATCAAAAGGCATCACAATACCCAAAGCAACTTGGGGATTAATAGGTCTAATAGATAATGAAACCACACGTAGGGGTACCTTGGATGATGGATGTACCCTTAAACTAGGACCATGAGTTGATGTAGGAAAATTAGTCAAAGTAAGATCAATACCAAGTACACTCAAGGGAACACCCTCTAAGTGACTTAAAAGGCAAATTAACAAATCCTAAAGCACTAGGGTATCAACTGAACTCTGTGGAACCTGAGCTAGCCTCATATACCCTATCTAATAATATCTAGCATAGAAAACATCAGGATTGAAAAAGGCTTCCCTAGCACGTACTTTGGCAGAGACAGCTCCTCATACCCATATTTTATCTCTACGTCAACTGTAACCCTAGCTCATTTTCCAACTAATGCTCCCATATTGGGTGCCGACTCAGTATTCCTAGCATCTCTGGACCTAGTCCTGACCATCTATACAGAAAATAATTGAATACATATTTAGCATATTGGGCATGAACAACCCGCATGACAAAGGATCAAATTAGAGAAGTTTTTCCTAAAGATATCTTAAAGCCTCTTCAAGATAGATATAGATGACTAGGTACCGATCTATGATAATCTATTTGACATCTTGCTCTAACACTTATGAGATCGGTGAACCTAATACTCTGATACCAATTTATCATGAACCAAAAGTTAAGGTCATGATGACACTTATGTCATCCTATCCTTGATAAGTAAGTAAAGTTTCAAAATATTAAGAAATTCAAAAATTAATAAATAGTACAAAATAAGACTTCTAGAATGAATCCAGACCATAAATATAGACAAATGCAAAAGTCTTAACAAAGCACATAACAATCCTAAATCCTGTTACCATAAGTACAAGAGCATACAAAAACTATATCTAAATTTAAATTAATACATCAGTCTATCTCCAAAATAAATAAGGATATCAAGTAGAAGATAAGGCATGGAACCAACTCTAATAGCTTAGAGCGTGCCACTACCTTGAATTCCAACTAATCAAGCACGAATTCAGCCACTGCGTGCCGCAACTCATACTAGAATCTCAATAACAAGGGCATAGTAGGAGTGAATATAGTCCACTTGTAATCAATAGCTATCATAGGCCAACTGAGTAAATAAGAAAATAATATAAGTAAAAAATTACTATGAGCGTGCAACATGAAAGCAAAAATATTTTCAAACGGTAGCTCACACCGTCTTCACTAAGAGTTCTAATGTATAAACAAAATCAAATAGAAACAAGCATTCACAAGTACATAGAAACCAATTTAATATCAAAAAATACATAAAGAAAATACACAATATACAAATGTTGCTCAATGCAATGAATAATGAAGCAAATAGTTAAAAGTCATTTGATGACTTTGTGTATACACCTATAGAGCCATAATGATCCCAAAATAGGACACATGAGGGGTTCACAACCTATATACTATCTTAAAATTTTCACTAATGACAATCTCATGTCTCAACCTATCCGACCGACATATCCCTTGATTTAGGCATATTTTTAAAGTGTCTTATTTTCTTTCAAAAATCAGCATTTCTCAATGATATTAATATCTCATGAATATATATGTATGAAATGAGGATAATATGCTCATAATCAATCAATATAAAGATCATCGGTCCATTCAATATGTTTGTAAGTAAACTTAGAAATTAACTCAATATGTCAATAAGTCATGATATTAGTTCTAGTTTAGCACCATTAGAATAAATATACATGTAGGATATCATTAATATCATATCAATCCAAAACTCAGGCATTTCTATCATGACAAGGGCAAATATTACTCAAAAGTCTTATAATATAATTCAAGCCCCCACTTGGGCATCACATTAGTAAATAAAGCATTCAAATATACAAATAAGGTCAATGATGTAAAATAAATCCCCACACGAGAAACAAGAGATCAATAATATCAAAATTCAACAACTACATAATATAATCCCTCACTTGGCCATCATGCAATGTGTAATATCCCGAAAAAAATTTCGTTGAAATTTTGTGTGTAAACGTGTTGGGTTCTATCTTCTAGAATGAATTATAAATTTTCTGTGCGGAATGTCGTAGATTATGACCCACCATTGTGTAGAGTATTTAATAAGATTACCAATGATATGTGGATCATCCAAAATAGACACCCAAGCGACGAGTTATGAACATTTCGATCGAACCATGAATAGTAGTGAACAGTAAAACGTGCAGGAAAAAGTACTGAGGCCTAGTGTATTTTTGCTCCAACTTTAAACTATCATAACTCCTTGTACATAATAATCTTGATTATCTACTATATATCAACGGAAAGCTCTGAGAGTCCTCTTTCCAATGAAATTATTTTCATCTAATTTGTCTATCGAAGCAAAAAGTTATGGTCAATCTACTTCAGCCTATCAAAAGCAAATTTTTGGGTCTTCAAACGATCATAACTCCTCGTACACAATGATTTGGGTAAGTCCTCTTTCTAATGAAAGTGGTTTCATCCAATTTGGATATCGGAGTAAAACGTTATGGTTGATCTACTTCAGACTATAAAAACAGTCTACTAAAGGACAAATTCGAGAATTATTTGATTTTTAGGGGCGTTTTGGTCATCCCCCCTCACGCAAAATCTATTCAAACCCTATATTAAAGCCTATTAGAAGTATTATATGTTATATTTCATCAAATTCCCTCAACAAGAAAACCCTAAACTCCTACATCCAACTTCAAGAACCTCCAAAGTTCACCATTAATTATGCAAATTTATTCAAGATTCCAAGTTCCTAGTTCAAGAACTCCAAGAACCATCATTCAAAGGCATGATTAATATCTTAAAAATGATTATCTATCTAAAGTTCGTCATTCAAGCTATGTGGGGTTTTTCAACAAGAACTCTCTTTCGTTCTTGTACCCAAAAGTAATTTTCTTTATAAAGGCATGACTTTTATTTGATTTTTTTCGATTTTGAAGCATAAACCCATATATTATGATGATTATTATGAAATTTTGATGTTTATGATTTTGAAATATGGATTTACATGTGTGGAGATATAAAGCATAAATCTGGAACGATATTTATGATAATTTTAACACTTGAGTCGTGAATCTCCATTAGAAATTGTGTTTTTTTGAGAAAGTGTGTGTTATAAGCAAGCCGATGTTGAATATTTGAGATATTTTGAATGATTTGACCTTTTGGTCTTAATGGAGTTATTTTGAACTTGAGTGTGAAAGAAATCCACAACGTGGTTGATTTTGATAAATGGGAAGCATGATGGCTCCTGATGTATATTTATATATTACTGAAATTATTTTGTTGTGGATTGTCTTTGAAATGATCTGAGCTAAGTCCGAGAGAAATCTTTAGCACCGAGTGGGAGGTATAAAGTCACCTTAATTCCCTAGAACTACGTACCCCCATAGGAGTGAGCCTGAGGCTGATTTATATAGTGATCACTAGTTTATATGGATTTAATATCGATAGTCCTACTCCAATGGTAAGATAGGACGGCTCTCCCCAATGTGGGTTGTACCTTGGACTCTATGTAGCTCATATGGTTTATGTCGGTTATAGGATCTCCCAGTATATGTTTGTTTCCTTGTATCTATGGTGAATGGTGAAGTGATTTGAAAATGGAATTGTGAAAGTTATCTTTTGAAAGATTTAAATGATATTTACATTATGAGAATTGATATTCTTAATGAACTGAAATTGATTGACAAATTATATAATGACTCACATGTGTTATTATACTTATTTCATCCTCCCATGATTACGATGATTTTCTTCGGGCTATGTGAGTATTTCATACATTCTGCATATTTCTTATAAATATTTATGATGATGATGTTTATACAACTACATACACCCCCATATACTCGGTTCCTTTCCATGGTACTGACCCACATCTTCAGATGTAGGCTATATTTTCTCAAAATATAGGTTCAAGTGCTCAGTTCCAAGTTCGATAGTGATTCTTTGGGCATGCCGTTCTACATCCTATGTTGTGGTGAGTCCTCATGTTTTGAGGACGTGATGTCTTATGTTGTTTTTATGGAATCATTTACATTTGATAACTGAGTATGAGTCAGTTAGGGCATGTCTCAATGGCCCGCTGGTTTTATTGATTTTCTTAGAGGCTTGCCAGACTAGTATAGATGTTGGGAGTTGACTAATAAGTCATATTTTGTTATCTTTCTGAAATTCTTTTATTCTTGGATGATGATTACTCTGTTGATATTTGAGTGTTATTTATGGAAACCCCATTGATTTGTGTTAAACTGAATAAAAATGGCTCAAAGGGTTAGCTTTGGGCTACTCGTGGCCTCAAGTACCGTGTGATGCTTCAGGATCCATTTTTTGAGGCGTTACAAACTTGGTATCAAAGCCTATTTTTTGTGGTGTACTATGATGCTTCGAGAGTTGGGTTGGGTTGCGTATTGATGCAAAAGTGTAAGGTGATAACTTATGCTTCTAGACAGTTGAAACCATATGATAAAAATTACCCCACCCATGACCTTGAGTTGGTTGTTGTTGTGTTTGCTTTGAAAATCTAGAGACACTATTTTTATGGTGTCCATGTTGATGTTTTCACTGATCATAAGAGACTGCAATATATGTTTACCCAGAGAGAATTGAATCTTAGGCAGAGACGATGGTTAAAATTGTTTAAAGACTATGATATGAGTGTGTTGTACTATCCGAGCAAGGCCAAATTATGGTGGATTTCCTAAGTAGAGTGTCCATGGGTAGTGTTTCGTATGTGATAGAAGGTAAGAAAGAGTTAGCTCATGATGTACATCATTTGGCTATATTGGCGGTTAGGTTGTTTGACTCTGTTGAAGGTAGTATAGGGGTTCAGAGTAGATCCAAATCCTCCTTGGTTTCGAAAGTGAAGGAAAAGCAATACTTAGATGCTAGTTTGGTCAGACTGAAGGAGTCTGTCAAGGACCAAAAAGTAGAGGTTTTCTCCCAAGGGGGAGATGGTGTGTTGAGATTACAGGGTAGATTGTGTGTCCTAAATATTGATGATCTGAGACAGACCAGGATTAACCGAGACTTGCAGGAAATCTATTAGTGAAGTGGCATGAAAAATCATATAGCAGCGCTTGTATCTAAGTGTGCAACATACCAACAGGTTAAGGTTGAACACCAAAGACCTGGTGGTATGATGCAAGAGTTTAGTTAGTATTCCCACCTGGAAGTAGGAAGAGATAAATATGGACTTTGTAATTGGTTTACCTCCTTCCCAACTCTATCATGATTCCATTTGGGTTGTGGTTGATAGGTTGACTAAGTCTGCTCATTTCATGCCTGTTCATACTTTATATACTACTGAGGATTACACTAGATTATATATCCGAGAGCTAGTCAGACAGCATGGAGTTCCCTTGTCTATCATTTTGGATAGGGGTACTTAGTTTACTTCACAATTTTGGAAAGCTTTTCAGAAGGGTCTTGGTACCCAAGTGCTTTTCAGTTCTGCTTTTCATTCGTAGACTGATGGTCAGACTAAGTGGACCATGAAGACCTTAGAAAATATGTTGAGAGCTTATGCACTTGACTTTAAGGGAAGTTGGGATGATCACTTACCGTTGATAGAGTTTGCTTACAATAACAGTTTCCACTCTAGTATAGGTATGGCTCTGTTTGAAGCCTTATATAGGAGAAAGTGTAGATCACCCATAGGTTGGTTCGAGGTGGGTGAAGCAGTTGTGAGTGGTCCTGATTCAGTATTTGAGGTTATGGAAAAAGTTAAGTTGATTAAGGAAAGGTTAAAAACTGCACAGAGTCTTCAGAAGTCATATGCAGAAGTTAGAAGGAGAGACCTTGAGTTTGAAGTTGGTGACCTAGTGTATCTGAAAATTTCACCCATAAGGGGGGGTGAAGAGACTCGGAAAGAAGGGGAAGCTTAGTCCTCGTTATGTTGGTCCTTACAAAATTCTTAGCCGTGTTGGTAAGGTAGCTTATGAGGTCGAGTTGCCTTCCTAGTTGTCCTCTGTTCATCAAATATTCCATTTCTCCATGTTTAGAAAGCATATTAGTGATGCTGTGGTAGTGGATTCCTCTGTGAGTTCTGACATTCAAGAAAATCTTTCTTTTGATGAGATTCCTGTTGAGATTATTGATTTCAGTTTCCAAAGACTAAGGAACAAAGAAGTTCCCTTGGTCAAGGTATTGTGGCGAAACCAATCTGTTGAGGGTGAAACTTGGGAAGCTGAGGCGGATATACGATCCAAGTACCTACCTATTTTTCGAGAACTCCGACCAAGACAAAGGTACCATTCTTTCCTAAATCATTCACTTTTGATAAAAGTTGCAGCAGTTCAGTTGTTATTTATTATGTGTTTAGTTGTAGTTTCTTGAATTTATGCATTCTATGTTGCATTCGGAGTGAGAAACGATGTGGTGATGAGTCTAGCGAATGGTTTCAGCTGTATGCTCTATTCCCTATCTAATCTTGGCATGTCTAGAATCATTTCAGGACGAATGTTTCCAAGGGGTGGATGATGTAATACCCCAGGAAATTTTTCGTTGAAATTTTGTGCGTAAACGTGTTGGGTTCTATCTTCTAGAATGAATTATAAATTTTCCGTGAGGAATGTCTTAGATTATGACCCACCATTGCATATAGTATCAAACAAGCTTTCAAACGATATGTGGATCATCCAAAATGGACACCCAAGCAACGAGTTATGAACATTCCGATCGAACCATGAATAGTAGTTAACAGTAAAACGTGCAGGAAAAAGTACTGAGTCCTGACATATTTTTGCTCCAACTTTAAATTATCATAACTCCTTGTACATAATGATTTGGGTGATATACTATATATCAACAGAATTCTCTATATGTCCTCTTTCTAATGAAATTAGTTTCATCCAATTTGTCTGTCGGAGCAAAAAGTTATGGTCGATCTACTTCATCCAATCAAAAGCAAATTTTTAGGTCAACTTCAAACGATCATAACTCCTCGTACATAATGATCTAGGTGAGATACTATATATCAACGGAAATATATGAGAGTTATCTTTCTAATTAAATTAGTTTATCCAATTTGGATATCGGAGTAAAACGTTATGATAGATCTACTTCATACTATCAAAACAGTCCATCAAAGGACAGATTCGAGAATTATTTGATCTTTAGGGGAGTTTTGGTCATTCACCCTCACCCAAAATCCATCCAAACCCTATATTAAATCCTATTAGAAGCATTATATGTTATATTTCAACAAATTCCCTTAAAAAGAAAACCCTAGGCTCCTACATCCAACTTCAAGAACCTCCAAAGTTCACCATTAATTCTGCAAATTTATTCAAGATTCTAAGTTCCTAGTTCAAGAACTCCAAGAACCATCATTCAAAGGCACGATTAACATATCAAAAAAGAGTATCGATCTAAAGTTCATCATTCAAGGTATGTGGAGTTTTTCAACAAGAACTCTCTTTCGTTCTTATGCCCAAAAGTAATTTTCTTTACAAAGACATGATTTTTATTTAATTTTTTTCGAATTTGAAGCATGAACCCATATCTTATGATGATTAGTATGAAATCTTGATGTTCATGATTTTGAAAGATGAATTTACATGTGTGGAGATATAAAGCATGAATCTTGAACGATATTTATCATGATTTTGATATTTGAGTCGTGAATCTCTATTGGAAATTGTGTTTTTGTGAGAAAGTGTGTGTTATAAGCACGTTGATGTTGAATATTTTAGATATTTTGAATGATTTGACCTTTTGGTCTTAATGGAGTTGTTTTAAACTCGAGTGTAAAAGAAATCTACAACGTGGTTGATTTTGATAGATGGAAAGAATGATGGCTCCTGATGTATATTTATATATTACTGAAATTATTTTGTTGTGGATTGTCTTTGAAATGATCTGAGCTAAGTCCTGGAGAAATCTTTAGCATCGAGGGGGAGGTATAAAGCGACCTTACTTTCCTAGTACTACGTGCCCCCATAGAAGTGAGCCTGAGGCTGATTTATATAGTGATCACTAGTTTATGTGGATTTGATATCGATAGTCCTACTCCAATGGCAAGGATAGGACGGCTTTCCTCAATGTGGGTTGTACGTTGGACTCCATGTAGCTCACATGGTTTATGTCGGTTATTGGATCTCCCAGTGTATGTGTGTTTCCTTGTATCTATGGTGAATGGTGAAGTGATTTGAAAGTGGAATTGTGAAAGTTATTCTTTCGAAAGATTTTAATGATATTTACATTATGAGAATTGATATTCTTGATGAGCTGAAAGTGATTAACAAATTATATGATGACTCACATGTGTTATTGTACTTATTTCATCCTCTCATGATTACGATGATTTTCTTCGGGCTATGTGAGTCTTTAATACATTCTGTATATTTCTTATAAATATTTATGATGATGATGTTTATACAACTGCATACACCCCCATATACTCAGTTCCTTTCTATAGTACTGCCCCACATCTTGGAATGTAAGCTGCATTTTCTTGGAATGTAGGTTCAGGTGCTCAGTTCCAGGTTCGACAGTGATTCTTCGGGCATGCTGTTCTACATCCTCTGTTGTGGTGAGTCCTCATGTTCCGAGGACGTGATGTCTGATGTTGGTTTCACAAAAATTTTTACATTTGATAACTGAGTATGAGTCAGTTGGGGCATGTCTCAATGGCTCGCTAGTTTTATTGATTTTCTTAGAGGCTTGTCAGACTAGTGTAGATGTTGGGAGTTGATTAATAAGTCGTATTTTGTTATCTTTCTGAAATTCTTTATTCTTGGATGATGATTACACTGTTGATATTTGAGGGTTATTTATGGAAACCCCGTTGATTTGTGTTGAACTGAATGAAAATGGCTCAAAGGGCTAGCTTGGGGCTACTCATAGCCTCAAGCACCGTGTAACGCTCCGGGACCCATTTTCTTGGGCGTTACACAATGTATAATATCTTGAAAAATATTTTCTATAGTTATTTACCCTAATACATAGCATGCTTTACTTATTCATTAACTATCCAACCTAGACTGAAGAAAGTTAAGTCATACCCTACCTTAGAGCATCAAAATTCAAGCCTAATATCCTTCAACATGGAATTTTTCCCTTTTGAACGAACTCAAAATCAAATAAAAACATACAAATACAACATTTACGTGTTGAAAAAAGTTAATATTACCCATCATTCCTGTATTTAAGTTGGGTCCAAAATGAAAAATTAGTTTGAACATAAAAGGGATAAGTAAAAGTTTTATTTTAGAAACACATTCTCAAAGTTTATAGAAGTCTACAGTTGAGAACCAACACGAAAAATGAGTTAACGATGAGGTATAATTGTACAAAAAATATTTTTAAACCTTACTGGTAAAATTCTCAAAATTTCATTTAAAACGAAGATTAAAGAATGTTTTGATGATATAATTCAACAAAGTAATGAAAATAAGGTTTTGGATCTTACCCAAGCACAAATGGTGATGAAAACCTTAAAAATTGCCCAAACCCAAAACTCAAGCTCCCGAAAGGGTAAAAAAATCACAAAAGGAGTATATATATATATACAGCGATGGTTGCTTTAGAGGCTAAATAATAACTAAATAAACTAACTCAAAAGTGGTATCAGACCGATATAGGAGCTATCGAGTAAGCAATGGCTAGCCGCTAATGTGGCTATCCCTTAAGCAGTATTGGTCCGCTAAAACGGATAATACTTAAGTGGTCCTTGAACACTTAAGTGGTCCTTGAACACTTAAGTGGATACACCAGATATTGGCTCATCATCAACTTTGATAACTTTGCAAAGTTGTAGATTTACCCCTAGAGATTTGTTCAGAATCCCTTGAATGTAAATAAACTGTGTTACAAGACTTAAATTTGATGCTCTAAACTCAATAGCAATGTTGAATTTTTTAAAACAAAGGTCATTTTCAATAAATTATCCCTTGGGACCCCTTCAAGGCAAGTTTCACTAATTTTTCAAATATAAGATCTAAAATGCAAAGTAAAGGTTCTGATCCCAAATCAACCTCGATATTAACCCAAAATAGGCATTCTGTATCTAATGGAACTGCCTAAATCCCCATTTTACACTCTGAAAAATAAATGTTCACCAAATTCAACTATTGAACTTTTAAAGCCCCTTAAAGCCTCAAACTCTCCCAAAACATTCCCAAATGATTTGAAAATTATGTCAACTATTCCCATACCCCAAAATTAGCATGTAGCAATTAACAGGATGGATAAAATGTTTAATTACATAAAAATTAAATTTCAAAAATCAGGTCAACATATTAGGTAAATTAAACTTATCAAACATAGTCAATTCAAGATAAAGACAAATAGTAAAATATCAACACAAATAACTTATAATAACTCTAAGCATTTTGAAATAAAAAGCGAAATAGTATATCCCCAAATCTCCACACTTAACATTCTTAAGTATCTGGAGGAACTCTAACACTGGATGCCATAATGGAAAAAATAAAAAAGTCTACAAAATAAAAAAGATAAAAGTAAAGGATAAAGGAAGCCAAAAAAGTCTCTAAAAGTAAAAGCTTACTACAACTTCAAAAGCAATAGATCCACAAGATCAAGGACCATTTTGACAACTCACACAAGGATCTTCATTAGAAAGATGCATAAAATTATGAGTTAGTATAACCACTAGTGCTCAGTAGACATCATAGGTCAAATAAGCTCAAGAAGATACTATAATAAACATAGAATACAAAGAAAACCTTGCTTTGATCTTAGGTTATTTATAAACCTAAGTGTCATAATCTTGGTGTGTTTAACTTAGTTTTGAGTACATCTAGGTGTGATTTGATGCTGGGTGTATTTATGCACTTTAGTGTTGTTATCCTAACTTAGTTAGCCTTGTTTTGAGGATAATTCGTGTTCTTTATGTGTTAATAATGATATAGATAACCAACTAAGTTCTTAAGTATGTGACTAAAATGTTTAAAGGTGTTTTTAAATAAGTTTGGACTTATATTGATCATTTAGAGTCTAGACAAGAAAACTTGTTTTACTAGCTTGGTTCTAGTCTATCACGATGGATTCTAATGTGTCAAATGAGTTCCTAATGGTATTATTGAGTATTGATGAGTGGAAAAACTTATTTGTAGTGTTCAAAGTGTAATTGAGCAAAGCTAAGAGTCAAATCAATAAGCTAAGTATTAATAGGATGAGACTAGGCTTAGCTCAAGTTTCTAGTTCATCATTGTGCATTGTTTGTTGTGTTGAGCTTTAATCTATGGTGTTTGATTATGTAGGATGACTGCTGAGTTGATTATGTTGATATATTTATGATTAAAAATCTTAAATACAAGTGTAAATAACACCAAAAGGCTTGGTATGGATGAAAAAAGTGCAAGGCCGAGTTAAACGTCAAATAGGCACTTTCCATAGAGGGCAGGCGATATAGGGGTGTCACCCTCTTTACTCCTAGGGTCTAAGGTAGGCAGAGTCCCCTTTATAGTGGTTGACTAAGGTAGGTGATGCCTCAATCATTCCATGGGTCTAAAGCAACTGACGCCCCCCATTCCTACACGACCCATTTGCTTCCACTATAAATAGGATACTTTAAAACACATTGTAAGCACTTTGGGATATTTTTGGACTTGGAGAGGGGTTGCTTAATACTTGAATTAGGTTTTATTTCTCTTTACTTTAGTTTTGTTATATAATTAATTATGTATTCAATTATTTAAATCATGATTATGTAGATTAGTGGCTAAACGCCCCCTTTTCAGGATTAAAGCCAAGAAAATTATTACTTTCATTTTGAATTAAGTTTGTTTGAATTGCTTATCATCTTTCGTTGTATTTTTATCCTTTTTAAACTATTTTAAGTCGTATCTAACCTTAGAATACATATATTACCGACCTTGTGATCTTGGGAGGGGGAATATGAATAGAACGTGGGGATACGTAAAGTAACGTTCTTATTCTTTTATGAAATAAGGAATTTGAATTAGCATCTAGGATAGGGATATAACTAGAAGCCTTTATTGGTTCACATGTAGGATGATATCTTAATGCATATAATTGGACTATTACATCCCTGTTCAATGCTCTAATTGTAATGTCCAAGTAGGTAGAAGATTAGAGGTTGAGAGACCATAATCATACGATAAATTCTACTAATCAAAAACAAAGATAAGCGATTTAACAAATGAAGTTCAGTAGCGTAGTATGATTATTCATAGTGTTGTAACCCTGGGTTTTCATCCATTTATTGCCTCAAGTATTTACTTTATGTTACATTTACTTTAATTTCTAGTCTAAACTTTCAAAAACTCTTTTGGTTACAGTGCATAAATTTAATCTTATTTGTCGAACTGGAATTCAATTTTTATTACAATAAGTCTCTGAGGGATCAATATTTGTCTTTATTTAAGGCTACTATATTACTTGCTAGATGGTCTGAGGTGATTTTATATACTTTTGTGTCATTATTCTAACTTATTTCGCCTTATTTTGAGAGAAATTCGTGTGCTTAACATGTTCATATCGATATAAATAAGCATTTAAATGTCCAAGTGTTCATTTATAATGTTTTATGATGTCCAAAGTATTTATCAAACAAGTTTGTGCTTAATTGTGTAATTTAAAGTTCAACCTCGAAAACTAATTTTACTAACTTGAGCTAGGTGTGTGTTTAGTTGATTTCGATGGATTCTAATGTGTTTAATTTATTTCAAATATTTTAATTGTATAATTTTATGTGGAATAACTTGTTTGTAATGTGCAAATTGTAATTTAATTAAGTCAAGAGTCGAAATAATAAGTGAAAGATCATTGCGAAGTTGTCTCATATTACCTCTTGTTTTGATTTGTAATTGAGAATATTGTATTGTTTCGATCTTTAATACGTGGCGTATGATATTGTAGGAGGCTTGGTGAGATGAATATGGTGATATATTGATAATTTAAAGGCCAAAATATTCATTAGAAAAACACTACAAAAAGCATGAATAAAGAATAGAGCATTCCACACTTCACCAATTTTTTTAACGCAAATTTCAGTGACATGACATGAAGTCAACCCGTCGCATCGATGTGCCAATGCGTTGAACAACTCGTCGAGATGGTGATAATTAAGAACAGCAGTCAAAGCGCCGACACGAATAAAAGTTTTTCAACAATTAAAGTGCAATGGCGGCTGGGGGCATTGACCCACGTGCCAGCCCTTTTAAAATCCCACTAAAATAAGAATTGGGAGTATAAATGCACATATGGACAGCTGTACACTACTTGACTTGATTCGTATCTATTTGGACAAATTGGTCAACACCTGATAATTGAATTCGGCAAAAAAATTGGATGGTACGCTTGGACATAGTTTGAAGGAAAAATTATCGAGGCGACTACATGGTTTATTAGGTTTTAATTTTATTTTTATTTTTTAATGAATGAAATTTAAAAATATAATATTATTGTTCTAAGTACTTTAACCCAAGGTTTTCTTCCATTTATTGTTCCAAGACTTTTATGTTTACGTTTTACTTATTTTATTTTTAATTTACAAAATTATAAACTCTCTTTTTTGTTTATTTTCTCAATAAGTTAGATTAGAATTAGATAGGCGGCGAATGCAAGTCCCTCAGAGATCGATACTTGAACTTTCTTGAAGCCACTATATTACTTGATAAAACCACGTATACTTGCGTGCGAGCTTGGATGCTGTCTAGTTTTTGGCGTTGTTGGCAGGGACTTGTAATAAGACAACTATCTTATTTTTAGTTTAACTACATTAAGTTGTAAATAGTTTATTATTTTTAGTTTCTTTTATTTCTATTTTTCTCACACTCTTCTTAGGATATCAGCCTTGGATAGATGGTTTTTGAAGAATGATGAGTCTTGTCATTTTTGTGGAGGACCCCACCATGAGGTTTTTGGTCCAGATTTTGATCTAAGCATTTGGAGGGGCCCTGTTTGTTTCAAACCTGTGGAGTAACCCACTAGTTGGTGTGTTGTTTATTACAGTCTGTATCACTCTACGGATATGTGTGCTTTCAATCCTGATTCAGTCACGTTTGCAGGAAATGCTCAACAGATAACTAAGAAGGTAGATGCAGAGTTGACCTCCTAACTAGTTATAGAGAAAGTTGTTGATAATTCAACGAAGTCTGAGTACTCGAAAACTGAAATTATTGAACAGGTTGAGGAGATACCACTACCATCATGTCTACAGTGACTAAGAAAGAAAGATATGAGAAAGATATTAGTTAATTTGTGGTAAAACAGTCACCATGTCTGCAATGGCTAAGCAAAGAAAAATATGAGGAGGATATTAGCCAATGTGTGGAGCAAATACAAGAATCGCAGCCACTCGATTGTTATCTTGATCTTGAGACTAAAATTGAGAAGGTGAATAAAAGTGAATGTGTAGTAGATTGTGTAAATTATGAAGTACGATTTGTTAGGCTGCACTTGAAACACTTTTGTACATTATGTTTAGATGATTTCTTGTCTGTGGAATTTTTTAAAATAGTGAAAGAGTGTAAAAATAATGAACAAGAATTCTATATTCTTGATTTTGCACCGATTAAGCAATATAAAAATACACCTCACTTGAATGCCGAGTGGTTTACCATGCACATTTCATTACTTGGTTCCTTAATTTTTGTACCACCTCCTTATGATCGAGGAAAGAAGATGGATGTGATGTTGAGGGTGAAATTTATATCCTCAAGGTAGAGAAAAATGTTGATTGGGTTGTGTTGCGATATTAAATTAGGCACTGCTTGGGAAGCAACCCAGGCTAAGGTATGTTTTCTATTTAGTTTTTCATAGTTTTTGTTTCACATAGTTTTAGTTTTTGTTTGAGTCACAGGTTAATGGAAAATATGAGTACCATAAACTTGAGCTTGGAGCATGACAAAGAATGAGTGTGGGAGTCCCATGAATCTCCTTTATGCGTAAAGATGCTACTAGCTCAACCTAGAGGCCTCAGGGAGTATTTCTATCTTTTTACCTTTAAATTCACTTTGGGGACAAAGTAGATTTTTAAGTGTGGGGTACGAAAATTTTTAAATTTTGGCTCAATTTAAAAAAAAATTAGGTTAGGAATAAGTGAGATATTCTTATTGGTGTTATTTTTTATTACATAATGCAAGTAGGTTTGTTGTTAAAAGCATGTTGAATGAGTGAATTGCTACTTTTGAGACCCTTAGGCTCATGATTATGACTCTTGTATTTCTTGGCGTAAAATTGGATTCATGTTATTATTTAGTTAATAGTCTATAATGATCTTATATGAGTTGAGCATGTTCCATGTGTGTGTGAGATTTTTGTATATTCCTTGTTGCATGCGCTGTTTAGAACTTGCTTCTCTGTGTGCAAAGCAAAATAAAGAATGTGAGTTTAGAAGATGATTTAGGCATTTTTTGATAGCCTTTTATACTTTCTTTTTACCTATCCTTGTGCATAATCCTTGTTAACCTCCATTGAGCATTTAGCTTATTTTCTTTGGTAGCCTAATAAGTAGCCTAATCCTTTCTTTTATAGACCATAATTTTATCCAAAAGGCTCCTAAGTGCTTCAATTAAAAAAATTTGAGAAAGGAGTTTGAGAAATTGAAGAAGAAAAGGAGAAATTGATGCCCAAAGGTAATAGTTATTGGTGTATAATTGATTTGTGGTGGATTGATGTGATATAAATAATGTTAGAAACATTGTCATGATTGTGATAAAAGAGAAAGATTGATTCTTGTGGTAGTAAACTATGTGTCCACCATGTGTTTGTGAAAATATTTAAAAGAGATAAAGCAAAAACAAAAGGTATGGGTAGATGAAAAAGTAAAATTTAGTTGTTGGAGATTGATTTTAAATGTTAATGGAATGTATTAAAGAGCTTAGAGAGGTTAGTCACTATTCTCAAATAGTTCCTACCCATTTCTTAGCCTACATTACAACCCAAAAAAGACCTATTTGATCCTAAAATTTATATTCGACTATTAGTGGAGTATTACACTAAGGTCAAGCTTATGGTTCATTATGTGTAACTTGTGAATTATTTGTAAGAGTGAGCATAATTTGATTTTTATACCTATTATACTATAGACTGCATTATTGTGAGTAATTATGGGTAACTCTCTTGTTGTGTGGGACACTTGTTTGATGAATGTGGGTGATTTGTATGATGTTCTTGATTGAAAAATATGCATGATTTTTCCACTTAGGTGAGTCAATTCTTGAGACAATGATGTTTTGGAGTAGTGTTCATGAGCTTTCAATTGTGTAAATAACGTGCTTTGCGTGGAAACTTGCATTCCGTGTAGTCATTGTAGTGCTAACTTGAGTGTCTTGCATTTAATAGAAGTGTAGCATCACCTCAGATTTTTATGTTTAGAGTATAGAGTTGTTTGAGGACGAACAAGGATTTAAGTGTTGGGTGATGATCTGAGGTGATTTTATACACTTTTGTATCATTATTTTAATTATTTCGCCTTGTTATGAGAGCAATTCATGTGTTTAATATGTTTATATTAATGTAAATAAGCATTTAAATATCTAAGTGTGCATTTATAATGTTTTATAATGTCCAAAATATTTTTCAAACAAGTTTGTGCTTAATTGTGCAATTTAGAGTTCAACCCAGAAAACTTGTTTTAATATATTCTGCTAGGTGTGTGTCTAGTTGGTTTAAATGGATTCTAATGTATTTAATTTTTTTCAAATATTTTAATTGTGTAATTTTATGCGGAATAATTTATTTGTAATGTGCAAAGTCTAATTTAATTACGTCAAGAGTCGAAATAATAAGTGGAAGATAATTGCAAAGTTGTCTTATCTTAGCTCTTATTTTGATTTTTTGTTGAGAATATTGTATTTTTTATCTTTAATATATAATGTATGATATTATAGAAGGCTGGATGAGATAAATAAGATAATATATTAATGATTTAAAGACCAAAAAATTCATTGAAATACACTATAAAAGACATAGATAAAAGATAGGATGTTCCACACTTGATCAAATTTTTAATGCAAATTTAAGTGAGGCAACATGAAGTCGGTATGTGACAACGCGTTGAGAAACGCGTCGCGATGGTGATAATTAAGCACAACAGTCAAAACGCCGACACGGATTAAAGTTTTTCAACAATTAAAGTGCAATGGCGGCTGGTGGGCCATGGCCCACGTGCCATCCCTGTCAAAATCGCACTAAAATAAGAATTGGGAGTATAAATGCACACATGGACACCTGGACACTACTTGACACGATTCATATATATTTAGACAAATTGGTCAACACCTGAAAATTAAATTCGGCAAAAAACATCGGATGGTACGCTTGGATACAGTTTGGAGGAAAAATACGGATGCAGCTACACGGTTTATTAGATTTTAATTTTATTTTTAGTCTTTAAGTTTTTATAAGATTTATTCAATTATTTGGATCGTGATTATGAATTGTAGTGGTTAAAAACTCTCTTTCCAAGGTTAAAGTCAAGAATATGATTACTATTATTTTGGATTAATTTCAATTAATTTTTTATTATCATATTTATTTTTTTATTTATTCTTGTTTTAATTATTTTAAGGTTTCGCGATCCTTAGAATACATATATTGTCAACCTTTTGATCTTGGGAGAGAGAATAGGGAGATAAAATATGAGAATAAATAAAGTTTGAATTTTTATTATTTTATAAAATAAAGAATATTTCTACTTCTTCAGAGGTAGAGGTATGGACTGCGTACATCTTACCCCCCCCAGACCCCACTAGGTGGGAATACACTGGGTTTGTTGTTGTTGTTGTTGTTGTATAAAATAAAGAATTAAATTTAGCGTCTAGGATAGGAATGTACTTAGATGTCTTACTTGATTCAAACGTAGGATGATAGCTTTAATTAATTTAATTGAATTATTACATCCCCACTCAATGATGTAGTTGTAATGTCCATATTAGGTACTCCCTCCGTTTAAAAAAGAATGACCTACTTTGACTTGACACAAAATTTAAGAAAATTAAGAAGACTTTTTAATCTTATGGTCTTAAACATGCCATATAGAAAGTTGAAATTATAGTATTGCCAAAAAAGGAAAGGGTCATTCTTTTTGAAACAGATTAAAAAATAAAGTAGGTCATTCTTTTTTAAACGGAGGGAGTAAAAGATTATAGGTTGGGAAATCATGATCATGCAATTAACCCTATGAATCAACAACCACGATAAGTAATTTAATGAATAAAATTCAAAAAACATAGTATTATTGTTTGAAGTGCTTTAGTCCTGGGTTTTCTTCCATTGATTGTCCCAAGACTTTTATTTTTATGCTTTACTTATTTTATTTTTAATTTTTAAAATTACAAACTCTCTTTTTGTTTATTTTTTCTTAATTAGTTCGACTAGAATTAGATAGGCGGCGAACGCAAGTCCCTGAGAGATCACTACTTGGTCTTCCTTGAAGCCACTATATTACTTGATATGACCACTTACACTTGCATGTGCGCTTGGGCGTTGTCAAGTTTTTGGCGCCGTTGCCGGAGACTTGTAATTAGGAAACTATATTATTTTTAGTTTAACTACATTGAGTTGTAAATAGTTTATTTTTTTAGTTTCTTTTATTTCTATTTTTCTCACACTCTTCTTGAGATGTCAATCTTTGATAGATGGTTTTCGAGGGATAATGATTCTGGTAATTTTTATGAAGGACCCCACCATAAGTCTTTTTTTCTAGATTTTGATCTAAGCATTTGGAGGGGTCCTATTTGTTTCAACCATGTGGAGCAACCCACAAGTTGATTTGTGGTTTGTTACAGTTTGTATCACTCTGTGGATATGTGTGCTTTTAATCCTGATTCAGTCTTGTTTGCGGGCAATGCTCAATAGACAACTAAGAAGGTAGATGCAGAGTTGACCTCCCAACTAGTTATAGAGAAAGTTGTTGATAATTCAAGGAAGTCTGAGTACTCAGAAATTGAAATTATTGAACAGGTTGAGGAGATACCACTGCCATCATGTCTACAATGGCTAAGCAAAGAAAAATATGAGAAAGATATTAGCCAATTTGTGGTACAACTGCCACCATGTCTATAGTGGCTAAGTGAAGAAAAATATGAGGAGGATATTAGCCAATGTGTGGAGCAAACACAAGAATCGTAGCCACTCGATCATCATCTTAATCTTGAGATTGAAATTGAGAAGGTGAATAATAGTGAGTGTGTAGTAGATTGTGTAAATTATGAAGTAGGATTTGTTGGACCACATTTGAAACACTTTTCTACATTATATTTAGATGATGTCTTGTCTGTGAAATCATTTAAAATAGTGGAAGAGTGTGAAGATGATGAACAAGAATTCTATATTCTTGATTTTGCACCGGTTAAGAAACATAAAAATACACCTTACTTGAAGGTCGAGTGGTTTACCATGCACATTCCATTACTTGATTTCTTAATTTTTATACCACCTCCTTATGATCAAGGAAAGCAGATGGATACGATGTTGGGGGTGAAATTTATATCCTCAAGGTAGAGAAAAAAATTAATCGGGTCATGCCGAGATACTAAACTAGGCACTTCTTGGGTGACAACCCAAGCTAAGGTATGTTTTATTTTTAGTTTTTTATAGTTTTTATTTCACGTAGTTTTTGTTTTTGGTTGAGTCACAGGTTAATGAGAAGTCTGAGTACTATAAACTTGAGCTTGGAGCATGGCAAAGAATGAGTGTGGGGTTCTCATGGATCTCCTTTATGTGAAAAGATGCTACTAGCTAGGCCTAAAGGCCTCAGGGAGTATTTCTATCTTTTTACCTTTAAATTCACTTTGGGATAACGTAGATTTTTAAGTGTGTGTGGGAAAATTTTCAAATTTTGGCTCGATTTAAAAAAAAATTAGGTTAGGAATAAGTGAGATATTCTTGTTGGTGCTATTTTTTATTACATGATGCAAGTAGGTATGTTGTTAAAAGCATGTTGAATGAGTGGATTGCTACTTTTGAGACTCTTAGGACTCTTATATTTGTTGGCTTAAAATTGATTTCATGTTATTATTTGGTTAAAAGTCTATGATGATCTTATATGAGTTGAATAGGTGCCATATGCGTGTGAGATTTTTGTATATTTCTTGTTGGATGTGATATCTAGAACTTGCCCGGTGTGTCTTGAAAAATAAATAAAGAATGTGAGTTTAGGAGATGATTTAGGCATTTCTTTGATAGCCTTTTATACCTTCTTTTTACCTACCCTTGTGCATAATCGTAGTTAACCTCAATTGAGCATTAAGCTTATTTTATTTAGTAGCCTCATTAAGTAGCCTAGTCCCTTCTTTGATAGACTATAATTTTATCCAAAAGGCTTTTAAGTGCTTTAATTGAAAAAAAAAATAATTAAGAAAAGAGTTTCAAAAATTGAAGAAGAAAAAGGTGAAATTGATGCCCAAAGGTAATAGTTATTGGTGTATAATTGATTTGTGGTGGATTGATGTGATATAAATAATGTTAGAAATATTGCCATGATTATGAAAATAGAGAAAGATTGATTCTTGTGGTAGTAAACTATGTATCCACCAAGTGTTTACAAAAATGCTTAAAAGAGATGGGGCAAAAATAAAAGGTATGGGTAGATGAAAAAGTACAATTTGATTGTTGGAGATTGATTTTAAATATTAATGGAGTGTATTAAAGCACTTAGAGAGGTTAGTCACTATTCCCAAATAGTTCCTACCCGTCCATTAGCCTACATTATAACTTGTAAAAGACCTATTTGATCCTAAAATTTATATTCGACTATTAGTGGAGCATTACACTAAGGGCAAACCTATGGTTCATTGTGTGTAACTTGTGAATTCTTTGTAAGAGTGAGCGTAATTTGATTTTTATACCCATTATGTTATAGATTACATTATTGTGAGTAATTATGGGTAACTCTTTTGTTAAGAGGGGCACATGTTTAATGAATATGAGTGGTTTGTATGATGCTCTTGATTGAGATATATGCATGAGTTTTCCACTTAGGTAAGTCAATTCTTGAGGTTATGATGTTTTGGAGTATTGTTCATGAGCTTTAAATTATGTAAATACCGTGCTTTGTGTAGAAACTTGCATTTCGTGTAGTCATTGTAGTGCTAGCTTGAGTGTTTTGTATTTAGTAGAAGTGTAGCGTCACCTTAGATTTTTATGCTTAGAGTAAAGAGTTGTTCGATGAAGAACAAGGATTTAAGTGTGTGTGATGATTTGAGGTGATTTTATACACTTTTGTATCATTATTTTAATTATTTCGCCTTGTTATGAGAGCAATTCATGTGTTTAATATGTTTATATTGATGTAAATAAGCATTTAAATGTCCAAGTGTTCATTTATAATGTCCAAAGTATTTTTCAAACAAGTTTATGCTTAATTATGTAATTTAGAATTCAACCTGAAAAGCTAGTTTTACTAGCTTTAGTTAGGTGTGTGTCTAGTTAGTTCTGGTGGATTCTAATGTGTTTAATTTGATTCAAATATTTTAATTGTGTAATTTTATGTGGAATAACTTATTTGTAATGTGCAAAGTCTAATTTAATTAAGTCAAGAATCGAAATAATAAGTGAAAGATCATTGCGAAGTTGCCTTATCTTAGCTTTTGTTTTGATTTGCTGTTGAGAATATTGTGTTATTTTGATCTTTAATATGTGGTGTATGATATTATAGGAGGCTTGGTGAGATAAATACGATAATATATTGACGATTTAAAGACCAAAAAATTTGTTGAAAATACATTACAAAAGGCATGGATAAAGAATAGGTTATTCCACACTTAACCAAATTTCAGTGAGATGACGTGAAGTCAATGCATCACATAGATGTGTCAGCGCGTTGAGCAACGCGTCGCGATGGTGATAATTAAGCACAACAGTCAAAGCGCCGACACGGATTAAAGTTTTTCAACAATTAAAGTGTAATGGCGGCTGGTGGGCCTTGACCCACGTGCCAGCCCTTTTAAAATCCCACTAAAATAAGAATTGGGAGTATAAATGCACACATGGACAGCTGGACACTACTTGACATGATTCATATATATTTGGACAAATTGGTCAACACCTGAAAATTGAATTTGGCAAAAAACATTGGATGGTACGCTTGGTACAGTTTGGAGGAAAAAGATGGACGCGGCTACACAGTTTATTAAGTTTTAATTTTATTTTTAGTCTTTAATTTTTCATATCATGTATTCAATTATTTTGATCATGATTATGGATATTAGTGGCTAAAAACCAACTTATCGGGATTAAAGCCAAGAACATGATTACTATTATTTTGGATTAATTTTTGCTTATCATATTTAGTTGTTTGTTTATTCTTATTTTAATTATTTTAAGGATTCGGGACCTTTAAAATATAAATATTGTCAACCTTTTGATCTTGAGAGAGGGAATAGGGAGATAGAACATGAGCATAAATAAAGTTTGGGTTTTTATTATTTTATAAAATAAAGAACTAAACTTAGCGTTTAGGACAAGGATGCACTTAGATTCCTTACTTGATTCAAACGTTGGATGATAGCTTTAATTAAATTAATTGTATTATTACATATCTGCTTAACGATGTAGTTGTAATGTCCATATTAAGTAAAAGATTATAGGTTGGGAAATCATGATCTTGCAATTAACCCTATGAATAAACAACCACGATAAGCAATTTAATGAATGAAATTCAAAAACATAGTATGATCGTTCGAAGTGCTTTAATCATAGGTTTTCTTCCATTCATTGTCCCGAGATTTTTATTGTTATGCTTTACTTATTTTATTTTTAATTTACAAAATTATAAACTCTTTTCTTGTTTATTTTTTCTCAATTAGTTAGACTAGAATTAGATAGGCGGCGAACGCAAGTCCCTGAGCGATCGATAGTTGGGCTTCCTTAAAGTCACTATATTACTTGATAAGACCACATGCACTTGCGTGTGCACTTGGACGCTGTCAGTAGAACACATACACTTGTGTGTACGCTTGGGCGCAATAAGTTTTGGGTGCAATTCCAGGAGACTTATAATTTGGCCACTGTTTTGTTTTTTGTTTTACTTTTTAGATTTCTTTTGTGCTTTACTCTTGGTCTTGGGATTGAATTTGCAGGAAATAGGTTTATAGACGAGTTAGCTGGCAAGGAATAGGGAATTGGTTGAACCAAACCCCAAACTTGAGAAATACTTTAATTAGTTGAGGAGAGACGCAATCCTTCCCCCCATATTCTGCTAATCCAAGAAGAACAAGACAATCCTACTCTCATGGAAAAAGAACAACAAGCTCGCAAGAGAGTTTATGAAGTGGCAATCCCACTTCTGAAAAATTTGACCTCCCCTTTTCACAAATCGGCTGCTGGAGGTAATTTTAAGCTGAAACATAACATGGTGCAACTTTTGATCAGTAGTGGACAGTTTATGAGGCTTTCACATAAAGATCTACAAGTGCATTTACGAAACTTTCTAGAGATCAGTGATACATTCATCCCTACAGGCATGTCAATTGATTATGTAAGGCTGACACTATTCCCCTTTGTCATTATTAGGGAAAGAAAAAAAATAGTTGAATGTTGAGCCAACAAATTTAATCACAACCTGGGATGACTTAGACCAAAAATTTCTCATTCGATTCTTTCCATCAAGCAAGTCTGCAAGACTTCAAAGTGAGATTGTGTGCTTCAAACAGAAGCCAGATGAGAATTTATATCATGCTTAGGAGCGGTTCAAAGTCTTCTTCGGTACTATCTACATCATTAACAGTCTAACAAGGTATTAGCTCACACTTTTGTTGAGGCACTTGACCATAACACAAATATTTTGTTAGATTCATCTGCAGGTGGTCAAGCTTTGGAGTTGACATATGATGAGCTTTATACTTTATTTTATCGGATTACACATGGAAATCTCGAGTGGCATTCAAATTCAAGAAATGCTATAAAGAAGGTTGCAGGTGTTTTGGAGGTGGATCAATTTACTGTTATATACGCTCATATTGATGCATTACAAAATTTTTTAACAACTCAACTCAACAATATGAAGTTGGTGGTTGCACAACCTGCAACAATAGCAAATGCAATTCAGCAGAAGGGTACTTGGTGCGTGGTATGTTGAAATAGTAGTCATTCTGTAGATACGTGTGTTGCCAATCTAAAGTCAATGATGTTTGTGGGAAATTTTCAAAGGCCAAATTATGGGAATGCCTACAATCTGAAGTGGTAGACTCAGCCACCAAATCAATATTGGAACACCCAACAGCAGTAACAGGTTCATAGAAATCGGGACAAAACCCAAAGCAGCAACTTGGAAGAGATGTTGAAGAAAATTATGGCTACTCAAGCATAATTGGCAGTAGATATAAAGAGCCAGCAAACAACTACAAGGAGCTTGGAGTTGCAAATTGGTCAGTTTACGTAGACACAAAATACCAAGCCTCAAGGTGGTTTACTAAGTGATACTGAAATCCTAAAAAAGTAATGCGAATCACTTTAAGGAGTGTTAAGGATTTAAATAAAGGACCTACAAATAAAACCAAGGAGGTAGAGTTAGAGTTGAGTCCCCCACATGTATCCAAAAAAGTTGCTGAAAATTTAAGAAAGTCTTGAGTACCCAAAAACAAAAGTTGCTGAGCAGGTGAAGAAAAGACCACCTATACCTTTTCCACAGAAGCATATTAAAGCAAAGAAGGATGCATGATTCAAAAAGTTCTTTGACATGTTCAGAGAGCTTGATATTAACCTTTACCTTTTAGATATCTTGCAAGAAATGCCTAAGTACTTGAAGGATGTGGTCATTAACAAAGTTAAGCTGCAAGATATTAAGACAGTAGCAATCACTGAGGAGTGTAATTCTGTGGTTATGCATAAAATGCTCCAAAAACTCAAAGACCCTGGGAGTTTCACTCTCCCAATTCAAATTGGCAATAGTAAGGTGATCTACGCACTTAGTGACTTAGGGGCAAGTATAAACTTGATGCCCCTCTCCTTATTTAACATATTAGGCTTGGGGAAGATGAGACCGAGCACTGTGATACACCAATTGGCAGACCAGACCCTAGCCCATCCCAAAGAAATTATAAAGGATGTTCTCATCAAGGTTGGTAAGCTTATTATTCCTGCTGACTTTATTGTTTTAGATTTTCAAGTAGATGAAAGAGTGCCAGTTATCTTAGGATGTCCATTTTTAACAATGAGAGAAGTTTTGATAAATATGAGAGGGCACTCTCACAATGAGGTTGGATGATAAACATACAGTTTTCAAAGTGTACAAAATGCTTAAGACATTATCCCACTACAAAGATTTGTGCATGATTATTGTGACTGAATGGGATAAGTGTGGGGTGGTGGAGTTTATTATAAAAAATGCCTCTTCAAACTTTCTCATTAAGTAACTCAACCAAAAAATATCGTAGCCCGATATGATGCAGATTGATGAGCTTAAAAAGACTAAAGTTGAGAAAGATGTTGACCTTGAGAGTCCACACTCATGAGGTCAGAAATAAATAAGAAGAAGGCATCCTAGTGTAAGAAAGAGGATGAAGAAAAATGGTTGAGTCACAGATTAGGTCGTGCCGCAACATTGAATCAGGCACTGCTTGGGAGGAAACCCAAGTTAAGGTAGGTTTTATTTTTAGTTTTTTTTTTGTTTTTACTTCACTAGTTTTTGTTTTGTTGAGTCACAAGTTGATAGAAAATGTGAGTACCAGAAAACTTGAGCTAAGGAGATGGTGAAGACTAATGGTGAAGACTAAGTGTGGAGTCCTTATACCCTCTTGATGTATAAAAGATGCTACTAGCTAGGCCTAGAGACCTCAGAGAGTATTTCTAGCTCTATTTTTTAAAGTATACTTTGGGAGCAAAGTAAATTTTTAAGTGTGGGGAGGGAAAATTCCCATTTTAGGGGTAGTTTTAAAATTTTTTATATTAGGAATAAGGAAGATATTCTTGTTGGTGGTATGTTTGACTGTATGATGCAAGTGTTTTGGTTGTCAGAGCATGTTGATTGTGTGAATTGCTACTTTGTAGACTCCTAGGATCATGTTTATGATCTTGTACTTATTGGCTTAATATTAAATTCATATGATTGTTTGGTTGAAAGTCTACAATGATCATGCTAGAGTTGAGCATGTGCTATATGTGATGTAAGGTTGTTGTATATTCCTTATTTTATATGATGTCTAGAACTTGCCTGGTTTGTGTGCAAACCAAAATAAAAAGTGTGAGTTTAGGAGATGATATAGGCATTTTTTTGATAGCCAAGTTTATACCTTCTTTTTACCTACCCTTATACACAATCCTAGTTAACCCTATTGTGCCGTTAAATTTTTCTTTGGCATTTACATATGTATCCTAAATCTCTTCTTTGATGATATTAAGTTGATCCAAAGCTCCTAAGCGGTTAGGAGTTAAATTAATTGAGATGGAGTTAAAAAAAAAATTAGAAAGGTGAAAGTGAAGCCCTAGAGTCATAGTTATGGGTGTGTGAAATTTTTGTATTTTGGTTGGGAGTTAGAGAAAGTTTTGCTAAAGAAATTCTCATTTGTAGCCCAGTTGTATTACAATGAACCCATTTTGGCCGTGGTCCTCCTCAGACATTCTGCACCTCAACTAAGGCAAATTGCTTAAGTTGAGGGTGGCTAACATAGGGGTGCATAGCGTAAAGTGGGTGGAAAAAAGGGTAAAATTAAATGATATGTGCATAGCATATTCCTACTATAGTTTATGTGAATGTGCTTAATGATATGGAGCAACACAAAAGATATGTGTGAAGGTAGATAAAGGGAAGTGTGGTTATTAAAGGTTAATTAAATAAACATATGTGATGTATTAAAGCGCTTAGGGAAGATAGTCACTATTACTAGCCAAAATAGTTCCTACCCACCCCTTAGCCTACACTACAACCCTTAAAGAACTATTTGGTCCTAAGCTTCAGTATTCTGATATTAGTAGAGTGCTAAACTAAGGGAAAGCCTATGGTTCATCATTTGTAACTTGTGAATTCTTTGTGAGAGTGAGCGCAATTTGATTCTTGTATCCATTCTATTATGGATTGCATGATTGTGAGTGATTATTGGTAACTCTCTTATTGTAAGGGCACATATTTGATAAATGTTAGGTTAATTATATGATTTATTTGATTGAACAATGTGCATGAGTTTGCTAACTAGGTGACTCAATTTTTGAGGCTAGTATATTTTGATGTAGTATTCTTAAACTGTCAATTGTGTATGTAACATGCTTAGTGTAGAAACTTGCAATAGTGTAGTCATTGTGGTACTAGCTTGAGTGTATTACTTGCAGTAGAAGTGTAGATTCTCCGAAGATTATGATGCCTAGATTAAAGAGTTGGTCGAGGACGAACAAGGCTTAAAGTGTGGGGTGGTGATGTTGGGTGTATTTATGCACTTTAGTGTTGTTATCCTAGCTTATTTAGCCTTGTTTTGAGTAAATTTTGTGTGATTTATGTATTAATAATGATATAAATGATCATGTAAGTGTTTTAGTATGTGATTATAATGTTTAAAGGTGTTTCCAAACAATTTTGGACTTAAATTGATCATTTAGAATCTAGTTGAGAAAACTAGTTTTACTAGTTTGAGCTAGGTGTTGTTCTAGTCCATCGCAATGAATTATAATGTGTAAAATGAGTTCCTAATGGTATTATTGTTTATTGAGTAGTGGAACAACTTTTTTGTAGTGTTCAAAGTGTAATTGAGCCAAGCTAAGAGTCAACTCAATAGGCTAAGGATTAATAGGATGAGACTAGGCATAACTTAAGTTTCTAGTTCATTGTTGTGCATTGTTTGTTGTGTTGAGCTCAAATCTATGGTTTTTAATGTTGTAGGATTCTCATAAAGTATATTATTTTGATATATTTATGATTAACAAGATGAAATATTAGTGAAAATAACACCAAAAGACTTTGGATGGGCGACAAAGGTGCAAGGCATAAACGTCAAATAGGCACTTTCCAGAGAGGGCAATCAATATAGTGGAGGCCCCCCCCTTTACTTTGGGAGTATAAGGCAGGATGAACACCCTTTATAGTGGTAGACTGTTGATAGACGAATTTACACATCTATAGTGCTATATTTTACCCATATTTTAGCCAAGTTTTGAGAACAAATTATATATTTCATGCACTTTTAGTCCTTTTTCCTGTATGTGAGATAACGAACATGATTAGCAAAGTTTCAGGTATAAATGATGCAGCATTCAGCATTTTATAGATAACTTGACGCCAAAGGAAGCTTCACGAAAGGAGAAGAGGGAGTCTTGGACGCCAAGGACCAAAAGTGGCGCATGGAAAATCTGTCCAGGGCCAAAACAACAATTCTGAAGACTTTAGGGACTAGCAGTAACTTATTAGGATTAGGATAATGATACATTAACCTAGTACAATTGGGTTAAGTATTTCATTAGCTTAGTAGGAATAGGATATGGGTATTATAAATACCCTATCATGCAAGAGATTTTTAATAATTCATAACACATTCTACTTCTTATTCCACAACTTATAACTCTTCTTCTAATCTTTCCATTAATTTTACTTTTTATTCTTCTTCCATTCATCTATTCAATTCTTAATTTCCGCAACAAGAGAAACGTTACTTTGCTAGGAATTCATGCCTAAATGCCTACCACACTACTACTACACGAAATCTTTATTGTGGTATAACAACAATGTCAATTGTGATTTCCTTCGCACTCATGGGTAACTAAACTTCTCTGTTGGGGTTATGGAAGCCAAATGAGATACTATCTATTGCTATGAGTTTGTGAGTTCGTAACACATATGCTGCTTATATCATTATTCTCTTCATCTTAATCTAAATTTTTTGTGGTTGCAAACTCATAGAATACGCCAGTATAGCATTAACTTGTTCGAAAGAAAATTTATATGTCTGGAAAAGAGATAATGTTAAGGTAATAGGGTCCTATCACCTATTAAAAATTTAGTGCCGTAACTGGATTAACCTCTTGGAGAATTTGTACCATTATATACGCTTTAAGCTCGAAAGAGTTAAAGTGAAATAATCCTCGAATAGGTCGAAAGATGCCTGGATTTACCATCGAATACAATTCTCTATAAGCACATGCATGTCTGAATTCCGCATAACTCATAGCTAATAGAGACGTAAACTCAGAAGGTGGACATATCCCCAACTCCTCAATTCTCATTGTTTACAACATACTAAACATTCTTTCTTTTTACTTTGCTATTTTTAGTTTTTACTTTCATATTTTGTTTACATTACTTGCACGACAAGACTCCCCCTCTTACGAGACTTGCACTAAAAGTCTAGAAATCTTTGCTTACTTGTTGACCAAGCTATTCCCTGAGGGATCGATACCCAACCCAGTTGGGTTCTATATTTGACAAACGACCGCTTTACATTCCTACGAGAGCTGTAGATTGAGCGTTATCAAAAATTGGCGCCGTTGCCGGGGAATACGAGTGTCAATTAAGTTAGTGATAATTACTATACCCTTTTGTCAAAGATTCTCGTACTTTTACTTTTAGTTGTTGTTTTTATTTACTGCAGGTTTTTATTTAGTGCATGCCCCATACTCGAAGTTCTGGTCAACCGTTATTACCTATCAATCCTGAACCACAACGAATTGGCAGAATGGAGGCACAAACGGAAATTGAAAGAATGGCTGCTCAACAGGAGCAGGCGAGATTAGCTGCTCTTGCCGCCGCCCAAGTACACCAACAAAACATTGATAACCCTGGGCAAGCAACAAATCCTGACGATAAGGATTTAGGTGATGACGAGTTACTAAACCCAAGGCATGCTGCTGAAATCGCAACACCTGCCAATAGAACAGGTCGTCAAACTCAGTTTAGGTATGATCGCAAACCCATTCAACCATCTTTCGACGACGATGATGATGATCTTGATGGAGCTGGAGCCACAGGAGCCATTATTCCTCCACTATTAGCGCCTGGAGCCAAGTTCAACATCACAAGCACCATGATTCAGTTATTACAACTCAAGGGATTATTTGGTGGACTAGCAGGCGATGATCCGAATATGCATATCATCAACTTTATTTCTATATGAAAGTCGTTTGACAATCCTGGTTTTGGTCAGAATGCAATTCGATTACGTCTATTTTCATTGTCTCTGTCTGGGGAGGCAACTCTATGGTTGAATGGGCTGACTCCTGATTCTATTATAAATTGGAGGCAATTGAGAGACGCTTCCCTAGAAAGATTCTTTCCTCCATCCAAAAGAGCACAATTGAGAGATGAAATCAACAACTTTTGTCAGTTTCCAACTGAAGCCCTTCATGAAACATGGGAGAGGTTCAAGACAAAGCTAGCGAGGTGCCCGAACTATCACATGACTAATGTTCACCTAATGGAGATACTATATAGAGCCTTGAATTCAATAACTAAACCAGTGGTGGATAATGCGTCTGGAGGATCTTTTATGGACCTCACCTTTGGTCAAGCAAGCAATATGCTAGATCGGATGACAAAGCAAAGTAGAGCTTGGCATACCAGGGATTCTGAGGTAGCAAGCCCCACTTTATCTATTGGCATGACTGTTGAACAAAGGAGAAGAGAAGAAAAATGTGATCAATATATGGCGCACATAAGAACACAAGTGGATCTTCTTACAAAACATCTATTATCAGGGAAGACCGAAAAAGTCAAAGCTATTGCGTCAAAAGGAAGAGACGAATCTGATTCGGAAGAAGAGGCCAACTACTTGAACATTCAGGGGGGTTTTCGAGGTAATACCCAAGGAAACCAAGGTCGGAACTATTATGATAAATCTGAAAACAAGGACCAAGGTAGTTGGAAGAACAAGAATGAAAAGAGTGGTTTGTACGTTCCCCCTGAAAGACGTGACGCCACCACATCTAGTTCTGGAAATATGGAAGACATGATGGCTAAAATATTGAAAGGAGTGGAAGCAACGAGTGCGGGAGTAACGGAGGAAGTTAATGATTTGTACTCTATGAAACAATTAGTTGATTCTCATTCCACTTCAATCAAGCAAATAGAGCAGCAATTGAGCCAACTTTCAGCAACACTCAATCAAAGAAAGGCTGGGACTTTACCTAGCGATACTGTGCAAAACCCAAGGAATGATGGGTCATGCATGTCCATCACTACACAAAGTGGTAAGGTGCTGGAAACTTCATCAAAAGGAAAGCAAGTGGTTGACGAAGTAGTGGACACTAATGATAAGGCGAAAGGGGAAGATGCCGCAGCAGCTGATCCTAACGTCCATAACGTCACCCCTCACGATTTGCAACCTGAAAAAGTTGAAAAGCGGAAGCAAGAGGAGAAGAAAGCCGTGGAGAGAACAATCCCATACCCACCACCACCTTTTCTTCAAAGATTGAAGAAGGTGGCAGATGACACAAAGTTCAGCAAATTCATGACTATGTTAAAGCAGCCGACCATTAATGTTCCATTGGTGGAAGCACTTGAACAAATGCCTGGGTATGCAAAATTTATGAAGGATCTTTTGACAAAGAAGCAGGCATCAATATATGAGTTGAAAGATGATGTTCATCACTGCAGCGCAATCGCTATCCGATCAATAGTCTAGAAGAAGGCTGACTCCGGTGCTTTCACTATTCCTTGCACCGTTGGATCTTTGAATTTTGCCAAGGCATTATGCAATTTAGGAGCCAACATCAATTTTATGCCACTATCTATCTATAAAAAGTTGGGGTTGGGTGATCCTACTCCAACCAATATGAGGCTCGTAATGACGGATAGTTCGGTAAAACGACCTGTTGGTATTCTATGTGATGTATTGGTAAAGGTTTCTTCATTCATGTTTCCGGCAGACTTTGTTATTTTGGATTGTGAGGCAGACTCAGAAGTTACCATAATCTCAGGGAGCCCTTTCCTTGCTACAGAAAGTGTGCTCATTGATTTGATAGCTAATGAGCTTTCATTCCGAATAAATGACTAAGTAGTTCGCTTTGATGTTTGAAAATCAGTGAAGCAACCCAAAGATCTAAGTGTATTTTTGGTGGCTGATGTTTACTTTGATGATGAGAAAGAATTACTTGAAGAAGAGCAAATTATTGATGACCCATTGGCGATTGTGCTCTTGAATGGAGAGAGTAAGGATGCTGAAAATTACGAAGAAGCTATTTGTGCTCTATCAGGATTTGGGACATATCGCCATGCACCCAAGAAGCTGGAATTTGATCTTAAAAATCGATCCACACCACCAGTTAAGCCATCTATTGAAGAGCCACCCAAGTTAGAATTGAAGGATCTGCCAAGACATTTAAAGTACGCATTCTTAGGAGGCGGAAACACACTTCCAGTCATTGTGGCAGAAGATTTGGGTGAACAACAAGTTGCAGCTCTCATTGCTATTTTACGGAAGTACATTAGAGCCATTGGATGGACCATTGCGGATATTATTGGTATTCCACCTGGGATTTGTACATACAAGATTCAGCTTGAAGAGAATTGCACACCCACCATTGAGCACCAAAGACGTCTAAATCCACCTATGCAAGAAGTGGTGAAGAAAGAAATTATCAAGTGGTTAGACGCGGGGGTTGTGTATCCAATCTCTAATAGTACATGGGTAAGCCCGGTACAATGTGTTCCCAAGAAAGGAGGCATGACGGTGGTCGCGAATGCAAAGAATAAGCTTATTCTACTCAAACCCATCACTGGATGGAGAGTATGTATGGACTACCAAAAGCTGAAATCTTGGACGCTCAAAGATCACTTTCCAATGCCATTCATGGACCAAATGCTAGATCGATTAGCGGGGAAAGGATGGTTTTGTTTCTTAGATGGTTATTCAGGCTATAATAAGATTTGTATTGCCCCCGAATACCAAGAGAAGACAACTTTTACATGCCCATATGGTACATTTGCCTTCAAACATATGCCATTCGGGATATGTAACGCACCAACCACTTTTCAACGATGTATGATGCCCATTTTTTCTGATATGGTTGAATACACTTTAGAAGTATTTATGGAAAATTTTTCAGTTGTTGGTGAGTCTTCTGAAGCGTGCTTAACAAACCTAAGTATGGCGTTGCAAATATGTGTAGAATTCAACCTAGTGCTGAATTGGGAAAAGTGCCACTTCATGGTTAAAGAAGGTATCGTTCTTGGGCATAAAATCTCCAAAAGAGGAATTGAGGTTGATCGAGCAAAAAATTGAAGTTATTGAGAAGCTACCACCCCCAATCTCGGTGAAGGGTTTTCATAGTTTCCTAGGTCACGCAGGTTTCTATCGACGGTTTATCAAAGACTTCTCCAAAATTGCTAGTCCTTTATGCAAACTCTTGGAGAAAGATGCAAAATTCGACTTCAATGAAGATTGTATGAAGGCATTCGAATGCCTCAAGGGAAAACTCATTGAAGCTCCTATCATGATAGCACCAGATTGGTCTCTCCCGTTCGAAGTCATGTGTGATGCTAGTGGTGTAGACGTTGGTGCTGTACTTGGACAGAGAAAGGAGAAGCTATTTCATCCTATCTATTATATGAGCAAGGTCTTAAATGAAGCCCAAAATAACTACACTATCACAGAACAAGAGCTCCTAGCGATTGTGTATGCATTTGAGAAGTTTCGTGCTTATTTGTTGGGTACTAAAGTGATCGTTCATACAGACCATGCGGCTCTAAGGTATCTAATGGAAAAGAAGGATGCAAAACCAAGACTAATTCGATGGGTTTTGCTGGTGCAAGAATTTGATTTCGACGTTAAAGATAGAAGAGGTTGCAAGAATAAAGTGGCTTATCATCTATCTAGACTCGAGAACGAGCATGTGGCGCATCCTGAAATCGAGATTGATGATGCATTCCCTGAAGAGGAGATCTTAGCGATGAGAATGGAAAAGTTACCATGGTATGCCGACTTTATAAATTTTGTGGTGAGTAATGTGATACCTGCAAACTTATCTTACCATCAAAAGAGGAAGTTTATGCATGATGTACAACACTACTTTTGGGATAAGCCATATTTTTTTCGACGATGTGCGGATGGTGTTATCCGACGATGTATATCCCATGTAGAGGTGCCTACTATATTGGAAGCATGCCACACTTCCCAAGTTGGGGGACATCACCCAGGTAATCGGACAGCAAGAAAGGTATTGCAAAGTGGATATTATTGGCCTTCGATATTTAGAGATGCCTATGACTTTGTTAGAAGATGCGACCAATGCCAAAGACAAGGTGCTATTTCGAAACACCATGAGATGCCCATGTCGAAAATTCTTGAAGTAGAGCTCTTTGATGTATGGGGTATTGATTTCATGGGTCCATTCGTAAATTCGTTTGGAGTGAAGTACATCCTAGTTGCTGTAGATTATGTCTCAAAATAGGTGGAAGCAGTAGCATTGGCCAACAGTGAAGGAAAGCGTGTTGTTGCATTCTTGAAGAGGAATATCTTCTCTCGCTTTGGAGTGCCACGTACTATAATAAACGATGGAGGATCTCACTTTTGCAATAAGCTATTCAAATCCATGTTGGCCAAATATGGTGTCAAGCAACACAAGGTAGCCACGCCTTATCACCCAAAAACTAGTGGACAGGTAGAGGTTTCCAATTGAGAGATCAAGTAAATCCTTGCGAAGACGGTAAATGCTAATAGGAAAGATTGGTCTCGAAAGCTGGACGATGCCCTATGGGCGTACAGGACTGCATTCAAAACACCCATTGGCATGTCCCCGTATCAACTA
This sequence comes from Capsicum baccatum var. pendulum, assembly GCA_030864225.1. Taxonomy (NCBI): domain Eukaryota; kingdom Viridiplantae; phylum Streptophyta; class Magnoliopsida; order Solanales; family Solanaceae; genus Capsicum; species Capsicum baccatum. Next base: position 82,523,545 of record CM061557.1, on the reverse strand, counting down.
GTTTATGGGAAGGATTGTCAATTGCCCATTAAGCTCGAGCATAAGGCATTGTGGGCATTAAAGCGATTGAATGTGAATTGGGATGATGCAATGAACTTGAGTATGGAGTAGCTAAACGAGATAGACGAATTCCGTCTCCATGCTTATGAAAGATTAGACCTATACAAGGAGCGGATAAAAAGTATCATGATCAGCGAATTGTTCGACGAAGCTTTCAAAAGGATGATATGGTACTTCTTTTCAACTCCAGATTGAAGTTATTCCCAGGTAAGTTAAAGTCCAAGTGGTCTGGTCCATACAAAGTTATCCAAGTCTACTCGTCTGGAGTAGTTGAGTTGGAAGACAATAATGGTGTTGTCTTCAAAGTGAATGGCCAACGAGTTAAACCTTATATCGGTCCTCTTGATTCGATAAATTATATGGACATCACTTATCTCGAAGAATTCTAAGTACTCTAGGGAACTATGTCGTGCCATGACAATAAATAAGGCGCTAGATGGGAGGCAACCCATCGTTTATCGTTGTTCATTTTTTGTCTTTCTTTCGTTCTAGTACGTGTTTGCTTTTGATAAATAAAAATCCAAAAATAAGAGTCGTTACACAACCAAAACTAAGGCGCTTGATGGGAGGCAACCCATATTTCTAATCGTTTTCATTGGTTTTGAGCAAATGTAGGTGCAAGAGTTTTAAAACGAGGAGATTGGTTTCAAATTTTGATTTGGACGTGTTGCATGTTAAAGGTGGTAAGTTAGGAATGAAGATGCAAAAGGCTATGGATTGAGAATTGCTCATGAAAATATAGGTATTGAACAAGGCTAGGCCTAGGTAAAACTAGGCCACGAACAAGGCAAGGCCTATACTATGGCCTAAGGTCTCGGAATCTAGTGTGCCATAGCATAGGCGCCGCCCATGATCAAGTATGCCATAGCATAGGCGCCGACTATGCTAAAGCATTTTGTCTCTGAATCTCATATGAAAAGTGAAAGGCGCCGCTATGGTCACCAAATGCTAAGCTAAAGGCGCCGCCTATCCTAGACAAGGCTTTGCAAAAGGCGCCGCCTATGCCAAGCATAGGCAAAGCTAAAGGCGCCGCCTATGGTCACATTTTGTCTCCAAATCCGATTTTAAATGGGTCAAAACCCGACCCAAACTTTTTCTATAAATAGGAGACTTAGTCTTGAAACACAAACACATTGAAAACCTAACTTAGGCGCCGCACATACTCTCCAAATCATCTCAAAACTTTTCTTTTTGCTCTCCCACTTCACAAGAACATCTCCAAAGGCTTCAATCACGTAAGTAATCTTTTGTTCTTCATTTATTCTTAGTAAGTACTACGTTACTATGTCTATTATGAATTGCTAAATCTTAAATAAGCATTGGTTATGTGAATGTGTTTGAATTGTTGATACACAACCAAGTGAGTGAACATATACATTAGGATGATCTTAACTTGTTTCCAACTTGAATTTGATTTTGATGCATTGTCATACTCTTGCGGAATTGCTATAGTCATGAACATTGCATAATTTTGTCACTTGAATACTTACATGTTGGAATGACTTTTTCATCGGAATAAGAATTATAGTTGCCTACCAACATAGGAGGTTGTGATTATTGTTAGATGCTATACCTTGATTCAATCCCTATGTAGTAGTCTTGCTATATAAAACATGTACGTATCGCCAAGATTACAAGAAATGTGACTGATCTGATTTTATTGTTAGAATATAGCACCTAAAACGTATGTCGAAGAAGTCTAAGTAATCGACCACTTTCACTTCACTAATTTGTATCAACAAACTAAGTGTGGGGCGGTACCCCTATTGCTTGTGTATAGATTGTACCCATTGATATGATGCTAACATGAATATTGTTCTAAGTCTTAGGTACAATGGCACCCAAAGCAAGACAAGGCAAAGATAATGCTACCACTTCCCAAAAAGGAAAGAAAAGAGGACGCAAAAAGTAAGGAGAATCATCCTCAATGCAATTACCACGCCGCATGTTTGGAATAAAATGGGTTCTTGAGGAGGAAGCCAAGGAATGGTATAGGAACAAGAAAGAAAGAAAATATGTTCATGTCGACTTGATAAACAAGGAAAGCCTAGCGAAGAAGGAGCCACGCATGTTGGCCAAGATCATGGAATTACATCTTGATTTCATCTTCCGAGACATGGGGGAATGTAATCTTGATTTGACAAAAGAATTTTATGCCAACTGGTCGCCGAAAACCACAGGCAGCAAGGTCAAGATTCGGGGCCAAGTTTTACAACTCAATGTGGATTTCTTCAAATCCTTTCTTGGCTTGCCTTCAGTCGATCCATCACCATTCAAAGAGTTGTACATTAGACCTCCATATAGAGCAATTCGACACACACTTTGTGGAAGTAGATCCATGGCACGGTGGAGAAGACATAAAGACACCGGATGAGACAACACCTTCCCATATGCTCATTTGAATAGGGAAGCAAGGATATGGTTGTGTATTGTCAACTCTTGCCTCATACCAGGGACCCAGTACACCAAGATAACAAGAGATAGAGTGTGCTTAGTATACGCACTGATGACGAATGTCCCTATCAACTTTGGGGTAATTATTTGATCCACAATGCGGAAAGCTAGGCTACACAAGCGATCCTATTTCAGTTTCGGCAATCTATTGACTGCAATCTTGACGAAGGAAGGCATCGAAGAGGAACTAGCCGATCATAGACTCCCACACAATCTAAAGAAGGTTGACCTCACAAAGGTCAAAGATGATGAAACCACACATGATGTCAACCTTACTATGGCAGAGAGACATGCTCGGGATGAGAGTTTCTTTCGCCATCTTTATGGCATGACACGGTTCAGAATGATGAGTGGTGGACGTGTTCCAACTGCTGCAGAGCTCCAACAGCTGGATCATGACTATCCAATGAATGTGCATTCAAGGGAGATGTGTGGAGTAGGTACATACTTCGAAGAACCTCTTGATGATGATGTGCCGACCGATGATGAACGACGAATGCCAGACTCCGACGTGGAGGAGAATTCTGATGATGACGACTCCTATAATGATTCTGACGAAGGGGGTATGACCCCCAACATTGAGGAAGAGTCCGACTAACCAGGTTCTTCGCATTTATTTTCCACTAAGGGTAGTGTCCCATTTAAGTGTGGGGTGGTGGTATTTGCATGCTTTACTTCTCTACCCGCATTTGCATTTATTTATGTCTTCGTTTTAGTTTTTTTTTTGTTTTTTATTTTTTTTTTAGTAGAAAATCTTTTAAACTTAGCTTCACATGAAATTATTCTAATAGGCAGCATGCGATTATAACAAGAGTATGTGCTACAATCATGACTATTGAGACGTTTAGGTTCTAATTGTGACTCACTATGTGATATTGTGTGGTTCAATTCCTTCACCTATTGGGGCAAGAGTCTATACTACTCCCAATAAAGTCGACCATGTGCCTTGTGTGTGTGAGATAATAGTGTATTCTATGCTTGTGGGTGATGCTAGAACTTGCCTGGTATGTATGTAAAGCAAAAATAAAGAGTGCAATACTTGTTTACCTTTTTTTTACCTACCCATGGATATCATCCTAGTTAACCCTTTTGAGCCTTTAGCCTATTTTCTTTGACAACCTCATATGTAAGCCTAATCCATTTTTTTTTCAAGACCATAATTTGATCCAAATTCCTAAGTGCTTTAAAAGTAAAAGTCATGTGACGAAATAAGAGGAAATTGGGTGAGTATGATGCTTTAGAAGGTATTGGTGCTTGAATTTGTTATGAAAAAGAAGTGCTATCATAAGAGGTATGTTATGAAAAGAAAAAGGAAAGGAAAACTAAAAAGTTAGTTATGTTCAAAATTGAAGAAACAAAAGAGGAGAAAAAGGGTGGTAGAATAAAAGAAAGTAGAAAGGTTATTTGAAATAAAAGTGTTAATGATACAATGTGATGTATTAAATCGTTTAGGAATATAGTCACTATTTCTGGCCAAAATAGTCCTACCCGTCCCTTAGCCTACCTTACAACCATCAAAAGACCTATTTGATCCTAAGCTTAGCATTCTGACATTTAGTGGAGCATTACACTAAGCGCAAGCTTATGGTCATCAGTTGTTGCATATGAATTCTTTGAGAGAGTGAGAGCAAGGATATTTTTATACCCATGTTTGAGAAATATGCTATATTTGTGAGTGATTATGGGTAATATATTGTGAGACACACATGGTTGATGAGTTTTGGGTAGTGGTGTATGATTCTTTGTACCTTAACTATTGAATATGAGTTTACCACCATCACGAGTCTATGCTAGAGGTTAAATTGTTTCTACTAATGATCGGAAAACCACTCTTTGTTGATAATTGTTGTGCTGTCATGACAAATATTTTGTGTTGTTGCTGAGAAACCCTAAGTTGATGTTTAGATGGACATGATAGTTATTCGAGGACGAACAAAGCTTTAAGTGTGGGGTGTTGATGATAGGCGAATTTACACGCCTATAGTACTATATTTTACCCATATTTTAGCCAAGTTTTGAGAACAAATTATATATTTCATGCACTTTTAGTCCTTTTTCGTGTAAGTGAGCTAACGAACATGATTAGCAAAGTTTCAGGTATAAATGATGCAGAATTCAGCATTTTATAGATAACTTGACGCCAAAGGAAGCTTCACGAAAGGAGAAGAGGGAGTCTTGGATGCCAAGGACCAAAAGTGGCGCATGGAAAATCTGTCCAGGGCCAAAACAGCAATTCTGAAGACTTTAGGGACTAGCAGTAACTTATTAGGATTAGGATAATGATACATTAACCTAGTACAATTGGGTTAAGTATTTCATTAGCTTAGTAGGAATAGGATATGGGTATTATAAATACCCTATCATGCTAGAGATTTTTAATAATTCATAACACATTCTACTTCTTATTCCACAACTTATAACTCTTCTTCTAATCTTTCCATTAATTCTACTTTTTATTCAACTTCCATTCATCTATTCAATTCTTAATTTCCACAACAAGAGAAGCGTTACTTTGCTAGGAATTCACGCCTAAACGCCTACCACACTACTACTACACGAAATCTTTATTGTGGTATAACAACAATGTCAATTGTGATTTCCTTCGCACTCATGGGTAACTAAACTTCTCTGTTGGGGTTATGGAAGCCAAATGAGATACTATCTATTGCTATGAGTTTGTGAGTTCGTAAGACGTATGCTGCTTATATCATTATTCTCTTCATCTTAATCTAAATTCTTTGTGGTTGCAAACGCATAGAATACGCCAATATAGCATTAACTTGTTCGAAAGAAAAGTTATATATCTGGAAAAGAGATAATGTCAAGGTAATAGGGTCCCATCCACTATTAAAAATTTAGTGCCGTAACTGGATTAACCTCTTGGAGAATTTGTACCGTTAGATACGCTTTAAGCTTGAAAGAGTTAAAGTGAAATAATCCTCAAATAGGTCGAAAGATGCCTAGATTTACCATCGAATACAATTCTCTATAAGCACATGCATGTATGAATTCCACATAACTCATAGGTAATAGAGACGTAAACTCAGAAGGTGGACATAACCGAAACTCCTCAATTCTCATTGTTTACAACATACTAAACATTCTTTCTTTTTACTTTGCTATTTTCAGTTTTTGCTTTCATATTTTGTTTACATTACTTGCATGACAAGACTCCCCCCTCTTACGAGACTTGCACTAAAAGTCTAGAAATCTTTGCTTACTTGTTGACCAAGCTATTCCCTGAGGGATCGATACCCAACCTAGTTGGGTTCTATATTTGACAAACGACCGCTTTACACTCCTACGAGAGCTGTAGATTGAGCGTTATCATAGACTAAGTCAGGTAGCGCCTTAATCAGTCTGGGGGGTCTAAAGTACGTGATGCCCCCTATTCCCACACAACCAATTTGCTCCACTATAAATAGAATACTTTTAAACACATTGTAAACACTTTCAGATGTTTTTGGACTTGGAGAGGGGATGATCAACATTTGAATTAAGGTTTATTTCTCTTTAATTTAGTTTTGTTATATAATTAATTATGTATTCAATTATTTGGATCATGATTATGTTAATTAGTGGCTAAATGCCCCCTTTCTGGAGTTAAAGACAAGAACATGATTACTTTTGTTTTGTATTAAGTTTGTTTGAATTTCTTATCATATTTGGTTGTTTGATTATGTAACGCCCTAATTTTCTGAACTGGAACGCTACACAGTGCTTATGACCCCGAAAGACCACAAGCTAACCGATGACTGGTATCTGTACCTGTAACTACATAATATACATATAAAATGCGGAAACATGAACAAAGATGGAGTAAGGTTCAATCTTGAATAATAAAATATCTGAAATAAGGTGGTATCACAGTACCAAAATAAAATTGAAAATACTAACGTCTAAATTTGAAAACTTTAAAATCATCTCAAAGCCTCTAAACTATCTGAATAAGGAGTTGAAAGAACATGTCTCCAACTAACTTCCTGAACTAAAAATAAACTGAAATAATGGGCAAAATCGCCATCCTTGCACTCGCTCGGTGCTAGTCCCTACTCCCTACTGAAAGACTCTAAAAAGATTAACTGCGCTGAACTGACTAATTGAACTGAACTAATGTATAAACTGATTAACTAAGATGATAATATTTTCTTACCTGAATTAAGCTGAATTCACTGAGTTTCGTTGACTGATGGAAAAACTACTTGAGATCTGAGGTTTGACTGAGAGTACTAAAATTATTAGGACTAATGAACTACTGAGATTTTTGATTTTTTCTGAGTGACGTGACTAACTAAAATCTATGGAGCATAGCTTGACTGAGGATATCTTGAAACATGACACTAGCTCTAGGTACACAACTATAGTTTTCGGGGTACAAGTACCCCCAGGACTCGATGGAAGGAAACTGACACACATGACTAACTTGATCATAAGAGTAGAGTCCACAATTTATAATATCATAAGTAAGGATTTCATAATAAGAATGATTCTCAACAAACTATCACATGATTGGGAATGCACACAACATATATATACTTGCATGTCTTCAATAACATGGTCATTCCATATCACAACAATATCATGAGCATCTCATACAACATATTCAATTCAAGACAATAGCATGGGGATCATGTTGAATATAAACTTAGAACATGGAATAGTCATTTAGGACTTATTATGTCATAAATGCATGATTTCTATTCCCTTAGGTATTTTTGCAAACACTTTACATGCACATCTTAAGCATAGGTGGATTCATCAAGATTACAAATATTCAAACACTAATTTCACATATTTATACATTAAATACCACCATATACTCACATAAAACATACAAAGATCCCATCTTAGGCATCATCAAACTCCAACCACATGAAAATCAACCACCAGCAATATAAACATCATAATACATAATTTATAAGATGGTTATTGAGCTTCATGGACAAAAACAGTCCATGAATCAACTCACGCATACCTTAAAAGGAATATTCTTGATGATTTACGGAGGAATTTCCTTGAAATTGGATCTTCAAGCTTAATTATGCAACCCTAGTTATTTTTCTCTTTTAGTGCTCTTGGATGATGAACTTAAGATGTTAGTAGGGTTGTAATGTAATTAGGAGCTATATATTTCATAGTGTTAAATATAGGGACGTGTAAGGAGTGTTTAAGGACTTAATTACCCTCAAAATAACTCAAAACGGAGTGTTTAAGTCACTTGAAACCATAAGATACGCGCCGCATATGATATCACATATATTTACGTTGGTGCCGCATATGATATCGCCTAAATTTACATTGGTGCCGCATATGATGTCGCCTATATCTACATTGGCACCACATATGCTATCGCATATGCTTTCCAGTGGCCATGTGCCACTGGTTAGGCGACACACTCTACTTCGCAAAGCCATAATTCCTAGCTCAGGTGTCGGATTTTAATGAAATTGGCATCGTTGGAAAGCTAATTCGATTATCTATAATTTGGTAGATAGAAATATGTAGAAATACCACATTAACATCGAGTTATACTTATTCAAATATGACCCTTACAAAATCGAACACTAAAACTTGATGGATTCAAAAACTCTTAGCTTGTATTACCTTAAGTAACTCATATGAACATACTTAACGCATCATAAGCTATCATATCATTAGGATACTCATTTTAAGTCATGTACTCAAGTATGAATCACAGGATAGGAGATTTCATATGTAGGAAAAATGGTTCGTCTCCTAGCTTAGAAACATGTGGGGTATTACAAATATGTCCCCCTTGGGAAAATTCGTCCTTGAATAGAAATTAACTTAGGTGGGAGACATGATAAGATGAAGTACGTATAAGACATAAACTACTGAAACCTGGGTTTATGACTGACATGACTGAAAGCTGAGCACAACATACTGAATATGCATATCTGATGCATGGGAAGCTGATTCATGAATATAAGACTGAGGATTCTAATAAAGTGAGTTTTCTCAAAATTAGAATGCATATCTGATGCACAACTGAAAGGATGAATCCATGCATATCTGATGCATGATTACATAACTGACATGATATGTAAATGTATGAGTGATGATACTGATAAATAGTACTTTCTCTACTGAACACGTATATCTAATGCCTGAATATCTGACTGAGATGACTCTTAAAAGCTTGAGTGATTATGCCATGGAACTTGATAACTAATTTATAACGAGAGCATAAAAGCATCAAGAAAAGGTGGGGTATCTCCCCCTTGGGACACTATCTCTCTCTAGGAATATTTACCTTACTGAGATACTGGGGTGATGCACAAGGCATCTACGAACTAGATTATAACTAAACATTGGAGAGCCGAGACTAATGCATGATGCATGAATTGAACTAGACCTGATAATGTTACTACTAGCTCATGCGGAAACATAATCTCAAACGAGCGCAAGATATCTAACAATTCGTGATATGATCATGAAAAACTTGTAACGTACCCCGAATCTAGGTTGGGGAAACTTTCTGGATCATGGTGTGTCTGGAGTAAAGAGAGTCAATTCTGACGATGACCACTATTGGTGCTCGGATTTACGGCCTGCTCACACGAATCTCTACCTTTTTGAGCTAACACTCTACACTCAGACATTCTATGGCCTGGCTTACAGCACCCAAAACATACCTGACTATTTGCTCTACATGCACCTAGATGATTCTTGCGACACTCTCCACAAAGCGGATAAGTACGCTCACTTCTAACACTATGGGCTTTGGAGCCTGGCGCCCTACCATGACTAATATCTCCAAAGTTAGATGTGGGCACACTAGCTGAAGATATAACAGGCGATGAATTTTTTTGACAATGGTGAGAATGATTACCAACCTGTGACCCAGCTAGAGAAAAGCTCTAACTACCTGTTCTGAATCTCTTATTAGATCTCTCCCTCTCCTTAGTCTGCCTCTATCTGCTGAGCATGCATCATTAACCTAGCAAGGTCCATGTCCCTATTGAGCATAGCTGTTCTACACTCTTTCAATACTAACCCGAACACACCAGTCACAAACTTACTAATACTCGCTCTAGGGTCAGCTATCAAGTGAGGAGCATACATAGGTAACTGGTTAAACATAAGACAATACTCCTTCACTGTCATAGAGCCTTATATCAGGTTCATAAACTCTTCTACCTTAGCTTCTTTCATCTCTAACGGGAAAAAATTATCTGAGAAGGCATCCTGAAATATCTGCCAAGTCATGGGAGTTGCATCTTCCCCTTTACTCTTTTTCCACAACACTACCTAATCATGAGCAATATCTTTTAGCCTATAGGACCCTAATTCCACACTCTTCTTCTCTGACACATGTATGATTTGGGTGATCTTCTTTACCTCTTCTAGATACAATTGTGGGTCCTTACCTGTTACTGACCCAAAGAATTCTAGAGGTTTCATTCTCATAAAATTTCTGATTCTGGCTCTAGCTGAATCCCCATCTTGCTGGGGTAGGGCTGCAGTCTGTTGGTTTCCCTGAACACTAATGGTCATATCTTGGGCTAGCGCCTGAAAAACTGCCTAAAATTTTGCATGTGACACATTTTTATTCAAAGGATCTGTAGGCTGCGGGGCTGACTAATTCCCTGTTCTCTTCTTAGGAGGCATGTTTTGCAAATAGATGAGGAACAATGATTAAACTGAGAGTTCAACTTCAGTTTTTGGTCACTGGCATGATATGAGTACTGAAAGAAGGAAAACTATTCCTAAGACATCTTATAGCCTCCTGTACATAAATGTGACACTCAACACACCCATGTACAAGACACTACTAGATGTGGCTTTCAGACTTTCTAGGACTCTATTGAACCTTAGGCTCTGATACTAAGTTTGTAACGCCTCGATTTTCTAAATCGGAATTCTACACGGTGCTCATGACTCTGAAGGACCAAAAGCTAACCCATGACTGATATTTGTATCTGTTACTGCATAATATACATATAAAATACAGAAACATGAACAAAGAGGGTGTAAGGTTCAATCTTAAATAATAAAATATCTGAAATAAGGTGGTATCATAGTACCAAAACAAAACTGAAAATACTAAAGTCTAAATATGAAAATTGTATAATCTTCTGAAAGCCTCTAAACTGTCTGAATAAGGAGTTGAAGGAACATGTCTCCAACTAACTTCCTAAACTAAAAATAAACCGAAATACTAGAATAATAAATGTAACGATCATGTCCTCGAAAGATGAGGACACACTACTTACTGAACTGCTACTGCAGTCCTGAAATCTGCACCTTACAACCTATGGTGTAACATAAAACGAAAGCAACATAGCCCAAATGCATCAGTCCAACTAAAGTACTGAGTATACGTGGGGGTAGGCTAAATTAATGGGGTTTATATGCATGAACATGCTGACTAATATGAATGTGAGAATAAATACATACATATATACATACATACATAACTACTACTGAACTCACGGAGATACTGACTACTTGAGTTTGAACTCTGACAACATGATTTTCGTGATACTAAGATACTGAATGACTGATAACATGGATGACTGTATCTAACAGTCCTAATTCTGGGGAAAACTATCTGAGTTCCAAACTGTATCTGAACATCTATGTCTGAGATCAGTCCTAGCTAACGAGTGATCTCTGAAACTGATAATGAGAATACTCGATTGAATCTGAGATTGAGATCAAGCCTGTCTGCCGGGTGACCTCTAAATCTAAAAATAAGCATCTGCATATGGGACCAAGCCTATCTAATGGGATGGTCCAGGAATCAATGGAAATATTTAAGTTCCTTACTAAGATCTATGACTGTATCTGACAGTCCTGATTCCAGATTTCTACTCTGAAGACTGATACTAAAATAGTAACTGTTACTGTGACTATGGGAGGTAGTAACCTAACTGATATGCCCCATTACTGTACTAATGGGGTCCAATCTTTGACCTAATTGGAAGGGTGTCAATACCGTGCCATAGGTTGAGACCTCTACTATGGTCAAGCCTCTCTGACGGATGACCCTGAACAGGTAATCAAGCCTAAGGTAATATAATAGTCAAGTATAGCCTTAATCTGATGAGTGACTCCTATCCTGCGATGCCTACGCAGTTTTAAAGTACAGGGATTACTGCTAACGAATCTTCTTTTATAACGGAAAAAACTGCCATCCTTATCATAAGTAAGGATTTCATAATAAGAATAATTCTCAACAAACTATCACATGATTGGGAATGCACACAACATGTATATACTTGCATGGCTTCAATAACATGGTCATTCCATATCATAAAAATATCATGAGTATCTATACAACATCTTCAATTCAAGACAATAGCATGGGGATCATGTTGAACATAAACTTAGAACATGGAATAGTCATTTAGGACTTATTATGTCATAAAAGCATGATTTCTATTCCCTTAGGTATTTTCACAAACACCTTACATGCACATCTTAGGCATAGGTGGATTCATCAAGATTATAAATATTCAATCACCAATTTCACATATTATATATTAAATACCACTATATCCTCACACAAAACATACAAAGATCCCATCTTAGGCACCATTAAACTCCAACCACATGAAAATCAACCACCAGCAATATAAATATCATAATACATAATTTAGAAGATGGTTCTTAAGATTCATGGAAGAAAGGAGTCCATGAATCAACTCACTCATACCTTAAAAGGAACATTCTTGATGATTAATGGAGGAATTTCCTTGAAATTGGATCTTCAAGCTTAATTATGCAACCCTAGTTGTTTTTCTCTTTTAGTGCTCTTGGATGATGAACTTAAGATGTTAGTAGGGTTGTAATGTAATTAGGAGCTATATATTTCATAGGGTTAAGTTTAGGGACGTGTAAGGAGTGTTAAAAGACTTAATTACCCTCAAAATAACTCAAAACGGAGTGTTTAAGTCACTTGAAACCATAGGATATGCGCCGCATATGATATCACATATATTTACATTGGTGCCGCATATGATATCGCCTAAATTTACATAGGTGCCACATATGATATAGCCTATATCTACATAGACGCCGCATATGCTATCGCCTATATTTACATAGGCACCACATATACTATCGTATATGCTTTCCAGTGGCCATGTGCGATTGGTTAGGCAACACACTATACTTCGCAAAGCCATAATTCCTAGCCCAGGTGTCGGATTTTAATGAAATTGGCATCATTGGAAAACTAATTTGACTATCTATAATTTGGTAGGTAGAAATATGCAGAAATACCACATTAACATCGAGGTATACTCGTTCAAATATGACCCTTACTAAATCGAACACTAAAACTTGATTGATTCAAAAACTCTTAGATTGTATTACCTTAAGTGACTCATATGAACATGCTTAACGCATCATAAGATATCTTATTGCTAGGTTACTCTTTGTAAGTCATGTACTTAAGTATGAATCACAGGATAGGAGATTTCATATGTAGGAAAAATGGTTCGTCTCCTAGCTTAGAAACTTGCGGTGTATTATAGTTTAACCTTGTGTTAACTATTTTTAGGAGTATCTAACCTTAGGATACATATATTGTAAAAATTATGATCTCAGGAGGGGAATAGGAAAATAGAATGTAGGGATAAGCAAAGTAAGGTTCTTATTCTTTTATGAAATAAGGAATTTGAATTAGTATCTAGGGTAGGGATATACCTAGAATCGTTGCTTGGTTCACATGTAGGATAATACCTTAATGCATCTAATTGGATTATTACATCCCCACTCAATAATCTAGTTGTAATGTCTAAGTAGGTATAAGATTAGAGGTTGGAGGACCATAATTAAATGATAAGCCCTACGAATCAACAACCAAGATAAGAAATTTAATGAATGAAGTTCAATAGCATAGTATGATTGTTCGTAGTGCTTTAACCCTGGATTTTCATCTATTGATTGTCTCAAGTATTTACTTTATGCTACATTTACTTTAATTTCTAGTTTAAAATTTCAAAAACTCTTTTGGTTACATTGAATCAATGTAATCTTAATAGTTGAACTGGAATTGAATAGTTTTGAAAACAAGTCTCCAAGGGATAAACATTCTGCTTTCTTTGAGGCCACTATATTACTTGGTATACCACGTACACTTGCGTGTGCACTTAGCATAACATGATTAATGAAGTATAAAGGGTATATTTTTTTTTTTTTGTGTTAATTTTTATTATTAGAGTGTTTAAGGTGCATTTTGAACAATTCAAGAGTTAAAATAAACAAATAGAGTTTAGTAAAAAAACTAGTTAGGTTAACCTATGCTATGCTTGTTCTAATGTACTTTGATGAGCTCTATTATGTTGTATAGACTAATATTTGTTTATGAGAAGCTGTAGGAGAATATTATAGAAGCTACGAAATCTAAATTAATCCTACAAACAATCCATAAGAAGTGGGGAAACAAAGAACAAACGGATGAGAAGAAGAGAGCAAAAATTGGGCGAATCCTCACCCTGAGGGGGCATTGCACCGCACCCCACGTTTCATGGGAGTAGGCATTATTTCATACACCAAATATAAAGGGTACACTACATCATCCTTTATATGTTATTGTATCTCACCCCCTTGTACATGCAATGGGCTATGTAACGCAACCTCACCCCTACCCCTTTCCAGGACATCTAAAAGTTGGTTTTTATATTATTTAGGCGGGGGTAAAGTTTTCAATTCATATGTTTCAAATAAGGAAGACTATGTAAGACATAAACCACTATAAAAGTAGTATTTAGCCATATTTACGCCTCATATTTGTAACAATACAGGTTTGGAGACAGGAAAAGACATCAAGAGCTATACATTAGGGTTTTCTGCCTCTTTCTTGTAGTTTTCTTGTAGTTTTACTTATTAATTCACTAATGGTGATTCTTTGTATGGCTATGAGTGTATAAAATCCTCTTTATAGGGTTTATGATACAAAAATTATTCCTTATCTTAGCATTTGATTTGGTTAAGGTTGATTATAACGATTGGTAGTTCTTATGTTCTTGTATTTACTATTCTATTAATTCACGACCTTTAGAATACATCTATATTTTTTGTGTTCCCTAATGGAGTAATATTAGTTATAACATGGAGCATAAGGAATGGGTTTTTGTCCTTTATATGAGTTAAGGATTACATTTGTGGTTTGGATAGGAATATACCTAATTTGGCCCGTTTGGCTCAAATACTAGATAAAATACAAATTTGAATTAGTTCTCACATCCTCGCTCAATGATGTAGTTGTGAGGCTAATTTAAATAGATGAATAATGGCTCAAAAATCATGATATTAACCCTGTAAATCAACAACCAAGATAGTTAACTTAACCAACACGATTGTGTAGGTTTGTATGATTGCTCAAAATGCCTTAACTCTGGTACCCACTGTGACATTGTTTCAACCCTAAGTTTATCACCATTCATTTAGTTTAGTGAATTTTTTTACCTTTTAAACTCAATGAATTCTTCATTTTTTTGTTTGAATAAATAATCAAGAACGCGTTTAGTCTAGTGAATAGTTAATTGAAAAGTCTCTGTGGTTTCAACATCCAGTTCTTAAAGAACCACTTTATTAGTTGCATAACTACATATACTTGCATGTGTGGTTGGAGTAGTACAAGTTTTTAGCACCATTTATTGGGGACTTTGGTCTTAATTTTTTTATTTAGATTAGACTTTTGTTTAATTATTTGAGTTGTATATATTTTATTTTGTACAAAGTTTTATTTTGCTTTTGTATAACTTTTGATATTTCTACCGAGGATAATTGGTGGTTGAATGGTGACAATGTGTGTTGTTTTTGTGGAGGACCATACTTGTATGGTGATTGTAATGATATTAAAGAGAGAGGATTATACGCACCTACCCAATATTTCAAATAGAATATATGCTAGATATGTGGTGGTTAGGATAGCCGTTGGAGTAATTGTCCAAAATTTTATTCCTATCCCCTAAAATTCAATTCTGATAAGTCTATGTTTGTGATTTTGGCAGCGCTAATGGAGCTAATGATGTAGAACATTAGGCTCACCTTATAAATATGCTAAAGCAGATACTGTCTGTTGCAAGAACAATAATTGAAATAATATTGGGAAGCCACAGAAAAGCTATGTTCCTATGCCACAGAGATATATGCTAGGGCTAAAACTTGCATTAATCATCAAGTTATAGTCTTATCCAACACTCAAGAGGAACCCATGATTGATGAAGAAATGGATGCACTATTAGGAGAAAATTGTGATGAAGTAAACATAGTAATCCAAGATTAGATAATGGAATAAGAACAACAAATTAAATTTCGAGGGCATCTCCGGGATGGTCTCACAACCATGGTAACCCAAGTAAAAGAAGGGAGAGATGAGTTGAGATACCTCAATTTGGCTTAGATATCAGTGAGTTGATTGTTCAGTTGATGAAAAAGATTAAGATGTATTATGTCCAATCGCCAATAGTTGTAGATACTAGCCAATATATGGAGCAAATACAAGAATTCTAACCATTCAACTATCATTTTTTTTCTTGAGATAATATTGAGAAGGTTTGCAAAAGAGAACATGTTGCACATGGTATAAGTTTGAAATTTAGACGCATTAACCTTTATTCAAATCAATTTTCTATGTTATGTTTAGATGATGCCATGTATTTTGAATTATATGAAATAGTGTAGGAGTGTGTAGATGAGGAACAAGAATTCTACATTCTTAAATTTGCACTAGAAAAAAAACAAAAAAGACAAGTCGTTCTATATGCAACATGCATTACTTGGTTCTTTCATCTTTGTACCACTACCCTATAAGATAAATACAAATATGGATGGAAATTTAGGGGTGAAATTCAAATAATTAAGGTGGAGAAAAAAGTCGATGGGTCGTACCACGATGTTAAATCAGGTGCTTGTGGGAGGCAACCCAACATTTAGTAAGTAGTTTATTTTTATTTTTATCACCTTTGTTATCTTTTTATTTTGTGTTTACATGTTAAGGAATAGTCTAATGTACCCTAAATCTAAGCTAAGAAGCATGGAGAAAACCTAAGTATGGGATCCTCTAAACCTCCTTAATGGATATGGTGCTACTAGCTAGGCCTAGAGGCCTTAGGGAGCATTCCTAACCCTTATTCATTGATTTAAACTTTCATAATAAAGTATGATCTTAAATGTGGGGTCAGTAATCTTTCAATTTATTTAGGGTGAAGTGCGTTATATGGTTTTTATTTTGATTTATTTTATAGTTTTTAACTAGAATTAAGAAAATACAAAAAGATTTTATCTTTGTGTATTTTTAGTTTTTGGTGTTTTATCAGTTTACTAGAAGCACACTTTACCCACCCCTTAATTTTCTTTTCGGTTATTTTCCAAAGGGAGCCTTTCAAACCTAGTATCTTTTTTTAATTTTGTGAGTAATTTTAAAATCTTTATCATTAGGAATAAATAGAGATTCTCTAGCTAGGTGCTACACATGATTACTTGTTGCAAGTGGTGTGGAATTCTATAGCATGATGTGAAAATTGAATGACTTCTTTGAGATATCTAGACTCTTTTATATGAATCTTATTTGATTTTGGCTTAAGAGTGAATTCATGCAATGCTTGGTCGAGAGTCTATATAGATTTGTCTTGATTTGAACATGTGCCATGTGTGTTGAGGTTTTTGTTATATTTCATGTTTTCATATTGATATCTAGAAATTGCCCGGTGTGCTTATAAAGAAAAATAAATAATGTTGAGTTTGAGAGATGATATAGGCATTTCTTTGATAGCCATGTTTTATACTTGCTTTAACTACCCTCTTTTCATGACTTTAGTTAGCCCCATTGAGCATTTAGCCTATTCTTTGGTAGCCTCATATGTAGCTTATTCCCTTAATTTCAATTGACCATAAGTTAATCTAAAGCTCCAAAGCTCTTTAGTTAAAAATATTAAGATGTTAAGGAATATATAATTGAAGAAGTAAAAATGGTGAAAGTGAAGCCCAGCGGTAATAGCTATTGGTGTGTTTAAACAGTTTATGTGTTGTGTTGGGTCTAATGTAATGAAAATAAAAGTTGATCAATTAAAGTGAATCATGTGTAGATAGTAAATACTCCCTACTAAATATCTGTAATCTAGCTTGAAGAGATGGGGAAAAACAAAAGCGAGGTGGGAAGATGAAAGTGGTGAAAAATAGGTTGTCGGAGATGAGTTTAATATGAAGTGATATGTATTAAAGAACTTAGGGGAGATAGTCACTAATATTGACCAGAATATTTCCTACTTGTCCTTTAGTCTGCATTACAACCCTTAAAGTCCTACTTGATCTTGAGCTTTTATATTCTAATATTAATTGAGTACTACACTAATGGAAAACTTATGGTTCATCTTATACTACATGTGAATTCTTTTTGAGAATGAGAGGAGTTTGATTCTTACACCCATTCTTGTGTTAAATTGCATATATGTGAGCGAACATGGGTGACTTTCTTGTGCTAAGGGCGTATGTTTAATGATAGATAGGTGACCTATATGATCTATTTGTTGAGTAATGTGCGTGTGTTTGGAACTTGGTAGAGTCAATACTTAAGGCTAGGAAGTCTTAAAGCATAGTATCCTTCGATGCTGGAGCTGAAGACGTAGAAATTAGAACCTTATTAGCTCTAGTAGGAACATCACCTAAAGGACAATTCCTATGAATATGGCCAGGTTTTCCACATCTGAAACACTAATTTCTCCTCTCATCACATAAACCATGGTGCAACTCTCCACAAAATCTGCAAGGAGGATATGATAGAGCTGAGTGGGCTCTACTAGCCTGGGATTGGGCACCTTGTGACTTAAACCCACTGTTGTTCTAAAAGTGGCAATCACCAAATGACATCGGATATGGAGCACTCACTATAGAGTAAGAACTAGAGTTTCCCCACTTTTTCTTAGACCATTACCTGCCATCTCTACCACTTTTCTGGTGACCTTCACCCTATTCATAATGCCTAGATTTCTTACTTTGCCTCTCTCTCATGTCTACTTGTTTTTTCTTCTCCTCTTTAACCTGTTGAATTTACACCACCACTATAGAAATATCCATGTCATTGTTCAACAAGGCAACCTTACACTCCAACACCAAGTCTTGAGACAAACCTGAAGCAAACTCCTTATCTTAGCCCTTATAGAAGGCACCAACGCTAGAGCCTAGTAAGACAACTGATGAAATTTCAAAGTGTACTCCTTAAAAATCATCTTCCCTATCTCAAATTCACAAACTCCCTAGTTTTTGCCTCCCTCAACTACTGAGGAAAGAAGCAATCCAAGAAGGCACCAGAAAACTCATCCCATAATGTCAGTTTTGCATTATCACCCCTTGACTGATCCCACTCCTTATACCACTTTTATGCCACATGTTTCAACTAATATATGATAAACTCTACACCTTTAGATTCAGAAGCATGATCACTCTGAATATATCTTTAATCTCATCTATGAATCCTTGAGGATCCTTCTAAACCTTAGAGACAGTAAAGGTCGGAGGACTCAACCTCATAAATTGTCCAACTCTAGTAACCTCAGAAGATGGAGTAATAAAAGCAAAACGCTCTGAATAATAAGACTGAGAGGCTACCAAATATGTAACCAAATGAATCGACTTACGAAACTCAACATTACTCACAACACCTTGAGGAGCACGAGGACTACTAGTAGGAATTGATGGAACCCTATGAGAACAATAAGGAGCAGATGCCCTAGATTGAGTTTGAACTCTATAAGTAGTATGATTTCTATCCACATTGACCTCAAGTAGGATAGAAGAGGTTCCACGACCATTAGATCTTTGAGGAGGCATAATTTGAAATGCAAACATATAGAGATCAGAAGAGTTTCAAGATCTTAGACTCTATAGCCCAAAAATAGATCACAAGAAGGGGAAACATTCCTAAATTCCGTATATATTCTCCCTTATAAGTTTGATACTTTACACACCCATAAAATAGACTCTACTTGACATGAATTTATGGATACCCAATTGACCATGAACCTAGGGCTTTGATATCAACTTGTCATGATCTGAACTAGGGCCTGGCCGTGATGGGTATCTAAAGTCTACTGTAGACTGGAGACCACCCCCTTTGCCCAGCCAAACAGGACACAATACAGCTAGCAACAAATGAATTTTGTGCACAGAACAAGATAAAATATACAACAATAAAAATGTACTAATTATACCAACTACTAATCCACAAGACTCTAAATAAAAAATAACCAATATAAGTCGGGACATGCCCCCAATGATAGCCAAACGAAACCATAAGAAATAGTTTATAACATAAAATAACCCAAGAAAAAATGGCCTTACAGAAGAAGGAGGCTCACCACTTCAAGTTGACTCACGAATGATCCAAGATCACCTATCACTACACTAGAAAAATAGAAGTGTCTCCATTTCCTGCATCATATTGGGATACAACATTCAGTGATGGTTAGTGGGATGAGTATTAGCATATAACTCAGGGAAGAGATAAATAATAACAAGTCAAAACCGTAGTAAAATCCACATGTACATGGCTTACATACACATATATATATCATGCTGGGATAAGGAACAAGGCTTAACATAAAGTATAATATTAAACTGGACTATATAGCTCAAAAATTATATAAAGCCACCCACAGGCTATGCGGGTTCAGCCCCCCTGTTGAAAGAGCCCTAGTGCATTTTAGCCACATAAATATGAAGTATCAAGGAAGATCGAGAAATTCCCCGACCCTACGTCAATCTAGGATACAAATATATCAATAGTGCGAACCATATACACGGTCATCAAGACCAACCCTTATATTGGCAAATATGAATTTTAAGTATCAGTCCTTCGAGACTCTCACCTTTATGAATTAGCAACATGACCCCCATTAATCTCAATTTAAAATAGTTTTACATAACCAATTCATTAAACTAAGGAATGATACATTATGGAACACCACAGGTATCGTCATACTATTACTTTTACAAGTTTATCATTATGCCATAGCAATTCCATTACTTTAGGGAATGACTCAACCTTATTTATTTATTAATTCAAGTTTGAGGAATACCTCGACCCCTTTTTATTTATCAAATCAACTCGACGGAATGCCTCAACCCTCGAGCTTCTGATTTTCAAATTAAACATGGATAACAAGGTCTTCAAAATCCATGTTTATTTGTTTAACCATTTATGCAATGCAATAGTATAGGTGAATAAGTTAAACCATGTGACAAATCCATAATTCAAAGCCAATTACATAAATGGGTTGAGGAAACATAATTTCCAAAGCCAAATTCTAACAAAATTATCAAATTGGGGGAATGCCTTGACCCCCTTTCTAATCCCCCTACCCATGCATCCAATTAGTTAAAAAATAATTGATAAAGCATGAATTATGCATGCAAACTCATGGGAATCCAATTTAAGAAACAATCCTTCCAAAACCCTCAACCCATATCAAAATCCATATTCAAATTCACATGAACAACCATTTAAACACATGATTTAAGCAAAACAAGTTTAAGGAATGAGATATATGCCTGATATATCAAGAATTACGGAGTGAAATCAACCTTTGTAAGCTCTAATTTCTAACCTCTTTGAAACCCTAGGTATTTATGACTTATGGATTTGAAAGTGTTTAAGAGTTGTATTTGATTAGTAAAGGATGGAAATAACCCTTGTTATTATTTTATAGACGTGGGTCCTAAGTGGGAAAAGAGGTAAATAACAAGAATTGCCCCATATAAAAGGGAAAAAAAGGTAATCCAGTCATTATGGGTCACCTTATGACTCATAACGTTTGGCTACAAGTCATCTCCATGAATCGAAGTCTGAGAAGTAGATTAAGGACCCTTCATTGTTGACCTTATGAGTCATACACCATAAAGTGTCATTATGACACATAAGGTCTTAGTCATTGTCAAGGTAGAAACATCAAGCACCTTTATAGGTTTGGCTACGAGAAACACTATACGAATCGTATAGAGTCTTGACGACTTGTGACCTCTTAGTTGTAATAACCACATAAACCTCATGATAACATACTAGTTAGGCTATGATTAGGGTCTTAAGACCTATAAGGTCATCATATGACTTGTATGGAAAGTCATAGGTTAGGCAGTAAGCTCACATCTATCAATTCTCCTTCCGTTGCTAAGACTGGACATCCTAGAATGATTGGTACCCTATTTTCTACATCATAATCTAAAATAATAAAGTCAGTAGGGATAATAAACTTACCAAACTTTATGAGCATGTCCTCAATAATTTCTTTAGGACAAATTTGTGTTCTGTCTGTCATTTAAAGTGTCATAAAGAATGATCTCGACTTCCCTTACACAAGAGTATTAAGCGCTGACAAGGGATCAATTTTATACTTTTCCCTAAATCACCTAGATCATGGACCACATTGTTTTCATGAATTTGTATAGGAAGGGTGAAACTCGCTAGGTCCTCTATCTTCTTAGGAATCTTTTTCATCACCATAGAGCTGCACTTCGCAGTTTGTGCTTCTAGCTTAATGTCCTACAACTTAACCTTGTTATCACCACATCGTTCAAGTACTTGGTGTACTTGGGAATTCCATGCATAACATCTAAGAGAGGAAGGTCAATGTGAAGTTCTCTAAATATATCTAAGAACTCTTTAAATAAGCATTCTTCTTGTCTTTTTTGATCCTCTCCGAAAATTGTGGTGGTGGTCTTTCCAGTGCACTTTCAGCAACCTTTAGTTTTGGGTACTTAGACTTCCTCAAATTTTCAGTATCTTTACTTGCATCCTATTATAGAACTAACTCTTCCTGTACCTTTAAATTCTACTTCAGAAGACTGTCATTCAGATCTTTACCGCTCCTCAAGGTGATTACCATGACCTATTTTGGATGTTCTATATCACCTGGAAATCCACCTTAGGGCCTAGTATTCTGTGCCTGATCTAGTTTCCCCAACTGTGCTCCAACTTCAGCTGAGCCACTTGCTGATTTTTTATTTTAGAAACCATTTCTTTTTGCTTTTGCAGGATCTTTTTCAATGTTTCGTCATTGTTACTAGCCTATGTGTTGTGTTTCTGCTGGAACTGCTAATTCTTGTTATTTGCCCATGCATAATTGGGCTGAGTCTGCCATTTTTAATTATACGAATTTGTATAAATTGGCTTATGTGCACTGCCCATGGAGTTTATGGATTCAGGATTTGCACCACACAAGTTTATAGAGTGGCCACTATTGCCACAAATCTCAAACCAACCTGGGGTCTGTTGTACTGCATTCATTTGACCCAGGTTCTTACCTAATTTTTTGAATTAAGTTATCATTTGATTCTTCATAGTTGATAATTAGGTGGCTAAGGCTTTGATACCATCAACTTCAATCATGCCCTCCACTCTTTTCATTGAGTTTTTAGACATGTCAATATGCCAGTCAGTATTTCCTTGAGCAATGCAATTTAATAAAGTATAAAGGTCATCGTAAGTCTTTTTCAGAGCCTGAATACCTGTAACTGAATATAGAAAAATTTTTGTGTTATGGTTAAGGGCTTCAACAAAGGTGTGATCTCATACCTTATTGGCCTACTGGTGATGTGGACAGTCCTGGAGAAGAGATTTGAACCCTTCCCAAGCATGTTATAGGTTCTCATCTGGCTTCTGCTTGAAACTCAAAATCTCACTTTGTAGTCTTGCAATCTTACCAGATGGAAAGAAATGGATGATGAGTTTTGGGCTAAGTCATTCTATGTAGTCATAGACCCTACCAGCTCAGTGTTCAACCACTTATTGGCTTTTACAAAAAGTGAGAAGGGAAACAATGTTAGCAGTAGATACCCCTGTGGGTATAAACATGCCACTGATCTCCAAAAAGTTCTGCAAGTGAACCTGTGGATCTTTGTGTGACAATTAGATGAACTGACCACTACCATGCAAAAGCTGCACCATATTGTGCTTCAGTTCAAATCTACCTCCAGTAATCAGTCTACGAATAGCGGAGGCCACATTAGTTAAAAGTAGAATTTCCACTTCACGAATTATTATGCGGGTTGGTAGATCCGTAGCCATGGGTTCAGGAATAGCTTTTTCTTCATAAAATTGAGAGATTCTATAGAGAAGTGCCGTTTCTCTCCTTTGTTGGTGCGGGAATTGATCAGGCTCGAGATCTAACTTAACTAACTCCCTATCCCTTGCCAGCTTACTAGCTTTTAAAACCTATGCTTGCAAATTCAGAAGCTAAGATAAAGTAAGTAGCACTTAAGAAATCAAAAATCAAAACTAAAACTAGGACGGTTGTCAATTCCCAAGTCCCCAACAACGTCACCAAAAACTTGTTGTGCTCAAGTGCACATGCAAGTGTATGTGGTCCACCCAAGTGATATAGTGTCCTTAAAGAAATCCAATTATAGATCACACAGGAACTTGTGTTAAACTACTATCCAATTCTAGTTCTACTATAACGATTAACAAGTGCAAATATAACTCAAAAGTAATTGATAGTTAAAACTAAAATTAAACTTAACAATACTATAAATTAAAGGTTATTGAACAATAATAGGGAGAAAATCAGGGTTAAGGCACTATGAACAACCATACTAAGCTATGTAACTTTGTTGGTTATGTTAATTATATTGGTTGTTGGTCCACGGGGTCGATGTTATGACTATAGCTTTCCAAATCTCTACTCAATTATATAACTTAGCCTCGCAACTACATCATTGAGCGGAGATACAAGAACTTAGTTAAATCCATTTAATTCTATCACTCAATTGAACCATATAGGGAACTTAGCTATATTTATATCCAAAATTCAAATCATAACATCATCCATGTGAAATTATGATCCTATTTTATCTATCTCATTCAATTGAAATTATGATCCTATTCTATCTATCCCATGATTTATTCATGATTCCTCCTTTCAGTCTCATGATAGAGTTAAGCATGTATTCTAGTGTTGTATAGCCATAAAATAGTTATGAAAATGATAAACAACCAACAATGATAAATAACCAAAACCAATTTAATACACAACAAGAGTAATCATGTCATGGCCCTAACCCCAAAAAGGAGATTTTAGCTGCTCTTGGACATACACGTAAACACAATAGATGAATCCATCTTAAAATACATAAAAAACTAAATTAAATAAATAAAAACTCTGTTTGGATCTTTATCAATCATGTCTTCAAGCCCTAATGTTGTCCAAGTTGTTTTCCCTAGTGTTGAGGTGTCCTATTTATGGTATGCCAAAGCTGCCTGTATTTAACATAGCACCATGCCACACCCGTATTGCAAGGACTACGGTCTATGGCATGATTATATCACTGTGATGCACTGCAACTGACATTAAACAATTTAACCAAGGGTGTTTTAAGACCTTATCGTAGCATCTAGGTAGTGTGGCACACCAATGTGTCCAAAAATTCCAGATTTTGTCAAGCCAACTCCAATGTATTTGTCCTTCAAGTCCAAGATTCGTGGTGACTTTTCCTATTTATTTACAGATTTTATATCACGCATACATAATATTGATTGACTCAACAATCATCCTTAATATCAAACACCACAAATAAAGCTTAAAATAAATAGAAATTAAAATCATGAACTAGAAAATAACACAACTCAATCTATGAGTACTAGTTTTGCACGTTTGAACTTTAACATAATGTTTTGACTTCAAACTTATTATTAACACAAATTAATCACTAAAAAACATAAATAAACACTCATATGCTCATTTATCTCATTAAACACTTATTAAGTACATGACTGGTCCTCAAAACAAGGATAAACAAAGCTTAGATAATGACACTTAGGTGCATAAATCCACCTAAGATCATTGTGAGATTAATTTCGGTAGATGACTTATAGGATGAACATTCACAAGTTATAATATCAACCCCATTAATCAATTATCATGATACATACCAACACTGGCTAGAAACCATAGTTATGCATGAATGTGAAGTAAATGCCTGAACCTTAGAACTCCCTAACTATTTTTTACAATCCAAAATTCTTATTATTGTTATTGATTAACATATTTGGATCTTTGTTTTCAAACTTTGTTAAATAGTGGAAATATATTTGATAATGCAAATGACTTGTGCGTATGGCTACACTAGTCTTATTCATCATCCAGGGACGAATGTTCCTAGTGAGAAAGACTGAAACACCCTGGGTTTTGAACCTTAGAAAATTTCCTAGAATTCTGATCTCTAGACCCAATATGATTCATAGGTATGAGCCATATTTTTAGGTGATGGTATGGTCTAGTCATATGCCGACCAGTATTGATTGGTAGTATGGATTTTGGTCACTGAAGTGGGTACGACTTAAATGGTATGAGTCATATAATTGGATACAAATTGTCTGGTTTAGGTTTTCCATAGCTTAATCTTAGACTTGGTTGCTTAAGTTGGATCTGAGTACGAGTGACTCACCCTGAGCTATAAGTCAGGGTACGAATCATACCAGGGACTCATATGGTGTATAGTATTCAAATCTTCTATGATTTTATCCTGCCAGGAATATGGGTGAAGGGTACGAATCATATTTTGTCAATACGACTTAGGTAGGACAAGTCATACTTTATACAATGTTGGGTTTGAGGGTTGAGACTTAGTATACAAGGGGTAGGTACCACTCTTATCGATGGTATAACTCGTGAGGATCAGTTGTACCCCTGTAATGGGATTTTTGAACAAATTAAGTGGGGGTATTTTGGATATTTCACCACTTACCCTAATAAGGTCCCACGACTTCTAACTCACTTGGGAGATTATTTACCATATTATTCTATTAATTAATACTTGGAAACTCTTCCTAAACACTCTATAATTCTCTCAAAAGCTTTGGGGCAAGAAAGCTAGGGTTTTAAATAGAGGACTAAATTGGGGATCTTATTGGTGGTTTCTCTCTATCTTTGACAACTAAGGCATGTTCTCTTCCCTTACTATTAGATCCATATAAAGGTACGGTTTTGATTATGGTTTTTATGATTTCATTGTTGTATGATTTTGGGCTTTCAACTATGATTTAGAGGTTTTGATTATAAATGATTGGTTATGATTTCCCATTGTTTTAATTATGTACTTACATACTTAATTGGTGGTTTTGGATTATTGTATTGCATGGAAATGGTTAAATGGTAATTAAAATTGGTTTTGGTTATATTATTCTCCTAATGTGTTTAAGAAAATGCCTATAAGGATATTTTCATTGCATTGATCATTTTTAATGGAACTCTTACTTGTTTTAAATATGGTAAAGGAATAATGCATGGTTTAAATGGTTTGAATAGGCAAAACGTATAAATGGTTATGCTTGTGGGGTACATGGGAATCCCTAAAGTGGTTTGATATGGTTAAAAGAAGGGTACATAGAATCCCTTAAACCTATATATGCTCGGATATGGACAAAACTTGCAAGTGTAGTCGGTATGATCACAACACTACTAATGGCGTCAGTTAATAAAGAGTTAATAGATTGATTGGTTTATTGGTAATTATTTTAATTGGGTAATAATTACTGAGTGTGTAGTAAAGTCATTGAAGGTGGAGGTCTCGGGAGTACCAAAACTAGAAACTCATATTTGCCGATGTGAGGTTTAGTCTAAATGACCTTGTGCATGATTTCACATTTTATATTTGGGGGATGTACTAGTCATCCCAGGTTTTCATCCCCGGCCGTGAGGCTTTATGCATTAGGGACCTTTTAACTAGGTGAGATGAACTCATATAGGCCGTGGATAGTTTAGTATGGCAAAGCTACACAGCCCAGGTAAAGGTTTTAATGCTATGCTAAACCCAATTTTTTTTTCTCGACATGGTTTTACATATATGTATGGTTTTTGTGAGTATGAATGTTTTTTTTTTTTTTTTATAAATAACCTTATTTTATCTGTATCCTGAGTTCATGCTAGCATTCACCATCTAATCCATCTTTGGGCGGTTGTATACTCACACTATGTAGGAACCAACCGTTCTACTCCTCCTAAATAGTGATTGACTTGGGGACTACTGTTGGATTGAAGTGGTAATCTTCCACCTTTTTGGAAGGCTCCATTTCATTTTAAGGATACTTTTAGACATTTTGATTTAATCTGGATAATGGTTTTGTCTATGGTTGGGGGAATGTCCCAATCGAATTTTCTTACCCTTTTGGTTAGAGTCTTTATGGTTCTAAATGGTTTGGAATGGGCGGGGTTGGTATTGGTGTTAGCCTTAGCATTGGTATTGGTATTAGAGATGATACAAGTTGACAATATTGTTGGTTGTTCTATCCTCTTTCATTTTAGGATTAATCATATTATTTTTTGGAACTCAATTAGTTATAGCCTGGTTTGTGGCCTTTTGTTTGGTATTGGTTTGTCTTGGTGGTTTGATTTATATAGTTTGGTGAACGGGATGACTTGGTAGAGTTGGTCTAGGAATAAACCCATCCTAAAGTCAGCCCTTGTCCAGTTACTCTATCTTGTTGTGTGTTTGAAATTCAGCCAACTCAAGGTCTACTAATGGTGGTTGAGTTGGGTAGCAAGGGATGTACCCTAGTCCTGTTTGGACTTAGGATACCCATTACGGCAAGGCCCCCGGTCGGGTCTTATGAAAAGATTATCGCCTTAAGTAGATGATGCTGATCTGCCTATATCGATAATTTATCTTCAAATTACTATTATGATTGTAATTTCCTAATCCGCATACCTCTTGTGAAGTAAGTAGTGATATACTAGGCGGGGATCTTAATGTTTTCAACCACTAAGAAATCTATAAAACTGAATGTATCCACAATACTTGCAAGAATACTAGTTCAGAACAACTTAGCACTTCCCTTACTTTTTTCAATTTTCTAGGGTTCGCATAACCCTAGCTAAGTGATTTAGCCTCTTATTGTTGTGAAACGATCAATATACTTCATAATTGAAAGCATTAGACAATATCACAATAATTTATAAATAAAACCCAAAGTTTTCAACTGAATTATCAATCAAAATTAGGTAAAAAGTAATCCCATGATCAAAACTGAATCCTGGAATCAAATATATGTTTTTAAGTATCAAGAGTGTGTAAACTAACTAAAAATTGTCAAAAGGGTATATATAGAGTACAAGAAAACCCTAGGTAACATCTCCTAAATGAAGAAGGAAAACTGAGGTTGGTGGCCACTTACGGGGCCACCTATGGTACATAGGTGTCGCACCTATGTCCATAGGTGGTCCTATGTAGGTTACGTTGTATTCAAAATCTTATTATAACTCTCTGAACTTGACTCTTCTACAACATATTTTAGAATCGATGAATCATAGGTGGCACCTATGGCCATAGGTACCCTTCGTATGTGGTAGAGTTAACTTTTTCTACTTCTGATTCTCTATTTCTCAGCCCATAGGTAGTACGTATGGGCTGTAGGTGACTACCTAAGTTTACCAAAACTTAAATTTTCACTCCTTTTCTTCTGAATAGTTCCAAAACCTGATTTCACACAAAACATAACACAAAACACATCATATCTAACAAAAAGGCCTACATTACTTGCATATTTTCATCATTTTAAGCGTCGAATGTGCTATGAAACAGTAGCACATCAACACCCTCAACTTATAAAATTACATGTCCTTAGTCAAATGAATATAACTAAACAAAAGTATGATGCTTAACTAGGAGACACATCAGCTATCTACGGTATTCAATCATCAACTTTAAGCTAAAAACATTATCCCTCCTATTCTAAAACTTTAAAACCAACTATGTGTATACATGAATCACACTAATGTGATATAAGGAAATCAATATATGTCATTACATTAGCAGCAAACAACTATGCATATGTACAAGTTACACCATCCAATCAAGTAAGCAACTAGCAATACAACCCATGTGCCCTCACAACAAAGAAGACCACTCACTCATATGAAATAATGCATGTTAATGTAGTGACAGTTAAGGGATACTCACACTCATAAAATAAGTTCCACCAATGTACATCAAATACCATAAACTTGCCCTTATTTTCTTTACCTTAGTTTTCAAATAGTCAGGTTAGGATCACTATAGGAAATATAGGCTTGGGGTTGGTATGGTACATATGGTTATATTTAGTGACTAAGCCTCCTTGGAACTACACTTACTTTGGGTCCACTTATTGACCAATTTATTTTTAATCAACCCTTATTTCTCACTTTTTATTCTTTTATTGCATATTCAGGTTGGGTGTGATTTCTTTTATTCTTTTTTTTTCTTTTTTTCTTTCACAATTTTTGTTTTGTTTTCTTTATTCTGTTCTACTATACCTAGCCTTACTATTTTTACTCTTATTTTACATTTCTTCATACCCGCTTCACATTATGCACCCTAGAGTAGCAACCCTTAACTTAGGCAATTTGCTGAGTTGGGGTGCACAATATCCAGGGAGGGACAGGGCGAAAATAGGTTCATTGTAAAACAAATGAGAAGGTGAATTGTGTAAAAAGATAAATAGGCTATAAGGCTTAAAAATAGGGATCAAGGGATAATTTTTCATACATGGAAGGTCATTTAGGATAAAAGTGGACTTATATCAAAAACGGCCTATGATCCTTTCCTAATCGACTATACTACAAATGAGGAAGACTAACCGGGAAATTTCTGGATTTAACACACAAACGGAACTAAGTAGTAGCTCACACCCACATGGCACAAGGTTACATCACAAGCTACTATCTATATAGTTCATACAATTGTTATTAATGATTATCATGTCCCGGATCGTAATTCCATATGAGATTCACAATGGTCACACATATATAAATATCACATAGTTCTAAAATAATTTTCTGGAGGGGTATCATTTTTCTCAAAAATCTCCTAATTACCCAAAAATAACACAATACAAAACTAACCGCAATATGATATAAAATTAACCTAGACATGCCAATTCTACAACCATACTGTAGCCGACTGGAAAAAAGCACAACAATTAAAACCCATAAGGGCAATGGTATACCCTACCCAAAACTAAAAGACTGGGCATCCGCTTCTTGTTCATCCCTGTGTAGGGGTATATTGACTAGAAAAAGAAGTGGTGGTGGTTGTGCAATACTAGAGGATGCACCCAGAACTATCTTAATATACCTCTGCCTATCATAAGATTTAGTCTCCCTAGAATAACGTGTGACCCATTTCAGGGCCTGATCATATGGTACATCAGGATCCTATAACTATATTTCTCTCCTCTATTGGTACCAACTGTGGGAATCATCACCTTATTATCCATAAATAAGTCAAAATATCTAGTCTACATAGAGGTTTCAATTGAATAACTAGAGGTATAATTGGAGGGATGGATGGAATATTGCTCTTAGTAAGAGAACGTATCTCTACCTATAGTTTAACCACCTCCTCCCTAATTTTATCTAAATTGGGTTCCTTAATGTCACTGAATGGGTCTGACACCTGGCTCTAAAAAGTATCTATATGAGAATGCACCTCAGTCTGAAACTCTAACATCTCATCCTTTTGTGCAATATATAATCTAGCCTCTGCTGACTTAAGTGTCATTTGAACCCACGATCGGATCTTCCCATATAATGATGCTACTTTGTCCTCAACAATTTTATATGGGTGTTGGTAGAACTCTAACCCCCTTCTATGCTCTACAAAAACTCTCGTGATACAAATACCTTGCATATGGTAGCAGCTATAGTAGAGGGATGAAGGGGCATTGAAGATATACCAACTAGCTCTGTAGTAGAAGCCGGGGCTAAAGTTGATATGGCTGGAGTACCCTCACACAGTGTGTTCATGTAGGGGCCCTCTCTTTGTTCCCCATCTAAAAATCCATAATAATACCAATATATCCTCTTTTTCTATCATTAGGCTCTGCAGGAACTGAAGGACCCCTAAACTAGGTTGAAATCACAATCAGGGGCACACGGGATCTTTGGAATGGATTGACTTTTCCAGATCCTTGATCATATGAATTTGGGCCACACTAATTGCCTCAACCCTATGGTCAACTCCTAGAATCTAAGGTACACTAAACTCATCACATAATAGCAATTCAAGGCAAGAAAAGGGCTGTAGTCAGCTCACTAAAAATACGCTCATGCATCTTGTATTGATAATGGATGCAAAATCAATATCATAATTAGCCATCATGCTTGAAATTAGTGCTGCACCATCCCATGTAAGTAGGTTATCTACTGAAGTTGGACACAATCTATAATGAACCACCATCCACCAAAACTTTGTGACAAAATTTAGTGCCGCCTTCTTAATCACTCCTTGCCCTTCAATCTATGGGTCCTCCTCACCAAGGTTCGAAATATAATGGGCGATCCATAAACCTAAGACTACCTCTCACTATTATGATTAGTATCTCTCATAGTGCATCTGTCATGTGCTAATCTTAAATGGTGATCATACTCTACTATAGATACAAGTACTATATAATTAGAGCCAAAGAGACCTTGGTGGATGGCCACCACTGAAATATGAACCATGATGACCTTCACCAGTGTCTGCTCTAACTATAGTTAGTTTGTATG
Organism: Capsicum baccatum var. pendulum; assembly: GCA_030864225.1. Lineage (NCBI taxonomy): Eukaryota > Viridiplantae > Streptophyta > Magnoliopsida > Solanales > Solanaceae > Capsicum > Capsicum baccatum. The sequence continues at coordinate 82,491,536 of CM061557.1, read as the reverse complement.
CGTACATCCTCTAAAAGTGGTCAAAGATACCATATAATATTAGGAGGCATATTGCTCTCACACCAATTCCTGGCTATAAGAACCATGGTGCCTAGTCATCCTCTCCATTCGACAATGATCAAATACATCCTATAAAAGTTGTGCCCTATCTAAACTGGATAATTCAATTTATCAGTCATCCCAGATAGTCCCCTTGAGTTGGACTATCTTAGTCACAAAGTTGTCTCTCTCAAATATCATTCGTAACCCCTCTAAATACTACCTTGGGTTCACCTCTTCAAAAGGCTCGACTGAGATATGAGTAGGGTCAAAAACGTAGTCTTTCTGGGATAGTGGCTCCTGGTAGGGTGTCTGTGCAGTACCCTCCTCAGACCGAAGTACTATAGATGATTACTCATGATATAGTTCTATGGACTTATCCTTGGACCCCTTTCCAGACTGGGTTTCCTATGCATCTATCTCTGGAAGTAACTCAGATCCCATCTACTCCTCCTCCTCATCCTCTCTCTCCTTAGGTTGGGGAAAGTGTAGTAGTACAGTCCTAGCTGACTTTATCCTTGATATAGGTACTAAAATGGTGGCCACTAGTTGAGCGCTAGGTCGAGTATAAGTAGGCCATCTACCCCACTATGACTATGCTTCGAGGTAGATGCCCAAGGTAGTTCTAATATTATCTCCACTGCAGCATATCTCTAAGCCCTAGTCCATGAGATAACTGCTATAGTCGGGGAAATTGGGTACTCCTCCACCAAGCCACTACGCTTGGGAGATTTTTCCCTTTGCCTTGATGGTCCTCTTTTTTTTTTGGAAGCCTTTGGTGCCATGTGTATCTAACAAATAAACTGCTAGTGTCCAAAAGATAGCAAAGACGACAAAACTTGAAGAAAAACTCAAAATTCAAAAACTTCATTTCTTAAATTTCACACCCCTATAACTTATATACTCAGTCAAAACAAGTCCAATATTTGCGCATAAAACTAGTTTTAAAATTTCAATTTTAACCAAGGCATGCTAAACATTTTTGATTCCTTGACCTTTTCAACTTCTACTTTTGCTTAGGGAATGATTGTTAAGTTATAATTCAAGAAGAATGCACCTATATTTGATTTGAGGCTAATTCTAGGCTCCCATATATAAGATTGTTGATTTCACATATTTTACAGGAAATTGAACATATCAACAAACTTATTTAAAATATAATAGAATATAGTACTATTAGGAGCCAATAATATTTACCTCTTGTTGCAAGAATCAAAAGTGAAGATTAAAAAGATGAAGAAACTAAAATACCTAGGTCTTGAACCTTGAGAAGAACAACAACTTTTGGTGCCTCTGAGTTGGGTACGACTTGGAGCTTAAGTCTTACCCATGGATACAAGTCGTATTCATTCTCCCCCTTCCAAAACTTGGATAGCATACTATTTGCTATACGACATGACATTCCCTTTATTGTACCCCATGCATATGAGTCGTATACAACTCAATTATATAGAGGGTAGTCTCTGTTTAGAGTGGATTGTTTGGTATATGGTTTTTGTATACGACAAAAGGGTAAGTTATACCCTTTAGTTATGACTCAAGGGTGCCCACTCATACCCACAAAAGTATGGTTGACCTAGGAAAATCCTAGGTTATGAGTTACCCTAGGATAAAATTACTAAAGGAGTCATATAGGGGAGTCATACCCCTGGACGAGGTCAGTTTCCAACTTTTGACTAAGGACTTTGTGATCATTTTGCTTACCTAAAACCCTAAGTCCCTTCACTATATAAGGCATTGTAGCCTCCTAATCCCTCATTTACAAGACTCAAAATCTCCAAAACACTCTAAAAGCTTCTTGAAGCAAGATTAAAGGCTAGGGTCTAGAGGGTGCTCATCTAGTGGCAAGAAGGCGTCAAATATGTTGGTGTTTCATCTTTATTAGGACATGTGTATCTTACCCTATCTCAAAACTAATGTATTTCACACTTGGATTAGTAAGTGTACATGGTGGCATAAAATCAAATGAAAAAGGGATTTGTTGTACAATAATAGATAATGATGATTCTTGCTTACACTTAAGTTGTATGTGTTATTGATGATGAATTGTGTATGTGGGTGCTTGTTGTATGTGGTTTAACATGAAGGTATTGAATAACCCTAATCTTGAAAATATCTACCATGGAAATAACCTTGTTGAATGTATGCACCTAAGGTGTTTGTGAAAAATTCTAAGTGGATTATCTAATCATATGTTGGTGATGTATTGAATTCGGTCAATGGAACAATAGGCATGAGTGATTTATAAATAATATGTTAAAGTAATTATGATCCATGTGTGTTGAAATTGATAACCTTGTTGAGGAAATAACTCATAAGGGGTTGAAGTCCCTCAATATTAAGATGAACTTAAATAGTGTATTAAGCCCGTGTGGTAAGAATATGGTATAAGATTTTCATTGAAGTATGAATTATTGTAAGGGTATTGATGACCATAAATTTAATTGTATGTTAAGATATGTGAAGGCATTGGCCTATTGAAATGGTTGAGCAATGAAGACTCTCATAAGGATCATGTGGTCATGTATAGTGCTGAATTGGCTAAAATGGTTAAAGTCTTTAAATGGTGTATTGAATGTATGTTAATGAATGGTCAAAGGGTTAAAGTCCCAAATGATAACTAATGATAGTTGTGATAGCTTGAAGTCAAATTCCCTTGCCTTATATGATGTCTTGAGGTTGGAGTCCCTTGCCTTATAAATGGCTTGAGGTTGAAGTCCCTTGCCCACGAATACTTCTCTAGGTTAAAGTCCCATTCTTAAAGATATCTCTTTATGTCAAAGTACCTCACCTAAGGAAATGACTTGTGGTTAGATTCTAAGTTAGAAATGAGTCTAGAGTCCCTTGTATAATGAGTGGGCACTATGTTGGAGTAACTTTCCTAGATGATTGTGTGTGTAGTTAGAGAGCCTTGCTTGCATGAATGTGTATGTGGTTAATGCCCTTAACTAATGATTAAGTACGTATGTTTAAAGTACCATGTCTAATGATAATAAGAATGTGGTTAGAGTCCTTTGCCTATTTAGAATGGTTGATGGTATGAGTGTGGGAGGTCACAGTCCTATAGTTTGTGAATCATGAATGAGTGCTTAAAGCATGTTGATAAGACTTGTTCCTTGTTTGGCATATAATATACCTATATGTATGGATAAGTATTTGAATGTGATAATATATGATATATTGACTTATTTATTAATGATGTTATTCTATCTCTTATACTTGTGTTATATGCTAACGTTCCAACCACTAACCATCTCCAGGATCCATTTCCCTATGCAGCATAGGGGCTGGAGCATCTTCTTCTCTTTTGACATAGAGATAAAGCGATTGAAGCAGTTCTTGCATTGACTTGAAGTGGTGATCTTCCTTACTTTAGAAGACATGCACATCTTAGTCTCTTATATTTAGAATTGGTCTCATTAAAACTTGGTTTGGCTATTATCAGGGGTTTTCCCAACCTATACATTTATTGACTTCGGTTTTACATATAGGTATTATGAACAAATATGAACTTAGGTGTGAGTTAGACATTATGATCTAATATTGACTTATGATATTATTTCTGAAATCTTAACTTGTGATTCAGATTATCTTCGACTCCGATTGTATGATGAGATATTCGTGTCGGGTTATTGGGGCGACCTCTGATTCATGCGAGCTTGGGGTGTCCAAATGACATGGCCTGGGGTTTGGGTCCTATCAAGTTGGAATCAGAGCATAGGTTCATGGTCAGTTGGGTGTTCATAATACCGTGTTGAGTAGAGTCTTTTTTATGGGTATAGAGTGCGTCACACTTATAAAAGAGGGGGCTATAAGACACTTAGAAATGTTTCCCTTTCTCGTGTTTCAATCTCAAGCTATAAGTTCTTAGGTTTTGTGTTCCTATGATTCTGTTTGCTATCTTTCAGATCATGCTTCCAAGGAGATTTGAGACTCAGATAAATACTTTTGCCCTGACTAAAAGTCCTATGGACAAAGCTCGTCCAACTTCTGGAGTTCAAACTTGGGCTAGGGCTGCGACATCTATCCATCCTCGTGGGGTTCTACCTACCAAGCCCGCTTATAAGAGTGACTTTTCTCCTCTATCCCTTCAAAGAAATGCTTCTAATATGGATTTTCATCGCTCTATCAATCTCTTAACTCAATTGCTAGCCTCCCAATCGGTGCATGTTGCTTCGACTATTGATTCTTCTGAGGAAACAAGAACTGGCTAATTTATAAGGTTAAGCCCTCCTATGTTCACGAGTATGAAGGTTAAGGAAGACCCTTAAGGCTTTATTGATGAAATGGAGAAGATTTTCCAAATCACACATGCTTTGGAAATTGACGACGTTGAGCTTGCATCCTACTAATTGAAATATTTAGAATACCAATAGTACGAAGGGTGGGAGTTTTCTGGAGGTGTTAGTATTAGTCTGGCTTCATGGGTGTATTTCTCTGAGGCTTTCTTCGATCGTTTTCTTTACTAAAGATTTGAGGAAAGTAAAGGCGGAAGCATTTGTGAACTTAAAGCAAGGGAGGCTTACTATTCAAGAATATGCCATTAAATTCCATCAATTATCAAGGTATGATCCTGAGATGGTTTATATAATGAGGTCTAGAATGCATAATTTCATCTCGAGGTTGTTCTATGAGTTAGTTCTCGAGAGCATAGTGGACATATTGATTGAGAACATAGATATTTCTAGATTGAATGTGTATATTACTTTTGAGCTTTTTACTAAGGGCTTTGTGGTTATTTACCTTGCATAAAACCCTATGTCAGTTCACTATATAAGGCATTGTATTCTCCTAAGCCCTCATTTACAAGACTCAAAAACTCCAAAACACTCTAAAAGCTTCTTGAAGAAAGATTGGAGGCTAAGGTGTGGAGGGTGCTCATTTAGTGGCAAGAAGGAGTCAATATTGTTGGCATGCCATCTTTTTTAAGGCTTTTATCTCTTAACATCTTTAAATATATATAAACCCATGTATTTCACACTTTGATTAGTAAGTGTACATGGTGGTTTGAAATAAAATGAAAAAGGGTTTTGCTGTATAATACTGGATAATGATGATTCTTTCTTAGACTTTTATTAGTATGTGTTATTGATTATGATTTATGTATGTGGGTGCTTTGTCTATGTGGTTTAACATAAGGGTCTTGAGTAACCCTAATCTTGAAAATATCTACCATGGAAATAGCCTTGTTGAAGGTATGCACCCAAGGTATTTGTGAAACTATCTAAGTGGATTGTCTAGTCATATGTTGGTTATGTATTGACCTAGGGAAATAGGCCGAAGAACATGCATGATTGATAAATTATATGTTAAAGGAATTATGAGCCTTGTGTGGTGAAATTGATAACTTTGTTAAGTAAATAACTATTAAGGGGTTGAAGTCCTTCAAGATGAAGATGAACTTAAATTTTGTGTTGAGCCCCAATGTGGTGAGAACGTGGTATAATGTTGTCATTAAAGTATGAATTGTTGTAAGGGTCTTGATGAGCATAAATTGAATTATATGTTGAACTATGTGAAGGCATTGGCCTATTTAAATTGTTGAGCAATGAAGGCTCCCATAAGGACCATGTGGTTATGTATAGTGTTGAATTGGCTAAAATGGTGAAAGTCCTTAAATGTTGTATTGAATGTATGTTAATATATGGGCAAAGGGTTAAAGTCCCAAATGCCAAATAATGATAGTTGTGATGGTTTGAGGTCAATGTCCCTCGCCTTATGTGATAGCTTGAGAATGGAGTCCCTTGCCTTGTGAATGACTCGAGGTTGAAGTCCCTTGCCAAATGATATTGCTTGAGGTTAAAGTCTAATAATTAAAGATATCTTTTGAGGTCAAAGTACCTTACTGAAGGGAACGACTTATAGTTAGAGTTTAAGTGAGACATAATATTAGAGTCCCTTATCTAATGAGTGGGCACGAGGTTAGAGTCCCTTTCCTAGATGATTATGTGTGTGGTTAGAGCCCATTGGTTGTATGAATGCGTATGTGGTTAATGTCCTTAACTAAAGAGTAAGTGCATATGGTTAGAGTCCCATGTCTAATGATAATGTGAATGTGGTTAGAGTCTTTTCCCTATTGAGAATGTTTGAAGCTATAAGTGTGGGAGGTCGTAGTCCTCCACTTCATGAATGATGAATGAGTGCTTGAAGTATGTTGATAAGACTTGTTCCTTGTTTGGCATATGATATACCTATATGTATGGATAAGTGTGCAAATGTGATAAAATATGATATATTAACTAGTGTTTTATTGATGAAGTTATTCTATCAATTATTCTTGAGTTACATGTTAGCATTCCAATCACTAAGTATGTCCGGGGGCTATGTCCCCACGTGACATAGAGGCCAAAGCATTTTCTTCTTTTTCCTCTCCATGATTAGGCTATTGAAGCAGTTGGTGCATTGACTTGAAGTGGTGAGCTTCATTACTTTGGAAGACACACACCTTTTGGTCTCTTATATTTAGACTTGGTCTCACTAAGACTTGGTTTGGTTATTGTCGTGGGCTTTCCCAACATATACATTTATTGACATCAGTTTTGCATAGAGTTATTGTGAACAACTGTGAACTTGGGTGTGACTTATACATTATAAATACAGTATTGACTTATGATATTATTTCCGCAATCTTGATATGTGAGTTGGAGTACCTTTGCCTCTTATTGTTTGATGAGATATTTAAGTCAGATTATTGAGGAGACCTTCAGTTTATATGAGCTTGGGGTAACGATATGACATGGCTCATGGTTTGGGTTGTGTTAAACATGCAATATGTACAAATTAAAGAAGTTGGTATCAAGAAAAAGTAGAGTTCTTTTCTTTTATGAAATGCTGAGGAAAAGGAAAGTTTGAAGTTGAGTGGGCATTTGAAATACTATGGTTAAATAATGTTTAGAAGTAGCTTAGGGCATATAAATAGGGTTAAAGGGTTGGTTTCAGGTTGAGTTAGGCCAGGATGGACCCAAATTTGTAAAAGAATCTAGGCCCAAAATTAGGCCACTTACAACACCACCTAAGGACTGTAGATGGCCCACCATAGGTTGTCACTATTTTTTAAACCTTTTTCTATCTCTTTGGACTATTTTTCTAACACATATTGCACTACTTATGAAGTCATAAGTGGTATTTATGACCTCATAGCTTTGCTCACAAGTTCAAGTCAAGAGAATTCCCCATAATCCTCAACATTTCCTTTAATGAGCAATGAACAACTTACCTGTCCTGAGTTGGACTTTTGACCCCCATGAGTGGATCAAGAAGTCCCTTTATCTAGAATATTATGAATTAAGAAATGTATTACCATGTTCCAGGCCATTCCTCATGCTATTTCACTGACAAAAAAAAGAAAACAATGTCAAAACTAACATAGTAAGTTGCCTCCTACCAAGCGCTTGATTTAACGTCATGACATGATGTGGCCAAGTTAGTTGCTCAGACTTCACCAACAAGCCCAAGGGTTGCCTCCCATACAATGCTTGATTTAATGTCGTGGAATGACATGCGTACTTTTATTACATATAATTCATGAAGGTACCCAAAACAATAGCCTGCTATGTCATGAAAACAATGAATAATCGACATTACTCTCATGTTGGTTGGCTGCTTCATAGTTCGGTGGACGTTGAATGTTACTTCCTCATAATTGACTCTGAACTTAAGCTCCTCCTTTCTATATCAACCATCGCTTTACCAAGGGAATGAATGGTATTCCCAACATGATGGGCATCTCGAAGTCAACCTCTTCATCCAAGATGGCAAAGTCAGTTGTAAAAATAAAGTTGTCAACTTTCACCAACACATCAAATGATATGCCCACGAGTTTCTTCCCTGTGTGGTCTGCCATCAACAACCACATAATCTTCAATTTTGTACAGCTCAAGTCTAACTATTTGAACATACCTACTGACGTCAAGTTAATATTGCTTCCCAAGTTACATAACGCTCTAGCAAACCTGGATGTCCTAATGGTGCATAAGATCATGAACATTTCGGGATCACCTTTTTTTGGGCCAAAAAATTAGAAGTAACTGCACTGCAATGGTATAACCCACCAACATCCTTAAAGATCACAACTTTTTTCTTTCTCACCAATTCTTTCATAAACCTGGCATACCCAAACATCTTTTTAATAGCCTTAAGAAGAGGGATGTTCAAGCTCAACTCATTCAATATGGAAATTGGCTTATTATACTTCCCTTATTTCTTCTTCTATTTCATCCTTTGAGGAATATATGGGGAAAGGTTATGGAATTTACTTTACTACCAGCTGATCGACCTTTTCCTTAACTTTATAGGAAAGGTCATGGAATTTATTTCAACACCTATCGCCTTGTCTGACTCCACACAAGATGTCTCAACAACCATAACACTATCATTCATCAACTCATCAACCACAGGCAATGAGGGAGAAACAGTATACTTAACACTCTAAGTGATGATATCTAGGAAATGATCATCATTCTCGGGATTCTAAATTGTATTACTCGGAAGGGTACCCGGCTGTGTCTGATTCAAAGTTAAGGAAATCTTCCCAAACTTCTATTCTAATTATTTTATCATAGTTGTATATAATTCAACCTTTTGGGTCAATCCTGAGATATTATCCCTAATCTTCTTAAGGCAAGTTTCCTAAATTTCTTGACCCTTAATAAGATTGGAAAACATCGTGTCCATCCTCCACTAAGTATCCTGACTTCCTGGTCGAATATACCTATCTCCGTTTTCTTTGTAGTCATCCTTTCTTCTCCAGTCACGATCACGCTCTCTGCTGGGATCTGTATATCTATATCCATAGTAGTGCTAGCCTTGTTTCCCTTGTCCACTGGCTCAGAAACTCACCAATTCTTGGTCAAGATACTTAGCCCCCTCTTCCAAGTCAGACTCATATGATCTAGAGGCTATACCATGTGGCCCTACTGTATTCACTTTCTCAGAATTAACTATTATGAATTGCTTCTTCATTAACCCAATATCAGTTCTAAGTTGTATAGTCTTTTGCACCACAGAATCATCAATCACTCTATGGTAGCTAGAATCCCTAATGTCATAAGTTCAAACACCCCTCTCTACCTCCTCCATTGGTTGGTGAGAGAGATTTGGTCTAGAATATTCGATGCTACTTCCCAGTATAGACTCATGAAAGCTTCTCCAGTGATTGTATCTTCTATATCTCTGAAACTATTGTTTAGGGCTTTATAAAATAGCTTAAGTAAGTTTTTCCCTGAAATACGATGATAAGATACCATGCTTAACTTCTTCTTAAGTTGGAATAAAGTTGAATTCATTGACTTCAAATATAACTGGTTGAAGTTGTCTATCTCATCTTTTAATGACAATATTCTTGATGGAAAGAGGAAACAATACAAGAATTTCTGGGGCAACTCATTCCAAGTAGTAATTGGTTCATGAAAAATTTCCCCCAACCACAATGAAGCATCACCAGTTAATGAAAAGGGAACAACCTTAGCCTGAGTGCTTCCTGATCTACCCTAGGTATAGTACAAGAAGTGAATAATCCCAATAAAATTTTCCAAATGCATATATGCATCATCTATAGACAAGCTCGCAAACACACCTTTTATATTCAAGATCAAGATCATGGAATTGATAATGTCAAACTTAACATTCGAGGGCAAAGCAGGAGGAATGCTAGCTCCTTTTTCGGTTGGCTCAACGTATCCCATATTTTCCTTTTCAGCACATGGTGTTAAGTAATGTTATATTATGGTCAGGTTTTGATGATCAACTACTACTATTTGCCTCACCAGCTATACCTTGTGAGCTATAGGATGAGCCTCAGCTTCCTTCCTCTAGGTCTTAGCTACTTCTGCTAATAACTTGTAACTCCTCAAAGTTTTGGTCCTTGACAAATCCCTGAGCTTTAAGTTCATTGCCTTGACTACAACTTGCTATACGAGTTATAAGGTCTTTATACGAGTCTTAAGACCCCAATTGTAGCCTAACCAGTATTTTTGTATAAGTATCTGTGTTTTTCATGATGGGCACTCAATGAATCTTCAAGACTCATTATGAGTCGTACAATACTCTCGTAGCCTAACCGGTAAAGGTGTCCAATGTTTTTGTCTTTTCTATAATTTGACCTAACAATTCATTAGGTATGAGCATAAGTCGTAGCACACGAATTATAGTTACACTAGTGTTGGTGCCCATGGATACTTTCTAGTATCCGACTAAATTTTATGAGTCGTTGGGTAACCCTATGAGTCGTAAGGTCACCCGTAACGACTGGACATCTAATTTTTACTCTTTAATTAAGGGAATTCTTGTCATTTTTCCTTTCCCCTACTCATACCCCATGTCCATATAACACCAAGAAGGTGTAATTTCTCATCTAGAAACATAATAAAACACTTTCAAGCTCTCTCAAAATTCACAAAGTCAAGAGCACCTAGGGTTTACAAGAAATTGACATTAGAGCTTTCAAAGGGTGATTTCTCTGCATAATTGTGATACTTTTAGACATGTTACTATTCTTGAAAGATTATTCTATGAAAAGCTTATGTTTTAATGGTTTAAATTTTGTGGTTTGAATGTGGGTTTTGATATGGATTGAGGGTTTTGGAATGGTTGATCCTTGAATTATTTTCCCATGGTTTTTATGAGTTGTTCATGCTCTAAATTAAATGTTTTAAACTTATTGGGTTCATGGGTATGGAATTTGAAAGGGGGTCAAGACATTTCCCTAAATTAAAGTTTTTGGCCTTGGAATTAGTTTTGAGTAATTGTTTTCCCTCAATCCACTTCTGTAAATAGCTTTGAACAATGAATTTTTCATATGTTTTGACTTAGACACTGAAACTATTGCAATGTATAAATGGTTAAACTATAAACATGGATTTTGAAAGCCTTGTTGGCTATGTTTTGATTTGATGAAAAAAGAGGATTGAGGCATTCCCTTAATTTGATTTAATAAACTAAGGGAGGTTGAGACATTCCTCCAAATTGATTTAATGAACAAAGAGGGGTGGGATTCCCCCAAGTTAATAGAATTGATATGGCATAATGATAAGCTTGCAAGAAAAATGGTATGACGATACCTGTGGTATGCCTTAATGTATAATTTCATGCATAATGAATAGGTTATGTGAAAATTATTTTAATTGGGATTAATTGGGGTTATGTAGATAATCCATAAAGATGTGAGTCTCGAATGACTTCTACTGGAAACTTATGTTTACTGACGTGAGGGTTGGTCTAGATAACTATGTGCATAGTTCACACTATTGATATATTTGTATCTAGGATTGGCGTGGAGTTGGGGAATTCCTTGGTCTTCCTTGATACCTCCAATTCATTATGAGGGAGCTGAACCTATATAGCCCATGGGTCTCTGGTTATGATGGCTTATCTACATATTGTCCTATAGTGTTTTACAATCAGGCTATACCTTTTTATCTATCCCAACATGATATTTATATATGTATATGATGATGTTCATAGGTTTATGAATTGGATTTAACTTAGAATTATTTTTTCCCTTCTATGAGTTACATGTTATTGCGCACTCTACTAACCATCTATGGATGTTGTATCCCCATGCCATAATGCATTTCTACTATTCCTACACAGTGATAGGTGGCCTCAGAGTTGTTCGTAATTTATCTTGATGTGGTGAGACTCCTTTTTCAAAAGGCTCGTTACTTTATAGATCAGTATGTTATCGAATAATTCCTTTTGGAACTCATTTTAGCTATCATCGGGGGAATGTCCCAACTTAGGTTGATGTTAGTTTTGTTTAAAAGGCTTTGTGGATTACTATGGTTAAGTTGTTTATTGACATTCTCTGATTATTTTTATTTTATACCTTTTTATCTTTTTTTATATTCAAAACTCATCCGCTGCTAGGTTTATTGTGTGGTGTTTGACTAGGAAAGGGGGTGGTCTCCGGTCCTCGATGGACTTGAGATACCCATCATGTCTAGGTCTTGGTTTGGGTCATGAAAGAGTTGTTACTAGAGCCTAGTTTTATGATCAATTGGGTTGTCCATAAAGTTGTGTCATGTAGAGTCTCATTTTTGCGTGTGTAAGACGCCACACATATAAGGGACTACGAGGTATTTAGGAATGTTTCCCTTTCTTGTTGTTCTAGTTTGGGCAATAGAGTCTAAGGAGTTAAATCTTCTCTAACTTCTCTTATTTATATTTTAGATCATGCCTCCGCTTAGATCTAATACTCATGGAAACTCTTCTATCTCGTCTGAGGATAATGTGCATAAAACTCATCCTACATATGGGTATAGAATCAATCTAGGGTCGCTACTTTTGATTTCCCTCATGGAGTTTCACCAGTCTCTATTGATCCTTCTCCAGATGGTGACATTCATGATTAGTCACCTCAAGGAGATATACTAATGCCAAGTTCTGCCATTTTATTTATCTATTGACCCAATTGGTGATATCTCAGTCACGTTAGTCAGGTCCTGTTGGTCATGCCATGAGTTATTCTAAGATTACTCGAGTTGGGTAGTTGATGAGGCTAAATCCCCTAAAATTTAATATTTCTAGGGTTGAGGGGGGTCCCCAAGAGTTCATTAATGAAATGGAAAAAATCTTTCAAGTTGTGCATGTTACTCATGTAGGGTATGTGGAATTTGCTGCTTACCAACTGAAGGATGTGGCATAGTAGTAGTATTAAGAGTGAGAGAATATTAGGGGTGATGATACTGAGTAGGCATTGTGGGATGATGTTTCTAGTGCCTTTCTTTATCGCTTCTTTCCTCAGGAGTTGAGGGAGGCAAAAGTTGAGGAGTTTGTGAATTTAAAACAAGGAAGGATGACGGCAAGAAATATTCCTTGAAGTTCCATTAGTTCGTCATGTTCTGCTCTGGGTTGGTGTCTTCTTTGAAGGTTAAGATTTTGAAAAAATATTCGGGTTTGTCTCATGATTTTGTTTTATAGTGCAAGGCTCCTTGTTGTACAAGGACATGGATATTTCTAGACTTTTGGTGTACATGTAATAGGTTTCGGAGGAAAAAAGAAGCAAGAAGACATAAGAGAAGAGAAAGTAAGAAATTCAGGTATTTAAATTAGGGCGAAGGTCAGCAGAGTGGTGGTAAAGATGGTAGAACGTGGGGAGAGGATAAGGCATGGGACATTTTGGTTCTTATTCGACGCCTAGTTCCCCATATCCTATGTCGTCTGGTGATAATCACTTCTAATCTAAGGTGGTTTTATACACTTCGGTATCATTATTCTAACTTATTTCACCTTTTTTTGAGAGAAATTTGTGTGATTAATGTGTTAATATTGATATAAATAAGCATTTGAGTGTCCAAGGATGTGATTACAATTACAAGTATTTTCCAAACAAGTTTGTATTTAATTGAGACATTTAGAGTTTAATCGAGAAAACTAGTTTTACTAGCTTGAGCTAGGTGTGTGTCTAGTTGGCTTTGTGAGATTCTAATGTGTTTAATTTGTTCCAAATGTTTTAAATGTGTAATTATGAGTGGAAAAACTTGTTTGTAAGGTACAAAGTTTAATTTGATTAAGTTAAGAGCCGGAACATAAAGTTAAAGATAAATACGAGTTAGCCTAGTCTTAGCTTGTATTTTTGATTTATCGTCATGAATATTGTATTGTTGAGATCTCTAATTCATGGTGTGTGATGTTGTAGGAAGATTTGTGAGCTGAACAAGGTAATATATTGATGATATAAAGTCTATAAATCCATGGGATATACACCACGATACAAGGAATGAAAAATAGAATGATAAAGACTTAACCAAAATTTTGGACGCAATTTTCAGTGTATGAGTACGATGAGAGTGCATCGCATGCTCCAGTTCAATGCTCCACTACCTTAAAAAATTAAAAAATATGAAATTCCAGTGTGTGCACGTGATTAGCGTGAGTCGTACCCTCTATTTCGGTGAACTAATACGTGCGACGCATGATAAATCCCACTGATTCAATATTTACAATTGCAATTGTACAAAGTTTAAGGTTTCTTGGTGGGAATATTTTATGGGATCTCGTGCATTTCTTAACCCAAAAAGGATTAGTATTAAGTATATAATATATATATATATATATACACTGTTAGGCAGCAAAGCAATAAAATGATAGATTGGTCAAGTCAAATTACGTGAAGGTTGGGACACCTGGATACGTTACAATATTGAAGCGGTGACGTTATTAACGTGGAAGCTTCGATCATTGTTAGGTTGAATATTTTTTTAATTAAATTTTAATTATAATATCATGTATTCAATTATTTGGATCGTGATTATGAATATTATTGGCTAAAAACCCTTTTTCTGGAGTTAAAAGTCAAGAACATGAGTATTATTGTTTTAGATTAATTTCGATTAATTTTGATTATCGTATTTGGTTGTTGTTTATTCTTGTATTAATTATTTTATGGATTGATCACCAGTAAAATACATATATTGTCGACCTTTTGATCTCAAGAGAGGGAATAGGGAGATAGAACATGGGAATAAACAATGTTTGGGTTTTTATTCTTTTATAAAATAATGAAATGAACTTAGTGTCTTGGATAGCGATGTACATAGATGCCTTACTTGATTCAAACGTAGGATGAGAGCTTTAATTCACTTAATTGGATTATTACATCCCCACTCAATGATATAGTTGTAATGTCCAAATTAGGTAAAGAATTAGAGGTCGAGAGACAATGATCATGCAATTAACCCTACGACTCATCAACCAAGATAAGCAACTTAACGAATGAAATTCAACAACATAGTATGATTGTTCGGAGTGCTTTAACCCTGAGTTTTACTCCATTGATTGTTCCAAGACTTTATTTTATGAATATATTTATTTTATTTTTAATTTACAAATTACAAACTTTGTTTTTGGTTACTTTTGCATCAAATTAATCTTCGAAGATAAACTAGAATTAAATCATTATTAAATCAAGTCTCTGTGGGATCGATACTTGGCTTTCATTAGGCCACTTTACTACTTGATAAGACCACGTACACTTGCGTGTGCTCTTGGTGCTATCCAGTTTTTGGCGCCGTTGCTGGGGACTTGTATTTTGTCAATTGTTTATTTTAGTTTTAGTTTTAGATTTATTTGGTGTTCTTATGCTTGGTCTTGGTTTTGTGATTGCAGGAAATAGGTTTAAGGTTAGGAAGCTGGCAAGGGATAGGTATTTGGTTAAACCAGAACTCAAACTTGAACAATACTTCCATCAACAAAGGAGAGATGCAATTCGTCTTCCCCAATTTTTCTAGATAGAAGAAGACCAAGTAGATCTTACTATAATGGCTGCAGAACAACAAGCACACAGGATAATTAGGGAAGTGATTGTCCCACTTCTGACGAAATTGACTTCCCCAATTCAAAGATCGGCAACTAGGAGTAATTTTTGGTTAAAGCACAATATGGTGCAACTTCTCATCAGCAGTGGACAGTTTGTAGGGCTATCACATGAGAATTGACAAGTCCACTTACAGACTTTCATCGATCTTACAGACACATTCATTCCGACTAGGGTACGCACAAATTATGTGAGGCTGATACTGTTTCCCCATTCACTTTTTGGGGAAGCTAAAAGGTGGTTGAATGCGGATCCATCCAATTCAATCTCATCATGGGATGACTTAGCTAGAAAGTTCCTTATCAGATTCTTTTCATCAGGCAAGACTGTGAGACTTCGCAGTGAGATAGTGAGCTTCAAACAGAAACCTGATTAAAACCTTTATCATGCTTGGAAAAGCTTCAAGGCTCTACTTTAGGATTGTCCACATCACCAATAATCCAATGAGGTACTTGCTCATACTTTTGTAGAAGCTCTTGAACACAATATAAAGATTTTGATATATTCAGCCGTAGGTGGTCAAGCACTGAAGTTGACTTATGATGAACTATACACATTGTTGAACTGCATAGCACAAGGAAATCCAGAGTAGCATTCAGGTTCAAGAAATTCCACAAAAATAATTGTAGGTGTATTGAAGGTGGACCAATTCACAGCCTTATCATCACAGGATTTTGCATTATAAAATTTGATCAACACTCATTTCAACAGTATGAAATTAGGAGAAGCACAACCTATAGCCATAATTAATGCTATCCAAAAAGCCTCAGGTTGGTGTGAGATCTGTGGAAATAATGGCCATTCAGCGGCTATGTGTGCCTCTAATCCAGAATCAATAATTTATGTGGGCAATACTCAAAGGCCAAATTATGGTAATGCCTACAACATGAAGTGGTAGACTTAGCCTTGGAATGCACAACAACAATAAATTCCATAGCCACAGGCCCAAACTAATCAGTCAACTAGCAATATGGAGGAGATGATAAAACAACTCTTAGCTAATCAAACATAGTTTGCTATAAACTTGAAAAATTTGCATGTGGCTCATAGAAGCTTAGAGTTGTAAATTAGGAAATTACAATAAGCATTAAATAGTAGGCCACTAGGTAGTTTACCAGCAGATAAAAAAAATCCAAAGCAGGTTATGGCAATCACCTTTAGGAGTGGTACAGAGCTTCAAGAAGAACCTCCAAAGGCAACTAAAGAGGTAGATGATAATGTGGTGACCCAATAGGTGAATGAAGAATTTGCTGAAAAATAAAGAAAGTCTGAGTATTTGAAAGAAAAAGTTGTTGTACCAAAAGTGAAGAAGACACCGCCACTACCCTTCCCTCAGAGGAAAATTAAAGCAAAAGAGGACACAATGTTCAACAAGTTCTTTGATACATTCAAAGAGTTGCATATTAATTTACCTTTGCTAGATATTTTGCAGAGTATACCCAAGTATGCAAAGTACTTAAGGGATATGGTGACAAATAAGGTGAAATTGTAGGATGTAGGATCTATAACACTCACTAAAGAGTGTAGCACTGTGATGACATAGAAAATCCCCAAAAATTTGAGAGATCAGGAAAGGTTTGCTATCCCTATTCAAATTGGGAGCAAAGTGGTCCATGCACTGAGTTACTTAGGGGCAAGCATAAATTTGATGCCCCTAGCGCTATTTAAAATATTGGGCTTAGGAGAGCCTAGATCGACACTATGGTATTTCAGCTGGTAGATGGGTCATTTATACATCCAAATAGAATAGTTGAGGTTGTCCTCAGAAAGGTTGGTAAATTCATTATACCTGCTGACTTTATTGTTCTTGATTTTAAGGCAGATGGACAGGTACCAATCATCTTGGGGCATCCATTCTTAGCAACTAAAGGGGCCTTGATTGACGTTAGAGAAAGCATGCTCAAAACGAGGGTAGATGATGAAGAGGTAGTATTTGATGTCTACAAAACACCCATCATAAATTCTCAAATTAAAGATTTGTGTGTGATTAATGCAATTAAAAGGGAAAGTGTGGGGTGTTTAATCCACCAAAGACCTCTTCATATTACCTGATTGAGACACCCAAGTTGAATTCACCATTTCCCAATATGATAAAGGTAGAAGTTAAAAAAGATGTTGACCTTGAGAGTGCAAACTCAAGAGGTTAGAAATAAATGAAAAATAGCTCCCAAAATAGAGTAAAAGGGCAAAGGAATATGGTTGAGTTGAGTTGGTCGTGCCGTGATACTATATCAGGAGCTGCTTAGGAGGCAATCCAAGTTAATTAGGTATGTTTTCTTTTTAGTTTTTTTATTTTTACTTCATGTAGTTTTGTTTTTTGTTGAGTCATAGGTTAATAAGAAGTCTGAGTACCATAAACCTGAGCTTGAAGCATGGCGAAGACTGAGTGTGGGGTCCCACAGACCTCCTTTATGTGTGAAGATGCTACTAGCTGGGCCTAGAGGTCTCAGGGAGTATTTCTATCTCTTACCTTTAAATTCACTTTGGGGACAAAGTAGATTTTTAAGTGTGGGGTGGGGAAATTCCCAAATTTTATCTCAATTTAATTTTTTTGTGTAAGATATTCTTGTTAGAGGTATTTTTGAACGCATGGTGCAAGAAATTTGGTTGTAAAAGCATGTTGATTGAGAGAATTGCTATTTTTGAAACTCGTAGCTCATATTTATGACTCTTGTGCTTGTTGTCTTAAAACTGAATTTATGCTATTATTTGGTTGGGAGTCTATGATGATCTTATTGAGTTGAGCATATGCCATGTGCATGTGATATTTTGGTATATTCCTTGTTACATGTAATGTCTAAAACTTGCCCGGTGTGTGTGCAAAGAAAAATAAAGAATGTGAGTTTAGGAGATGATATTGGCATTTCTTTGATATCCTTATTTTATACCTTCTATTTGTCCTACCCTTTGTGCATTATCCTAGTAAACTCCATTGAGCCTTTAGCTTATTTTCTTTGGTAGGCTCATATGTAGACTAATTCCTTTTTTGATAGACCTTAATTTGATCCGAAAATCTCCTAAGTGCTTTAATGAAAAATTAATTGAGTAAGAGGTTTGAGAATTAGAAAAAAAGGTGAATTTAATGCCCCAAGGTAATAGTTATTGGTGTTGATAATTGATGTGTGGTGGATTTGTGTGATATAATTCATGGTAGAAATATTGCCATGGTTGTTAAAAAAAAAGAGAAAAATTTATTCAAGTGGTAGAAACTATATGCCCACCAAGTTTTTGTGAAAATGCTTAAAAGAGATGGGGCAAAAACAAAAGGTATGGGTGGATGAAAAAGTGTAATTTGGTTATTGAAGATTGGTTTTAAATTCATAATGTAGTGTATTAAAGTGCTTAGAGAGGTTAGTCACTATTCCCAAATAGTTTATACCCATCCCATAGCCTTACAGCCCAAAAAAGACCTATTTAATCCTAAGTTCATCATTCTGATATTAGTGGAGCATTACACTAAGGGCTAGCCTATGGGTCATTGTTTGTAACTTGTGAATTCCTTATGAGAGTGAGCGTAATTTGATTCTTGTACCCATTACGTTATAAATTGCATTATTGTAAGTAAATATGGGTGTCTCTCTTGTTGTGAGGGGCATATGTTTGATATGTATGGTGATTTTTATGACGTCCTTGATTGAATGATAAGCATGTGTTTTCCAACTAGGTGAGTCAATTCTTGAGACTAGGATATTTTGGAGTAGTGTTCATGAGCTATCAATTGTGTAAATAACGTTCTTTGTGTAGAAACTTGCATTCCATGTAGTCATTGTAGCACTAGTGTAAGTTTCATTGTTTTAGTAGAAGTGTAGTGTCACCTTAGATTTTTATTCTTAGAGTGAAGAGTTGTTCAAGGACGAACAAGAGTTTAAGTGTGGGGTGATTATCAGAGGTGATTTTATATACTTCGGTATCATTATTCTAGCTTATTTCACCTTATTTTGAGAGCAATTTATGAGATTAACGTGTTAATATTGATATAAATAAGCATTTGATTGTCCAAGGACGTGATTACAATGGTCCAATTATTCTCCAAACAATTTTGTATTTAATTGAAACATTTAGAGTTTAACCGAGACAACTAGTTTTACTAGCTTGAGCTAGGTGTGTGTCTTGTTGGCTTCATGGGATTCTAATGTGTCTAATTTGTTTCAAATATTTTAAATGTATAATTATGAGTGGAATAACTTGTTTGTAAGGTACAAAATATAATTTGATTGAGTTAAGAGTCGGAACATAAAGTTAAAGATAAATGCGAGTTAGCCTAGTCTTAGCTTGTCTTTTTGATTTATCGTCATAGATATTGTGTTGTTGAGATCTCTAATTCGTGGTGTGTGATATTGTAGGAAGATTTGTGAGCTGAATAAGGTGATATACGGATGATATAATGTCTAGAAATCCATGGAAAATACATCACGATACAAGAGATGAAAGATGGGACAATAAAGACAACCAAAATTTTGAATGCAACTTCCAGTGTGTGAGTGCGATGAGCATGCATTGCATGCTCCAGTTCATTTCTCCAATTCCTTAGAAAATTAAATTAGATGCAATTCTAGTGTGTGCGTGCGATTAGCGTGTGTCTCACCCTCCATTTCAGTGAACTAATGCGTGCGACACATGATTAATCCTACCAATTCAATATTTACAATTGCAATTGTACAAAGTTTGAGGTGGCTTGGTGGGAATATCTTATGGGATCTCTTGCATTTATTAACCTACCAAGGATTAGGATTAAGTATATTGTATATATATACACTATTAGGCAGCAAAGCACTAAAAAGATAGATTGGACAAGTCAAATTTAGTTAAGGCTAGGACACATGGACACGTTGCAATATTGAAGCGGTGATGTTATTAACGTAGAGGCTGCTACCATTTTTAGGTTGAATATTTTTTAATTAGATTTTAATTATCATATCATGTATTCAATTATTTGGATCGTGATTATGAATATTATCTGCTAAAAATCCTCTTTCCGGGGTTAAAAGCCAAGAACATGAGTATTATTGTTTTTGATTAATTTCGATTAATTTTGCTTATCATATTTGGTTGTTTGTTTATTATTGTTTTAATTATTTTATGGATTTATCACCCATAAAATACATATATTGTCAACCTTCTAATCTCAGGAGAGGGAATAGGGAGATAGAATATGGGAATAAACAAAGTTTGAGTTTTTATTCTTTTATAAAATCAAGAATTGAACTTAGTGTCTAGGACAAGAATGTACTTAGATGCCTTACTTGATTCAAACGTAGGATGAGAGCCTTAATTCACTTAATTGGATTATAACATCCCCGCTTAACGATGTAGCTATAATGTCCAAATTAGGTAAAAGATTAGAGGTCAAGAGACCACGATCATGCAATTAACCTTACGACTCAACAACAAAGATAAGAAAGTTAACGAATGAAATTCAACAACATAGTATGATTGTTCGGAGTACTTTAACCCTGGGTTTTACTCCATCGATTGTTACAAGACTTTATTTTATGAATTATTTACTTTATTTTTAATTCATAAAATTACAAACTCTCTTTTTGGTTACTTTTGCATCAAATTAATCGTCGAAGTTAAACTAAAATTAAATTATTGTTAAATCAAGTCTCCGTGGGATCGATACTTGGCTTTCATTAGGCCACTTTACTACTTGATAAGACCACATACACATGAGTGTGTGCTTGGGCTCTGTCAGCTTCTAGACTAGTCGTGGGTTTAAGGTACAAGGTGCCCAATCTCAGGCTAGTGGGGCTCAGTTAGATCTATATTATCTCCCTTGCTTATTTTATGGATAGTTGCACCATGGGTTTTGTGATAAGAGGAGAAATAAGTATTTCAGATGTGGATAGCTTGATTATATTCAAAGGAACTATTCGTCAGGTGACGTTTCTACTGGCAATAATAAGGTTTCGATTGCTACTTCTTCAACTCCGGCACCAAAGGGTTCCATCCCTGAGATCGGTACTAGCCTAAATAGTCTTTATGATCTGGCCTCCTATTAGGATTTTGAGGTATCCCATGATGTTGTTATTGCTATGTTATAACTTTTATCCCATGATGAGTAGTGTTTGATGTATTCGGGGTCCACTCTTTCTTATATGACCCCTTTTATGGCTATTCATGTTGGTTTTGGTCCTGAGTGTATTCTTGAGCCCTTTTTCATTTCTACACCAGTGGATGATTCTATTATGGCTGGAGAAGTTTAAAGGGATTGTGTGGTATCTATATTTGGTAGGGAGACCTTGGTAGACTTTATAGAGTTAGATAGGTTGATTTTGATGAAATCTTGGCGATGGATTGACTCCATTCATGGTATGCATCTCTTGATGTAGAACCCAAAGGGTCAATTTCTGATTCCCAAATGAACTACTGATTGAGTGGGAAGGGTGTTCCCTAGTTCCTAAAGAGAGATTTATTTCTTATCTAAGATCCAAGAAATTGATTTTCAAGGGGTGCCTACATCATTTAGTTTGGGTTAATGATTCTACTTTCGAGGGCCCTTCTTTACAATCTGTCCTTGTGGTCAATGAGTTTCCCCTAGTGTTTCCTGATGATATTCCTGGTGTTCCTCCGAATAGGGAATGACTTTGGGATTGATATTCTACTGGATACCTATTCTATATCTATCCCTCCCAATTGAATGGCTCCAACAGAGTTGAAGGAGCTTAAGGAGCATTTGATAAATCTCCTTGGTAAGGGTTTTAATCGCCCTATTGTGTCTCTGTGGGGTGCTCCTGTTCTTTTCATGCACAAGAAGGATGGTTCCCTTCGGATGTGTATAGACTACCATAAGTTGATAATGTATAGTAAAGAATAAGTATCCTCTTCCCAAAATATATGATCTCTTTGACCATGTTCGCAATAAATTTTTGTGGTGCTAAAAATTAACTGCAAGAAAAGCTAACTAAAATAAAAAATAGTAATTTTTATTAATGAATTTTGTGAGTACAATTCCGTGACTCTCTTGATTCTTCTCTCCTTAACTTAGAAATGATCTGAGAGCCTTCAGTAGCATGCTTCTCAAATCGTTGGATGATTTGGACTTCTAGAGACATGTTTCAATCATCGTAAATATTGAAAAGTATTTTTGTCGCTTTGGAATAATCTCCGGGAAGAACTCCGTTGAATTCTTGTTGCAATAGTCAATGCAAACGTTTCCAATGCTTGTCAAAGTCCTCTTTTTAGACTCTCCCCTTTGTGAATATTATGTTACCCCTTACTTATAGTTGTAGGGAGCAGACCTAGTTGCTTGTGATTGGCCAAAATATGTCACTTTAACACTTGGCAATTTTTGGATGGTTCTTGCATTTGAATTATATTTCCACATTATTTGGACATGTGGCGTTACCTTGTTTGTATTTTAATTTGATAGGGATGCCAAGTCACCCTGACACATGGCATGGGTTTGGGTTCCAAAGTGTAATAGACCTTAGGCTTGAATTTAATAAAATGGACTAATTCATTTATAGGGCCCAAATTAGTTAATCAACCCAAATTATCATGAATTAAACTCAAATTTTATATGAGTTTAACCTGTTGAATTTATATGTCTACAAATTCCCCTTACTTCAGAGACTTGCTAACGTGTAGGCTTGCCTAAGCTTGGTGACGAGATTTGAAGTACCAAAGAATGTATATTCATTCTTTTTTTTTTACTTAAAAGGTACTTGTTTCTTGTTGGTGCCTTCTAGATAGACTACCACTCATGAGTGGTCTAAAATTTCCACCACATATTTTCACATAGCGAAAGTTCTTTTCTTGCTTAAGCGTGAAATAAATGGCCCTTAATATTAGTTCAAGTCATTACACACTAGACAATATTGAGGCCCCTCCATATGGATTTGAAATAGGACCATATTGAGTAAATCCTTAACTTACTACCCCTTGGATGTTAGTAAAGATTCTTGAATTGAACTTTTGAACCAAGCGAATTTTAACTTTCACTTGGTGTTCAGGAAGAATCGACAATTTTCAAAGAAATCTTTCAAACATGTTAATTTTCTTTTTGCTATGGAAAATTGAAATTCCCAGGGATTTGTTCTTCCAATCTTCTTACAACCTTCCTTGTATATGAAATTGAGATTTTCACCAGAACTTCTCTGTAATATTTTTCCTTATAGAGAAAATTCATCAAAGCACTTGATATCCACAAATAAAAGTGTTCGACTGTGTTTAATTGCTAGACTGTGAAGCTGTGACCTTGGCCGATACGATTGAATACACAAACTACTCCTCAACTGTAACTTCTATAGCAACCTGTTTCCTCTTGCTTGCTCAAATTTGGATGATTGCAATAAAAAATACGCGATGCAATCGCAAGCTACTCATTTGTTTAATAAGTAACAACAGGGAGTTGTAACTTAACCAAATTTTGCAATTATGTTTATTGCAACCGAAAAAAAAGAATAGCAACTAAAAAAGAATATACGACCAAATTTAACCTGTGTTGCTATATTTACTTTTTATCTTCTCATAATAGCTCGATGGACCTTTGTAGTATGTCTGTTTTATAATGTGGATACTATTACTTACATGTTTGTCATTTGGACCCTTGAATCCACTAAAAAGCAATATTTTAAACACTTTTTCGGTGAGTGAAACACACTCGCCCCACGTCAGCTGCGATATCATCTTCCACGTTATTATTATATATAAAAAATATTAAATTTTAAAATAAATAAATAAATAAAAAGAAAACAACCCCATTCCTCTTGTTCCCTCTCTCTTCCCTTTTCCCTTTTTCCCATTTTTTGTTCTCCCCCTCTCTTCTTTCTTCTTCTTTTTCTTTTTCTACTCCCTCTTCCCCTTATTTTTTTCCTTATAAACCTCCATTTTAACAACCTTCCCATTTTTACACTTTCTTACATATTGGGAATAAAATTCATTCCAAATAGCTTAAATGTTTTTTATTTGACTTAAATTTTCAATTACAAGTTAGTAAATACAAATCCAATGAACCCCAATCAAGAGTTTGAATTAATTTCACAAATTTCCATGATCCATTTGTTATTTTTCAAGATTTATTAAGCTTGTTAATGGATCTTATTGTTGTTACTGTCGAAAGGAAGGTCTGGTGCGTTGTTTGTGTGGGGTAGGGAAAACACAGAGGGAAGGGGGGAGTCTGTATGATGCCTTAGCGGGGAAGGGCTGGGTGGGGTACTTTAATGGAGGCGGGTTTTTAACTATAAAAACAACATTGGAGCTGCAAGTTTAAGGGCGATGGCAACGTTGGTGCAGGGAGGATGATTGGAGGGTTGGGGAGGGGAGGGAGAGGGGGAGGACAGTCTTAGGGCGGGTGTTTTCTTTAAAAATTGTTTTAATGTTAAAATGGCCAAACAATAATGCTCACTCTCCTTTATGCGCATGTAGTCATGCGTTCCATCCTACTCATCCAATTTTGTGCCACATAAGCTTGGTCAATGGTCAAAGGGGTTTAAAATATTACGTTTTATTGAGTTGAAGGGTCCAGATGACAAATGTATAAGTAGGAGTATCCACTTTACAAAATAGACTAAGTATAAGGGTCCACCCAGCTATTTTGCCTTTTTTATTTAACACTCAACTTTAGGTTCTCTTGTTTCCCAACTTGTGTGTCCATAACGGTTAATCTCAATTCTTTTCTTAATCCTCAGGAATGATGTAGGGTGCTCTTGGTCCCCAACAATGACTTGTTTCAATGACCGTGAAAATCCATACCCTTGCATTAAGATCGTTGAAAGCAAACCAAATTCGCGTGCGAAATCCCTCACTTTTAAAGTTCATCCTCCGGTGATTGGTGCCTTCCCGCTTTTTAAAAATCCACTGGAAACTTTTCTTTATCTGACAAAATGGTCAACAACAGAAACTAAGGACTTCATGGACACCTTTTAGGGCAAAATTGCGACTAAAAAATTTCTTCTTTTGAAGTTTTCTACATATCAAAATGTTGTTGTTGCGAGCTCTCCAAGACGTAATTGGAGCTTTAGTAGTTGGTGTGTTCCACCCTCCAGATTTGGGGAGGTTCGATATACATCTGGCTTCTGGGAGTGGATAGAAAACATTCTTTCCCATAATAAGGAGAAATTAGAGTGCAACAAGACTTATGATGTTGTCTTTGCTTCATTGTTCATGTATGACCATAACGAGAATGTGCTCAGGCCTTCTGTGAGAATTGGCATCCATCCACCAACATAGTTTCTACTTTTATTAGAGAGCTGTTCATATCTTTATGGGACTTGAGAAATATCGGAGGCCTTCATATTCATTGGTCATTTTATGATAAAGTTATTCCCACGGTTAAGGAGTTCACATATGTGGATGATAGAGGGAAGCCTTTTCTACCTAGAAGCTACTCATACTTATTTTCGGCATTCTACCGGCTTACAAAAGGTGTCATTGATGATGTCTCTTTTCTTGGTTGGACTAATTTATGGTTTCGATGACCAAGAAAATATGTTGAGCCTTCACAAATGTAAAAAAATTGAACGAATCCAAGGATGAATCGTGACCCATTAGGGAATATTAACATGAATTTTTTACCATAAACTGAAGAAGAGAATGCCCTTTTTGTCAAGTTAGGCATGGAAAATCACTCAGAGATGAAACTTATTTGGTGGCTTTCCTTTTTTGTTGGATCTATAAATTTTTACTCCCCAACAAGAAGTCTGGTTGTATTCATGCTAGCGTCTTCAAAGTAGAAATCTTGATGGCTCATGGAGAAAAGTTTTCTTTAGCGGTCCCAGCTCTTGCAAGCATATATTGCAGACTTAGGGAGATCGCTACTTCTTCAAACTTGGGGTCCTGCCATGCAATTTTTCTCATACATTATGTGTATATATGGATAGGTGAGTATTTTGAAACTTATTACCTTGTAAATCATTCGCAATGAGGGGTACAAATGTGGATAATTTTATGAGAAAAGATGGCAAAACAATTTGACCTTGTTGATGCTCACAAGTTATTTCAATAAGTCAATGAAAAGAAGATTCCTCATTTGGCCTTGCTATAGGGAAAAGATGTACAAATTGATGATAGCATCAAACTGTCCAATTCGTAGAGTGACTTCATCATAGGCCTTCGTTCAAGTTTTGTCCCTTTGAGGAATAATAATGATCTGATCGGGGAGACTTATAACCCTCATCGATTTAGTCACCAATTTGGATTTTGTCAAGCCGTTCCCATCATTCTGATAAAGCATTATTTTGATGGTTCGCTGCTAGCTTTTGTTCAACTTTTGGATTCTTGTGTTTGTCTTGGGATTTTGTAAAAGCTTAACATACCAATGCATTCGTTGGACAATGGACCTTTTATGACTCAAAAGTACTCGGATTGGTGGCCAACCTATCGAGAGACCGTGTTAATATGAAGTACCCATATTATTGTAAGAGGTTCGGAGAAAAATGATGCTCCCTCATCAACCAAAGGAGACTAACTTTAGTTGGATGATCAAACCAAGCTTTCTCTTTCTTCAAAGTCCTAGGTGGTAATGGGTAATCCTACATAATCTGTCGAAGTTTTTCCTAAATCTAAAAATTAGAAGGGAAAGGATAAACAGATTGATAAAATAGTAAAAAGCCCCTCATCGGCCGCCAAGGTACTGACCATATCCACTTTTGAAGTGATCAGTATTATCCACAAAAGAAAGAAATCTTCCAGACCATCGGATAAAGTTGTTACAAAGTCACTAGATATTGTGCCATTTTGCAGTGACACATCCAAACCACCTATTTCACTCAATGGAGCTGTTATTGATAGTGCCGTCTCTAGTTCAAATGAAAGTAATGCTAGCTAAGAACCACACTGAAAATGTTTCAAGAAAAAGCATAAGGACTTAAGTGATCAACAGTATGAGTTTTTTTATTTGGATTCCATAAGTATTGACACCGCTATATTTGAAGAGGATCCTACTGGTTTAACAATACCCTTGGCTGATTTGGTATATCAGGTAATAATTACTTCTTTAATATCACAACTTTCCTCTTTCTCGATATTAACTTCTTTTTTTTTTAATTTGGTCTTATGGACATTTACAGTAACATATTTGGTGAGGATGTATTTGGTGAGGATTGTGTCATAATCCTGAATCCTTCAAGGGTGTTGAAGAGTCCCAATCTTTCTCTTGATAATGTGATGACTCAATCTACAAGTAAGGATCGATCGACAAAGTTGTCAAAAAATGTTGAATATTTTCAAAATGTTCCAACAACTGATTTGGTGGCTAAAGCAAATGATAATATACCTTCAAATGTCCCTAAGGATTTGGTTTGGCCATTACAATGGATTGCCCCAAATTTTGAACCACAAAAGACTATTTCGGCATTCAAATTGTCCTACGTTTCTGGATTATGGCGTACCTTGTGTAAATGTATTACACAATTCTCTTTTGAATCATTAGATAACCTCAAAGATTAGGAGAAAGGATTTTCTCTAATTCTTAAAGGTCTATGGGAGATCAACGTTGTCGACCTCGATTCTTTGGAGGTTCTACTTGTAGACTCTTTTAAGAAGCATAGAGATTATGATGTTGAAAAATTATCTAGTTCCCAAAATATAACTAGAGATTCTCATCAAGAATTGCTTTTGTTGTGTAATAATGTCTTCATGATGCAAATGAAGACAAATTCAAGATGGAAAAGCATTTGGAAGATCTTCAAAAAGTCCTTGAGATAGCTGAAAAAGAGTTAAAATCCTAGACATCAAAGAAGAAGAAGAAGACCATTTTGCTTATTGAAGAGCATCAAAAGAAATTGTCCAAAAATTAGGAAAGTGTCACCAACATTGAAGGAGCGATTCATTCCCTTGATAAAATCAGCCCACTGTCGGAAACAGAAACCAATGAACTTGCTAAGCTAAAGAAAATCATTGAGACAAGTCGCCTTCAGATTCTTGGCCAAAAGCTTTTCCCTTAATTTTTTTTCTTTGGTTAAGAATGTTCTCTTTTCCCTTTTAAGTTTTACTTTGGATCTTACCATGATGTATTGACAGTCTTTCTTGGAGCGATAAAAGTGACATTTTTATTTTAATGTCTCTCATTCTATGTAGTTTTTTTTTTAAATTTGACACACCAACATGTTCTTTCATTTGCCTTCCCGAACCATATGCTTTGACATTTGTGACATGAGATAAATAATTCAAAATTATGAGTCACTTGTGTTGTTCGAACGGGAATTCTCAAAACTACAATGCGCATGAAATTCATGACCAAAATATTTTACACTTGCGTAAATCTTTTATAAAAGGCTTTGCTCTAACTCCGTGTCACCCAATTTTTTTTTAGCTTTGAGTGACTATCATAAAAAAATCATTACTCAAA
The DNA here is from genome assembly GCA_030864225.1 of Capsicum baccatum var. pendulum. Classification (NCBI taxonomy): domain Eukaryota; kingdom Viridiplantae; phylum Streptophyta; class Magnoliopsida; order Solanales; family Solanaceae; genus Capsicum; species Capsicum baccatum. Next base: position 82,462,893 of record CM061557.1, on the reverse strand, counting down.
CTAGGAGTGTCGAAATCATAGAATTTTTATTTTAATGGAAAGATACTCATGTAACTATAATGTATGTAAAAATCATGGACAGAAGTTCTCCAAATTTGCCCAGGCACTCTTCCGAAATCAAGCTTTCAGTTCTGTTTCATCACTTTTTTATTTGTTTTGTGCAGCCTCATGAAAATTCTCATTTCTTCACTTAGGAACATCAAAATCAGGAGATGTTTTTTGCGTTGAAAACTAGACTCGTAGAAATACGTCCCACGTGGGAATCATAATCAAATACCACCCAAATTGTCCAAGATATTTCCCCAAAACCACTCTTCTAATCTTGGTTCGCTAATTTTATCAGCTTTGCACAACGTCACGATAAATTCAATATTTTGATTTAGGAGTAACAAAATTAGGTGTTGTTTCTTAAGTTGTAAAATAGACTCATATAGATACATCTCACATGGTAATAACAATTATATTGCATCCAAATCAGCCCAGATATTTCTCCAAAACCGATTTTCTAATCTTGGTTCACTAGTTTTATCATATTTACACAGCATCACAATAAATTCCGTATCTCAATGTAGGGGTATCAGAATCAGGTGCCATTATTTTATTGGAAAGTAGACTCACAGATCTACAACATACATAAAAACCAAACTCAATGCCTTTACATATTCATACAAATCATCAACAAAGTCATCTTAGTTTGGAATCTGATGGTCTATTTTGCAACTTTGAGCAGCTATGATAGAAAAATTCATAAATTGGTGTAGGAGCTTTCTAATTATTAGCCATACTTTTTGTTGTAGAGAATTCTCTAGGATCTACCACATATGTAAAAATGATAGTGAACACCTATACAGATTTAAACACATAGATTTTCAAAATCCACTTTCCCGTGGTGGTCTCTTCACCTTTGCACATCTGCGGTAAACTTAGCGAAGGAACGTGTATCCTCATATGATATATATGTCAATTCAAAGTGTTATTTCTATGCTTAAATAATGACATAAATTTTCCTCTTTTTTTTAACTCATATGACTAAACTTAGAGTAAAAATACTTTAAGCTGCCTACGTACCTCGGAAGGATCAAGTCATAATGTAGTTCAAGAATGATGAGTTAATTTTTTTAATATTTTTATCCTTTTTTTAGAGAGCCATTCATAGTTTAGACTAATGCAGTCCAGGAGTGACATACAATTTAAGCTCGTGCCCTAAGAAGCGTAGGCAACCTTCATGGAAAGTACTATTTCAAGAACTTACCATTGATGGGACCAACTCTTACACCATCTTGATCGACAATCTAATAAGAGCCACTTGAATACGATTTTTTCACTACATATGGACCATCCTATTTTGATATAAAATTATCACCGATATATTTATTAAGGATTATGGGTTTTCGAACTGCGAAGACCAAGTCACCTACTTGAAATAATTTTAATTCCAACCTTTGTTGCATTTCTAATCTCTTTTCTTCTAATGCCTTCAACTTCGATAGACGAAGTTGAGCATTATGTTAAGTTGTAAGCCCTTCTTGAATAGCAATTCGCAATGATGGAATTTGTTGCTCTAATGGAAGGACTGCCTCTATGCCATACACCAATGAATACAGAGTTGCTTGCATTATATTTTTTGAAGGTTGTACGATATTCCCAAAAGATTCACTGATCCTCTTATGCCAATCCTTTTTATTTTTTGCAACAACTTTCTTCAATAGGTTACCAAGTGTGTTGTTAAAATCTTTGCCAAAACCATTGTCATGTGCATTGTACATTAAAGACTTGTTCTACTTAAAATTGAAGTTTTCACACAAAGTCTTCATGAGTTTATTATTCAAGGGCGTTGTATTTTTAGTAACTATGCATCTTGGTATGCCATACCTCAATATTATGTTTGATAAAATCAACAAAATTTTTCTTTTTCACTTCTTTTAATGGCACAGCTTTAGCCCATTTTGAGAAATAGTCAGTAGCAGCTAAGAAGTACATTTTCTATTTGACGACTTTGGAAGAGTTCCAACAACATTAAGTCCCAAGGAATTAAAAGGCCATGAGCCTACAGTTGGATGAAGAGGCTCTGGAGACTGATCGATGTAATTAGCATGGAATTTAAACGCTTGACACCTTTTGGCATGCTCTAGACAATCCACCACCATTGTCGGCTAATAGTAGCCCATTTTTTTGATGTAGAAATAAAGTTTAGGCCCTGATTGGTATGACCCACACATGCTGGAATATGCTTCCTCCATTCTCTGTTGAGCTTCTTCTTTGTCAAGACATCGTAGGAATAATCCCTCGTAAGAACGATGAAATAATATCTCCTCATGAAAGATCAATCATGGTGCCCTTCTCTTAATGTCTATTTTTTTTCATGGATCCTCAGGTTGCCTTCCATGCTCGAGATACTCAATTAGTGGTTTTCTCCAACCATATTATTCCACCACTCAAACAAATGTATGATGGATTTCATTTATTTGAAGATTAAGACAACCAGGAATAACCCATCGATGACATACTTGCATCTTTGTTGACTTATTATCTTTAAGTCCCAGCATTGTGTCTAAGTTAGCGATAGCATCCATCATGCAATTTTGTTCTCTTGGGATGTGGTGTAGGAATACCTGATCAAACCTTTCAAGTAAAACAATGACATATTGGTGATATAGCAAAAGATCTTCCTTCTTCACCAGGTAACTTCCCAAAAGTTGGTTTATGATCAACTTAGAATCACCATAGATGTCCAATTATGGAATCTTCATATCGGATTCCATTTCAAGGCCAATAATTAAATCTTGGTATTCTGCAACATTATTGGAACATGTTTCACCCAAAACAAATAAGAATGGCAAGATTAATCTTTCTAGTATATCAGCACAACGCATGCTCCTGCACCATATCGATGTGTAGATCCATCAAAGAGCATTTTTATAGGGTGGAAGTTCTTTAGTAAATAGTAAATCTTCATCAGGACGTAAGATTTAAATCATCTACAATCAAGGTTTGACTTAGTTAGCACAACATATGTTACTTTTTATTTTCATTCTCTTGAGCAATAAGTACTCTTAGTGATCACTCTTAGAATGCAATGTAGAGTATCAACGGCCTTCCAGGAGTTGGTGCCCCTAATACAGGTGGATTCAACAAGTATATTTTGATGCTTTAAAAAGAATTTTAACAAGATTGGTCTTAGTGGAAAGATGTATCTTTTTTTATTAGATGGTTAAAGTGTTAACACCTTCTGGCCAAGTTAGAGAGGAACCTCCTAATGAATGCCAAATTTCCTTATAGACTACGTAGGTCTCTCAAGTTTTGGCTCAGGTATTTTTTAATGGAATAAATCATTATGGGATCAACTTCAATTCCACGATGAAGCATGATAAAGCCAAGAAAGTTTCTCGAAGTAACCCTAAAAATAATGCAAAGATCTTCAAGATGGTTGTCCCTGCATTTTGTCTTTACCGCCAAGACATTGATGTAACATTCCACTCTCTTATGTAACATATCATCAAAAATATTTTGCATTGCATGTTGGTAGGTTGCACCAGCATTCTTTAGACCAAAAGGCATAACCTTGTAGCAATATATCTATTTGGAGTTTGGAATGCAGTTCATTCTTCGTCCTTTCGAGACATTTTAATTTGATTATATCTGGAAGACCATTCATAAATTTCATAGCTTAATGTATAGTTGTTGCATCAACCATGAGCTCTATGGTCAGTATCAGGGCATTATCTTTTGGACATGCCTTATTCAAGTCTCCAAAATCAATGCATACACGTATTTGACCATTCTTCTTCTTAATAGGGATAATGTTTGAGATCCATGATGAGTACTTCACTTGATGGATAAATTTTCCTTTGATAATATTATTGACCTCTGCTTTAATTTGTGTTACCAACTCGGGATGAAACACTTATTGTGACTGCTTTATAGGATGTGACCCTTTTTTAATCCCCAAATAATGAACAGCTCCCCTAGGACTAAGGCCTGGAATTTCTTGGTATGACTAGGAAAAGACATCTTTGTACTCAACTAATAATTTAAAGTAGTCCTTTTCTTCTTGCGGTTTAAGAAGCAAACTAATGAATGTTTGGCGCGGATCCTTTAAAGTGCCTAGATTAAGTTCTTTGAGTTCATCTATGATTGATTGTACTCCATCCGCCTGTTGGGGTGGAGCCTCTTGAACATCATCATCCAAACTATCAAAGTATGGACCTTCTTCCAATGTTATATGATAGGATGCTTGTACAAAGTTGGAATCTTCTAATTGACTTCCTTCGAATGTAGTGATGGCTTCTTCTTGCCCCTTTTTGTCTCCCCTAAAACTGGTTAGTGAACACAATGGTGCTTCTTTTCATATTTAGCGAACCATCTGTGGTGATTGACAACACAACCTTTCTCGTTATACGTAATGGAAAGATACTATAAATGTCTTTGTCATCGATTCATTCAAGAAAACCTTGCTTTTCAATATCCATCAAGAATTTTTGTACTAATGACATTCTTTTGGTTCCCAAATGCTACAAGACAGAAGTTCTTGAGGTGTTAGCCTCTTTTTCGATTTGTTTAAAGGCTTTAATTTTCTCCTTACAACTAAATATTTCAAATACATAGACACGAGGTGTCAATCTTCCTATTTATTCAAACATAGAATTTTGTTGTGGTATTTTCACATCCTCAAATTCCTTTTCTTTTTTCTACTGAGGCATAATGTGATAAAGTTGTTTCCCTGCCCTTCTTAGTAGAAATTCAAAGATGATCTGACAATTTAAATACTAAGCCAAACTTAGGAGTGGCAACATAATGCCCTTGGTTTGTCAATTTCGGTTGTGACTATGTAAGACCATGTATATTCTCACCAGTGACATCATCTTTGAGCTCACCTACTATTGTCGACTTGGAGAAATCGTAACATAATTTTTCAAGCAGCGTAATGGCTTTCTCATCAAATTGACCTTTTATCTTATGAGCCAAAGTTTTACTTCCTCGGAGCTCAGGTATGATATATGGGACCTATATAATTAGGAAAGTCATAATATCCTTCAAATCTTGGAATACCTCATGGCTCATTTCTCTCCTTCGAGGGTGGCTTTGTTGAGTATATATTTCTAAAAAGGGTTACCTGTCCTTTAGACGCTAATGAGGGATGTATCAAAAAAATAGATTTTCTTCATCCATCTTCATCTGCATGTCTCCTTCTAATGATGAAATCTTAGTGGAGCATTTTTCAATTCTCTCCTTAGGCATCTTGACAGCAGCCCGCTGAACCTTTATTTCTCTTACAACAAAATTAGTTGGGTTGGCTAGTATTAGTTTCTCCATACCTAATTCACAAGAATCAAAGTAAAATTTTCCATCTGCAAAGTATAACTCGATTTCAGTAAAAGGATTGATATCCACATCAAATTTGACTACTTTACCATCCTTTACATAGTTTATACATTGATGCAAAGTAGATGACACCACTCCATTTTCATACATCTAGGAGAATTCGAGAAGCAAGTTGTATGATGTTCCGACATCTATAACATGAATCAAAATGTTTGATTTTATATCTTCAATGGATAATCCTACATGAATATTTCCTATAGATCATTGTCCTCCTTGATTGATCCCTTCAATAGTTATGCTGTTTTTGGTAAATTCATCAATGGAGATTTTAAACCTTTTGAGCACTGTCTTTGCCATGATATTTACTAGTGAACCATCATCGATCAATATAAAATTGAGATGATGTTCTCGAATGGACCCTACCACAAACAAAGGTTTGTTATGTAGTTTAGACCATAACAATAAATCATCACCCGTGAAGGAAATTACAGCACAACATTATGCAACTTCTCCATTAGCATAAAATTCTTGGGTTATTGTTGGACAATGCCCCTCTTTGCTTTCCTTTACTTTATCTGTACTGGAAATTATATGTGTGGCACTAATTTAACTATCTTCAAGAAGTTTTTTCTAGAAAAAACTCATACAATGTGATACGTCTTCAATCCTTCCATGACAATGCACCATCAATGTTTTTTCTAGTATCAAACTTAGCACTTTTGGTGGTCGTAGATGCTACACATTACTTTTCATCACTCTTGGCTTAGGAAGTCATATTCTTAAAACTGCCTAATGTCTCTTTTTCTTATTAGAAACCAAGGTCCAACCATCAACATCATTACCTTTATCTTTGTTGTCTATTCCTAATGAGCCTTTAAGAGTTTTCCTTAGAAAATCTACATCAACTGGCTCACAACTCCCAAACGGTAAGAATAAAGAGCTTGGTATGGTTTTCAAGATTGAACAGTCATGCTTCTCGGGAAAGATAGTAGTGTGATTTTCCTCTACTACTTCATATATGTGGATGATGATTTTTTCTTCACTTACCAGTGGCATGATTTTCTCCTTCAAGATAGAGAATTTTCCCATTAGGTGACCAACGACGCGCTGATACTTATAGTACTTGGGATTATTGACCTTATGATTTTCATAAGACTTTTTTATTCTGGAAAATCAATGATTTTCTTAACAAGCATTTCATCCAGTATCATAGGTATATCTTAATTTTAAAATGGATAAATGTTAGCTTCTAATTCTTTCAAGGTTGGATGACGTTTATCCTCTCTTTGATATTGCCCTAAGCTTTCATTGTCCTTTACCTTTTGCTTGGTTATGACCTTCACAGAAGTTGCTTTCACCTCCATAGACTCTTTAGTCTTTGAGGTCATACCTTTCTTAAACTCTCTTTTTTCTTTCACCGGGTCAATAAAAAGGGATGCTTTGCCATAACTTTCGATGCTTAACTCTATGTTGTGTGCTCGTGTAGTAAGCTCTTCAAATGTTAGTGGTTTGATTCCCTGTAATATATATAGGATGCCCTAATGCATTCCTTGAATACATATTTCTACCACAGATAGTTTACAAAGGCGGACTTTGTAGTCTAAACTCAATGATCTCCATCCATTGATGTAATCTATTATAGGCTCATCCTTTCTATGCTTAGTGCCCATTAACTCTATCATGCTTACAATTTGTTGGGTGTTGTAAAATCAATTGAGAAATTCCTTCTCGATCTGCTCCTAACTATTAATTGAATCATGCTTCAAGTCAATATACCAATCAAATCTGTTCCTTTTAAATGAACGAATAAACTATTTTACTAAGAGATCACCATGTGTTCTAGCGTTGCTACAAATTTCAACAAAGTAGGCAATGTGTTGCCTAAGGTTTTCCTTGGCATCAAATTATATCAACTTTGGTAGTTTATAGATCATTGGAATGGGTACATAATCAATTCGTCTTGTGTAATGATTGGAGTAATAAAACGAGCTCTATGGTGCTCTACCATATTAAGCCCTGATGGTGTTTGTTGTAATGTTTTGCAACTGTTGGGTAGATAAAGCCATAACCAAAACAAATTGTTTCTCCTTCTAAACTTTAGACTTAGCAGGTAATTCCTCAATATCTTTATCCTATGGAGTGAAACCAGGTGGATAAGTAGGGACGTGACTCGACTTTCTTAGTTTATAGGCCTTCAGTTTGTTCATAAGTTGAGAGATATATAGATTCTTATCATCAAATGACTTCTTTAGGGCTTCAATGGTTTTCTCCATCATTGTGAACTTTTTGTCCATGTTAGTTGAGTCAGCCATTAAGGCATTACCTTTGTTGAAACTGGTGAGTCTGTTGAATCTTTAGGTTTACCAAAGTTGGATCCGATTAGAGAAATTTCTCCAAAGAACATGGATGCAAGATTACCCCTAGAAGTATTCACATGACTGTTGTTGTTTTTTGCTATCTCCAAAGAAGTGAAGTATTCAGATTCATCCAGGCCACTAGCCTTGAGCTTTAGGTGAGTAATTTATTAAACATGACTAAGGTTAGAATATGCAATAGTTGAACCCTTACATGTTACATAATTTGTTTTGTTTGACGTCCATCGCAATAGTTGAATTTATAGCTTTCGATTTGCAGGAGGAAGAGAGGAAGAGAAAAACTGGTCCTACTGGCGTTCCAAAATTTGTTCGCAACAAATTTTTGTTGTGCTAAAAACTAACTGCAAGCAAAGATGAATAAAATAAAAATAATAGTAATTTTTATTAATGAATCTTGTGAGTACAATTCTGTGAGTCTCTTGATTCTTATATCCTAAACTTAGAAATGATCTGAGGGCCTTCAGTAGCACGTTTCTCGAATCCTTGGATGATTTGGACTCTTAGAGATGTATTTCAATCGTCAGAAATGTTGAAAAGTATTTTTTTCGCTTTGTAATAATCTCCAGTAAGAACTCTATTGATTGCTCCTTACAAGAACTTAACAGTCAATGCGACGTTGCCAATGCTTGTAAAAGTTCTCTTTTTAGACTTTACCCTATTTATAGTTATAGGGAGTAGTCCTGGTTGCTTGTGATTAGCCAAAATATGTCACTTTGACACTTGGTGATTTTTGACTGTTTCTTGAATTCGACTTAGATTTCCATATTATTTGGACATGTGGCATCACCTTATTGGTATTTTAATTTGATGGGGATGCCAAGTCACCTTGACAAGTGGCATGGGTTTGGGATCTAAAATGTAAAGGACCTTGGGCTTGAATTTAATAAAATGGACTAATTTATTTGTAGGGCCTAAATTAGTTAGTCAACCTAAATGATCATGAATTAAACTCAAATTTTGTATGAATTTAACCCATTGAATTTTTCTGCCTACATACCAACTTCAAGGTGCTAAGTACTTCTCTAAGATTAATCTCTGATAGGGTTATCATCAGTTGTTAGGGAGGTGTATATCCAAAAGATGATTTTCCATTCCTAGTATGGTCACTATGGATTTTTAGTGATGTCCTTTGGTTTGACTAATGTTCTAAATGCATTTATGGATTTCATAAATTGGGTATTCTATCAATTTTTAGATTTTTTTATGAATGTATTCATTGATGATATATTGGTATATTCAAAGAGCGAGGAGGATCATGCCAATGACCTCCATATGGTGTTCCAAAATCTTATGGATCAACATTTGTGTGCTACATTTTTGAAGTGTGAGTTTGGTTGAGGGTTATGACCTTCCTTGGTCATGTTATTTGTAGTGAGGGGATCATGATGGATCCACAATAGATTGAGGCGGTTAAGAAGTGGCCTAGACCTATGACGCCAATCGATATTTGATGCTTCTTGGGTTTAGCTAGGTATTAGGTTTATGGGATAACCCCAATTAGCGAGATATGGCCAATGTTGTGGCTAAGTGTATAGTTTGTCAACAAGTGGATATGGAGCACTTGAGCCCGATGGGTTATCTCAAGAGATTGAGTTACTGGTGTAGAAATGAGAGGTGATTAATATGGACTTTGTTACTAGTCTTCCGCGATCTCGCCATGAGTTTGATTTGATATGGGTCATCTTGGATAGGATAACTACGTCAACATATTTTTTTCCCGTAAGGACTAACCATTCTAGGGAGGACTATCTAAAATTTTTTATTCAAGAGATCATCAAGTTGCACAGTGAGCCAGTTTTATTATTTCTGATTAAGGTACACAGTTATCATCTCACTTTTGGTGGTTATTCTAGAGATATTTGGCCATCAAATGGATGGACAAGTAGAGAGGACCATTCAAATAATAGAGGATATACTAAGGTCCGGTGTGATCGACTTTGGTGATGTTGCGTTAATTATTTGCCTCTTATAGAGTTTGCATATATTAATAAATATCACTCTAGTATTGGGATGTCTCCTTTTGCCACTTTTTATGGTAGGTATAGGTCTCCTATTAGATGGTTCAAAGTTGGTGAGACTAAATTTTTGGCCTGGATTTGGTTCACCAAGCCATAGAGAAGGTGAAGGTGATTAGGGATAGGCTTAAGAATGCCCAAAACCGCCAAAAGTCCTATATGGATGTGAGGTGAAGGGAGTTGGATTTTGAGGTTGGTGATTGGGTGTTCTTGATGATTTGTTACATGAAGAGAGAGATGATATTTGGAAAGAAGGGGAAGCTCAATCCCCGGTATGTAGGCTCGTACTTGATTTTGAGGAGAGTGGGTAATGTGGTTAATAAGTTGGATCTGTCTTTGAGTTTGAGTTCCATTAATCCAATCTTTTATGTGTTGATGTTGAAGAAGTGTTTGGGTGATCCTTCTTTGATTGTTCTTTAGGAAAGTGTAGGTATTTTAGATTCTTTGTCTTATGAGGAAGACCCGATAGAAATTCTGGATAGTCAAGTCCATAATTTGAGGACTAAGGATATAGCTTTGGAGAAGGTTCTCTGGAGCAACCAAAAGGTTGAAAAAGATACTTGGGAATTTGAAGAGGACATGAAGTCCAATTATCCATTACTATTTTTTCTCCTTGGATAATTATGATAAATGTATGTGTTTTCTTTATCATCCTAGGTTTATATCTTTGTTAAAGGAAAGCGTGGTTGTGTTCTGTGTTAAATTGTGCTAATGGATTCCTTGTCTCCTTATTCAAAGAGTAACGATCCTGGGGGGAGGGGGGAGAGAATGTAATGCCCTGGATTTTTGTTCCTTGAAAAATCCCTGAGCTTTGAGTTCACCATCCTAACTACGACTGAATATACGAGTGGAAAGCTCTTTATATGGGTCTTAAAACCCCAATCGCATCCTAATTAGTGCGTTTGGCTAAGTCTCTGTGTTGGTCATGATTGGCACCCAACAAGTTGTCAATACTCATTATGAGTTGTATAGTGTTCTTGTTGCATTACCAGTAAAGGTGTCTAATGTTTTGTCTTGCCTATGATTTGACCTAACAAGTCTTAAGGTCTAAATACAAGTCGTAGGGAATGAATCATATTTAGACTAGTATTAGGGCCCATGGATATTTTCCAGCCTACCACTAAATGCCATGAGTTGTAGGGTAACCCTGTGAGTCGTAAGGTCTTTTGTAACGATTGGGCATCCAATTTTCAGTTTTTAATTAAGGGTAATCTTTTCATTTTAATTTTACCCTACTCAGATTTCACGCTCATAAAATACCAATAAGGTGTTATTTGTTATCAATAAACATAATCAAACACTCTCAGAATTTCCAAAGTCACGAGCACCTAGGGTTTGCAAGAAATTTTCATTAGAGCTTCCAAGGGGTGATTTCTCTCTATAATTGTGACACTTTTAGGCATGTTACTCATCCTCAAATCATATTTTATGAAAATCATGTGTTTTAATGGTTTAAATTATGTGGTTTGAATGTGGGTTTTGATATGGGTTGAGGATTTTCAAATGGTTGATTTTTGAATTCTTTTCCCATGATTTTTATGAGTTGTTCATGCTTTGAATAGGATGTTTTTGAATTTATTGGGTGCATGGTGATGTCGATCAAAACTAACCTCTAAAAGAAGTATGTTATGTTCGATGCCAAATATAGTAACCCAAACTAGGTTGGGTTCGAATCCATAGGGAAAACGTTAAACAGTTGCTTAACTTGTTGAAGTCAAGAGCAGTGCAGAAAAGTAGAGGGAATTGGGAAATTAATCGTAAGTAGTAACTGAACTTGAATGCTTTGAGTTATAAAAAATAGAAGATGAATACTAGGACTGTGTTCCCCCTGGCTTCTTAACTCTTTAAGTTTCTCGTGTACAACCCAGCTATTCTGCTGCTATACATGTAAAGTCGACAAGCTATGTATTACCAACAGTCTTGTGAATGTGTTGATAAATCTCACCCTTTACCTTTGGAATGCCAAGGTACCGCCTTACTACTTCTTGTCTATTACTTTAGTTCAACTCTCACCATGTGCCGACATTACTTTTCCTTTTCCATTTTTATTACAATTTATGAGTATTTTTGAGATACTATACATACCCTAGGGTTTATATTTTACTAGGTTACACTCTTTAACATTATTTTTTCCCTCTTTAATACTCTATTTTACATTGCTCTTGAGATTTTTGGGTTATTACTAAATAGAAGATATCGCATTTTATTCTTCTCATTATTCTGCAATTAGTTACATGCTTTCCAGTATCTAATCTTTTACGCATTAACTTTCTGTTCTTCCTACGATTCATTCTCACAAGTCGTATCTTGAACATACGACTCGTGGACTTCACCCATATCCATTTGGGACTTCTTCCTTTCATTCCTCTGAACACTAGTCTACTTACGGATTGTCTGTACTAGTCGTACTCAGACTTTCAACTTATGTACTCACATTATAATTCCCCGACACAACTATACTCATATTACGACTCATATACTTGAGTCATATCTTTCCTTCACTTGACTTTCCTACCTTACATTGCTTCAGTTATCCTTATGAGTTAACCTACGAGTCATATGGTGTGTTAACGGCTCATATAGTGACTTTTATCAGTTGCAGTCTTGGTCTTTTTATTCTAATTTCACTCCAATACTATTATAGACCTGTTTCACCTGCAACAAGCAACAAAACACATCATATCAACAAAAATAGCATAAGTACAAGCATAATTTCATGGTTTTAAGCATCGAAAGTGCCGTATTTTCACGACACATCAACACCCTCAACTTAGAAGTTTGTGTGTCCTCAGTCAAAAAAAAATATAAAACTATCAAAACACAATGATGCTTAAACATGAAGATCCTAAGATACCTATGACAATGACTTTTCAATTCAGTTTTTCAAAAATTTTTATTTCTCCTCCTAATTTGAACTATTCAAAAGTCAGACTGTGTATAATGATTTAGCACATGAAGAAACATAAGGGAATCCGATGATGGCATTACATTAGTATCAAACAACTGGGCATAGATACAAACCACAATAAACAAAACGTCTAGCATCCTAACAACATACCCCATGTATGCTCACAATCAAAGAAATCCCTATTGCACTCAATATGGATCAATCAGGTAATGCAGGGATATAACAAACAATGCTCTCGCTCACAAAGAAGTATCACCGGTGTATATTAAATTACCATAGGCTTGCACATATGCTCTCTTCCTAAGTTTTTGGACAATCGAGGTAGGATCACTAAAGGATTTTATTTATCTTGTAACGTAGGTTAGGGGCTGGTATGGTATCCTTTTGGGATTCTTAGTGATTACGCCTCCTTGACACTATGCTTTATTCGGGGTCTACTTATTTTCTACCTTTTCTTAATTTATCCTCTTATGTCTTCCTTTTTACTTTAAAAGCACATACAACTTGGACTAGGTATGGGTTTTATTTTTCTCATTTTTTTTTCTTTTTATTGCAATTTTTATTTTTTTCTTTTGTTTTCTTTTATTTTCACCGCACCAGTCCTTTTTTATTTTTTTCTCACGTCTTTATTCACAATTGTTTTTCCTACGCACCCCTATAATAGCAACCCTCAACTAAGGTGATTTGCCTGAGTTGAGGAGCACAGTGTCAAAGAAGCACCAGGGCCAATACAGGTTCATTGTAGAAATGGAAAGGTGAAATCGGTGTAAACAACAAAATTGGGTAAACTAAGGCTCAAATATTTGGATCAAAGGGATCATTCATTTTTTGGATATTTAAGCTGAGTTGACTTAAAACAAAAATGAACTATGATAATTTCCTACTCAATTATCTTGGACATAGGTAAAAGTAACCATGCAAGTTCTAGATTTAGATACATCAAGAAGTAAGTAGCACCTTACACACACTCACACAGGGTTATACTTCTACGTATTACTCATCTAATTATGCAATTGTTCACCCTAGATTTTTTATTCCTAATCCTAATGCCATTATCAGATTCACAATTGTCTTACAAACATACATATATAAGAAAATCACAAAAATTTAAGAGGGGAACCAAATTTTTAGCACAAAATCAGACAGTTTTGAGCATAATTATTCCAAGAAAATCAACTACTACATATACAAATTCTCTTTCTATTTTAAGCTATTTTTAGCACACAAAAACCAGAACAAAACAAAAACACAAAACATGCCAGTTCTTTAAATCTTTTAAAATGTGGCCACGGGCTTCAAAACATGGAAAGTATAGGCCATGTAGACCTTGGTACACCCTTCCCCCAACTTAATACCTATGCATTGTCCCTAGAATATCTATAGAAACTAACGTACATGGGATTGTGAAAATACCTAGGCACTTAAGGTGGTAACTCAAATGGCATCATTATGTGGTCCCTAGGGTTGGGTCCCATCATCCCCATCACTTGTCCCATCAGCTATCGGGAATGTGTCAGCAAAAGTGGCACCGATTGTAGACGGTGCTCTCAATGGTCATCACATTATGGGTCTGTATAAATGCCTCCCCAATATAAATAAATGCTAGCCTCAAACTACCGGCTCCAACATGCATCTCCTAGACCCTCACCTATCGTCCTGCTCGCCCTGTAGACTATCCTGGACCCTCACCTGTTGTCCTTCTCACCCTGTAGGCTATTTTCCTTGGCCATTTTCATGTCATCTTTCTTAGCACTCCAGTACTTTCACTTTTTTCCTATTGGGGATCTTATACCGAGTGTGGAATAGACAAAAAAAATTTAATATATACTTTAGGCACGATCTTTGGTATAATTGGTCTATCATATAACTCGGCAGCCATTTTTTTTTTATCTCAGCCACCTTGGATTTTACCTTTGTAATATCCAGGGTTTTGCCGCTACCCAACGCCTAGTCATCTGTATCCTAAAGGCATCTAACCTACTCTTCACCCATCTCTCTTGGTTCTCCAACTTTGCATTAACCTAGGGCTTCACACCCCCTTCTATGTTTTTGACCTTGACCTCCAATATGCCCAACCTCTTTATCGCTTCATCCTACATAGCCTGTGAGATCATAATCAACCCACCCAATACAACTCTCAACCTAGGTGGTACAAACTACACTAGAGGAAGGGCACTATATGTACCCATTGAATCTAAATTCTGTGTGTCCATCTGCATACATGTCTTATCTGGATTAGCAACCTCACTCTATCCACTCTGTCAGAACATATCAGCTAACATATCTGCTCCACGTTTCGCCTTCCTGGCCAATGAGTTATCTGCATCTCTGATCAATCCCATGTTTGTGGAGTTAGTGGCCTTAACCAACTCAACAATACCTGGGAATTCTTGCATCCCTAAGCAAAACACAACTACGTAATCATGCATGGATATGCCAATAACAACATCACTTTGACCACAACTTGGTCTCTCACCTCTTGGACTAAGAAATCCCCTACATTAAACTTATATTTGGTCATAAATCCAGCAATCAGTGTAACATGAACTGGGATGAGTATGTTCTCCCCAATAGTGAGATATAACCTATACCGGGCCAGTGCCTACTAGGCCCTGGCCTCAAAATTCAGCATGTTCTTCTATATCTTTTGCAAAGTGACACCGGGTCCACCTTACAATGTTCTCACCATTCGACTATATAAATCTGGAAATCCACCTAAAATAACCCATTTATCATCCTTCCCCATCTTTTTTAGAGTAATATTCTCTATTTTCTCTATGCAGTACTCCATATCACCTATGTTCATAAATGTTTAGTAGTCTAGTCCGTACAAGAATCTGGAAATAGTAACTGGGAGATGTTGACCTGTACTCCTTGAACGATCAATGAGGTAATGGGTTCACTACCTCTCCACAACTTCCCTAGTGGATACTATCTTTGCAGCTTCCCCTTATATGCTACATAAAATTCCCACACTAGTGCAGGACTGTATCTTCCAAGCGCTCTGGTCATCCATTCAAAGCTATACTATCTGAACAACCCTTCAAATCTGAGAAACTCAGTATCCGAGAGGTAGTCAATCTCCTCTCAAGGTACAAACTTTGTTTGATTCTTCTATTCTGGAGTCTTCTCAGGCCATTATTATATATAGTAGTTTCTTTCTTCCATTATGGAGTCTGATTAGGCCATTATTATATGTAGTCTACATAACGGGGTACCCCCACCATTCAACAGTGGGTACCATAGCAGTTTTAATTGCTAGTACACATCAATAGGTGGGACATCAACTTTTCTTACTTTATCACTCACTTGCTCTGAATTTACTTCGTTAGAGATTGGTTCAACATCATCTTCTGTCTACAAAGATGGAGGCGAGTGCGGAGGGGAGGTACTTGAGTTCTTCATCCTTGGTTCCTGTGTAGGTGTGTCCTTCAAATTTTATACTTTATTTCCCCTCATAGGTCCTATACCTCTTCGGTCAGCCTTTCCCTTCATTAGGTATTCAACACAGTCACTATTACTGCTGGATGACTATGTGGTCTTGAAACTTAAAATTTGTGTCATTTTATTTCCCTTTTCGACCACTTGTTTAGAGGATGAATCACCTTTGGGAGGCATGGTACATGTATATATACATTTATTAGTAAGTTCTAATAAAAATAAAGAAAAACAAAGAAAATAAGTGTTAGAGTGCATGTTCTATACACGATACTACTGGGGGTAAGAGCTGTATGGGATGGGTACAACTCATATGACTGAGTCATATGCTAAATAGTGTGTATATGATTTTTCATTGGTATGCTTACAAATCTTCCTAACCAGTCTTAAGGAAAGGTTAGGACTCGTTACCAACAATCGTAAGCATACCAACAACAACTTCTAATATATCATATCTACCCAGGTCCTTATGACTTATGTGTACAAGACATATAGTATGGATACAACTCATTTCAGAAAGTCGTACGTATAATAGAATCTACATTCAGTTAGACTTCTATGCTGTCAGTGGGCACAAGTCTCGTTACGACTTCGTTACTTATGGGTTCGAGTCATAAGAGGTCTCGTATCCACTGCAACATAGAAGTTCAACTTTAGAGTTGACTCCAATACATAATTCCCAATCTACCCTTTTACATTGTAAAGCATCACCACCCCATATTAGTCCAAAATCCCACAATTTCAATACAAAATGTCAAAGTTTAACCCACTTTCCATTTTCAACTCAATTCTAAGAACTAGGGTTCCAAAATGCAACACATAAGTAAAATCAACTTAAAAAGATGCTAAAATCTCAACTCATTCCCAATTTCAACTTGAAATATAGAGCATTAGTGTTCAAGAACTTACTTGAATAGTTGAGAATATAGGTTGCTTGAGTGTTTAATATTTTTTCCTCAAATTGATTCCTAATTTGTGTAATGTTATTTTGAGTGATTTCAAGTGTTTTGGAGCTCACAATCTGCCGTTAATGGAGCTGGGTTATGTTTTTGGATAATGGGTACCCATATCGGGTGCCCTTTTTGTTCCAAATTAAGTTACCTGGGATAGGTTGACCCGTGATCCTTGACCTAGTAAACTTTGGTATGAGTCATGTGTACAACTTGTATCTAGGCTTATGGATATTTTTCTTTACACGTAAAGACCTGGAACCTTACTTGGGTTCTGGAGTCGATATAAATTAGTGTGACAAGTCGTACCATGAGGATATGACTCATTCTGAGAGTCTTAAAGACTCCAAAAACTTTACCTGGATTTGCCTAATCTCCCAGGTTCTTACGACTCTTACTTATGAGTCTTACCCTAAAGATACAACTCATGAAGAGTCTGTATGACCTAACTTCTCAAAATTTTTTTAGCTCTTCTCTGGAATCTTTAGTCTTCCACACAGAACAAAGATTTTACCTTTTAAATAACTAAGCACAAAACATGGGTTACCTCCTATGCAGTGCTTGATTTAACATCGCGGCATGACAGGGTTAAGTTGGATACTTAGATTTCATCAACTAGCCTCATGGATTTCCTTCCATGAAGTTCTTGATTTAACATCGTGGCACGACATAATTACATTGGTTACTCAGACTTCACCAATGTTTATCTCAAAATTAAATTAATTTCCTTAGTGTTACCCATATAATGATTTACTCTTTGCCCATTCACCTTGAATGGGGCTTCACCATCCCTCTTCAATTCTAAAGAATTATATGGGAGAACGTTTTACTCAGTAAAGGTACCATACCATCTAGACTTCAACTTACCTGGAAATATGCAAAGCCTTGAGTTGTAGAGCAATACCTGGTCATCTTTTTCAAAAATCCCTTTCTCAATCTTGTGATCATGATACATCTTCATATTTTCTTTGTATAGTGAAGAACTTTCATATACCTAGAGTCGGAATTCATCCAACTTATTCATGTTGTTCATCCTTGCCTTTGCTGTATCTTGCCACTCAAAATTCTGCTTTTTCAAAGCCTATAGTGCTTTATGTTCAAGTTCAATCGGCAAGTGACATGCCTTGGCATACACCAACTGATAATGAGAAGCACCAATGGGGGTCTTGAAAGCTGTTCAGTAATACCATAATGCATCAACTAACTTAAATGACAAATTAGTCCTATTGGCATTTATTGTCTTTGCTAAGATGGACTTGATTTTTCTGTTCGACACCTCAACCTGTCCGCTAGACTGCGGATGATAAGGTGTTGCCACCTTGTTTTAAATTCTATTATTCTAAAGCGGACTTTTGAATAGATGATTACTAAAATATGAACCACTGTCACTAATGATAGCACATAGCATGCCAAATAGAGAAAAGATGTACTTTTTAAAGAAAGTAGTGACATTACATTCTTAATTATTGGGGAGCACAACTGTAACTACCCATTTAGAAACATAATCCACAATCACAAGTATATACTTCATGCCAAACGAACTCACAAAAGGTCCCATGAAATCTATACCCTATACATCAAATTCTAATTCTAAAATAGGAGTCATAGGAAGTTCATGGTGACTAGAGATGTTACTTTGGCATTGACATTGGTCAAAAGCTGAAACAAAATCATGTGCATCTTTATAAATTGGTGGCCAATAGTACCCATATTGCAAGATTTTATGGGATGACCGGGTTCCTCCATTATGACCCCCAACTGTTGAAGAATGAAAAGCTCAAGCATGGTCATCATCTACACCTTAAGTATACATCTACGAATAATACCATCTACATAAATCCTGAATAAATAAGGATTATCCCAGAAAAATTTCCTTACCTTATGCATAAACTTCTTTCTTTGTTGGAAGGAGAGATCTTCTGCGCCTAGATCACTAGCTAGATAATTTGCATAGTTTGCAAACTATGGAATTAGATCTTTGGAAGCTGCTAATATCTGCTTTTCTTGAAATATATCATCAATCTCAATCCCATTTTCAACATTCTACATAACTTCCTCCTCAAGTCTAAACAAATGATCTGCAACTTGATTCTCAATGCCTTTTATGTCCTTGACCTCAAAATCAAATTCTTGCAGCAATAGCACCCACCTAATTAATCTATGATTTACATCTTTTTTTCCCATTAAGTACCGCAATGCTATATGATCAGTGTGTATAATAACCTTTGTTCCAATAAATTACGACCCAAACTTCTTAAAGGTAAAAAACACTGCCAAAAACTCTAGTTCAGTGATAGTGTAGTTCTTTTGAGTAAGATTTAGCTCCTTGCTAGAATAGTAGATGGGATGAAGGATATTTTATTTTTGTTGGCCTAGTATAAAGCCCCAAGGCTAATCTACTTGCATCACATATAGCCTTAAATTTCAAGGACCAATCTTGGGATACCATGATAGGAGCAGTTATCAACTTCTCTTTCAGACATTCAAAAAACTTCAAGCATGCCTGAGTAAACTCAAATTTCACCTCTTTCTCAAGAAGCCTACAAAGGGGTTTGGAAATCTTTGAGAAATCCTTGATAAATTTCTCAAAGATTTCTAACCCTAGCATGTCTTAAAAAACTTTATAAAACCCAGCATGTCTTAAAAAACTCCAAACACCCTTCACAGAAATTGGTGGAGGTAATTTCTCGATCACTTCAATCTTTGCTCTATCTACCTCAATACCTTTTTTTTTGAAATTTCGTACCCAAGAATAATACCTTCTTTGACCATGAAATGACTCTTTTCCTAATTAAATACTAAGTTGCATACTTCACACCTTTGTATAACATTTGCCAAGCGAACTAGGCAGTCATCAAAAGAATAACTAACAACCGAGAAATCATCCATAAATAATTTAATGGTGTCTTCTACCATATCAGAGAAGATTGACATCATACATCTCTAAAATATTGTTAGAGCATTACATAACCCAAATGACATATGTTTGAATGAAACCCATAAGGATAAGTGAGGGTTGTCTTCTCTTGGTCTTTAGGTGCAAAAGTGATTTGGTTGTAACCTGAATCCAATCCAAAAAATAGTACCATTCTCTACGCTCAAGTCTATCCAATATTTGGTCCATGAAGGGTATGGGAAAATGGTCCTCCTAATTTCATAAATTTAATTTTTTGTAATCCATGCATACTCTTCATCTTGTGACTGGCCTCATTAGTACTAACTCATTTTTCTCGTTAGGAGAAACTGTAATACTGCCTTTTCCCAGAAAATATTACACCAGTCTGACCCACTTACTATCAGCAATGGGATACACTACACCAATATCTAACCACTTATTTATCTCTTTCTTTAATGATTAGGTCAACAATGATGTTCTATATTTGGAACATATTTTGGTTTAAGTTGGATTTTATGAGTACAAAAACCAGATAAGATACCCATAATATCTGTAATAGACCAACCAATGTCCCTCTTGAATCCCTGTAGTACTGATAATAAAGCTTGTACTTTTATCTCACTTAAGTCAGCTGCAATAATTACCAATAAAGTGTTGTTGTCCTTAAAAAATACATATCGCAAATGATATGGGAGGGCCTTTAAATCTAACATGGGTGGATCTTCAATAGATGGGCGAGCAGGTGGAGTGGTTCTATTCTTTTGATCCAAATCAAGCTTATTTTGCGGATAAGTGTAAGTAACACTCCCATAGAGTGCACATACCATATCATCATAGTCATCAATGCCATCACTATCATGATCATAACTGCTAGAGCTTCAACACCAAACCTCTCTTCAATAGGAACAACATTCAAAGTAACTTCACAAGTATTACTGCATTAATATCATGGAATGAGTCTCTCTCTTCATTAAACATATCAATCATAAATATAAATCTCAACTCATTAAGTTGCTTCATGGATTTGCACACGTTGAAAGTTATATGTTTATCATTGAGTCTCAATATATGATAGACGAGCTCCAAATCAATCCATGTCCTTCTTGTAGCTAGAATGGTCTTCCAAAGATAGGACTTAAAAGTCCAATTCACAATCTAATATTACTAAGTCAGTAGGAAAGATAAAAGAATCCACCTTCACTAATACATCATATATAATACCAACTGGCTTTTTCACTAACCTATCTTCTATCACTAATATCATGGTTATTGGTGTAGGAGATCCCAATCACAACTGTTTAAATACTAATAATGGCATAAGGTTGATACAAGTATCCAAATCACATAATGCCTTAGTGAAGTTGAAAGATCCAATGGTGAAGCATCAGTATCCTCATTTTCTACCAATGATCTAGTAGCTATACTACTACAATGATGAATATTATCGACTGGATCATAACTTATTGACCTCTTCTTGGTGACTAGATCCTTCATGAATTTTTCATATACTGGTATTTTCTCCAATGCTTCTACGAGTGGGATGTTGACTAATAGCTCCTTTAATATAGAAATTTTTTTTTAATACTTACCCTATTTTTGTTTCTTTGTAATAATTTGAATAAAAAAAGGGTGAGGTCTCGAAATAGGCTTCAACACAGTCTTCCCAGACTCTTATCTTTCTTTATCTTATTTGTTACTACTTTCCACATCAACGAAATCATCATCATTCTTTTATTCATCTACAGTGGGTACAGGCGGATCTATGTTGGTCTTATCATTCTGAGTAGTAATAGCATTATAGTGACCATCATTAATTGGATTTACAACCGTTTTACTAGGAAGAGTGCCAGGTTTTCTTTGATTTAATGTGGCCGATATCTGGCCATACTGTTTCTCCAGTTGTTTGAGTGCAGTAGCATGTGACTCAACTTTTTAATTCAACCTTGACATGTCTGCCTTAATTTTCTTAAGACAACTCTCTTGACTTTCTTACCCTTTGACCAATTTCAATAATATTACCTCTATTCTAGACTCAGCTACCAGGAGGAACATACTTGCCACTCTTCTCTTTAAAGTCATCTTTCCCTTGATAATCACTATCTTTCTCTCTACTTCTATCTCTATGTCTGTCATTATAATTATTTTGATCTTGATTTCCTTACCCTTGGTCTTAGAAATCCACCAATCTATGATCAAAATACTTTACTTCCTCTTTAGATTCAATATCAAAAGCTCTAGAAGTAGATCCCTATGCTGCAACTGCATTCACTTTCTCAGCACTCATTATTGCAAATTGTTTTGTAATCGCCCAATATATATTTAAAGCTCTGCAACCTCATGTTCTACCAATTCATGACCAATTTTATAAGTATTATCTTCCCTAATAGTATATGCAACTACACCACACTCATCATCTCTGGTATGCCAACCTCTATTAGTCACTGATATATTATTAAGCATTTCCTGTGTAATATCTTACCGAAGATGCATAAATGCACCTCCCAAAATTGTATTTGCCATTGCTTTAGAGCTGATATTCAGTAATCTATTGAAGATTTCCAACAAGTTGGACCCTGTGATTCTATGATTAGGTACCATGCTCAGCTTCTTCTTGAATCTAAAGCATGCCTCATGGATTCTATAGGTAACTATCTAAAATTGAAGATTTAATCTTTCAGTTGTAGCATCCTTACAGAAGGGAAGAATCTGTTCAGAAACTATCTATGAAATTTATGCCAAGTAAGGATTGAACCTCTCATAAGTTCCCCTAACCGTAGTGATGCTTCTCTAGTCAACAAAAATAGGAATGATTGTAATCTCAAAGCTTTCTGATGTACCCCTATAATAGCATATGACAAATAAATCCTAGTAAAATTAGTAAGATGCATATTTACATCATCAGTTGCCGATCCTGAAAATGCACCTTTCAAGTTTAGAAATTATATCATAGCAGTGGTAATCTCAAATTTAACATTGGGGGTAGTGCATAAGGAATAATGCCTCTTGTCTCAGCAGGTTCATGTTACACCCCGATTTGCTGAACCGAAATGCTACAAGTGCTCATGACCCTGAGGGACCGACCACAAGCTAACCCATGACTGATATTTGTACCTGTATACTGAAAATCATGATATAATAATGCGGAATACATTGAACTGTAAGGCCATAAGGTTCAACTGAATACAATCATATGGGTGAAAAATACCCAAAATAACTCAATCCGAATATAAATTTGAACATAAATCTGAAAGCCTCTAAACTATCTGAATAAGGAGTTGAAGGAACATGTCTCCAACTAAATCCATAAAACTGAACTGAATAAATAAATAAATGAATTAAATCATATTGTCCTCGAATCAATGTCTCGGAACCTATGGTGTAACATGAAAAGAAAGAACCATAACACAAATACATCAGTACAACTGGAGTATGGAGTATACGAGGAAGGTAGGTTGAACATAAAGGGTTTTATGCATGAACAACACTAATTGACTAATATGAACGTGGGAATGCAAACACACATATATAGAAACTGGGACCGTGAATACGTGATAGCATGACCTGTATGCTAATAAATGGTTTACTGATAACTGTCATGACTGATATTGAAACTGACAACATGGATGATTGTATATGACAGTCCTGTATATACTGAAATCTAAAGAATGCCCTGAGTTCTTTTATTGAGACTGATACTGAAATTGTGGGAAGTAGTGTTTAATCGACATGCCCCATGTATGCTGTTATGGCTACGCTGGGGTCCAATCTCAGCCCCGACTGGAGGGGTGTCAATATCGTTCCATGGGTAAGGATAACTGTGAGTAATCTTTATCTGGCGGGTACTCAATATGAACGGTGGGAACCCTAAACTGACGGGTTAAGCCACCTCATCAACCCTAATCTAATGGGTTAAGATGTCTCAACCTACACTGGCTAAATAGTTCTAGAACACAAGGATGACTAATAAGAATCACACCCTAAACTGGCGGGTGAGTTCCAATCTTTGGGTTAACTCGGTGCTAACCTCTACTCCCATTTGGAGGGATTGGACATGAATAACTGACCGTGCATGAATTAATCTTACTGAATTTCGTTGACTGACGGAATGTTACTAATATCTGATGATAACTGAATAAGATCATGAGGTTTTCCTGAGTCACATGACTGACTGAAGTCTATGGAATCATAGCTTGAGTTCAGATATCATGAAACATGACATGGATCAAGGCACATAGCTATAGTTTTCAGGTACAAGTACCCCCAGGACTCGATGAAAGGAAACCAACACACATGACTGACTTGATCATAAGAATAGAGTCCATAATTTATAATATCATAAGTAGGGATCGCATACTAAGCATGGTTATCAACAATGTATTGCATGGAAAGGATTTCATATCACATGGAAGTACTTGCACAATCTTAATATCATGTTCATTGCATATTCATATTGGAAACACATACCAATAGCATGGAAGTTCATGTAGATTGCATGGTTACCATACATCTTCTTCATAAGTAGGATTTGGAAGTAAACATAGCATGATATCCCAACAACATTTATAAGCTACATTATCAACATAGAAGTCATTGGAACATAAGGGCATCTCATGAATCCTTCACTTAGTCACAATTTAGCTATATTGCATGATTTCTAGTTTCTTAGGCATTTTATCAAACACCTTACATGCACATCTTAAGAATAGGTGAAATCATCAAATTATACATCATGAATAACCAAATTTATATGTTTCCAACTCATATGATATCATGAAATTCAAAAAACATATAAATATTTCGTCTTGTAAATCACCCAATATCAACAACATGATCTTCAACACCCAACAATATAGAAATCACACTTTATAATGAAAAAGAGAGTTTTTGAGCTTTATGGATGAAAGGGATCCATAAATCAACTCATGTATACCTTAGCAGGAAGATTCTTGATGATTGACGGTGTAATTTCCTTGAAATTAGATCTTCAAGCTTAGTTACGCAACCATAGTTCTTTTTCTCTTTTAGTGATATTGGATGATGAGCTTTGAGATGATAATAGGGTTGTAATATGTTTAGAAGCTATATATTTTGTAGGGTTAAGTTTAACGACGTGTAAGGAGTGTTAAAAGACTTAATTACCTTTAAAATAACACAAAACAAAGTGTTTTTGTCACCTGGAACTAACTTAGGCGGCGCCCAAGTGATTTCCTAAGCTAGGTTGGGCGGCGCCTAACCAATCGACTATCCTTACTGTCTTTCACGAAAATAGGCATAATTTTTTGCTCGGGTATTGGATTAAGGCAAAATTGATATCGTTGGAAATCTAATTCAATTCTCTACATTTTGGTGAATCTAAATCAGCCAGAATACCACATTAACATCGAGTGATACTCATTTAAATATGACCCTTGGAAAATCGAACACTAAAACTTGATGGATTCAAAAACTCTTAGCTTGTTTTACTTTAAGTCACTTATATGAACATGCTTAATGCATCATAAGCTATCCTATCACTAGGATATTCATTGTAAGTCATGTACTCAAGTATGAATCATAGGATAGGAGATTTCATATATAGGAATACTTATTCACTTCCTAGCTTAGAAATATGCAGGGTATTATAGTTCAACATATCCTATGAACTCATCTTTGTCTTATGGTTAAGATGGTAATATGCTGGAATTATTAGAGCCCTACCTCATTGAAATCTTCATTGTTGTGCAGGAACTTGTCTTGGCCTGGATAGTGCTGTTTGCTGGGCTTGCCTAGGTTTTCAGCTAACCGTACTTCCTTATCCACTCTAGCTTCTTCATCTGCTGCTGCTAATAATCATTCAATTTGTCTGTCAGCGGCATTTTATAGATCAATCGATAGTGGAGGAGGAACATTGTGAGGGTCTTGAACCTAGCAGGAAAACCATCATGAACTTATTCTACATCCTTCGTGGTGTTTGAAAGATTCTTTCTGGATCTAAATCAAAATTGAATAAGGTATTTCCACTTCTCCTAGTGTTTGAAGTACACCGGCGTATGCCGAATTAAAAACATAAAATAAAACCCACAAAATTCACCAATTCAATTAACTACTCCAACCGTATTCCATGACAATAATACCAAAATTTAATGTCACCCAAAACTAACCACCAAAAGAAGTATGTTGCGGTCGATGCAAAATATGTTAACCTAAACCAGGTTGGGGTCGA
The DNA here is from genome assembly GCA_030864225.1 of Capsicum baccatum var. pendulum. Taxonomy (NCBI): domain Eukaryota; kingdom Viridiplantae; phylum Streptophyta; class Magnoliopsida; order Solanales; family Solanaceae; genus Capsicum; species Capsicum baccatum. The sequence goes on along the minus strand of CM061557.1, from coordinate 82,436,787 downwards.
ACCCACAGCAGAAACATTGAACAGTTGCTTAATTTGCTAAAGTACATGAGCAGTGCGGAAAAGTAAATAGGTGAATTTAGAAATCAATCATAAGTAGTAACTGAACTTGAATGCTTTAAGTTGTAAACAATAGAAGACGAACACTAGGATAGTGTTGTCCTTGGCTTCTTAAATCTATATGTTTATCATGTTCAACCATGCTATCCTGCTGCTCTGAATGTAAAGTCGACAAGCTATGTATTACTAATAGTCTTGTGAATGTATTAATAAATTTCACCCTTTACCTTGTGAGTCTCAGGGTGTCGCCTTATTTCTCTTTGTTTATGACTTTAGTTAAAATATTACCTTTTGAGTCTCGAATTGATTAAATAAGATGGCAAAATAACAAGATAGAAGTGGATCCAAAATTATTATCTTAACCCTTTTTTCCCAATCTCAAACTCCCTTGTGAAGGAATTATTGAATACAGACACTCCTCAAGCATCTGCAATAGCTCTGAGATCTATTATTTTTAAAAAGATTAAGACACATGAAACCACTTTAGAATAGATGAATCTCTCACTTCCCTTACGTAGTTAATCCACTAGGGTTCCCATAACCCTAGTCAGGAAAGTTAGAAACTCATGTTTATGTGACAATCCATGATAATCAATAAATAAAGAATGTAATTAATTGTACAATAATGATAAGAATAAAATCCAAAATCCGCTATTGAATAATAACCTAAAAATCTTAAGAATAATGTAAAATAGAGTATTAAAGAGGGTAAAAATAATGTTAAAGAGTGTAACCTAATAAATTATAAGCCCTAGCATATTTATAGTATTTCAAAATACATAGAATTCCTAGTAAAATGGAAAAGAAAAAGTAATATCGGCACATGGTAGGACTCGCTCATCTTCTCGAATGCACTCCTTACAAGTCATATTGTTCCTCTCGTATGTTCTCTAGTGTCTGATCTTCAAGGATTTATCTTTTTTATTCTTATGGCTCATTCTCACGAGTTGTACCCTTACTATACGACTCGTGGCCTTCACTCATATCTACCTGGGACTTATTTTTTTCAATTATTTAAATGCTGGTCTACTTACAGTTTATCCATATGAGTTATACTCAAACTTTTGACTCGTATTCTTCTTAGACTTCAACTCTGAATTACTTCCTTGGTTTTTGTCGTACTTATGATTTTCTAAAACGACTCGTGTACTCATCTTACAACTCGTTTACTTGAGTCGTATCTTTCATTCACTTGACTTTCTGATTAGACTTTACTTCTATTATCCTTACTAGTTAACATACGAGTCGTATAATATGTTGACAACTCATATGGTGAGTCGTATCATCGACAGTTGTTGTCTTTTTCAGGTCATTTTTTTCCAATTTCACTCCAACACTATTATAGGCCTATTTTACCTGCAGCAAGAAACAAATCACATCATATCAACCAAAATAATCTAAGTACAAGAATAATTTCATGGTTTTAAGCATCGATAATGTCGTATTTTCATGACACAACACATGGGGTGGGAATTAAAAGAAGGCCGAGGCATTCCCCAAATTAATATTTTTGGACTTGGAATTGGTTTTGAATAATTGTGTTCCCTTAACCCATTTGTGTAATCATTTTTTAATCTCAGATTACTTGTACTGGAAACTTATGTTTGCCGATGTGAGGGTTGGTTTTGATGACTGTGTGCATGGTTTACACTATTTATATATTTTTATCTAAGTTTGATGTGGCATTTTCTGGTCATCCTTTATAACTCCAGTTAGTTCGGCTAATATTAATCAAGGCCCCTTTAAGCAGGAGAAGCTGAACCTATATAGCTCATGGGTGCTTATTTATGACGAATAAGCTACATAGTTCGAGATTATGTTTTACAATCATGCTAAACCTTGTTCCCTATCCTAGAATGCTATTTATATATGTATATGATGATGTTCACATGGTTTTGAATTATATTTACCTTGGCATTCTCTTATCACTTCCCTGAGTTACATGTTAGTGCTCACCCCACTAACCGTCTACGGATGTTATCTCCCCTTGCGATGCAAAACTTATACTTTTTCTTGTGAAGTGATAGGTGGTCTTAGAATTATTTGTGAGCTAGTATAAAGTAGTGAGCCTTCTTCTTCCAAAGGGCATGTTACTTCATATGGGACTCATTTTGGTTATCATCAGGGGCATGGCCCAACATAGGTTGATTATGGTTTTGTTTTAGAGGCTTTGTGGATTACTGTGGTTGAGTTAATTGTTGACATTCTCAGATTCTTTTGAGTTTATACTTTTTTATCTTTTTATATGTTCATAACTCATCCACTGCTAAGTGATTGTGTGGTGTTTGATTAGGGAAAGAGTTGGACTTGAGATACCCATCATGGCTAGGCCTTAGTTTAGGTCATGGCATAACTACTCAGTTCTCTCATAAACAATATTTTGAACATTCCCAGGAGAAGGAGGCACCACATTAGGATCATCCTAAATCCCATTAAGCTAGCTATCACCTATGTGTTCTGCCATCATACTATTTTTCTATAGATTCTCTTTGGGTTAGGATGTTGTAGGAGTAAGGGATTTCCTTTTCTCTTTATGTTAGGCATATAATAACATACACTCATCTAAAAATAGAAAGCAGAAACCTAAAGACAATAATAAACTTTAATCAATAATCAAACCACATTCCCCGCCAATGGCACCAAAATTTTGATATCGCCTAAAGCTACACCTTCAAACAAGGATAAAGCTATCGATGCAAAATATAGTAACCCAACTCAAGTTAAGGTCGAATCCATAGGGAATATGTAAAATTATATCTCTCGCTTGCTAGAATCAACGGGCAGTGCAAAAATAAAATGGGAGGGGGGGGAGGGGGTTAAGTGTAAACAGTAAATAATAATAGAACTTAACTTAAGTTGTAATCAATCAAAGACAAACACTAGGATTGTGTTCCTTCTGACTTCTCAACTCAGTAGGTTTATCATGCTTTGTTGAACTAACCTCATATCTTATATGTAGAATCTGATAAGTTATGTACCATCAACTATCTTGTGGACTCACTGATGGATTTCTCCCTTTACCTTTTGTGTCTCAAGATGTCTCACTGCTAACCCTTATCTAAGATCTGAATTAACTATTACCTTTTGTGTCTCAAGTTATAAGATAAAAAATAATCATCTTAAGTAGATAATACTGATTATCCTAGATCGATAGCTAATCTTTAATCCTCTTATGAAGTAAGTCGTGATATACTAGACGGGATCTTAACATTTGAAACCACTAAAAAATCTATTAAACTGAAAGTAACTACAATTCATGCAAGAATATTAGTTCAAAATAACTAGCATTTCCCCTGCTTCATCAATTTGCCAAGGTTCCCACAACCCCAGCTAAGGGATTTAGCCTCTTATTATTGTGAAACAATCTACATAATTCATTATTGAAGGCATTAAAAAATATCACAAGGATTAATGAATAAAACCCAAAGTCTTTAATTGAATTACCAACCAAAATAAAGAACAAAGTAATCTCAAGATCAAAATCAAATCCTGGAATCAAATATAAGTTTTTAAGTATCAAGAGTGTGTAAACTAACTATAAAATGTCAAAATATTATATGTAGAGTACAAGGAAACCCTAGGAAACAACCCCTAATTGAAGAAAGAAATTCAAGGTCGATTGCCAACTACCAGCCATACATGACACCTATAATCATAGGTGGTCCACATAGGTGTCCTGGTCTTCAAACTCTTTTGATAACTCTTTGGACTTGAATCTTCTGCAATATATTCTGGCACCTATGGACCATAGGTGATAAAAGTTCAAAAGTTCAAAAGTTCTAGCAAACTATCCTATAACAATAACATAGGGTAAAAATTCAAATTTTTTAGCATACTGTGGAGCCTTGGTCGCATACTTCCTCTCAAGTGCACCTCTTGGATGATCTGCTTCAACAAAATTGTAAGTGATCTTTGCACTTTCTGGAAAATTCTCCAATTTCTCTTTTGCCAAATAAAATAAACACTAGAAGCTAAAGTTGTACGATCTCTACTAAAAAACAAGAGGTCATCAGCAAAGCTCTATTGGATAATATGTATTTTCTTACATTTTGGATGAAAATTAAAAACCAGATAATATTGTATTTGTTTACCCTATTCTATTAAGTACTCCATAAATAACACAAATAAGTAAGGGATAAAGGATTCCCTTGTCCCGGCCCTCTCTTGGCAAGGAAGGGGACACTAGGATAGCCATTAATGAGCACTGAATAAGAGACTGCATTTACACACTAATAAATCAAGTCAACAAAAATGCTTGGAAACTTCATATAAATCAGAACCTGTTTAAGATAACCCCACTCTATAGAATCATAAGATTTTCTCATGACGTCTTTAAGCATATAACTTGGAGATACACCTTTCTTACTGTATCATTTAACTAAGTCAATACTTAGGATAATATTATCATTAATCAATCTACCAGGAACAAAGAAGATTGGTTCTCATACCCCAACAAATCTATTATGCCTTGTATCCAATTTGTTAGTACCTTAGAGATAATTTGATAAAGCAAAGTACAATATGAAATGGTCTTATACATTTAGACTTTAGAGGTATGAGCTGCTTTATATGTCAAGGTCACTGTATTATAGTTAATATCTTTATATAACACACATATTGTTAATAAATGCAATGCAACATCAATAATTTCCTTACCTATACTTGGCCAAGTGTACTTAAAGAAGTAAGCATTGAACCCATCACATCCAGGAGCTTTGTTATCTCTAATATCAGCTAAAACATCTACAACATATTAACTGGTCATAGCTTTAATCAACTACAGTTGTTTCTCTCTATTTAATAATAAACATTCTTTTATGACTACTGGATTTACTATAGGCAAATGGGATGCACAAGATCTTAAAAGTAGCTTATAAAATGCAAGAACTTCTGTCTCCATATCATCTTTAATAGTAATAGTTCTTTTGTTAGTTGTGGTTAAGTTTGTAATCTCATTTTGAGCAGTTCTATTCTTTAGGCTAGCATGAAAATACTTTGTTTTACCATCTCCCAACTGAAGCTATTGCACCCTTAATTTTTGTCAACGAATACTTTCTTGAAACTGCTTATGCTGAGCTAGATGATTTTGAAATTTGAAAGACTTGGGCATTCTAGATTCCTCTATAAATAGCCTGATTCTAAGATAGGAGTGATATGAACAAATAGGGTTCATTATCAACACCTTTAGATGAGGCATATCAAGCATCCATCTAGCGTTCACCAGGGCCTAATCAATTCTACTATAAGTATGACCATTTGTCTAGATAAATTCTCTTCGACTATACTTTAAGACCATCATAACAGTGTCTAACAAATAGGAATCAAAATCTCTAATTTTAAAGTCATGAACACTAGATCCAATCATCCTATCCTCAGCTCTACGTATAGCAGTAAAATCTCCCGCAACTAGCCAAGCCTTAGTTGCCTAGTATTTATTCTTCGTAATTTCTCCCATAAGATTTCCCTAGTCTTAATAGTATAATAACCATATATAGTAGTAAGGTAAACTTATACCTTATTCGTATTGTAACTTCAGCATGAGAACATTGTTCCCCTAGTTTGAGCATGTCACAATGAATGACTTGCGTGTCCCAAATGATCCATATTCGGCCTCTACTACTACATAGAAAATTGTCCAGCATGGACCACCTTGGTGCAGTTGCTATTGAAACCTCTACTGCTTGATATTCCTTAGCCTTATGTTCAAAGAGTGTTAAAGCACAAATTATTAGTTCGCATAAACATCTTAACTTCCTTCTACTTATGAACCTTATCCAACCCTTAATATTCTATGTTACTATCCTCATTAATGAAGATTTTTTATATTACCTCTCCCAGTGTTACTCGGACTATCCTGACCTCTTACACCCCCTTCTACAAATCATGTATCATGATCATATAAAATTTAGAACTCATTACTAACACTGAGTTTCTTAGACTTTTGTTGTTGTTGAGTTACCTTGGCAGTGGATTTACCTCTTTTTTTTCATGGGCTTGTAATTATTCCATGTTTACTAGCATCCACAGGACTAGATGGTTTACTTGATTTAATGTTTTGTTAAACACTCAGGTCAATACTAGTGCCACTAGTAGTAGGAATATCAATCACTACTGGTTTCAAAGTAGCTATCCCAACGGCCTTTTCCCCAGGTCCTCGATTCTACCATTCTATCTTCTGCTTTCCATATCTAATCTTTGACATCATATATGTATCATCCTTAGATGCACACGTATGTCCTACAATTAGATAAGTTGGACAATATGTTGGAACCCATTCATAAGTAATTATCTATGTGAAGTCTTTACTATTAGGATACTCAACTTTTAGCTTTGTAGGCAGAGATTTAGTAATATTCATCTCGATAAGAATTTTGGCATAAGAAATACAATCAACTTTGATAGTGAACTCATCAACGTATAGTGTTATTCCTAAGCCGCTACTGATTCTGCTGAGGTATTGGAATCATTTACTAATCCTTACTAAAATCAAAGTCAAGAGCCCTTGACTTCATTATAACTGGCTTAGAATTTAGTATCTTGGGACCTGAATATAACATCTCATCTCAATCTTCGAAGGTAGTAAACTTAACAAGGAAGTACTTGTCATTGTGATAATACACTTTAGATTTAGGGATGCAATTCCAAATGGTCGTAATTTACCTTTTGAGTAAAACTATGGTGTCTCAGCTCCCACCACATGTAGGATTAAAGCATGTTTCTATTTCTCCCTTTCTGATTCAACCTCAACCTTACACAATTCTACAATTGTTTCCCCTTTTTTCACTGTAGGAGCAATAAATTATAATGTCAGTCCTTCCGCCACTAACTAGTTACCTTGGAACAAATTAGCCTAATGTTTCTTCTCAAGCTCCACATCCATCGCCTTTCCTATACGTATTACCCGATCCTCTAATGGAATCGTAAAAAATACTTGGACCTTGTACATCTATGCTAAGGGTATGATAACCACCCTCTAGTCATGACCTACAGGGGAAGAATTCTGTCTATGTCCCCAAAAATCTTCCATCCTTATTCCACTAACTATGAGAATTTCCAAATACCAAAATATTCCACAAATAAAAAATAGAGTATATCTTAATCACGCAAAGAACAATATCAAGCAACACGTGTAGTATCCATAAACTATATATAAGGTTCATTTGAAAAATGATCACACCAAACGATATGCACTAATGAGCGATACTAAGAAGTAGTTAACATGCACGTATTGCACAATTTGAATTAATCTATAATACCATCACCTACCTCAGTCCAAGCTTGTAAAACTCAACTAAGATTGAGACTTGCCTTTCCCTACAATGTTCATTTGATCCTGGTCTAGAAATACATACAAACACATAATTAATAAAATGACCTACATTTTGGGATTATGACTCATTCTCAACCCCTAAGGCCAAGTTCAGGATCATTCCCTTCCTATTCTAGTGTTTTTTTTATTATAATTCACCTAAATTTACCAATTTCAAGAAATTAGTGAATTAAAAAATGCAAGGGTAATTTAATGATTATCAACCAAAATCCAATGACTTTCTACTTAAATAACTCCGTTACACCAGAAAATCAACAAAAATCAACCCTTAAGCCTCCCCAAATTATGTAAACAATTCTAAGACAAGATTATCAATTTACTAGTTAACCGGGATGAATTCTTTACCTTATTGAAGCAAAACGATAGACACTACCATGCATACATAATTCAATTCCTTACTTAAATTGAATTATGTAAAATTATATGGATTTCTTACTGTTTTAGCTAACTAGAAATCAAGTCAAATAGTACCATACTCACCCAATTCACTTTTGGATTACCCTACACCATATACCGCTCCAATTTTGCCTAAAACTAGACTAGCTTAAAATTTTGTAACTTCAAATCCTAGAAGAAATTTAGCATGACTTTAGATGAGAGACTTATACGTAACGAGAAAACGATCATTACAACAGATACCGATTTACCCATTATTCATCCCCAAACGATCAATGAGAAAATTAGGCTAAAACAAAGAAAGAAAAGAGTACTTATACCCTCAAACAAGTGAGGATACTTGTCCTGCATGTCCTCCTTAATTTTATAAGTGGAATCTTTAATCGAACGATGCTTTCAATTAGCCTTGATCGAACAAATTTCCTTTTTTCTTATCTTTTTGTCATCCCAATCTTGAATTGCCACCAATTTTTCCTCATAATCCCAATCCTTGCCTAATCGAAGAAAGTTTCATTTAATGATATAATCTCCATAATGGTACATTTTTAGCATGGACACATGAAATACTGATTGGACTCGCAACAACCCATGCAGTAACCCTAGTCTTGATGTAAGCAGACCTAAATTCTAAGGGACCAATATTTTGAGGGTAGAAATTTCCCTTCTTACCGAATCTCATGACTACCTTCATAAGAGACACCTTAAGTAATCCTTGTTCACAAACCCTAAAAGACATATTTCTTACCTTATGGTATGCATATTCCTTATGTATACATTGAATAACCAACAACTTTGTTTAAATAACCCTTACCTTTTGTTGAGCCTCTCTTATCACGTCATTACCCATGGTTCAATACCTGTAGTCCGAAACAACTTAATACGTGACCTACACTTCCTTCCATAGAGTGTGTCAAATGGTTCCATGCCAACACTGGAGAGATAATTGTTTCTATACGATAACTCACGCAACAAAAGTAACTGGTCCTAATGACTGCCAAAGTCAATAACACAAGCTCTCAATATACCCTTTTGCACCTGAATTGTCCATTTTGACTGCCTATAAGTTTGAGGATAGAAAGTTGTGCTAAAGGTGAGCTTATTATCCAAATCCTTCTGCAACCTATCCTATAATTTAGAAGTATATTTTTCGTTCATTTCAAAAATGATTGTAAGGGAACCCCATGAAGCCTCACTATCTTCTTGATGTAGATCTTGGCTAATTGCTTAAAAATGCAGTCAACTCGATGTCACAACCGATTTCTCAATTCATGATGTCATTTTCTATAATCCACCAGTAGGTAAGCAAACCTTATAGTTCATGTGAAATATAGAATATATATATATAAACCTACAAAGATGTCTCTAAAAATAAAATACAGATCATACTAATAATAAGAAAGAGAGCAAAAATGTTCCAAAAGTTAGGAGCTCACCCTAAATCTCTGATCCATGGTTGCTCCACAAGATGTACCCCTTAACAGTGGTAATTCATATTATGATCTTCATTATACAAAAATATAGTAGGAGTACCATACACGTGGTGCTCAGTAGACATCGACTGACTAAGCTCCAAAAATAATGTAAGCATAAATACAATGTAAATTAGGAATACAAACTATAGGAAACTATCTAAGAAACTAAACATAATAATGCTAATGGAGCAATAAGGCTAATCAATCCTATTTCATAGTATTCAAGAACTCAAGTGTAATGCCATATATCACTATCCAATTTACAAATAAAGAGTGAAATAAGGATATATTGTAGTAATACAAGGCCAAGTAATACATATGTATTATGAGCAGATAAGGAAATAGAGGGATATATTATAATACCATATATATATATATATTTACATAAATTGGACTAAACTCAAAGTCTATAACTTGAAGGAACCAACCTAACATTTCGAGGATCATAGCCAAGTAAGAGAGCTAATACTGGTATACTCAAGGCTTCTAAGTAAAGCGAATATTCTTAAAGTAACCTAGCAATACTAAAATTTAACCTAAAAGTAGTAAGGGTCCAAAAATGTATCGATAATCTCAAAAACTATTCCACCATCATCCCACTATGAACTAAAATAACCAACAATAATGTAACTTACAAGTCTGGACAAACAATAACCTAAGTAGGGCCCCAAAAGATTGAAAGGTTGAATCAAACACTCAATAAATAGTAACCATAACATATATCTATACAACCTCCCTATTAGGCTGATAGATATATGCACCAAACAATTATACTGTAGATAGATGATATATATGAATGAAAAAATGCAAGTTTAATCCAATATCATCAACCAATCCAGTGCCATAACGTTCCAAGTGTACAAACCTCTTCTAACTTAGTAGCTTGTAAAGGCAGGACCACGACGACTGTATTTCATTGGCATTATGGCTCACAAATAAAGGGGACCATAGAGGACTTGAGATATCCATATACACTGCCTAGTCCTAAACCAGGAATTATAGTTACCATCTCAATCAATCTACTCCAACTAGTATTAGAGAGAGATATAAAGTATAATAGGTTCTTGAACTTAAACCGAGTCTAAATAAGTATAGCTCAGAAAATTAATTTCCCAAGATCAGGTTCAACACTAAATTAGCATAAATAGTGTAAAAAGTGTAGAAATTGCTGTCAACCAAAGTAAACAATATGGTAAAAAAGTGGATTAATAATGGACCAAAATCAACCTCGTTCATGTCTCCAAATAGAATATTTAGTTTTAAAAGCTCATAATTTATGAAATAAGGTGGTGCGATTCATGTTGTAAAAAAATCCATTTTAAAAGTGAAAAGTAGGAATGACTCTTTTTTTGGAAAATAGTACTAAAATCAAGTTTTTGGTTGGAATCGTACCACTAAGTGATCATAATGAGCCTAAAAGTATGCATGACATCACCTATATCCAAACAATGCAACCATAAAGGCCTTAGTGTCTATAAACTAGAGTCATGACCTTTTTAAGGGTACAAATACTCACCTAGAGTCCATCTACTATCGTAACCAAGGCCTCGAGCCTGACAATACAAAAGAAGCATGATAATAACACCATATTATGAGAAACTACACTCCAAATCATTATGTCAAACGATATGTCTTATGCTAAAGGATCCTTAATATTAATCTATGGTTAACATGCGTATAATAAAGATAATAGGATTCTATGGTCATAATGGGTATATTTTACCAAGGTTCGGGTAATATTTCTATCCCAAATTTCCTAATATTAGGTTAAGTCATGATACACTAGTCATAATCCCATCCAAAAATCCCAACCTATCATGCAACCTATACAATACAAAATATCATAGAGGAAACCGCAATCTTATGTTGTCCATGAACCACTCATCTTCACTCCATGATATTAGAATATTATCTTGCTATCAAAATCATCACCTAAATGTTAGTACAAGAAAATGATACCCATAGTGCAATTTTAAACTTTGAACATAAAATCGGGTACAAAATAGACCAGTGTGGTCCACAGATAAAATCCTAAAATTAAATCTAACCCACACCAGCTCAAAGAACAAGTAATGCATGCTCAAGTATTTAGCACAAATGGAGTGCAAATTGAGTCTCAAATCAACCCCTAATTTTTGAAATTTTAAGACCTAAATTCATGGAATTTACAATGAAAAGGGATGGAATTTGATGGGAAGATAATGAAAAATGACTAGGGAATGTTGAACTAGTTTACCTTATCTTCAATAGATGATTTCCCATACTTTCCCACGTCACAAACTCTCAAAAAATGGAGAAAAATCCCTTGAGAAATGAGGCAAAATCAGGTAAAAGAGAAAAATTTATCACCAATACTGACCACTTAAGCGAACACTGAGTCTCTTAAGTGATTGTCACTTAAGTGGAAAATGGCCGTAAAGCCAACCTAGTAAGGATAGGCGGGGATTGCTAAAGCGACATCCAGGTCGAGAAAGTTAGGTCTGCTAAGGTGGACCTCAGTCGACTAGCCAAGGTTGCTAAAGCGGCTCAAGGTTGTCAAAGATACCACCGCTAAAGCGGCTCCTAGGATGCCTTAGTGGTCACACCCCATATCAAGCATTAGATTTTTCTAAGTCTATATGGACTATGACCAAGTGCTCTAGATTTTTCTGAAACCCCATGCATGTAATAAACTATGATAGCATAAAAAATTCTATATTTTGGTCTTAATGGAACTATCAAAACTTTAATCCGAGATTCTTTTGATTAAATATGGGCCCATAAACATAGGTTTGTTTTTACCAAATCTACCCAATAGCCTGCCAGAAGACTCAAGACCCAAACCAAGGGTCCTCTAGACTAAAATTAATGTTTCACAACTAATAATGCTATCAAAATTCCCATTCGATGTCTTTTACAATAAGGTTTTATTCAAGACCAATTACTTAATAATGAAAGCTCTAAAATATAGATACAAGCTAAAACCAAACAGACTGTCTGAAAAACAAATCAATAGTTCTAACAAGTCATAAATAACCTATAGCCGCTTTGGGAAGGCACAAAATACTAAAAATGCATAGAAACTGAGGAAATAATATAAAGGGTCATTACAATATCCACTACTAAAAGAACTTTCATCCTTAAAAATCAATGGGAAAAAAGAGCACAAAGGAACTGTATGCCCTAAGCTAGACTTCTTAGATAACCTCTAAGGCAAAACAATGTTTCAAAGGGATTAGTCTAAAGGTATCCCTTTTTCTTTCATATCCTTACTTTAATTTTTCGATCAAACAAAATCTCATTCCCACAAATAACTAGCCTTCAACTGAATTTAGAACAGATGAAGCACAAAAACCCAAACCATACCATGCTGACATCACATTGATATAAGCACAATCAAGTGTCAACCAAACCAAGCTAAAGACAATCCAAAGAATGAACCATTCAACCAACTCCAATTCCAAATCTAGCATTCTTTTGTTTTTCAAAACCTAATACCAACTCCAAATTACCCAAAATCTTCCCAATATCATC